>JAYRCH010000220.1:1269560-1904340 GCA_037179445.1 Phengaris alcon alcon | reverse complement strand
AGCCGATCCGTCTATGCTTTGCCCTCTACATGACTAAAAAAATATGAAATAAAACTTACATAATCCTCACTTCTCGACGGGTAAGTGTAGGGGATAGGCTGCCAGTCCAGCGTGTCGTTCCACACCTGCTCCGGCGGCGGCGGCCACAGTCCGGCCGATATCAGCAGGGCCGTCATCTTGCTGAGGTTCGTGTCTGACGCGATAACGATGCTCTTGTCTGGAAAAAAAGAAAAATAGACGTCAATATTTGAAACAAATAAAAACAGTAGTGTTTTGTTTCTCTTTCCATTTAAGGGAATGTTTTGATGTAGGCTAGGAGTTTAATGCTATCGCAGAATCGAAACGCAGAGAAGGGAAATTTTGAAATCATAATATAGCAAATTCACTTTTATGTGCCATAATGTAGCGCACATTTTCCTACTGAGATAAAAAAAATACCTAGACGTGCAAATTCTCGCGTCTTCTTTTTATCTTAGAAATATTATGTTCATTACATCTTATGGGTGAATTTGCTACATTTAATTAGGTACAGAATTTCGTTTCGCTGCGACTTTGCGCTAGTATGAATTGACCCTTTAAGATAAAATATAGACTTTCATCAAGCCATCCGAAAAGTGCTTTATGAGTCTCAACTCTCAATTGTAAGGTCAATAACAATCATAAACATCAGTATTCACCTGCGAGAAAATACGGTCCGAGGAAATCGTTATATCTCTTCCTAAGAAGTGCACCCATCTCGAACGTCAGCATTTTGCCCTCCTGTAATAAAAATAGCGTGGAAAGTGATACGACATAGTGCGTTGCAGACGATAAATCATTGTTACTGTCGGTTAATCTTCGCACTCGACACCTCGTTCCTGTCGAGTGCCGAGCGCCGGCCTTCGCTTCCCCTTCGGGAAGTCAACGCTTCGTTATCGAAGATATTAATACCTTATAAGAATATAGAATAAGGTTTTTAGAAGTAAAACTTGTTTATATCAAAAAAACGTTCGATTGTTTTGTGTATGCAAATTATAAACAATATAATTTGCACACACAAAACAATATCAAACGTGCGAATCTTTATAAAAACGTTAAAACGGGTTTTTAATGTATTTTTAGGTACCTAAAGGGTATTATTAGTCTTTGCTCTTTTTTTACGTTTCATTTGTGAGAAATTGCGCACCTTTTAATTAATCGCTATGCTATTAATCGCTTCTCAATGTGACTCCTAGCTTGTCTTCGCGTATCTTAGGGCTAAGTAATAAGTTTATACATGAGTACTCGTAACGGTGCGTCTCCTGCGTGCGTTTTTTTCGTAACATTACACAAAACATCGAAACATCGAAACATTGGGGCGTGGCTATACCCATTTGTGTATAGGCACGCCTATATACAATGTGTATATACTGTGTATATACAATGTTCTTCCGAGACGGACGGAAAACATTCCCCTCGCGGGTAGAGAGGGGAAGGAATGTTTCATTTCTTATTAACTGTTACACTCACATGACCATTAAACATAGATATATATATAACATACGGATGAAATTATTTATCAATCCCAAATCGGTATTTTATTCGTAACTCCTGATATATACTAAAATTATGGGTCAGTAAATATGACCTTACTCGAAATCTGGGGGTCTAAAAAGGCCACTTTAGATGTTTCATATATTTTTTTCCATACAAAATTCGTGAAATGGTAAAATGGCTACATGATTCATCTGATCATCATATTAGAAAACATCAATTTTGACATTTTTCAAGAGAAATGCGTTAAATGGTGCACATAATCGAAACACCTAAAGTGGCCTCTTTAGACCCCCTGTGTTTTCTCCTAGATTCTGCATCTGCAATCGCTAAAACTGCAAGTGCTTACGTCTTCCTCATCGGAACTCATGATCTTGTCTACACAAAATGTTTTGTTTCAAACAAAAACATTTTCTATAGCTGGAGACAGCTTGTGTATGAAAACAAATGTTTTTGTTTCATGTTTTCTGTGTAATTCGAAACAAGCACGAGACGCGCCTTTAGTAATATTTTGTCAGGATTAATATACACAAATAGTTAAAAATTAATCAGTAAGATTACCTCTTTACTGCCTTATTTTAATATTGGACAACAATTAAACTGGATTTCCCACGATTCAATAGTGCATATATCACAATTCGCATCTATTCCCGACATATTGAATTTTTATAATTCAATTTGTCATCTTGTATTGTAAATAATTTGTATGTGTGAATAGCCGCAATGGTATAATGCAGCAAATGATGATGAATCGCGGAAACACGCTGTAATGCCCCTTTGTTAACTAGGTACTTGCCGATTTGATTTACTGATCATTTGATGGCTGAAAGTACGTTCAATGTCACTAGCACAATTACTTCTAACATATTTGCAACACTATTATAAAGTCGAGCATTACAAATTAATGATTTTGCAAGCGAGATTTTTTTAAATTTTAAAATTTTTCCTTATTAATTCCAAGGCTTTTAAAGGGTTCTTTAATTTGAAAAATTACTCACATTGGTCAAAGCTCCAGCCCCGTAGGGCGTAAACACATGAACCGGCGGCGGGGTTCCTAGCATTGCCAACTCTTCCTCGCTCGGCGTTCGCTCACCGTGCGACATTAGCTATACAGAAATTATTCATTAATCATATAAATTTTCTCGAAATCAACTCCTAAAAGTATTAGCCAAAGTAAAACTTACCACATGCACCTGTCGCAGTATCGTCACTTCGACCGTGGTGTCCTTCATCATGAGCACAGCTGCTATGGCTGTAGAGCAAGGATATTAATTTTAATTAGCTGATTGAATTTATTTATTTAATGTTGTAGGTTTTTGATTTTAACATGTTTATTGTCTGCGAATTTTCGGATCACCTACACTGTGCACAAATACCACATTATTGCCTTAGTAAGGTTATCACTTAGTTATAACTACACCCAATGCTGTTTTTTACATAGTAGTAGTAGTACGAGGGCGGCACTGAAAATTTCGGGAATCAAGGAAGTGACACAACATTACTATTTAAAAATGTATTTATTGCTTTTCGAAGTATTCTCCGCGAAATTTGACACATTTTTCCATACGATGGAACCAATCATTGAAGCAACCATTCCATTCGGAAGTTGGGGTCTCCAAAATGGCCGTTTTGTAGGCGTCCACAGCTTCTTCAGGTGATGAAAATCTCTGACCACGCAATTTATTCTTTATTTTAGGGAAAATATAGAAATCATTAGGGCTTAGGTCGGGGCTGTACGGCGGATGGTCTAATAATTCTATGATTTCTTGCTCTAAAAACTCTTTTGTTCTGTGCGCGGTGTGAGAACTCGCATTGTCGTGATGGAGGATGATGCGGCGGTTGCAGTTCTCTTTACGGAGTTCAGAAACGACCTGTGGCAAACAAATGTTAGCATACCATTCTGCATTGACCGTTCTTTGTCCCTCAAGAGAAATAGTCGCAACATGGCCGGTTTTGGAGACAAACGTGGCCACCATTTTTTTTGCAACACTCCGTGAACGAACAATTTTTTTTGGCTTTAACTCATTTTCGAAAACCCAAACTCGTGACTGGTTTTTTGTTTCGGGTTCGTACGCGTATATCCAGGATTCGTCACCTGATACGATGTTGTATACAGCATTTGAGGATCCTGCGTGGAATCTTTCGAGAGTTCTGACGCACCAAGTAACGCGAGCCCGTTTTTGCTCTTCACAGAGCAAATGCGGTATCCATCGGGAAAACAACTTTTTTACACCTAATTTTTCATGCAAGATTATTTGTATTTGACTCATGCCAATGTCTAAAGTTGCCTGAATTTCGCGGTATGTCACATGTCGATCTTCCTCAATCAGCTTACGCACAGCATCAACGTTTTCTTGGGTGACTGCAGTTTTTGGACGACCTTGACGGGGATCATCACTGAGCTTGACACGTCCACGTTGAAATTCAGCAAACCAGCGATAAATTATGGTTTTGGATGGGGCTTCATCACCAAATGCAGAAATCATCCGGTCAACACACTGTTTTTGTGTTAAACCACTTCGAAAGTCATAATAAATCATCGCTCTAGAATTTTCTCGAGTCAATTCCATTTTCTCAACGACTAAACAAGTTTGACAAGACCTTGTGACAAGACCGAGAATCTTTTTTTAAATAAATAAACGGTATTCGATATTTAAAACCAAGGAGTTTTAAATTAAAAAGATTTTAATATGACAGGAACAGTGGAAATATTCCATTCCCGATACTTTTAGTGCAGCCCTCGTAGTAGTATGTTTTATTATTAAGTAGTTTTATTCGTTACCAAACTCTAGTTGTCTAATGCGAAAATACCTTGTGCTTCCAGTTCTTTTCAAAAGATGGCAACTGAACGTATTTGTAACTCTTCTAGTGTTACGGGTGTTATCTCTGACGTCAGGTGATCTGTCTAATTTGCTGTTCGTAAGTCATAGGGAAGGCAGTGGCCACGTACCGGAGATGAGCGAGATGCCCACCAACACCCCGAGGCAGCAGCACGCGTGCTCTATGCGCGTGCTCTGTGCCGCCGCCGGCGCGGCAGCCGGCTCATCCTCGCGCCCGCCCTCTTTCCTAAATAAATTTTAAAAAACATAATATTTATAGTGCTAATGTGTTATCCTTAACAGATGATGAGTTTTTTTGACGTCATAATTCGATGAACGCCGGCTTCACGCACGAAAAATTGTCACGTTCCGCCTGAGCCGAGCGTGCAAGCGAGAGCGCGGAACAAGCGATAGAAAGGCACGATCGGCCTAAGTGTTCGGCTTGTGATGACGTTATCACCTAAAGTTATCGTCCGTAAATCGACCTAACAGACAACCATTTTTTTTTAAGAGAGCTATGGTTTTTTTTATGCAAAATATGTTACACGTGCATACATAAACGGTGGTTAAATGCCCACGAGTAACGTTAAAATTACTTGACATTATGATATTAATTGTAGTGGTAATGTGGTATCCTTAAACGATGATGAGTTTTATAAAAAGAGTTATGATTTTTCCTGACACGCGTGCATGCAAAATATGTTAACATAACGGTGCTTAGAAGTTTACAGTATTCGGCATCTATATATTAATACCGTCAAGCGAAAATTTCAAGTCAGTGAAATTTGGCACAATCAAAGTTTATACTGAAGAAGGCGTGAGAAAAGCTTAAATTTCCTTAAATAATGCTTAGAAATACATTAAATTAATGAAAATATCAGCGACGCATACTACCATGGATTTGGTTCACACATACACACACTTATTCATTATTGTCAATCCCTATGTGTTTTGACGTTCGGTTTCATCGTGAAAAACATGAAATTTTATTTTTTGTAATTATAATGGAACTGGACTGATATTCTTTTAATTATTACATTAATTATTGTCTATACTAAACTAGTGGATCCTCATTGCACCCCCGTGGAGTATGTATTTAGAAAAATCCTTTTTAACGGATTTCTACCTCATAATAACTATCCGCGTGCCAAAATTCAACGCCATCCGTTCAGTTCTTAATATTTCACAATGCAATCCCCTATTTCACCTCTTGTAAGGGAAGAATAATACATACTCAATAATTTAATTTTTTTACTCGGATATTAAATTTCATGGAAATCGGGACAGATTTAAAATATATTCCATACAAACTTTCAACCCATAATTTACCCCCACAGAGGGTAAATTCTAATCCTGAACACATATCTAATAAAATGAGCATGAATCCCAATTTTCATCGAAATCGGTGCAGATATAAAGATTTTCCATACAAACTTTCAACCCCTAGGGGTGAACCCCTATAAGGGTTAAATTTTTCAAAATCCCTTCTTAGTGCGCGTCTACATTGTAAATTAAACTACTGAATTTACTAAATTTAGTAAAACTAAATTTCACGTTTCTACCATTAGCGGTTACGGCTGTGTGTTCGTTTATACGTCAGTCAGTCAGTGGGGACATCACCTTTTATATAGTTGTGCCAAGTGTCAACTGTCATAATTCCAAAGAGGTTAAAAAAGGGTTAGAACTAAAATACTATAACGCGGTCTTTACGTGGCATAATATACTAGCATAATATACTAACATATATAATAGACTAGCATTAATTGCTCGCGGCTTCGCCCGCGTGAAATTAGGCTTATACTTTCATCCGGTATTTTACCCAACTAGGGGCTGAATTTTAGAAAACGCTGAAATACGTAATTCATTATTTTTTCCGTACTCAATTCATACGAAATATCATGCAAATATGTCCAAGGAATAAAAAGTTTCATACTAACTTTTATCACCTATTATACCCATTGGACGTTGAATTTAAAAAAGTACCTACCTACCTTAGTGGATGCCTACGTCATATGAGAAATACGTGTGAAAAATTTCAAATTCGCCTTAAGGGTTTGTTTGGCCTGTGCGTTGATACAGCTTTGCCTTTTATATTTATGTAGACCCGAATTTACGCTACCGACGGAATGAAGACGGAAATGTTTGACAGATAGGAACAGATAGTATGGGAAAATGTTGTTATCGTTTTAATTAATTTCCTCGCAATTTTTCCAATATTTTAAACATTCCAACATTAAAATACCTACTTAATTAGCCCTTGTCGTGAAATGAGTTCGTGATTGTAGGGAAGTATTGTTATGTTTGTGAAGACAACATCTAATGTAGTTATCATCGAGTCGCATTGTTATGTCGGTGCGGGAGATCCGACCGTTTCTTGTCGCATAATAATTACATTCTGAACGTCACTTTGAACCTCGGTAAAACAACTCGTTTAGCAATTGACACGCCAGCGGGTCTAATTTATTGGTAAAATTAATTTATTAATTTTGAATTTAATAAATAACTATTTCATAATGGTTATTTAAAAATCTACGGATAAGTGTCAGATAGCATAATAGCATGGTTTTCTCTGTCGCTCGATAAGCAAGCAGCGAAAAACTTCCGGATAAGCTACCCTACACTTATCAGTATATAGTGAAACAGGCCCTCAGTATATGATCTACACGTGCGAATCGTTTAGCGTTTGACGTTCACTCACATTTTCCTCCGCCGGGTCACCAGCTCTACATCGTTTTTCAATCCGTCGACAGTTCCGTCACGCACAGAGCATAGTACGTTAGAAACTCATCGTATCCCAATGGCCGCGAAAGTCGCAGGTCGATCGCTCGAATCGAGGGCGGAAGTGGTCGAGTCGCGGAGTCGAGTCCCACTGAGCGCGGGCGGCGGGACTCTGCAGATTCACGGTCGCCGCGACCTGCCACTCAGACGATTGACTTTGTCCAATCGATTACACTGTGTCTATTCACAGGCGGGCGAGTTGACATTGTCGCCTTGTGTACCTGCGGGCTACGCCTCGCACACGTCACAATGCAAATAATCGGATCATCTTGACATCACCGTATCGTATACTGCAATTGCGTTTATTCAATGCGCTACACTGTAAATATGCAAAACCTTGAGAGAGAAAATTCAGAATTGCTCGTTCGATTCACTACAGGTTTCAAAATTCATAGCGCCCTTGCCGATGTTTGCTAAGTATGTATTTAAATGCCTATTTACCCCAGTTTAGCTCTTCCAAATTAACTTCGTATAGCGACTTTGTCTTAGCCAACATAACGTATTGATTTCAAATCAGGCCCTACATTTGATTCCTTTAACTTCTTTAAATCTGAACATGTTGTAAACTTCTTGGTACAAAAGTGTACACACAAGACCAGCTACTGGCATTCAGGTGTTACATACAGCATTAATCTACTACAAATTGTCAAGTGCCACTCCGATGTGAGAAAATCATGACCCTCTCGTGTTCTACAAGCTGATGAGTGATTGTCCAATTTAGTACATTGGATAAATACAACATGTGAGTGCGAAAATACTATATAAAAAGCTTTCAGAGTTCGGTTATAATCGCCACACAGCATATACTATATCAACAAGATCCTAACCCCCTAGAAGCAGCAGTTTTCTTGAAAGGCCTCCGACCAGATATCACCGGACCAACTTCAGTTGTTAAACTGTGGCGTGGAAAGCAATAAGGACTTACCACACTTTATACTTAACCAAGGGTTTACATTTTTTTTTAATTAAAAGTTTACCTTTTCTTTAAGAACTTAACTAGAGGAACTATAGAATTTTCCTTATTGCGTGTTAAATCACTATTCTCTGACCACTAAATTCTTTAATTTATTTTTTAATTCCTCTTATTAAAACCTATCTAAGCTATAAATGTTAGTAGGTAATTAGTTAAGACCAAGACCATGCCTCTAGAGTCTATGGTTTTTAACATCACACGTGATTTTATTTCTTGTCTGATCAAAATCATCAAAAACTACATATTGCCACTATTAGTTAAATGTCAAACACATGTTTAAAACAACTATATAAAAATTAATTTGCTTGAAAATGCGTGAAGTACACATTACTAAAAATATGATTTTCAATCTGCATTGCATTTTTGTATGAAGCGTGCTGGAAATGCGGGCCAGTACTTAGAAAAAATACAAATAAAACACTCACGCGACGCAAAGTATGCTCGTTAGGTATACCATTACGAAAAACGACTAACTAAAATATAGTTTAAAATGCAGCTTGCTCCTACTGTATCTTCATATTAAATGCTCATCAAACAATGTTAATTCTTATCTAACACAATAAACATAATCCTAATGTATATGTGCTGACGAGATATAATTTTTTTGTAAAAGTTGATAGTGGCAAATAGCGACCTTACTTTTGTGCTTACCTACCTTTCTCAGCCTTGTGATATCAGGAAAAATCTTTAACTATGACATAATCCGAGGAAACTCGAATCAAAATATTTTATTAATGTAATGTAGCGCCATAACAAAACATAGGTTTTACTTGTCTTGAGTTTGATCCAGCATTCGATATGTTGCTCGCCAGTAAGATTATCATATAGGGGTTTTTATTCTGTCCTAATGTATTGATAACTAGCATTTTCCCGCGGATACGCCCGCGTGAAGTTCGGTTATAAATTATCTTTATAATAATTTAAAACTTTCATCCACTATTTTACTCTTTTGGTAGTACTAGGGGTTGAATATTAGAAGACGCTAAAATACGTAACTCGTTATTTTTCCGTACTCAATTCATACGAAATTTCATGCAAATATGTCAAAGGAATAAAATTTTCATACAAACTTTTATCCTCTATTACATTATTTTATAGGATATCAACCACCTTGGGGGTTGAATTTTGAAAAATCCTTCCTTAGTGGATGCTTTCGTCAAATGAGAAATACGTGAGCAAAGTTTAAACTTTCACCCTTTGGGGGTTGAATTTTTAAAAATCCTTCCTTAGGAATGCCTTCGTCATATGAGGAATAAGTGTGCGAAATTTCAATTTCTAGCATTAAGAATTTCGCCCGTGCGTTAATTTAAAACTTTCATCCCCTATTTTACCTTCCTAGGGGCTGAATTTTAGAAAACTCTGATATACGTATCTCTTTCAAGCCCTATTTCACCCCTTTAAGGGTCGGATTTTTCAGAACTTCTTAGTGCGCGTCTACATTGTAAATTAAAACTACTGTCCAAATTTCACGTTTCTACCATTAGCGGTTACGGCTGTGTGTTCGTCTATAGGTCAGTCAGTCAGTGGGGACATCATCTTTTATATATAGACTAGCATCAATTGCCCGCGGCTTTGCCCGCGTGAATTAGCTTTTAAACTTTTATCCCCTATTTTACCCACCTAGAGGCTGAATTGTAGAAAACGCCGAATTACGTAATTCATTATTTTTTCCGTACTCAATTCATACGAAATATCGTCCAAATATGTCCAAGGTATAAAAAGTTTCATACACACTTTTATCCTCTATTTCACCACCTTGGGGGTTGAATTTTGAAAAATCCTTGTTTAGTGGATGCGCCTAGTTCATATGAGAAACACGTGTGCAAAATTTTGAATTTCTAGCCTTAAGGGAAGCCTGTGCGTTGATACATCAGTCAATCAGCTTTGCCTTTTATATATATAACTAGCTTTTGACCGCTGGAATAGTGTTCTTGGAAACTTCTTCAGCAAATAACTCTAGTCACTTCAATATACTTCTGTATACACAATATTGAAAGCGTTTTTAGGGTTTCGTACCCAATGGGTAAAAACAAGACCCTATAACCTGGAAGCCAAGTGCGTGACCGCTTGATATATATTTTTCGCGCTTGAATATAAATTTTACGATATCTTCTAAATATAAGATATTAATTTAAACTGTATGGTTTAAAGAGCTTCTATAATAAAATGCTTAAAGTGAGTAACGTATTTAATTTGATAAGGATCAAACTGTATCCGTCTGATACACTGGCAGACACATAAACTGCATCATCACAAGAACACATTCAATCAAATTTTATTACGAAATATTTTTACATTTATTGGTATTGGAAAATAAAGGCTGGTTTATAAACTCAAAATCAAATTTAAATATGGTATTGTCACAAAAGAAAGAAAATTTTCTATAGAAGAAATCTTGTCAATTTACTAAATATTAACTCGTTGTTACGTTAATGTTGTGATTGATGGTTATTTTTTTTTATTTTGTTACATGTTGAATTGTCGTTACTAATTGTTTAATTGCTAGTCTGTTTTCATTTTAAACACGTTTTTCTCTCACGAATATGGACTTATCGTCCGAAAAAGCTGCACAAATTGTTGCTCTAGTGCAGCAAGGCCTAGACGAACGAACAATTGCTGCAGATTTAAAAGTAAACCAGTCTACGGTTTCCCGAGTTTACAGAAGGTTTATAGAGACAGGTTAATTCAAAAGAAGACGTGGAACCGGCAGAACTCGGGCGACAACGTCTCGTGACGACAGGTTTATTGTGACAACTTCCTTGCGAAATCGGTTTTTAACGAGCTCCACTTCCTTTAAAAATGAGCTCCACCAGGTACGTGACGTAGCAGTTAGTGCACGAACCATAAGAAGAAGGCTAAAAGAGCGTGATATCACACACACCTTTCAGACCCGCAAATGGACCAAAATTGTCTGCAGCTCACAAGCATGCTCGACTAAGATTTGCTCGTGAACACTTAAATTGGACTGAAGAGCAATGGGCTTCCGTATTATTCACTTATAAGTGTAGGACTTGTTTGTACGGTGCTGACGGTCGCATACTAGTCTACAGTAGACGAGGAGAGCGATATGCTCAAAATTGCATTGAGGAAAGGGTTCCATTTGGAGGCGGGTCTTGTATGGTTTGGGGCGACATATCGATGGATGCTCGAACTGAACTTGTGTTTATTGACGCAGACTCACATGGCCGTGGTAACCGTGGTTTAACATCACATCGCTATATAACGGAGATATTGGACCCTCATGTGGTACCTTTAAGCGGATTTATAGGCGAAAACTTCATTCTGATGCAGGATAATGCTCGTCCGCACGCAGCGAGACAAGTTGAGCAATACTTTACTCAGGTTGAGATTCGTTCCATAGATTGGCCAGCACGTAGCACGGACCTCAAACCGATAGAACACGTGTGGGACAACCTAAAAAGAGCTGTATTTACAAGAAATCCGGTCCCAACAACGGTTGCGGAGCTCAGAGTTGCATTGTCAAGTTGCAAGATCTTTTAAAAACACTGATCAGGTCGATGCGAAACCGACTTGAATCGGTTATTAGGACAAGAGGAGGCAATAATACACCTTATTAAAAACAAAAAAAAACTTTTTCTTTTCTTAGTATTGTAAAATTTTCATAATAAATCCGTTTTTGTTCTATTCACTGTTTCATTCCAAAAAGCTGCAGGAGGAGTAATTTGATTATTTTAGTGAGAAAAGATGACCTATACACACATTGATTGAAAAATTGATTTTTTATCAAATTAAGAACCAGTCTTAGCATTATCATTGAAATAAATCAAAATAGTTTGCACTTTCACTTATTATATTTCATTGAAAGTTATCTTGCACTATGATGCAGTTTGTGTCCGCCAGTGTAGCGTCTGAAAATACCTTACTTACATAATAATACGTATGAACTAGGCACGGGTAGCTAGTTTTATTAAGTAAACCGCTATGTCCATGAATTTTACATCTATAATATCTTCGAAAATATTAATTTAGACTAGATTTACGATTACGATTTACTAGTACTTAGATTTTATTATTAGTAAAGGGCCATATTGATCTATATTAAATGCACAATATAATTAAGGTACTTATTTGTATAAGGATTAATGCTGTATCGCTTAAAATCGCTTCGTAAATAAGCCATTGTTTCTCGTAAAATGTAAAGGATAAAAAATGGTTATTGTGGGTTATCCCTAAGAGATACACATGTACCATCCCGGACTTTATTGTAGACCTTAAGGTGCACAATACTGTAGTACATTATTTTGATCTATCTGGTAGGGTTCAGCCAGCGTTTGCAATGTAAGCGCAAAAAAATGTGTTTATTTATAACATTAGAAACCTCTTAAATTATCAGTGTTTCTCTACTATATTATGCATGTTATGTATATGTATATGTATATATAAAACTTCCTCTTGAATTACTCTATCTATTAAAAAAACCCGCATCAAAATCTGTTGCGTAGTTTTAAAGATCTAAACATACATAGGGACAGACAGAAAAAGCTACTGAAAAAACATGATAATAATTATAGAATTGTTGTTTTACATAATTATATTTTGCAAATTTTGTTTGAAATATTTATAGGGATTTTTTTATCCGATTTCAATACTCTCCGATCGTGGCCGCGTACTTGTGGCCTACAAAATCAGTATGTGACTTGACGCGCAATGTCACTGCCGTTATACAGAGGCTTAAGCAAAATATGCAAAGTCGTTAATACTCTTTGTAATACACAACGCTTATATATTTTGGTGTCAGTCTAGTAGTTTAAAATTAAGGAAAATGGCAATTCTTAAATAATACCACGAAAACCTTAACTTGATTTATAAATCACCTGCCATTGATTTAAATGCTACATGATTTAAATAATACTTTGATATTTAATTTGGAAACACAATACTCTAATAATGTTGTGCTCTTCGATACAATCACTTTACTGACCAAACCAAATGTTAATTATATTATGTACCTATATAATAAAGTAACTAAAACACAATAAAATCACAGCCACTTTATTATCCATTCATAAACCTGGTTCTACTAAATATATTTTAAATTCGATTCGAGTTAATCGTTTGTCCCATTAACTAATACTTGTTAGATAAAATTATTTCTAATTAGAATGTCTTCAAATCAAGCAAAAGCTACATACTATGTATATGATTTTTATTTTTATCATATTATTACGTACTTATAGTTAAATATATCAATAATACTGTGAATTATAGTGCACATCTCTTTTTGAACTCGCTCTTCGCCAAGATGTGGTGCTGGGAGAGGTTTATGAAGGTGTCGTAATCGCAGAACAACTGCCCTCCGCAGCCGTCGATCGGTAATATTTCTTCTGGCTTTTCAGGTGTTCTTGCATATACAGCCTGAAACAATGATGGGTAACATAATTATATTGTACAATACATATCAATTCGTGCTACGGTTGCCTTGAGAACAGTAGGTCTGGATTTTTACAGGCTGGAATAGCCTAATATTTTCCAAAAGAAATTTATAGAATGCCTATTACCGCCTACGCCTAAAATCTGCTGGCGTACCAGCAGTCACGTTAGAAAATTCATGTACCAAATTACTGCTCATCTTGGAAAATTATTATAAATTATATTAGAATATACGTGAAGCAAAAACTTTTAGTACAGATGTAAGAAAATAGGCTAGATGACTAATTTTTTTATTGCATAAATGTAAAATAGTACTCTTAAATATGAGTAACTTCTCAGAAGAAACAGTATATCAGAAGTCAATATTTTCAAAGGTACAGTTACAAGTACATTTGTATACAAAATTTCGCAAGTCTCGTGAAAACGCTCCATAATAAAGTCGTACCTAGCTGTGACGTCACGCCTAGGTAAAAATGTATGAAATATACGGCCGCAGGAACATATTTGTAAATATCTCCGATATTTGTGCGTTTAAGTTCATACTTACCATAATAAATGATTTTGTATATGATGTTAGTAAACTAATGATGTAGGTTTTGTTTACTAATTTAGCAAAAAAAATTGAACTTTTTTGTACTTTTTAAATGTAAGTATCTAATTACTAAACTACACATAATATATATATATTTTTTACACTTATTAAGTAGAAATGCCTCAATATATCTGAGTATATTAATGAAACTAAATAGTTTAGATGTAGTCTTCATCCCTTTTGTTTAATTGGAGGAGTTTGAAATTTGTCTGCTAAATTAACTAAAGTTTTATGTGAATTCTAATATTTTTTTAAATAATTAATATAACACACTACCTCAGATTAATAACACTACCGTGCGTTTGATACATGGTGCATTTTACGTCAAGCGGACAACCAAAAAAAAAAGAGGTCGTGAATTTTGTTTATACTCTGGTCAGTTATACTTCTAGTAGACGTGGATGTGTACACACAATGTATTTTTCGTATCATACTTTATTGCTAAGCTATGAGCTTTTAAAAAATTACTAAGAGTGAAGTCCGTTATTTTTGGATGCTTAATATTTTCATCAATTAATTTGTAACAAAAACCAAAAAGTATTGTTTCTTATAGTTAAAAAGTTGTTTTTTTTTTATCGAATTCTAAATTTAAATTTTATTGCGTAAACCGGAAGTGACAATTTCAAATCGATATTTGAGTAATTTCGACCTATTTTTTTCTTTTAATATTTTAACTTTGAATTAAAAATTAAAATGTACAAATTCTTTACAAAAAATGAAAAAGTTATCGCTAACAGTTTAAGACTTAGAGCGGACTTAGAGAAATAGTAACACGTCTAGTTGATGAGCGGTCAAAGATTAGTAGTATTGTATTTCTTAGTAACACTGTTTAGGGTTGTATAGTTCACGTTTCGGAACCCTGAAAATCATAAGTTTCGTCATGTCCGTCCGTCTTCGGCCTACCGTCCACACGGTTAAAGCTAGAAAGATGAAACTTTACATGGATATTTTTATTTGCAACGTCGATAAAGTGCTAAAATAAAGTCACGAAAAACATATATTTTTGGGTAAAAAATCTTTCTTCTCTCGCGTCTACCCCATAGTGTGGGGTATCATAAGATAGGTCTTTTATAGACATTGAGAGGTTTCTGAGACAATTTTTTGATTTTGGTATCCGTTTGCGAGATATTCAACTTTAAAGCGTCTAGTAGGTACTAGTTATATATCCTTACCGCAACACCGTATTGACCAGTCAAGCGTTTCTTCCGTAACTCTAATGATATCGTCGAGCCGTATGATGGCTGGTGCGGCTTGAATACACCAATGGCCGCCATGAAACCAGCTACGTTGTTCTCATGAGCAGAGTAAAGTCGCAACTTAGGCTGCTCAGTATCACTCTTGATAGCCGCGTTAGTCGCATTCACCACTTCAGCCAAAAGTACACCTAAAACAAAAACATTTCAATTTATTTTGTCATTGAATCTTACGTCGATTACCTTTATAAGGTTGACATTTTATTTCTTTTTTACCTGACGACAAGCGAATCAATTCGTTGTTGTAATACTCCGTCGCATATTCAAGTTTAGTTAATTCCTTTATTTTCGCCATCACTTCGTCAGCCCATGCTGGTGGTTTCACGCCGACGTTCGACTGTAAAAAATATTTAGTAATTACTATATTTACTGTAAAGGTATTAAGAAAAATATTAATTATTATTGGTCGTAGTTACCAAAGTTTGGAATAAATTGTCCAAGAAAAATACGTCTTCGGGTGTATCAATATTTGTGCCAGTCTTTTCAGTCAGATACTCGAAAACCTTCTTATATTGTTCAAGTATTTCCTTTATTTCCGGCAGTTCGTAAATGTCTTTATGCAATTTCGTGTAGCGCGGACAATTGTAGTAGTACATGAGCTGTAAAGAATAAGATTTATCACTTTATTTGTATTTTAATTTGCATGCAAAATCTTCTTTTATTGAGGAATTTAAATTAATGTAAATCATGGGGACTAGTCATGGACAACGCCATCTGCGGATAGCCGGAAATCCATTTAAAAATAATCTAAATATAATACTGAGGAATTTTAATGAAATAAAAATTTGCATATGTATTAATTTGAAATAAGAAAAATCTGGGGTACAAAAAATATATGAAGATGCTCGTACGTAATTTATCACGTTCTGTAAGCGTGATTGCCTTTACCTGCTCTTATAGTTTCAGTTTACCTTATACTCTACAAATATAATTCTATATAACAACAATATAATTATTAACGTGGGATAAATAAACGTGATGTTCTTTTCTAATAAACCAGTTTTTTTTTCTGAGCAAAAAAATTAAAAAATGTTAAATGTACCAGAAAGCTTGTCACTAATTAATTTGTTTTGCGTTTCAAAATAGGCATTGTGCAAGTATTAAATATTTTTTTGTTTTAACCCACGCATCAATGAAATCTTAACTCACATCATCATCATCATACGCCTCCGTGCTGTAGGGCACGGGTTGCCAGTTCAAGAAAGGGTTCCACCGCTGCGCTGGTGGCGGTGGAAATAACGCAGCCAGGGCTGTTAACGCAGTCATCTTGGTGCGCGCGTAGTTGGTAGTTCTGATGACTACTTCGTCGGGCAAGTACAAGTTAGAAATGAGGCTGTTGTATCTCTTCCTCAAGAACTCTCCCACTTTGAATCCGCGTTGCTTTCCAGCCTAGGAAAACGCCGGATATTTAAAGAGCAGCAATTGATTAATTTAAATTAAAAATGTATGTCCTATTTAAGCTCTAAGAAAAATATCAAGAATCACTCACGTTGGTCAAAGCTTTCTTCCCGAAGGGGAAGAATATCTCCTTGTATTGGTCCGGATCTGATGGAAACTTGGCCATTTCTTCTTCATCCGGAGTCCTGTCGCCATGTCTAAACACCTAAACATAAACCAATTTTCACTTTTATTGAATTAACTGACGTATTTTTTTTATACTTCATTAGAAATGAGATACGTGTCATATTTAAAAAGCCTTTCTGCCAAACTTACCGCGAACACCATCAACAGATCGGTCTCCGCCAAGCCATTGTCGACCGAATCGACCTTGTTGTCGGTATCTCCTGTTAAACCCACTGGATGCGCGTGATTCAAGTAATGGCTCTCCCCGAGCACACCGAGAGCCACCGACAGGAGTGCAAAACAAATCGGACCCATTTTTTATTCGATATTAAAATCGAGGTTTTCCTATTTACATTACCACGCGCGCTCGAGTCGATTTCGACTATCGTACTGACAGCCTCTCCCGCGCTTATATATTAGGCAGCATAATAGATACATCGCTCTGATATAGGAGCCGTGCCTCTCGAGTGCGAAATAATCGTTGCCGAATCTAATACGGCTATCTCAATGGTGTAATGTTCCAACTCTATCTTAGTCCCGATCACAGACAGTAAGATTCTATATGAACTTTAGAGATTTAATTAATAATAAAATTGAGTTTGGATCTTTGCACATAAAGTGTCTATTTATTTCATAATCGAAAATATTTTAGAACTATAACAGTATAGTTACGGCTATATGCGATCATTCCATCAAAGATATTGTCAGATCTACGAGAGAGAATGCGAGACGTTTATAGCTTAGTTTTGCGACTATTGGACCATAATCTCGTAACATTATTATGTGTTCGATGGAATACCCCAGGACAGGATATTTGTTGGATGGATAATTACTATGTAGGGCTACCTTATTGACGATAACGACTCCGAATGTTTCGGAATACTTCTAAACTCGATTTATAATGTTGCTAATGTCTAAAAATAACGTTGTGTACTGCAAAAAATCACTATTATTTTAATTTTAATTAAACAATCATGCCTGTCAAGATATTAGTTACGCCGATCATAATAATAACCCGTTGAAAAAAAAATTAGATGTTCAAATTCACAATACTTAGTTACAGATTATGTAATTAGTTACACATAATGTCCTAACAACATAATTACACAAAACGCCATGTAAAAACTCTACTTACCCACTATCTTATACTTCAAAAGAGACAATCTTGTATATATATATAATCGGTTTCTCGAAAACGACTGCAATATTACCATTAAATTTAGTAAGCAGAGAGTTTTGGGGAGAGAAAAAGTCGAACTAGTTAGGTCCTATCCCTCGGAAACATTTTAAAGGCCCCCATAGACGAGAGACCGATCGTTTCAGTTAGAACTGGCGTCAGTTCGTCCTGAACGGATTCGAGCACATACACGGAAAAAAATCGCATCCGACCCAACTGACGTCATATCGGCCTGAACGGATTCGATCACATACACGGAAAATCGCATCAGTTCGTTCTGGTTTGCCGCGAGCAGCGGTCGTGTTTATTAATTGTCAACTCACTACGCTTGTACACGATACACGCCCGCAAGGCCGCGGCTCTGGCAAGAACTGAAGCGATTTGCCACACTTGATCCGTTTTACTCTTATACTAATCAAGAGTACAATTGTAGTTTTTTACAATTGTCTTGGTTAAATTTTTTACCAAATAGCTATTTGAAAGTGTGTATTCTTTAAATAAAAACAACAGCGCAAACTAATGATAATATTATGTTTTGTACGTTGAAAGCGAGCGAGTGGAGTGAGCGAGCAATAATTTCTGTAATTTCGCACGATAAAATTGGATAAATCAATTTTTTTTCACAGTTGTACCAGTACAACTGTGAAAAAAAAAATTGATTTATCCATAAAATTGATTAAACCAGTTTAATTTGTAAGAAATACCTTTCTGAAAGGGTTAATTCTTTGTAATAATCAACAGAGAAAAATAGACCATAGACTACTAATTATTAGAAATAACATTATTATGTTCTTGTAGCAAGCTACGACCTCTTGATATGTAAGTCCTTCTTACGCTTGAGTGGTGATGATAATAATACAGTAGCAATTCTTATATTCCTCCTTTATTGGTGCTTATCACAGATACGTATTACAAATGAGATATGTCTAACACAAATACTACAGTCTACACTGAGAATCAACACATTCACCGGAAGCTTGATAGTTCATACTTGATTGTTCATGACATTTTAAATAATAAGTATACTCTAAAATTTTATATTAAATTTTAAATTAAACTAAATAGGCTTTACTTCATGACATCTGTCAATGTCAAAAATGACATTGACACTTACTTTTGTCATTATGCAACATCTCCCTTTTCGAGAAAAAAGCAAACTAATATTATAAGTACATAACTAATAACAATACATTACTTATCTACTCATATTTCTCATGTATGTACAATTTAGGACGTCTCACACTTCTACCAGACCTGGTTACGTAACCGGTATTTTCTAGACTCTCCAAAGGAACACAGTTATCATCGATAATGCAATTTTGAACAGGACCGTTTCCGAGTTGTGCCGAACTCATGGGATCTATACTCTCCTGCATGGGAGGCATATTGTCAGTGCTGCCGTTGCCATAAAAAGAAGGTGGACGATTTTTTTCTTTTAAATTCTTTTTTCTAGGTCTAATGTGTGGTATTCCTCCTATACCCATTTGGATCCACAACATAATAAGATCTACTACATCCTAATTTCTCTTTAATTATTCCTGGAGACCAAAAGGATTTAGGATTTTTTTCGAAGTAAGTCATCTCCAGGCTGAAACTCATAAGATGTATACTTCGCATTCCTGTCAAAATAAAAAGACATTTTGTCTCTGCTTTGTCTATGACATTTTTCAAACGTCGAAAATTTTACAAGTTTAGGTTTAAGTTTTTTGTTTAGAATTGGTAAATTTACTCGCAAGTTTCTAGACATTAACAATGCGGCCGGACTGGGAAAATCTAAGGGAGAGAGAGCAGTGTATATCCGAGCAGTGTATAGCAAATGTATATCCGAGCCATCTTCCTTGCATTTTCTTAATATGTTTTCGACAATTTCAACTCCGCTTTCAGCCTGGCCATTAGACCTGGACCAATAAGGACTGGTGGTAATGTGTTGCACATCCCAATCAACAAGAAAAGACTTGAATTTGCAGGAGTTAAATAGTGGACCATTGTCAGACACCAATGCTTTTGGTATTCCATGTCGAGCAAAGAAGGATTTAAGGTTTTTAACAACATTATCGACAGTGTAATTCTTTTGCAAAGAAGCTAGCTCTATGTACTTGGAATAGTAATCTATGCAAACAAGGAAATTTTCTCCATCAAAATATAATAAATCTATACCTACCTTCTCCCACGGAAGATGAGATATCTCATGACATTTCAACGGTTCATTGGGTGTGTTTGGCCTGAACTTGGCACACACCGAACATTGATCAATTAAGTTTTTAATATCCGCGTTTATATTTGGCCAATAAACTGTTTCTCTAGCGATGTTGAGTGTTTTTTTAATACCTAAATGACATATTTTATGTATGAGTATTTTATCTAAAATCTGTATTTGCAAGGATTTTGGAACAATATGCCTAATACCTTTAAATATTATGTCCTATCGCCGTTATTCGAGGCCTTTTAACAAAATTGAGATGGTAGTCTTTCGTTTCCTGCCGTAATATTTGTCGTTGCAGTTTCGTTTTCGGTCTTTTTGGCGGCAAGATGGCCGCTTCCGTTGTTCACCAGGTGTGGCGCGCGCGCTTTTTTCCTCATTGGTGTCTTAAGTTTTGTGCCGTAAAGACTTGTAACGCTGTTAGCGTTCGTTTAAATTATAAAAGTCTTATAAAATTTTATAGTTTCTTTGCAAATAATTATTTTAGATCGTTTATGGTTTCGAAATATATTAAAATAAAAAAATTTCAAAAGTTTATCATCATGTCAGACTGTAGTGGCGACGAAATTGTTCGCGAGTGTCTTTCTTCTTCATCGTCTTCATCGGATGAGCAGCCGCTCACACGACGAAAGCGGAAATCCTCGTCTAAAAATATCGAGAATCCAAAAAGGTCACGCCGGGATGATGAGGTATTGCTAAACCTTGTCCAGCAGCTCAGTCAAATCCAAAATATCTTAGCATGTGTCTATCCGCCTTCGGAAACGTGTGCTCAAGATAAAATTTTTACTGCTAACGTGATAGGTACAACTAGCGAAAATTTTGAACATGAAGCTACATCTGATACTTCTCAAAATTTTAATTTTGATTTGTCAACAAATCTCAAAGAACCGGCGATTCAAAATGCCTCTGCGGAGCATTTACAGACACTCAGCTCGTTACATTTCAACTCTGAAAATTGGTCAAATGTCCGTTACTCAGATATTCGAAAAACCTACAATGCCCGGCCGGGGTTTGTCGAATTGGAGTTAAACGACGAATTAAAACAGTTCGAGGAAGCTAATAATTTTAATTTGAATGCAAGCGATAAGTCTTTGGGTGCTATTACGCGTGCAGTAATAATGCAAAGTGACGCGTTAAAAAAGGGCGTCTCTGATTTGTTACAATGGACTCAAGAAAACGATACTATTAATAAAGAATCTTTATTGACAAAAATAAAAGAATGCTTTTCAGGTGATTTTCAAAAAGTTTCTTTGGACTGTTTACAATTACTTTGTGGTAGGCGTGCTGATATTATTGAACAACGTCGTGATTTTTTCTTAAATTTACTAAAAGAAAACTTTTTAAAAACTACTTTGAAAAAGATTCCTCCTTGCGAATATTTATTTAATAAAGAGCAGTTTTCTGATTTTATTAAAAATAATGGAGGTGTAAATAATTTTTTTATATATCAAAAAGGTACCTTCTCTGCACAAGAAAGGCGACCTACATTGGGTGTACAGGCTGTCCAACCAGGCCTAAGTAATTACAAACAAACCGGTCGCTTCCAAGCACTTTTGCTTTTAATAATAATCAAGGTTGCACATACACTCGAGCGCAGGCGGTGCGACCCCACCACCCCTATGCTTTTAATTATAATTTTGGCTCTTATGCTAATAATGAGCGGTTTTTTCGACCCTCCTATAAACCTGCAACGTCGTCTCCTCCAAAACAGCAGGCCCCAGCTGTGGCTAGGAAGCCCTTTAATCAAACCAATCCCTCAAAGGGCAGAGGAAGAGGAGATAGAAAGTTTTGACTCTCAACAGGCGTTTCGGGGGGGAAGGCTAGCTATGTTTGTAGATGTCTGGAAAAGGTGGGGTGCCCCAACCCCCCTTTTAAAGATAATAACAGGTTACAAAATTCCCTTTTTACGAAAACCACCACTGATTTTACCTCGACTCATAAAATCACGTTACCAAACAGCTCCATCCCCAGAAATGGACCAGATTATTCAAACGTTGTTAAAGGACAATATTGTAGAATATGCCCCCAAAACCCCCAGTTTTTTATCAACAATGTTTTTAACGCCAAAAAGCGATGGGACTATGCGCCCTATTTTCAATTTAAAACGATTGAACGAATTTCTAAAGCTAAGCCAATTTCGACTGATAGCTACACATCGAATACCGGAATTTCTGCAGCCCAACGACTGGTTAGTAAAAATCGACCTAACACAAGCTTATTACCACACACCGGTATCTCTACATCATCGTTGTTTCCTGAGGTTAACGTACAGAGGCAAACTCTTACAAATGACCTGTTTGCCGTTTGGTCTAGCCACTGCTCCCAAAGTGTTCGCGTCCCTGACAAATTGGACAGCAGAAATACTACGGGAACAAGGTATACGTATTGTAGTTTTCTTAGACGATTTTTTAATTGCATGCCAGGACAGATCGAAAATAATAGATCAGACGCGTTTAACACTGGACAGAATGCTCGAGTTAGGCTGGGTTGTAAATGAAACAAAATCTATACTTCAGCCACAAAAAGCTCTGGAGTATTTAGGTTTTTTTTTGGGACACATGGAACAATCAAAAGTCGATTCCAGATACGAAAGTCCAAACTCTTCGGCATATAATTCGCAAAGTGCTAAATTCTAAAAAAGCAACTCTTAGAGAAATTCAGAGCATTAATGGGCGTTTAAATTTCGCTCCACTTGCAGTTCCTCAAGGTCGTTTAAACTATCGACATCTTTTGGCCCATTGCAATAGTTTACTTCGAAGCGGCCCGAACAAATCACACCGCATTCCATTTCAAGCGATCAAAGAGCTCGAATGGTGGTTTTTAAATTGCGAAAAATCTTCTCGGCTCCACCCTCCAAAATTGGTAAATTTTCTCACGACGGACGCATCCGACTCGGGCTGGGGAGCGGAATTGAATGGTGTATTTTTGACAGGAGATTGGATAGGGGACGAAGGAACTCTGCACTCGAATCAAAAAGAAATGCTAACTATTTTAAAATGTATACGTGAATACGGTCCCTCTCTAAACCGATCATCTCTGTTGCTGCAGTGTGACAATAAATCCGTTGTAGCATACCTAAGAAACGAAGGGGGGAATAATTCAAATTCTTTAATGAATCTTACTTATAAGATTTTTCAAATTTTAGATCTTTTTGATATTTTTATTTTACCGCATCACATTCCAGGCCGTTACAACAATGTAGCAGATCGGTTGTCGAGAAAATCGTACCTTCCCGAATGGCATCTAGTCCCTGCGGTGACAAATATCATATTTCAGAAGTGGGGCATTCCCGAGATCGACCTATTTGCATCGGCTCGAGCTCATGTAGTACCCAAATATGTGAGTTTAGACCAGAGGGATCAAACAGCGTGGAGACACAATGCGTTTTCATGAGAATGGGACTTCAACCTGGCTTGGGTATTCCCACCGCCGAATCTGATGCCCAGAGTGTTAATGCATCTCAACCGTGCGAAAGGTATGTTTCTGATTGCAGCTCCAAAGTGGCCCCAGGCTTTCTGGAGAGCAGATCTAAAAGCACGTGCAATAGCACCACCATTCACAGTTCGAGACTTAGAATCGAACTTACTCGATCTGTCGACGGGCCTTCCCCCGCCACGGTTACAAGACCTGACCATGGAGATTTGGAAATGTGGGGGTAGTCACAAGAGCTAGAATCCTGGTCAGAACAACAGAAGGCTCTACTAAAAAGCGGTTGGCGTAAGTCTACTTTTAACACCTATAAACCGGCTTGGTTAAGATGGTTGAATTGGTGCAAAATTTCTGGGGTCCAGCCTACTAACCCATCAGGAACACAGTTAGCCCAGTTTTAGCTGACCTACATTTAAAACATAATTTAGCCTATAAAACGATTTTGGTTCACAAGTCAGTTGTTTCGACGCTTAGTAATGCTAATAATAGCTCTAGTCTCGCCTCGCATGTATTGGTTAACAAAATTTTAAAATCTATTTCAACGAGAAATGCTCAAAAATGTAAAATAAGTCAAATACCGTTTGAGACACTAGTACTTTAATATCTTACTTAGCAAAATAAGTAACATTATTCATGAAAACTTATTCGAAGTGTCTAGGAGATGCGCTATCTTATTATTGTTGTGCTCTGGTCGCAGAGTACACGATCTGACGTTATTGAGCGTATCGCAGGGTTCTCTTGCAGATGACGGTGAACTAAATACAGTCACATTCTGGCCAATGTTCGGTTCTAAAACTGATTCCGAATCATACACTCAATCAGGTTGGAAACTATTTTCGAATAGTGAAAGACCAAATGTTGATCCAGTACTGTGGGTGCGTAGGTTAGCTGCTCTGGGTAGTGATAGGCGAAAAGAAGCCAGAGTTGAAAATTTGTTTGTAACTGCTCGAGGGGTACCGAAGGCTGCTTCTAAAACAGTAATCGCGGGATGGGTAAAATCTGTTCTAAAAGAAGCAGGTATCGAGGCAACTCCGGGAGGTGTACGGTCTGCCGTTGCTTCTAGAAGTTGGATTGACAACGAACCAACAGACAACATTTTAGAAAGAGCAAATTGGAGGGCAGCAAATACTTTTAAAAATTTCTATGAAAGGGAGATAATTTCTAAGCCTACGACACCCTCTACAAATAACTCTTTAGTAAATCTCTTTGAGCCGGTTAATTAGTTTATATCAAAAAATAAATAGTTTGATTATTTTGTAATAGGTGTTAAATCATAAATTAGCCAATTTAAACAATATTAATTTTAATTATGTTATTTGATAAAATTTAAAATAATTGATAATATTATGAATAGCAGTTATCTTTGATGAAATAGGATTAAGAATATAATAGAACAAAGTACATTTATTTATAACCTCATTATAAAATTGCTAGAAAAATGTTTTACTTATTCTTTTAACAATTTCCTTATGATATTGATTTATCACATTGGCGTCTTGTCCACCAGGCGACAACAAACATTGTCTCAATTTTGTTAAAAGGCCTCGAATAACGGCGATAGGACATAATAGCAGAGTTTTACCTACCATTAAAACTCTTATTATGTCCGGAGCCTTATTCGAGGCCTCACAGTAAGGTCTGCCTGGTGAAATAATTGAGACAGCAATGAGGAAAAAAGCGCGCGCGCCACACCTGGTGAACAACGGAAGCGGCCATCTTGCCGCCAAAAACACCGGAAACGAAACTGCAACGACAAATATTACGGCAGGAAACGAAAGACTACCATCTCAATTTTGTTAAAAGGCCTCGAATAAGGCTCCGGACATAATAAGAGTTTTAATGGTAGGTAAAACTCTGCTATTAAGTCGTTCATTATATGTATTTCATTTTGAATGTTCTAATATGGTTTCACCTGACAGCTTACTTTGTTTTTGCTTTTTGGCCAACCATTCTGAATATAAGACTTGAGCAGATTTAAAGATTCATCATTTTTACTTTCTAATAATATAAATTTTAAATATGGCTTACTCACTGAGAGATTAGAAAAGATTGAATTAACATGATATCGTAAGTCTTGTTCATACTGCGGTATGTATGTGTCACTAAGTGAGGCTCTTGACAAAGTATCTGCTATATACATATATTTACCAGGTACATAAATCACTTCTAGGTCGTAACCCTGCAACGATAGCATCATTCTTTGTAGTCTAGCAGGTACTTCATGAAGAGGTTTTTTAAAAAGGTAAATTAAAGGTTTGTGATCAGTATGAAGTTGTTTTACTGCCATAAATATATTGGTGAAATTTATTACATCCAAACTGTATGGCAAACAATTCCTTTTCAATCTGAGCATAGTTTTGCTGACAGGATGTTAGTGTTCTTGAACTATATGCAATGGGTCGTTTGTTTTGCATCAAGACCGCTCCCAGTGCATTCTTTAATGAATCTACCGACAAAATCACAGGTAAGTTGCTATTATAATTAGTTAACACAGGTGCTTTAGATACGACTTCTTTTAACAAATCAAAGCACCTTACAAATCAAAGCACAATACCTTAAGAAATTTGATTAACAAATTTCTTAAGGTATTAGTTTTCTCTGCTAAATTTTCTATAAACGGTGCTAAAAAATTAATCATGCCTAGAAATCTCTGCAAATCTTTAATATTTTTAGGTATGGGCATATCTTTTATGGTTTTAACTTTCTCTGGATCAATTTTTACACCTTCTTTACTAAAAATATAGCCCAAATGTGCTATTTCTTCTAGACGAAACTTGCACTTGGCTTTATTTAATTTTTAATTAACTTGCCTAGCCCTTTCCAAAACCATCTCTAACCTTTTATTGTGTATTTCAATTGTTTCACCGTATATTAAAATGTCTTCACACCAAATTATTATACCTTCAATGTCTCCGAAAAGATCTATCATGGTTTTATAGAAAATTTCTGTAGCCGTGTTTATTCCAAAAGGTAATCTTAAAAATTTGTATCTAAAATGTAAATGTAAATGTACACAGATCACTACTTTCTTTAGTTAATTTTATATTATAAAACCCAGAAAACGCATCTAAATATGAAAAATAAGAGGCTTTGGACAATTTAGACATGACTTCATCTATGTTTTTAATTGGATAATGACATCTCAATAAATTTTTATTTAAATTTCTAGGATTTTTCTAAGCAAATTCTCAATCCACCATTCTTTTTCATAGCTATAACTAAACTACTCACCTAGAGAGTAGGTTTGTTCACCTTCCGTATGACTCCCATGTTTTCCATGAGTTGAAAACTCTTTCTTTAACGGTTCAACCAACGCGAAAGGTACCTTTCTAGGGGGATCAACGCACGGAATAGCATCCTTCTTTAGCACGATGCTGTGTTCGTATGGGAGAGTGCCCAGACCCTGAAACACATCATTATATCTGGTCACAATTTTGTCACAAGTTTTTTGATACATATTATATAAATTTTGCTCAACATTTTCAACTTTTTCATTTCTTAAAGAAAAGTTTTTTGTTATTAAATTTAGCTTTATACAAGTGGGTAAACCAATCACAGTTGGACAATTTAATTTCGTTACAACAAGAGTAATGTTTTCCGGTCTTGTTTTCTTTTCAACTAAACAACAAATGTTTGACACTGAAATTATCGGAATTCTGTGCCCACTGTAGGCGAAGATATTATATTTTTTACACATTTTTTTACTCTGTTTGTCAAATTTAAGATTCAATTCTTTAAAGACTTGATAAGACATTACATTTATGTCTGCTCCAGTCTCAATTAGGCAATCTACATTTTTGTTGTTTATATTAAGAGAATAATGCCAGGAATTGTCTGTGTTAATCAAATTTGTACTAGCATTTTGTGACTTTATGTTTTTAATGTTCAACATTAATGCCCCTATTGTAAATCTCTCAGCCTCGGCACTTTTGGGGCTTGATTCATCATCGAGATTTACGCTACCTACCCCAGAAACAACAGTCCTGACACTATTTTTCTTAAAACATAAATGAGTAAAATGTCCATATTTAAAACATGACCTGCATCTGTGTTTCCATGCTGGATAGTTGCGGCGACCATGCGATGTGTTGCACTTTACACACGACGTTGTTCTGGATCCAGGTGTAGCTGACCTTGGGTGACCTTGGCGTGATGGGGATCTTGAGTTTTTTCTCTTCTGGTATGGGGGGGAACTGGCCCGACGACTTTTGTGTAGCTTGTATATTGTGGCTTCTTCTCTTCCATCTGCTGCATTGATTCATTCTTCACTTTTCTTCGCCATCGTGAGTGTTCTACAGAGAAGTTTGGCTCTTTCTAGGGATAGATCTTGCTCTTGTAGGAGCTTTTGACTAAATTGCGAGAAGTTTGTTGCCATATTCGCAATGATAATGTCCTTTACAAGGGAATCGCGTAGCGAACCAAACTCACAGGCATGACTTGCGTTTTCTAATTCCATTAGAAATTTTTCCAAGGATTCGTTCACACGTTGTTTCAATGTAAAGAATTTGTGCCGCGCCACCGTCAAATTCTTTTTGGGTTTAAAATACTCGACGAATTTTGCCTTGACTTCTTGGAATGTAGCAGTGCTTAGGTCCAAATTGAAGGAATTGTAGATATTTAGACCCTTTTCTCCCGTGGAATGCAGCATGATTGCAATTTTTCTTTTGTCTTCCGTTTTCTCCATCCCCGACGCCAATAGGAATATCTCGAAAGACTGCGTCCATTTCTTGAAATTTTCAGCATTATTGTTGATAATTTTTGTAGAGATTTCAAGCTTCTGCACTCCGTTTCCTGCCATTGTTAAGTTCCCACACTCAGATTATCTCAAAGCTTCCGGAGTTTTCGACGCACCCTCTTTTGCGTTCATAATTTTCGTTTTCTTGACAACTTTATTTCACTTCTGACACCATGTAGCGAGCTACGACCTCTTGATATGTAAGTCCTTCTTACGCTTGAGTGGTGATGATAATAATACAGCAGCAATTCTTATATTCTCCTTTATTGGTGCTTATCACAGATACGTATTACAAATGAGATATGTCTAACACAAATACTACAGTCTACACTGAGAATCAACACATTCACCGGTAGCTTGATAGTTCATACTTGATTGTTCATGACATTTTAAATAATAAGTTTACTCTAAAATTTTAAATATAAAATCTCTCGGTTTACCGTTTTACTAAAGTGTTTATATTCAAAATGGCTGTATTAAATTATTTAGTTATCAAAACCCCAGCTCCGCCAGATTCTCTTTATATTTTTACTGATAAAATGTATTTCATATTTTAGTATGTACAATGAAGGTATACATGCTGTATACCTGACAGATTGTTCCGTGGGCTATTTTTTAGGTACAAGGCGCTAAAGCTGCGAAAAAATTGTACACACTTTATATACATTTTGATAAAGTATCTATCTTATTTTCTGGATTCATAATAACTGAATACATGATTTTATTTCTACGTAGATGATTTTCCATTTTTTTTTAAACTACAACATCAAAATAAGCAATTAAATTCACTTTATAATATTCAAATGTAATATACGTTATTTTGTAGTAAAATAATGTTTTTTTTTTAAATCATTTCAATATATAGCTGTAAGAATAGTTAGGACAATTTTATGTACCTTTGGCGCCTTTTTTAGTAAGAATATAAGGGGAGTCTGGCGGGGCTAGGATCTCAGTCCAAAAGGATTTTAACTCTTGCACGTACCATTACTCCAATCGCATTGGTAGTTTTAACTCTTCGCAGCTCGAGGGAAAATGTCGCTCCATAGCCAGGCTGTTGAGGCTTCGTGAATATGGTAGAAGCGGCCACGGAACCCGCCACACTTGCCAGCACTTGCACTTTCGCGCTCTAATTTCCTAACATTGCTGCCCGGCTGGCTTGTATAAAATTATAAACAAATACTCCTGCAAAAGTACGCAGCCATCGATTTAGTGTATTTAAAGATCATTGTACGCTACTGATAAAACTGCAAACTCAATTCTATACATACTATCATTTTTAGGGTTCCGTAGTAACTACAAGCAACCCTTATAATTATGCTTTGTCCGTCCGTATGTCCCTCCTACTTTGCTATCTTCGGTAGTTATGAATATAAATAGACCAAACTTTGTACAGTTATATATTGCATTTAGACTTTATTTTTATCATCATAAAATAATCTTTAAATTTATACCTACATTAAAATTTAAGTTTTATATCATAATATTGAAATGTATTAAGCTAACAGCAGCATAGGTATGTAAACTACTTAACTGTGTAATTGAATATTATTTAGGGCCTGTTTCACAATCGCCCAGTAAGTGTTGAATAGCTCATCCGGAAGTTTTGGTGCTGCTTACTATAAACTGCGCGACAGAGACAAAACATGCCAATAAGCTATCTGACACTTATCAGTAGATTGTAAAACAGGCCCTTAATTATACATTTACATCGTGGAAAACCTAATATAGAAAGATTTTTTCTTATAGGAATATTGAATAGCGAAAAAGGTGTTATCATCAATGTTAATGAATACATTTACCTCCACCGAGTCTTTTTAATTGATCGGTATAAAATGTACATTCATAGTCTAAGTCAGTTATTTCCTGCAGTGTTGGTTTTGTTTTGTTCACCCATTCTGGTAGTTTCATCTTCACATTTTCCTGAAAGTTTGGTTATAATATTTAATTTTAATGTAGCAACTGACAGATCTTGTTCTTAAGAGCGATCACGGACAAGACCTTCAAACCTTCAAGTTGTTGGCGTTTCCAAAAGGAAAACGCCCCGTAACTCCCCTAATGTTGCCACTTGTGGGTGGGTGGGTCTACGACTGTAATCGCTTTCCATCGAGCGATCTGTTTGCTTGCTTGTCCCCTATATATTATCTTTAAAAAATGAAATTGTTATGATGTGTGAGAACGAACCGCCAGCCAGCCGTACAGCCAGCCTCAAAATTTCACTCAATCCTCAATTTTGCTAATCATATATTCTTTAAAGCTGATTTTGGCGCTGTTTCGTGGTTTGTTAATCACGATCGTTCATTCATAAATTGTTAAATCTCATTTCAATATCCAATTCTTATTTTATGATTTATTGAAAGAGTATAATGACTACCTGCAGGCAGGTTTATAACCTACCTATGTTAGATCCAAATGTAAAAAACACAATTTAAACTTTAAATACTTTACTTTTAAACGTAACTTACCAAACCGTGGATTAAATTGTTGAAACGAGCCACGTCTTTAGGCTTCTCAAAGTAATATCCAGTTTCACTGTTCAAATCTCCGAAGAATCCTTCATATTTCGTTATCTTCTCACTTATTTCTGGTAAAACTTATAAACTTGTTTTTAAGGTCTTTAAATATCGGACAGCTGTGGTAACTTAAATATTCAAAATAAATTAGGAGCTATTGTTATTTCACTATTTATTAATGATTATATTATGTTACCGCGTCTTATTTTTTTTAATGACTTTTGTATGGTATAGGTTGCCAGTTAAGAAGTCTGTTCCATTTTTGTAAATCGTTTGGTTGGTACATAGCAGCCAGTGCGGTCAGGGCAGTCTTCTTAGCCCTCGCAGAATGAGAAGACTGGACAGAAATTTCTTCTCGCAAATATAATTCTGACAAGAGTCCCTTAAAAAGTTTTGTTAGATGTTCGCCCACGTAGTGTCCACACATTTTGCCCTCCTTAAAAAAACATAGCGTTAACTTTTTAGTGCAAATGTTGGACTAGTTTTTATTAGGCGCTGACTAAAAGGATCAGTTGCCGATATTACACTATTATTTTGTTACTTGCTAAGATAAATAAGTAAGAAGTGAAGCTTCTTCATACTCATTACTATGGTTAAAACATAAAGTGTTACAAATTGGCTTAGGTCAGGTATACATGCTATTCCTTTAGCAGCAGAAAGACAAAAGTCACTAAATTGTAAATAAAGCTGTTTGACAGCTAATTAAGATAACAATATTACAAGGTTAATCTTCTAAAATAGCACTTATTTGAATCTATTTTTATTTATGATGTACAATGGTAGAGTTCGCTACTTACATTTGTCAAAGCCTTTATTCCAAATGGGAAAAATATGGAATTATTGATATTAGCTGATGGAAATGTCTTCAATTCCTGTCATTGTCTAAACTGTCTCCATGTCTAAACATCTGAAAGGTAGGTAAAAATAACCGTCGTGTTATTTTTTTATTACTTAGTTTGCTTTGAATGTAAAAAATATGTACAACAAAAGCTAACATAAGCTCGGAATCTTCATCCTCTTGTTGAACTGGTCGGTCGTTCAGGTCGTTTCTTCGCATGTTTACAGAGCTTATAGCTACTACAGATACAACAATTAAATATATCACACGGATAAGCATTTTTACCCTTTAAGTACTGTCTGGTGCTGATGTGCGATATTTATAGAAATTTAATGGTGTGACAGGTTCCTTACTGCCAATACCTAATATATGCAGGTTCGTAAAAGTAATATATGTTTGCAATATTTAAAATATTTCTTGCTTGATATTATAGTGAAATTTTTTCATGCTGAGTTCTCGATTTAAAGACGACTTCCATTGACTAGTTCAGCTTGAGTGTTTGTGAATTCCTTTAATAATTGTGCATCTTAGAGTTCTAGTACATCATACTGAAATAAATAAAACCGGCCAAGTGCGAGTCGGACTCGCGCACGAAGAGTTCGGCACTATTACTACCAATAATAATATTAATGATACCCTATGAGCTAGACGCGAGAAAAAAAACATCCCGAAAAAAATAATTTTTTCGTGATTTTATTTTAGCACTTTGTCGACATGTCAAAGACTTTGACTATGAGTCAAAAAAATTTGTTAATAAAAATATAATCTTACTAATATTTTGCAGTTTGTTTAATGCTTCTATATAATATTCTAATTGGTTACTATTCGCATTTCTCAGTCTCCCCACTAATATTATTAGTGTTGTATTAGGACAGTGAGTTGTACTTAAAATCTTTTTTATTATTTGTGTAAATGTTCCACCCGGCAAACAGGTGTTGTACACTGACTGTTCCTCGTACAACTTACTCAATCGCACCCCGACTTCCTGACCAAGCTCATCGCTGTATATAGTGACTATGCCCGGACCCGAGGCCGAAGGTGCAATCAAATATTCACTATGGAAGGATATAGCATGAGCCACTACACCTAAATTATTATTATTATTAGTTGAATTATTTACCAGATGCGGACATAATGAGTTGTGTCTCTATAAAGACTTAACTCTTTCTTCATTGTAATAGCTGTCATCCAGTAAAATATTCAACGCAGATATGTGACTAGATATTTTTAATTGGGCCAGTTCATATTTTTTTGTTATGGATTTTAAAGTGTCATGTAAATCAGTAACTTCAGTTTGGAGACTGCACACGTCTGCCTCATAGACACATGTGGTATTTTCCAACACTTTAATACTGTCTAAGTATTTTTTTCAATAAAGATTTTTTCTTTTGTCAGCTTGGACAGTTTTGATTTTTTTTTATTAACAATTTACTTGTTTTTTTATATGTTGTATTTACTTTTATGTATTTTTTAACTTATTTTTACTTTGAAATGTATGGGAAGTCATAGTATTGTCACCAGTCAACTCAATTATGGCATGGTAAATGCACAATGTATAATTCCGATTCAACTTTCAACCGCCGGCTCAGATTAGACTCGAAGATAGCAAGGTTACACCGATTTGGGCAGAGCTGGGGCGATAAAAACACTTATTTGAGGAGAACGATTTTCACTTTTTTCATCTTGCTTACCTGGCTCATGACAATGCCGTATAGAGAGCCGCGCCCGTACGCCTCTTTCGGGCCGATTTGCTATCTAACCTTTGCCTCTCTTTACGGCTATTTTCCATAATTTTCCCTATTTTCCATGAGCCAGGTGAAGTAAAACGCGTTGTGTGAAATACTTTATTGTTATTCCCAATTACATAAATCCTTATATACTAATAATCTTATTCCATATAAAAGGTATTCATAACCTAAGGTACACCATGTATGAAATCTTATGTATTTTTACCATTTTTTGCCAAATAACTCCGTATCCATTTATTATATAATCCAAACTATTATTTTCCCTATTAGATATTATGTTTATGTATATAAACCAAAAGAAACTACGTTAAAATTCACTACACTTTAAAATATATAAGCAAAATAGCCTTAAGTTCATAAAAAACCATTTAACACGACTTTTGCACACTGATGCTATAGAAATCTATACATATATAGTCACTGAGTGTTCACTATTATAGTTTATGTACTGTTTTAAATCACTTGTTTATCGTTTACATTTCAATTCACTGGTATAATCACGTTACGAGGCCGCTGTCCTCAACAGTACATATCCATACAAAGTTTCATCTTTCTAGTACTATCCGTTTCGGCGGTAAGTCGAAGACGGACACATGAAGCTATAAAGGGTTCCGAGACGTGAACTACGGAACCCTAAAAAACATATAATAACTTGAAAAAAAAAGCTATTTCCCAGGGAGTAAAACCTAGCTTGACCGATTTTTCAATCCCAAGACCCCCTGCAAAATTTTATGGAAATACTTTAATCCGTTTCCGAGATTCTGATTTTCTAATTACATTATACGAGGGCTGCACTAAAAGTATCGGGAATGGAATATTTCCACTGTTCCTGTCATATTAAAATCTTTTTAATTTAAAACTCCTTGGTTTTAAAAATCGAATACCGTTTATTTATTTAAAAAAAGATTCTCGGTCTTGTCACAATGTCAAACTTGTTTAGTCGTTGAGAAAATGGAATTGACTCAAGAAAATTCTAGAGCGATGATTTATTATGACTTTCGAAGTGGTTTAACACAAAAACAGTGTGTTGACCGGATGATTTCTGCCTTTGGTGATGAAGCCCCATCCAAAACCACAATTTATCGCTGGTTTGCTGAATTTCAACGTGGACGTGTCAAGCTCAGTGATGATCCCCGTCAAGGTCGTCCGAAAACTGCAGTCACCCAAGAAAACGTTGATGCTGTGCGTAAGCTGATTGAGGAAGATCGACATGTGACATACCGCGAAATTCAGGCAACTTTAGACATTGGCATGAGTCAAATACAAATAATCTTGCATGAATAATTAGGTGTAAAAAAGTTGTTTTCCCGATGGATACCGCATTTGCTCTGTGAAGAGCAAAAAGCGGCTCGCGTTACTTGGTGCGTCAGAACTCTCGAAAGATTCCACGCAGGATCCTCAAATGCTGTATACAACATCGTATCAGGTGACGAATCCTGGATATACGCGTACGAACCCGAAACAAAAAACCAGTCACGAGTTTGGGTGTTCGAAAATGAGGTAAAGCCAACAAAAATTGTTCGTTCACGGAGTGTTGCAAAAAAAATGGTGGCCACGTTTGTCTCCAAAACCGGCCATGTTGCGACTATTCCTCTTGAGGGACAAAGAACGGTTAATGCAGAATGGTATGCTAACATTTGTTTGCCACAGGTCGTTTCTGAACTCCGTAAAGAGAACTGCAACCGCCGCATCATCCTCCATCACGACAATGCGAGTTCTCACACCGCGCACAGAACAAAAGAGTTTTTAGAGCAAGAAATCATAGAATTATTAGACCATCCGCCGTACAGCCCCGACCTAAGCCCTAATGATTTCTATATTTTCCCTAAAATAAAGAATAAATTGCGTGGTCAGAGATTTTCATCACCTGAAGAAGCTGTGGACGCCTACAAAACGGCCATTTTGGAGACCCCAACTTCCGAATGGAATGGTTGCTTCAATGATTGGTTCCATCGTATGGAAAAATGTGTCAAATTTCGCGGAGAATACTTCGAAAAGCAACAAATACATTTTTAAATAGTAATGTTATGTCACTTCCTTGATTCCCGAAATTTTCAGTGCCGCCCTCGTATAGGTATTATCTTTGAGGTTGAGCAAATCATACTAAAGTGTTATATAATGTTATTTTTATTAATAAAAGCGTAACAATCAGCTATGAAATAAACATTTTTTAACTTAAATCATCCATATATTCTCTTAATTAGCTATTAAAAACTAAAAAAGAAAAATATCCGAATCGCCCAAATTTTTGGGGAGAATGGGATCGTACAAAACATGTGTAACAAATTTTTAAGTTTCTTAACACTATAGCTTTGGAATCAGTGATGTTAAATGCAAGACCGGTTTTGAAACTTTACTAATTTTCTTAGAAGCAATTGGTGACTTTAAAGGTGATGGAAGAATTTCTTTAATATTATTTCTGCACAGGTGGGCTTCGTCAGACTGTTGCGAACTTGTGGATGACACTATATTATCACGTGGTTTTGTATTTGTGGCTTGGACTTGTACCTTTATTTTTGACTGTACTTGTTCTGCACTTGAGGATTACTCTTGTGGCTGCACCTGTTGGGAACTCGTGGATTGGACTTGGGGCACTTGACACTCTCTCTGTTTTGCTGATGAACTCTTAAGTTTTATCCGAGGCGTTGCTTTATTCTTCATCATCTTTCGTTCTTCATCTGCACAGGTGGAAGACTGGGCGATTTTTGTATGGATAAAAATATGAAACACCTAAAGTGGTGTTTTTTCACCCCACACCTTTTCTATACAAACGACAATAGGCACGCCCGCCAGAGCACTCGCACCGCACGTTCCCGCGCTTACACGTCGAAATGCCAGGTAATTATTGTGCAGTGGATAGCTGCAGTGTAGTAGTTCAACAACTAAATTTAGTAGTTTTTGACCTTTTAAGTAGCCATTTAATTCTTAGTAGTTTTTTTTGTAGGAAATAGCCTCCAGCCAGAAAAAAATAGAAATCGCAAATTTGAAAATTGCAATACCTACTTATTTAATATTCAAATTATTTACGCGATTTAGGATATTTTCAATTATAAAATTTAATAATCGAGAATTCGATGAAGGTAAAAAAATGTATAAATTATTTTATAACATAAAATAATTTATACATTAATTTATACATAATTTATATACAATAATCCTCATAGGTACAACCCTGGTGCATTCGTGAGCTGTCACGCGTGACTTACGTGTAACGTGAATCGCACGGCCGGCATCACAATCTCGACTCATTGTGCGCGTACTTATAGTTCTTTTTTTCTCGCTGCGAAAAGCAGATATTATAATTAAGTTTTTTAGGCAATTATAGCGTAGGTATTTTCACTTTTGTATGGGAGTTATGTACCGGTTATGTAGTAACTATTTATTAAACTGCGGTAAGACTTAGTAACAATTTTCGAGTTGCGCATCTATACTAGTGTACTTAGTCCATATATACTGTTACAATTAAAAATAAACAAAATATTACATTTGAATTTGGAATCTGTCATTTTTATATGATTGTTCATTGAGCTTTCCCATTTTGGCGCCAATACATTTTACAATATTTTGCGATATTAAAATGGAGTGGTGATAAAGAGAACCGAATCGCTGTGATTGCATTACACAAAGTAGGTATGGAGCCAAATGCAATTTTTAAAACTCTCCATACGCTTGGTATTAGTAAAGTGTTTGCGTACCGGGCTATTAATAGGTACAATGAGACCTCCTATGTTTGTGACAGAAAAAGATCTGGCCGTCCACGTAGTGTTCGTACAAAAAAGGTGGTCAAAGCAAAAGAATTCAAAGAAATCCTGTCCGAAAGCAAAAGATTTTATCTCGGGAGATGAAGATAGCACCTAGAACCATGTCGCGTATTTTAAAAGATTACTTAGGACTTGCAGTATATAAAAGACGTACTGGTCATTTCTTAACTGATAATTTAAAAAAGACTAGGGTGGTAAAATCGAAACAACTACTGAAGCGGTACGCAAAGGGAGGTCTCAGAAAAATTTTGTTCACGGATGAGAATTTTTTTACAATTGATCAATATTTTAACAAACAAAATATTATGAATAAAATAGTATTTATGCTCAAAGCTCTAAGGAAGATTCCGAATTAGTCGACAGAGTGCAATGTGGGGACTATCCGACTTCAGTGATGGTTTGGTGGGGTATTAGCTATGAAGGAGTGACTGAGCCATACTTTTGTGAAAAAGGTATCAAAACATCGGCACAAGTGTTTCAAGATACCATTCTTGAGAAGGTAGTGAAGCCCCTTGACAACACCATATTCAATAACCAAGAATCCTTCCAGCAAGACTCGGCGCCGGGTCATAAAGCTCGGTCTACGCAGTCTTGGTTGGAAACGAACGTTTCGGACTTCATCAGAGCTGAAGACTGGTCGTCGTCTAGTCCCGATCTTAATCCGCTGGATTATGATTTATGGTCAGTTTTAGATAGTGCGGCTTGCTCTAAACGCCATGATAATTTGAAGTCCCTAAAACAATCCGTACGATTGGCAGTGAAGAATTTTCCCATGGAAAGAGTGCGTGCTTCTATTGATAACTGGCCTCAACGTTTAAAGGACTGTATTGCAGCCAATGGAGACCACTTCGAATAAGCTTTTTATATTTTAAATTGTTTTATATTTATGTATTAAACTAACACACTGTAAAAGTAATAAATGTTATTTGCAATAGAAAATTATTTTTTTCTTTGTTTCAGTATTTATGGCAAGACTAGATATATTTGTATAATCTAATAGTAGAATCACGCGTATCCCGCGGCTGCAGGTAATGGTGGCCACCATTACCGCAGCCTCAGCGATTTGCGGCCGCGTGCTCTGCGATTTGCGGCCGCGCGCTCTGCGATCGATTGGCGGGTGAAATTCTTATGTTTAGATTTACAGTCGCCCGTCTTGCGATTTTCGCCCGCAAACGCGGCGACTTGTAATCGCGCAAATAACTTTTGAAATAAAATCGCAGTTCCACAATCGCGGCGGGCGCGACTGTAAATCGCTCCGTGAGTTCTTAGCCTAAAAATCTTTACCGACCAACGAAGTGGGCACGGGTCAGCTAGAAGTATAATAATATAGAGTTCATAATAAATACAAGTAGTTCAGATGTGTCGTTTAATTTATTTTATATGCCTAATATAGTTATTACTGTAGATATTAAACGCAGTGCGTCTGAAAGTCGCTTCTAGAGATCGCAATTCCTTGTGTGAGGTTAAGGAAGGTGTGAAAATCACATAGAGTCTCTTCGCCGCAGTTAGGTATTGGGATCCGTACGCTTGATCCGCCGGCTTGCGCGGCATATACAGCCTGTAAATCAACACATTTACGTTTAATGTAAAATCTCTACTAGAGCTAGCGTTCACCGTCAAAAAAGGTCATCAAGAACAAGCATAGGACTGAATATTCCGGTGCTACAATAGCAGATGTAGACCGCTAGCTGTAAAGAGATATTGCAAAACATCGGCTTTTTTTGAAGATGACGGATCGAGTGGTAGCAATATGAAGTAGTAAATTTTAAATTCGGAAAGAGTACTACAGAACTTTTTCCATGTTCGGGGCGGTCTGTCTGAAAACTGGTCAAAGCAATAGCAGACTTGCATTTTTCTGGGTTTCTAGTCAGTGCGCAGCCGTGTATCAAAACACTTTGCTTGTACCTGTGCCCTTTTTAGAGGCTTCCGTAATACATAAGGAACCCTTATAGTTTCGCTCTGTCCGTCCGTCTGTCTGTCTGTCCGCGCTTCTAGCTTCTGTAATAATGAATATAAATTGATGAAATTTGGTATAGTTATAGATTGTGTATAGATTTCGGTTTTAGTGTCATAAAATAATAATAATTTTATATTTTTAAGGGTGGCTCCATACATGCGAAGTGGGGATGCAAAAAATTTTTTCATCCTACCCTATAGTGTGGGGTACCGTTGAATAGGTATTTTAAAATAAAGGCAAGGTTTCATACATGATTATTTCACAAAGTCAACCATTTACGAGTAATCGGCGTCAAAAGTGGTTTTTAAGTTGCCAAATAAAACATCCTTCGTAACATTTGTAGCGTTTCTGAAAATTTGCTATTACTTGATCGAAGGGAAAGAATAAAAGATCGAATTAAACTGACTGCTCTGTTTTTCTAGCAATATTTTTGTCAATATGCAACGGAGGACATAATCAGGTTTAGATAAATTGTTTTTAAAACATTTTAATAGAGCCTACACCTACGATTTACGAAGATCATAGTAATGTCCGAAGATAGTCTAGTTAAGCTAATAGCTAATAAGCTAAGGCTAAATAAACGGTAATAGGTAGGGTTGACAATTGGTATCCACAATTGTATACCCAGAAGCCTACCATAACTCCGTATTTGCTGGTGGTGGTATTGCGGCGCAGCTCGATCGAGAAAGTCGCGCCGTAGCTGGGCTGGTGCGGCTTGGTGAAGACGCCGGCGGCCGCCATGAAGCCCGCCACGGAGTTCTCGTGCGCAGACAGTAGGTGCACCTTGGGCTGTGCGCTGTCACCCGACATTATCGCGCGGCTCGCCTCCACGAACTCGCCCAGGATTACTCCTGCAATGAAAAAATAGAGCAGCTTAGGAACATTTTAATATTAACCTATTATATCATCATTATGTGATGATGTATGGTAGAGTGGTGGTGGTGATGATGATGAATACTTTAATTGACATAGTGGCTTATGCTTGCAGTTCTTTAAACAACGCCGAAATCCCGAAACATGTATTGTAATGAAACATTAAATATAAGGTGTCAGAGTTCTGTTCAGTACTTTTGGATCTGGGGTATAGGTTAGTACAAAATCTTACTTTTTTGGTATCATGCTTGGGTTACATCAGAAAAAGTCGAAATCACCATATGTATCCATACAAATTTTGAGGAGTTCCCTCGATTCCTCATGGATCCCATCATCAGGTCACCACTTTTGTGAAAACAGGACCAACTTCGAATCATACTCATATCATAATCGTACCTTTTACATAAAAAAAAGAATTTGAAAATCGGTCAACAGTCGGCGGAGTTATCGTTGAACATACAAAAAAAAAACAGCCGAACGTATAACGTATAGCCTATTTTTTTGGAAGTCGGTTAAAAATATATTGACAGTTATAGGGATTGCCGATAGAAGTGAAATCGAAAACACTATTTCAACAATGTACAGTATATACACATTGAACTTTTCACTAAATCCGTTCAATTTCGCTTATAAGATATTATATACCGCACTTATGTTGCACAATACGTCAGCTGTGTAGCTACAGATATACTTCTATAAGCATGTGGGTGACGCGAACGCACGAGATTTCACCCATCCAAAAAGCGTCTAACGCGCACAGCACACAGCAGCTGCGCATGCGCCAGTCATGAGCATGTCGGTGACGCGAACCCATAAGATTTTCCCCTACCAAAAAGTGCTTAACGGGGCTAAAGAAGTTTTTACTTCAAAAACAATCGAATAATTCATATCTAGCTTTATATTATGACGACATGAAAGACAACTACGGAAAGGTTTCGGATGTCCTGTTGTAGAACGGTGCAGCGTAAAAAATTTAACAAATAAACTAAAGCAGTCTTACTAGTAGACTTAATAGTTATTAGGTGAAAAGAGAAACATGGAAATATCATAGAATACAAAATGGAAAAGAAATTGAGAATGGTATTAATAAAGAGGGTATACCGAATACATAATATTATGATACTCTACCTCCTCCTAATCTTCTCAGTTCTGGAGTATAGAATTCAGATTCGAATTCTAAATTAGTCAGTTTTGTTATATTTGGTCTCGCATCTTTCGCCCACTGTGGTAATTCTAGTCCAACGTTTTCCTGGAATTTTAATTATTTCCAGAACTCTTATTAATTTGTTTATTTTTTTCAGCTTTTGAAACTCATACAATATTGCTAACGGCTTAAAAATGTCTACAAATATAACGTTAGTAAAATTAATAGAATCACGACATCAAAATGTCCCACCTGAAATTTTTAAACCTTGTCTACTCAATAAGTAACAATATTGTGAAGGACAGAATGTGTTATGTATGATATAGATCTGTAGAAAACAGTCGTGTATATTTATTTGTGTGCTAACAATAGGTAATTAAAACTTTTCTCACCAGGCACTGTACTAAATTATTGAAGAAGTACACATCGGATGGTGTCTTTATCTCACGCCCTGCATGCTTACTCAACGCTTCCATGAACTCCCGATTTTCATCAATCCTGATTTTGACTTCGGGTATTTCGTAGATGCTGTTTTTCGTGGTTAGATATTTTTGACAACTTCTGTACACTTGCAGCTAAAATATGCAAAAATAATAAAGATTTTCAAAATCTTATCATCCATAGTATCAGTTCATACTTATTCTAGGCTAAAGCTTTATTCAAGTAATTCATTGGCAGGCCCTATTAGTCATAAGAGATAAATCTTAGCCTGGTGTCGCGCTGACCGCGCGCTGATCGTCAGCGCCGACAGGTTGAAATATATGCAATTCTATGAAGCGTTTTCGGATAATGCGTAGCGGTCAGCGCGACACGATAACCAGCCTTACGTCGTCCTCTTTGAAGTTCCGGGTGTCGTATGGAATGGGTTGCCAGTTAAGGAAATAGTTCCACTTCTGTAGACGGTTCGGAGGGTAGAGTCCGGCCAATGCTGCTAACACTGTCATCTTCGTTCGGGCGTAGTCGGTGGTTCGAATTATGATCTCCTCGGGCAAGTACAACTCGGACAGGAGGCCGTTGTAGCGTTTCCTCAAATACTCTCCAACGTTATATGCATGTTTCTTTCCAAGCTGAAATTCAACGAAGAGTTTTTCTTTATTATTTGAATTTTATGTTTGCCATAATTTTGCTACGCTTCAAGTATTAACTCGAAGCGAATTGCGCATACGTATTTTCTTCAGATTTTTGTCATGTATACTTATCTACATTAATTCGTTTTTAAATAGTATCCATTAATACTACAATAAACTAGTATGTCCAATTACGCTACGTTACGCAGTTATGCTACACATTATTGAATATGTATTATTAGTTATTACACACTATTACAATATTATTGGGATAAAAAAACTTACCTACTCGGGGGAATCTCCCTATTCACATTTAGACTGAGATCCCAGGCCCGCCAGACTACCCCTAAATTATTATTGATAAAATGTATTTCATAACGTAGAATTCATTAGTTGTGTACAATAAAGGTTGTATTTTTAATTTTATTGTTTTTTGTTGAAAAATGAAATCGCTGTATGATTAAAAAGAATGACTTTTATTAGCCTTTTAAACAGAGAGTCAAACGTGTTTCATTTAATGTACAACTTTTTTTGTTTACTTTGACAATGATATTGTGTTTAATTTATTTTTAAATTACATAACGCCATACAGCGCTAATTCACCAATGTCGTTTTCTTCGTTTTTTACATCTTGATGATACGTATATAAACACACATATTTAGCGGAACACAAAAAAAAGGTCCATAATTAAAAAAATATGGTTTTATTTTAAAATCTACTTACTACACTTATTTTGTTATTTAAAGTTTCATTTGTTTTACTTAAAATGAGATCACATTAAGAACAGATTTTGCGAGTAAAGGCTATTTGTGAAAAATTGTACATTTTAGAACTTTTCATGTAACCGGGAAAAGTGAAAATTAATATTAAAATAACAATTAATTAAATTAGAAAAATGATGATTAATATCGCGTATTTCCTCCACGTGCTCTTATTAAAGTTTCTACCCGTCAAGGCATACTGAGAATGATGTTATCGATGGTCTCCTGGGATAGTCTCCGCCATACCTCAACTACGGCGATTCGCAGTTCACCCACGTTGGCAGGAGCTGGAATTCTGGACTTAACTTTTCTTTTCAGCAAGTCCCAAACGTGTTCTATTGGGTTAATATCCGGTGATCTCGCCGGCCACTCCATAACAGTGATATTCATATCATTAAGATAAGTTTGAGCTACCCGAGCGGTATGCGGCCGAGCATTATCCTGCATAAAAACAAAATCGTCACCGATATATGGAGCAAACGTACGACATTTTCTTCTAAAATTTCTCTCATATAGCGGTCTGCAGTCAAACTCCCTCTGTCAATCACTACCAAGTCTGTGCGAGCTCCCAAACAAATGCGCGCCCAAACCATTATTGATCCACCACCGTATGCAACTGTAGTTTCAAAATTTGTCGGAATGTATCGTTCTCCTTTGCGTCTGTATATTCTTTGCCTGCCGTCAATTTGATTTAAGAGAATTCTGCACTCATCACTAAACAGTACCTTTACTCCATTGGTCCGCGTTCCAAAGTCGATGTTCCTGAGCAAAAGTTAACCTGTTTCTACGATGATTTACCTCGAGCCTTGGAGCCTTGGCGGGCACAAATGAACCCAAACCAGCTTCTTCGAACCTTCATCGTACCGTACGCTCACTTACGGTTACACCTCGCACTGCTCTAACTCATGTGGGGCCTGGACGGCCGTCAAACGGGGGTTCCTACGTACACGAAGCCGAATGAAACGATCATCCCTACTCGAAGTGCGTCTTTTTCTGCCTTGTCCTGCTCTTCTCACATAAGTACCGGTCTCCCTGAACCGTTGGATACTGCGATGGATCGTTGAAACTGATCGACGAAGATCTCTGGATATCACTCTGTAGGTTTGACCATCTCTTCGCATTTCGAGTGCCCTGGCAATTTCCGTTGGAGCTAAGTCAGGCATAATTCAGTCCTCAACTCCAAAAAGATAACTAACAAAAAACAGTATTTCAATGAAATTTTAAATCAAACTCAGAAGGAAGAAATACTCGAAGTTCGCTCCAGATAAGGTGTATTTGAATAAAATTAAAACAATTGCATAAAATGTGATGTTCAGTTGTTTTCTTAATTTGAAAATATTTCTTTTTAAATTAAATGACGTATAAACCAGCCAGCAACCTTATATGATACTGATATCAAACCATTATTTTATGTTCCGCTAAATATGCCGGTGTGTGTATTTACGTTTGGGGACATGTGTGTCTGGGCTTACAAGGAAATGATGTAGGAATGAAGTTAGTTTCTATGCAAATATTATATTAATATTGGTTAATACACTTGTAGATCTACAAAAACATTATTCTTTCTTGACACGAAGAACATTATATTGTGAGCAAATTAAAAAACTCATAATTTCATGTTTATAGTTGGGTATAATATGATGACGCGAAATATAATATGTCATTTATGTCATGATATTATGTATATTTATAACTGGCTTCAAAAAAAAGAAGGTTCTCAGTTTTCAATGTTGCATTTCAACGATAGGGAAGCGCAGCGATGTTTGCAGGTCAGTAGGTAACACATACGAATTTGCGTAGTGCAGTAAAATTTGTAAAATTAATGAGGTTCCCTCAGAATACGTATTCTTAGTTCCTATGTAGTATGTACACTTATTTTATAATACAAAATAATATTAGTAGAAGACTAATACAATTTCCATGATTACGAATAATTTACAGTGAAGCAGAATATAATATTAGGTAAGTAAATATTAAATTGTAATTACATTAGTTAAGGCGCTAAGACCGTATGGATAAAATACAGACGAGTTGATACGAGCGGCGGGAAATCTGTCTAACTCTTCAGGATCGGGTGTTCGGTCGCCATGTCTGAACATCTGAAAAGGCGGTTTTTTTTAAACAATGATACAGACTGTAAACACTTGCAGGAGTATTTACGTACCGCAAACGCTAGCTTGATCTCGGAATCGTCTGCATAGTTGTCTAGGCTGTTCGGTTGCCTAAATCGGGACGGTCTGCGCCGCAGGTTGGCGTTGTGCTGGGTGCCTGCTCCGACGGCCGCTGCAGCTGCCAGCATACATATAAGTCGGACAAACATTTTTACACCGCCACTAAGCGCGACCGTCGCGGATTAAGCAGCAATATTAATAACGCGTTTACATGGACAGTTTTATACACAGATATTTTTGATACTATGAAATCGATGCGACTTTAAAACTAGTTTTATACTCTATATCAGTAATTCCCAAAGTGGTCCAGGTGGACCCCCAGGGGTCCACGGAGGCTCGACGGGGGTCTACGTTGGACGTGACAAAAAATGGTGGTCTACAATCGTAGGCAGGGGTGCATGAAAATTAATTTGGTTTCGATAATGAAGAACTAAAATGTTGATATGTTATTTTAAATAATATGATACCTAAATTAAACCTCCTCAATAAGACAATTTATAAATAAATTGAGAAAAAAATGGACAGTTCCGAACTCGGGAGTCGAACCCAGACCATGTCGGTATCGCGCCGAGTGTTCTACCAGTTGCACTATCCGGCCCTGTGCCACTTTCCTTTTTCAATTTCATTTATAACTTATTGAGCCACACCGGCCATCATACGGTAATACAAAAACACAAACAATATGATACCTAAATTAAACCTTCTCAATAAGACAATTATCTCCTATCAATATAGGCAGATAATATTTTAAGAAGCTCGGCGACTGTTACTTGTAAAAACTTGCATAATCCATATTCAGTACAACGCGTCGAGACTTGTCCCGCCGCCGTCCCGTCCGCAATGCGTGTTCAAACGTGCAAATTAATACGACTTGTGGTGTATGTACTTGCAATCTTGTATGAACGTGTTTAATTCTTCACCAATATAAATACGAATGTCAAGGATAAACGTTAAACGTTAACGTTGTTTCCGAAATTTCATAAAGAAAAGTGAATCGATATTAGTGATTATCAGAGTCGGAAAAGTAAGTACCTACCTGTCTATTTGTATACCTACCTACCTGCCTGTATAATATAATATCGCGTGCCTAATGCTAAAAGGGCGCATTTTTCAACATTTTGTATTAAAACTTGAATTTTTTTATTTATTATTTACAGGTAGGTAATTGATACGAATCATGACCGAATCTAAGAAGTGTCGTCAGTACAGTGTTGAATATTTAAAATTTGGTTTTCTTCCATCACAGGCAGATAAACCATTGCCCACATGCCTTTTATGCAACAAAGTTTTGAGCAATGACTCTATGAAACCATCAAAGCTGGAAGACCACCTAAGAAGGTGTCATCCTGATAAAATAGGTAAAGATTTAAAATATTTTCAAACATTAAAGGAAAAATATGAAAAGAGACCCACCGACCACCGTGCACAGTATGTTCGCTTCAACGTCTGAAAGCAACGATGATGGCTTGCGGGCATCTTACAATATCTTGTTACTTATAACAAAATCTGGAAAACCGCACACCATTGGAGAACAGTTAATTTTACCTGCTGTTGAAGAGGTTTTAAAAACTGTTCTGCACAAATCTTCATTTGACATACTCAAAAGAATTCTTTTGAGTAACAACACTGCACAAAGACGTATTGATGAAATGAGCTCTGATGTTGAAAGTTTCTTGTGTGATTATCGGCAAACAACTCATTTTTCTATTCAACTTTACCTGGCAATGAAGCATTATTATTGGCATACCTATGTTCGATTTGTTATGGGCGAAGAAATTCATGAAGATTTACTATCCGCGAAAACTTTGAAGACGGACACTAAAGGTGAATCAATATTTAATGTCCTGAGTGATTTTTTTAAAGAAAAATCGATTCCATTTACAAACGTTATTTCGGTGGCAACAGATAGAGTTCCTGCCATGGTCGGGCGATATAGTGGCCATCTTAAAATAATTATACCAGAGGTAACTGCAATTCACTGTGTTATCCACCGACAACATCTAGTAGCGAAAAATTTGAGTGATAGATTGCACCAATCGCTTCAATTTGTGATTAATGCAGTTAACAAAATTAGAAGCAATGCATTGAATACGCGCTTATTTGCACAATTGTGCGATGAAAATGATGAAAACTTCCAACGATTGCTGTTACATACCGAATACGCTGGTTGTCGAAATGTGCATGTTTATCAAGATTTTATTCACTTTTTGACTCAGTTTTAGAATTTCTGGAAAGTAAAGATCCTGACTTAAAAAAAAACCTAATCAATTTTAAAGCAGACATCGCGTATTTGACAGATTTGTTAAAATATTTAATGACCTCAATTTACAATTACAAGGGGACAGCCTTAATTTAATAAAAACAGAGAGTGTAATTTCAGCTTTTATTGGTAAATTGAAATTTATAAAGGAAAACATTGGTCGGCGCGAATTTTCACAGTTTTCAAACTTATCGCAGGTAGAATGCCTTGATGAAGATATTCAGACATACGTTCAACATTTGATTGCCCTGCATGATGATTTTAAAATCAGAGTTGAAGACATTCTGTCGATGGAAATACCACCATGGATCATAAATCCATTTGATGAAACGGAAGTGGAGAATGTTACAAAGCTACTAGAGCTTAGCACTAATGAGGAGCTGAAAGTGACATTTAAAAGAGGGTCAATGGGTTTAATCAAAAATTTTGGCTGCAGGCAGAAATACCTGAAAAATATCCTGGACTGCGGGGAATCGCGCAAAAGCTTCTGATAGCGTTTCCCTCGTCATATCTCGTCGAAAAAAGTTTTAATATTAAAAAGTTTTATAATAAAGTGCCGTTTTATAACAAACTTATTAACAAAAAAAAAGGAACAGATTGAATATCACAACGGGGAGATTTGCGGTTATTCCTTACAAAACTCAAGCCAAATATTGATAATTTGCTGTCAATCCATCAAGTACATCCATGTCATTAAAATTATATATTTTTTTTAAATTACCATTGTAGAAGTTACGTTACGTTATAAATAAGTGTTTAATTTTGATTATATTACGACTGTTAAAACAATAAAAATTATTAGTGTAATAATTTATATATTTGAATATATTATATATATACCTACAACACAAGGAAATATACTATATTTCTTTTTACCATTCCGAATGGGACGTTTTCTAAAAAAAATTCTGAGAATTCATTGGTCCTTGTGCTGAGTCACTGTAGACTTCAAAAAAGTAAAGTTGGATGGAGTCACTTTTTCTATTGGCCAACTTTGCTTTTTTGACATCCACTTACAACACAATGAATTTAAATTTATGGAAAATTTGTTTAGTCTACCTACTTTATTCTCAAATAATTAACCCTATCAAGCAATCAATTCTAACCTTTTTTTTTTCGAAAACTGTTAATTCGTCGTTGAAACTGAGCCACAACGCAAGTTTCCATAGATAGATCTAATCTTCACTTTTTTTTTCGAGATTTAGAAATTGGTAGTAATGTATATAGTAATGTATGAATGTAGACGCAGGGGGTCCACCGGATCCAGCAAAATTTTGAAAGTGGTCTATGAAACAAAATAGTCTGGGAACCACTGCTATATATATTTAAATATACAATATCTGCTCTATATAGTATGTATTTATTAATATCGCACCTTGAACTGTATCGCAGCTTTAGTCCTTCTTTTTTATTATTTACGTTGTTATGTACCAGTGGCGTATTTACCCTAGGGCTTATGGGGCCATGGCCCGGGGTTGAAGAGCCTCCCTCGCAGATTTTTTGGGTGCTATTAATATTGTCAAATTTTATTTTAATTGACAAATAAATTAAAAACAATTCACGAACGCTTAAAACTTTACTGAAGGTACCTAACCTAAACATTAATAGTTTTTTTCTAGTTTACAGACTTATATAATTTTTACAGTATTTCGGGGTTTAAAGTTTGAACTGATTTATAATTATTCTAACCTGTAAAATTTGAAAAAAATGTTACTTGCTCGCTTCGCTCGCGTTTAATATAAAGTACATGATATGTACCGACCTTCTGTTTTAGCCTATTATTTTTATTGTATTTTTCCGAAGTCTACAGTCTTTAAGGGTTTAAAGTTTGAACATGATGTTATTTAATTACTTATTACCAATGTGCAGTCTAATTCCAGAATTACTACTTTATTTTAGGTTTGACAAAAACCCTTTGGGCAAACCACGAAATAAATTCCAATTTCGGCCTTTGCTTAAGTAGTTTTAGTCAATCCTAGAAATTCCTACCCTTTCAGCCAATATATTGAATTATTTCGGTCTTTACCTCGTCGACCTTCGAAGCGACTGGCGGACTCGAGTTAAAGGCCGAAAAACGTCAATTATTTGGGATTTAACTAGGAGGTCATGTCATATCTGAGCAATAGACTAGCGCCGGAGCTTCGAGGTTTTACTATAACACCTACATTCGGCATATATTCATTTTATTGTATTTTCCTAAATGCGCAGTCTCTCAAGTTTTACTTCTTTCAAAATATGTTTAAATAAAAAGATTTTAACAGGTAAAATAGAAAAAAATGTTGCTCGCTGGCTCTGCTCGCTTGCATTTAACATATCTATAGATGTTATATTATATAGGTAGGATTTTAACAGGTACTTAAACTAAAAAAAATTTGCTAGCTCGTACCATTTGCTCCCGTTTAACATAAAGAACATAGTACCCGACAAACCGAGCTTTATTTGGAGTTCTAGTACCTGGTACGGAAAAAATGATGGCGATAGGTATAAAAAAACAATTACAAAAATATTAGTCTGACCGGGTGTCAAACCCGAGAGACCTATTTGCCAACACCACAAAAAGTCCTACCATACGTAGCAAAGCCACGTTCTTTGACAATTAAAGAGCGAAATAACTCGCAACGAAAGAAAAAATACATAAAAACTCAAAAAAATATCGTTTTGCTGGGACAATACTAGCTTAAATCGATTTTTCACCATCAGCAACCCCTGCATTCTAATTTTCATGGGACTTGTTGAAGCCGTTTTCGAGATTCTGATTATATTAGGTCATTACATATGAAATTGGCGTTTTGTAAAGGAGGAACATAAAGTCGTTTTTTTTAAACATAATATATTTATTTAATCAAAGTATATACCATTAATATCTATGCACTTTTGCCATCTCACAGGTAGTTCATTGATTCCTTTACTAAAAAAAACATTGGGACAGGAATCAATAAAATCTTTGAAGGCGCTTTGGACTGCCCCATCGGAGTTGAATTTTTTCCCTTGCAAGAAGTTATCCAAACTTTGAAAAAAATGGTAATCTGTTGGAGCAAGGTCCGAGGAGTACGATGGATGTCTTAGACATTCCAATTGAAGCTCCTATAATTTGGTAGCCGTCTGTTGTGCAGTGTGTGGTATAGCGTTGTCCTGAAGCAGCAGTGGCCTAGAGCGAATGACCAACCTCGGTTGTTTAGCAGCTAGCCTTTCCATCAAGATTTGCAGTTGCTGGCAATAGACATCTGCCATAATCGTCTGGCCAGATTTAAGAAATCTGTAGTGAACGACACAGGTACTAGTCCACCAAACGCTCACAAGTAACATTTTTGAGTCAATTTTCGCTTGGGGCAGGCTTTGACTGGTTCGCCAGGGTTTAGCCATTGCGATGAGCGTTTCCGATTATCGTACAGAATCCACTTTTCATCACAGGTATTGATTCGATTTAAAATCCCTTCATTATTATGCCGGTTGAGTAATGTAACGCAGCAGTCGACGAGCGTTTGTCGGTTTGCTGCACTCAATTCATGAGATACCCACCTTTCAAGCTTTTTCACCTTCCCAAGTCGCTTCAAGTGGATTAAAACAGTTTTATCACTTACACCGCAGCCTACAGCTAACTCGGACGTGGTTTGTGATGGATCCGCTTCCACAATTCTTCATTATCAACTTTGGTCTCCGGCCGTTCACGGGGCTTGTTCTGCCGAAATTTCCAGAACGAAAACGTTGGAACCAAAAACGCACTGTCTTTTCTTTTGTGACATCGCCGCCATACACATCATTAATCCTTCGAGCCGTTTCTGCAGCTCTGGTGCCACGGTGGAACTCGTACTCGAAAATAATACGATATATCAAGTTTTCCATTTTGTAAACAGAGTGACGCAAAGGAAAAACCAAATGAATTACGGTTTTCGAAATACAAATGCATGAGTAAATAGCGGTATAAATTTGAAATTGGAATTCCTAACCAAAGAAGATATATTTGAGATCAAAGTGGCCAGTACGACAAAACGCCAATTTCATATGTAAGGACCTAATATATTAATACCCAAAAATTACTTATTTAAAGTATAAGATTATATTTAATAGAATCGACGTTTTATTTTAGGCCCCTAATTTTTTTTTCCAAGTCTTTTAGATAGGATTTCTATTTTTTTATTTATTATACTTTATGCACACAATGCCCGCCTCTGTACCATACAGAGGCGGGCTTAATGCCTTGTGGCATTTTCTACCAGCCAAACTATGGGTGAGGCGGTGAGTGTGAGGTAGATGCATAATATTAAAAGGAAACATGGATTTAGACATTTTGAGTTTATATAAAATATATAATATTAGGTCTTTACCTCAAAAATGCGTTTAATTTTTTTATACGAATAAATTAAATTATAAGTATAAAACATTTAAACGAATTTTTTTCATGTATTTTTTATTTGTTTTAATCGAAGTAATCACTCATGCAATCAATGCATCTTTGCCAACGCAGTGGCAGTTTATTGATGCCCTCCTTAAAGAAATCAGCTGGACGGGAGGCAACAAATTCTTCAAAGGCATTTTGTACTGCCTCTCGGGTATTGAATTTTTTTCCCGCCAAGAAGTTATCCAAATTCTGGAAAAAGAAGTAGTCTGTAGGCGCAAGGTCTGGTGAGTAGGGCGGATGACGGAGAGTTTCCAACCCCAGTTCTTGCAACTCTGGAGACCGTCTGCTGTGCAGTATGAGGTCGCGCGTTGTCGTGCAGGAGCAGCGGAGACGAGCGATTGACCAATGCTGGTTGGAGATGTGCCAGCTTCTCCTTTCTCCTCTCATTGTGTTCAGTTCTTCACAGTACACATCTGCAATAATGCTCACCCCGTTCGGTAAGAAGCTGTGATGAATCACACCGGTGCTAGACCACCAAACAGTGACCATCACTTTTCTAGGGGTAAGTTTTCGTTTAGGGCATTGTTTAGGTGCTGAACCTAAACAATGCCCTAAACGCTGAACTTGCTGAGCGCTTGCGGTTATCAAACAAAATCCATTTTTCATCGCAGGTAACAATGCGGTTTAAAATTCCTTCCTTCATTTGTGTGTCTGTTGAGCAGTGCTAGGCACGTCTCGACGCGTACTTTTCGCTGGCGATCATTGAGTTCGTGGGGCACTCATTTGTCAAGCTTTTTTACCTTGCCAATTTGACGCAAATGGACCAATATTGTTTTGACGCTAACGTCGTTGCTGCTAATTTAGCCGTAGATTGTGTATCATCAGCTTCCACAATCGCCTTTAATTCGTTATTGTTGACCAAAGTCTTCGGACGACCGCGAGGTTCATTTTTCAGGTCGAAATTTCCAGAACGGAAGCGAGCAAACCAATAACAGGTGGTGCGTTGGTTTGTAGTGTTAGCTCCGTAAACGTCGTTGATGTTGCGTGCCGCTTGTGCCGCGTTGCTGCCACGACGCGACGGTACTCATATTCCATAATTACTCGAATATTTAACGTATCCATGAAGTCGAAAAAGATTGAAATGCGATGAAAATGTAACACTAATCAATAAACAAATTACTACTTTTGGAAAAAGAATTCCATGTTTTTAAAATAAAATTAATTTGAAATTAGAATTCTTAGCCAAACAAAAATTATTTTGATTTGAAATAGCCAGTACTGCAGAACGGCAATTTCATAGGTAAAGACCTATTAATAATAAATACTATTATAACTCTTTATTTAAAATAAACCTACTTAATATTTTAAATATATAAACATAATAATATGTAGCATACTAAGATATCTAAATAATTTACTTATTTATTGTAGTCTTTTTCTAATCTGCCAATGATTTTAAGTATGTTAAAGTACGTAACATATCTATTGTCACGCTCATCCGTGATCCTCTGGATCATTTTCATCACAGCCCACGGCTGTCGAACTAAGAGACCTAATGATTGTCAATACAATCAAATATATCAATATCTCGCCTGCAGTAACTGGTGTAAACTGAAAATATTTTATAATCGCTCGTGGTAATCCGTTTAAATAGCTAATTGTTTGAGATTTAGTATGGATGTCTATGGTTATGGAAGTAGAGAAATGGATATTAATGTCATCCAAACTAATCGCACACGGCAACTCAACATGACGCGATTTACCTATAACAATGGTTTCAAAGAATTTCCATAAGGTAGCAGATGAAGAAGAGTTATTAATTATATTATGAAAAATGTGTCGGCGTTTAGCATTCCGTATCATCTGATTGCACCTATTTCTTGCTTTCTTAAAATTTGTCCCAATTAGTATCGCATCGATTAGTCCTGTACGAAAAGCACGGTCCCTGCGTCTCATCGCCTCTCTTATCTCGGCCGATATACATGGTGCCGGAAGGTGCTTTATTTTAATTATTTTGATCGGCGCATGTACATCATAGGTAAAGAGCAAGAATTGAATTATTAAAAAACTGAACTTTATCATCGACGGTGGGAGCTGCTTAAAGTGGATCGCAATTAATTTCCGGAGCGTCCACCATAAGCTGTTTAGTATTCATGCGTGAAAAACAACGGTTAAACAATATTTTAGGTTGTATTTTAGGAGGTTTTATGACGTACCTGAGTAAAAGGAGATCATGAAATGAGAAGCCGGGGGCAGGATATTGACCGTGGGAGTGGACTAATAAGGGATCAGATGTTAATATTAAATCTAACCAAGTATCCTAACCATTTGAATTATGGTGTGTGGCTTGAAGAGGCAAATGATGCAGACTGGTTGATTATAAAATGTGAAGTTGTTTGAGCGAGCGAGAGAAAGAGATGTCTAAAAGATTTGTATTAAAGTCACCCATTATTATATGGTGTCTATTTTCAGCTCCCATGGACTCCAACACTGATTCAATTTGACTAAAATAAGCAATAGAAGGAGGACAATAAACTACACCAAGAAACTAATTTCGTTCCCCCAATGCAGACCTCAAGATAGAGAAATCAAAGGTAGCAGAATATTGTATAGGTGAACGAGCAATTATATTATAAGGCATGTCACTCCGTAAGTAAATAGCCACACCGCCACCACGTCTTTTAATACGATCATTTCGTATTAAAATAAAGCCGGGCAGACTAAGCTGTAGAAAGAAGGTTAGGTTTTAACCAAGTCTCTGAAATTAGGAGCGCGTGAACATTCATTCCCGAAAAAGTGTCTAAGATGTCGTTGAAGTGGCTAGGCACACTTTGTGCATTTATATGACACACATTTAGTAATTGGCTGTTCAGTGAAGTAAAATTTTTACGTATGAAGTCTCCCAGAGTGCTATCATTAATAGAACCAAAACTATCGTCGGCTGACGAATTGATAGAAGTATTATTAGCCGAGTAGAATGAATCACTATCAGAAATAGACCTTATTATAATAAAATTAATATTAATATGATATTAAGTATGGCGTTTCAGAAAAATAAAATATTTGGTGGTAGTAATCTCTGCATCTCCCGCCAGCTGAATTATACAGAATTAATTATTACTAAAAAAATAATACAGAATAAATTATTTTACACTTTTGTAACAAAAAAAAACAAATATAAGTCAAAGACACGATTTGCACAATTTTAAATATGATAAATTTATTATTATGTATGTACTTTTATACTTAATACTAAGCTTAATATAATGAGCAATGAGATACTCATTCATAAATTAATTTATTACACTATCAATAATTAAAAAGTTCATTATGTTTCTGAACGCAACCTTGAAGACAAGTGTCAGAAGTCGAAACAAATGATAGTGACAGATAACATAACGTCAAAGTGACGTGAGTTTGCAAAAACCGGGTTGCATTAAAAATGATATTTTTTTAGTTATAAACAATTTAGAGTGTAACAATCCCTTCCCTCCCCTTTAACAATCGGAAATCTGAATATTCAATAAAAATTACGGAAAACAAAGTAGAAAAAAGAAGATAGCGAATAGAAAAGCACCACAAACTAAAACATATACGAAGTACTAAACCCAGCATTAAATTTTAACAAAATAACATTAGCCGTCATTATAGGAAGTTACCGATGGTGTTGCCTTTTGGTACTTTATCAAAAGGGGCTGGAGCACTTCTAAGGTCGTCACTTTGTGGCGTTTACCATCGGAACTCTTAACGACAACAGTACCATCGTAAGTCCAACACGCCCTCGGACCAAAGTGCATCCTCGCCTTACTAAACAATGTCTGCCTTGCCTTCGTTAAAAACTCTCTAAGAGAATAAGGTGTACCCTTGAGCTTAGATTTAAAGTATCATTAAAAATGAACTAAAATAAACAAAAAATTTAATTATTAATGATTCACCACTGCTTAATAGGGCGGCAAAGATAATTAATGCGGGGCGCCAAATCTCTAAATACGCCCCTGTTGTGTACGAATAAATTCCAATCAGCGACCCTTTAATTATATTATTATCTTTCGGACAGCTGTTAAAGTACGCGACTTTTTTCCTTTAAATGAATGTGACCTTCATTTATTTTCCTTTCTATTAAGATTTTTTATCCACAGAGTAGTCGATTTTGAGAATCCCGTTTATGTTAATGGTAAACCCATTTACATAAACTTATTTTTTATTTTTTATTATTTAGGATTATTATTATTGGCGTGCCTTTAAACTAAGTAATTCTAATTCTTCTTTTTTTCCTCATCATGGAGTCTACCCGTATCTACTTTGAGCGTTATGCCCAAGAAGTGTATTAAATATGTAATTATAAAACTATAAAGAATTTTTATTTGTAACGTTTTATGAAGAATTAACAATATAAAAACATCAGTACAACTTGAACTAATGTGCACCACACTCCTTTTTGCGTTGTTCGAGTGAAATGTAAATGTCTTTTTGGAGGTTTAGATACGTGTCGAAGTCACATAGAGTCTTCCCTCCACACTCTGGTATGGGTAATTGTACTCCGGGACCGCCGGGCGCAGCAGCGTACACAGCCTGGAAAAATACAGTTATTTACTTTTCAACTAAGTAAAGTATCATTCTACGCCTATTTTAAGAGTCGAAGGCGCATATTGCGACATTGCTATTCGAAACGCATTACTGTACTAAATAACGTACAACTCATTTAAACAAGCCTCCTCCATATTATTGAATGCATCACATAGTCACTCGCGACCGGTATTCAACGACTTTGCAGGCCATTGTAATTGATGATAGTACGTTTTTTGCAAGAAATACAAACCATAACTCCGTATTTGCTGGTGGTGATATTGCGGCGCAGCTCGAGCGAGAAGGTGGCGCCGTAGCTGGGCTGGTGCGGCTTGGTGAAGACGCCAGCGGCCGCCATGAAGCCCGCCACGGAGTTCTCGTGCGCAGACAGCAGGTGCAATTTGGGCCGAGCGCTGTCGCCCGACATTATCGCGCGGCTCGCCTCCACGAACTCGCCCAGGGCTACTCCTGCAATATATTAGAGCCCTTCATTAGTCGTTTCGTTGTCAGGAATCTCCCAGGCGCAAGCGGTCTATCAACTCATCAATCTCCACCATATACATTAGCGCCCTTGACACGTTAATAGATGGAGAGCTACTAGGAAATTTAGAGCAGGTGTTTGAGGCAAGCTGAAACCTTGTCCAGTACTTCTCCTATTGTACCTTAACACGAGCAATTTGAAATTTTGGTATAGTGTTAGTTTAATGTTTAAGGAGTTGGGAAAAAAAGCCATGTGATTTAGTCGGGGCTTTAACCTTGCCAGACCAGTGTAAAAGTAAATTGGAAAAAAGTTAAAAAAAAAAAACAAAACATGATATAAACTCAAAAACTTAAGACATTAAACTCTGGGTATAAGACTCTAGGAGGAAAACCTAACCAAGAGCATATCACGACATGTCTAAGGAGGGTTCCGTAACTATCTACGCGCGGTTTTCTTTGAATTACTTCAAAAGTTATTATCCGATTTCGCACAAAATAATTTTCCTAGAGTTTTTAGCATGATCTATAAGCATGGAAACTCACAAGTTTCTATCTCCAGATGAATGCCAGGGAATCTAATAAACCACTTTGGAGGCCGATTACTCGAAAATGGTAGACTTTGTAAATAAGTCGTGTTCAAAACTTTGCCTTTATTTTAAAAGACCTATTTAACGATACCCCACACGGTTGAATGAAAAAATATTTTTCATCCCCACTTCACAGCCACCCCTAAAATGTAAAATTATTATAATTGTATGATGCCAAAACCGAGATCTATACAGTCTTTACCTGCACCACATTTCGTCCTTTTATAATTATAACTACAGAAGCTAGAAGCGCGGACAGACTGACAGACAGAAACCGCACGATAGTTAGATCCGCATTCCAAACCGCACGGATCCATCCGCGGTTTGGAACGCAGTCCGATGCGCGGTCCGAACTTTACGTACGCGCTAATCCATCGCTAATTAGCTCGGCAATACCAAAGACACTCTTCCTTAACCTAACTCCAAGAACTAGGTACATACCAGTAAATTCCAATCCAAAAAAAAACTATTTGCAATAAATATAAGTTCTCATACAAAATGTAAAATGTGTAAAAACCTCAGTATTTGCTTACGCATTACCGCATATTATGTAATCATCATGTGTTACTAAAAAGAAAGAAAAAGGAAAAACAAGTTAGTTAAGCAATATGTTGTTAAGTACAACTTAACTGATATGAATATTATCAAGAAACAATGTAACATTGTACATGTACGTAGGTACTTATTTTGTGCGAAATAGCGATGGCGCGCTTTCCTATTGAACAATAGATACCTATAACCTAGTAAGATAAGAGTATTCTGCTACTGCAGATGTTTGCTATTAAACGTACCATAATAAATGAGATCTCCGAATATTACACAAGCCAACATAACAATACGAGTTCATTTGTTCTATCAAACTAGATTGTAATATGTATTATGTTTTAACATAGCTTATAGTTTTGATGAATAATTGTTAAAAAGTACTAAACTACATGACATGTATGCAGCACGGCTGATGTTGAAATCTACATGTAAGGCATGTCAACAATATAGTTGATCATTCAATTGATAAGGTCATAAGTAGGACCTCTTTTCAATTGATAAATATGACTTCTAAGCAACAAAATTGATAATTTAATTGGTAACGTCATAAGAATTACAGACAAGACTTATTACTCTGTTTGAAAAAAATAAATGGTTATTACTTAATTGTTGCTAGAACTTGCAAGAAGTTTTTGTAATATCGCCGGATATAGTTGATTCGTATTTTGTATCAAAGCAGGGCCCAGTTTCCGGTTCGCCTAGTTAGGCAACATAACAAAACATTATGAATACAAGAATTGAATTTAATAAAGGAGGAGCGAGGATGATACAAATAGGAGATTCAGTAACATTTAGTAAAGTGGAGTTGACGAGACAAGGAAAAAATGTAAACAAACATTGTGAGGTTTGTCATTTTGTCATAGACTTATCTTATTTATTACTTAAATAGTCATAGAATAATAAACCCGCTATATTTACCTAAAAAATGGGGCCGTGCCGATGGTTGTCAAATCATATATCAGACTCTAGATTATAATCGCACGGACTACGGTCCGCCCAAGTTAAGCCCAAGCCTTATTGTCTTCGAATGACAATGATAAGCTACTCTGGGTTGAGTGATTTATATATCTATATAATTATTCTGTTTATCATATATTATTTAAATACGTGAAAAAAAACTTTGAGTACATTTATACGAGAATTGTGCGAACGTAAAAGTATGAAATTTGGCCGGTAAATTAAAGTTTATGTGGAGTAAGGTGTAAAGAAATCTAATATTGTTTTAAATAATGCTTAGAAATAAATACAATAATGAAAATAACAACAACATACACTACCTCCGTCCTCAGTTACTACCGCGCGTTTGATAGATTCAATTTTGGTACACGTTGATGTTTGTGAATCTGCCCGTCTGCCACAAGTCAATAGAGAAAGTAAATTACTCTATGTACAAGTTACAACATTTACATATTTTGATTATTTTATATTTATGAGGCAAAAGTTTCATAAAGTTCAAAGTAAAAAAAATATATGAATTATTATGGGTGAGTTTCGACCATGGGGCGACCTGTAGTATGATTATTATTCTCTTTCGAGGTTATTGATTTAGTAATATATCCGTATCTGAGGCAAGTACGCTTGATGACTATTACAAGAGAGAATCATGACATATAGGGAAAGAAACAAAGAGAAAAACAAGATGGTTTAGAGTTTCGTTTAAATTGAGGAAAGTGCAAGTTAAAGGATCATTTCAGATAGTTTTGTGAATGTAAGCTACCTTTGAGAAAGGAAATGATATAAATAAATGTAGGATGGAGAACAGAATATTTATTATTATAACAAAGAAGTCAAGAGAAATAAGAGTTAAATACCAGTTGACTTAATTCGATAGGTAATGGAAATTGATGAAGATAGCTAATTGTAATGTTATATAGGCTGGGGGACTCACAGTGTAAAAGTGATTTAAGTTGATAATAAAGCATGGTATATCCAATATAGGTTTTGTATGTGACAGAAGTTTAAACAAGGCATTCAGGGGGCAAACAGACATCATCATCAATATATGAAATTAGAAGACATTGTCCACAGCTGTTGTAAAATATCCAAATTGACATACTAAATGCGGTATCTTAACCACTACAGAATACCTATATTACGACTGAAGGATGAGTCGGCATTAAGATCAGAGGTTTAAGAATAAAATATGCACTCTAGTATAAGCTACAAACTACACTAAAGGTAGGAACCACCGAACGTGCCGGGGTTAGACATAGACATCAATGTAATGAGAACTTCCTTCCAAAGAAACCAAGTTAAGCGTAAATTTGGTTCTCGTATCTGGAAAAAATACAAAATGAAATATAGAAGTTTGGAATGATTCAACAGGGGAAAAAGTACCAGTAAGGTTTTAAAAGACAAAGAGAGGAAGGTAGAATACACGTCGGTCGGATAAAGAGTGGGGTGTGGAAATAATTAGGAAGGTGAATGTATTGATTTCAATTGAAAGCAGATTAATTGTGTTTTCTAAATTATACTTTATCGATCACTCAACACTAAATATCGGTAACATATGACAGCCACCGTGCTCTAGTGGTTAGAGCTTGGCTCTCGACTCAGAGGTCGTGAGTTCGATTCCCGCATTGGAACAACAAAAAATGTCGTTTCCAAGTTTGGTGGCACAATGCAGACTGATCACCTGATTGTCTGACAAGAAACATGATCCATGCGTCGGATGGGCATGTAAAAAGTCGGACCCGCGCCTGATCTCTCGCCAGTCGTGTCGGTCATTCGTCCCACTGGATTATGAGAGTAAAGGAAGAGAGAGTGCTCTTGTATACTGCGCACACACTTGAGCACTATAAAATGACTCCTGCGTAACTGGCCTGTTTTCAATGAAATCGGCCACGGGAGTTATGATGCTAAGAATTGCTGATAAAATAACGATATACAATAGAAACGTTATAACATAAACATAGGGCATTATTATTCATGGTTAATAATTCAATTATGACTGGATGCAAGTAGAATATATACATACACAAAATAAATTAAAACAACCTTACAAAGTATAATTTATGATGTTGATCCGTGATCGGAATCAACTGGCATTTATTTAAGCGTTTTTAAATAACATTCATTAATATGCCTAATTTCATGCGTTACCTATTTTTCTTAATTTATGTAGAATCTAGGCGTCTAGTTTGACATCGAGACTCTCAAAACCAGAAAAAGCCGCCTTTTTAAATCATTTCGCAATATGGCCCCCAAATGAAACCTAAATTAGTGATTTTAATAATTAGTCATTCAGTTTAATTACATAACATCTACATTATTGTTGTAAAGGTTGCGTCTAAACCTAATTCACGACTTCAAATTAAAACGTATTATTTACGATTATCGTAACTTGTTATGCTGGGACTATATGATCCGGAATCCGGCGGGCCCGAAAAAATTCAGAGGACTGAAAATAGAACTCTGCGCTAATACTATAAAGCTGAAATCGAACACACTAGTGTCGAGTCAAATGTCAATGTCAAATATGACAGCTCGACACTCGACGCTTCGATTTCCAACTCTATTGTATTAGTGCAGAGTTCTTTTTTCAATGCTCAGAATGTTCCCCGGCCTTACGAATTCTGGGCAATATAGTTCCAGCCCTAAGCACCAAAAACGAGACGCGTGCATGATCCTGGATAATAAGTACTTGTTGCGGACTAAAATTTACAATTAATGCAAACTTGTGCATATTATACCAGCCAAAAATAAAAGCTTTTTAATTTTTTGTTACAGGCATGACCGACGTTCATTACAACGAGCAAGCACTACTGGATCAACTTATCCTGTGCACCGAGTACATAGACAAGGCCGAGAGATACGAACTGCTGGGGCCGCTTTATCGGCTGATCATCCCAATGTACGAGAAGAGAAAGGACTACCAAGCGCTACTCAGCTGCTACCAGCATCTGACGAAAGCATATGCAAAAGTCATAGAAGTCACCAACTCTGGAAAAAGGCTTCTTGGGAGGTTCTACCGAGTGGCATTCTTCGGGAATGCTTACTTCGGTGAAGATGAGGAAGGAGTGGAGTTTATTTACAAGGAGCCTAAACTGACGTCGCTGAGCGAAATTTCGGAGAAACTGCAAAATTTCTATGAGCAGAAGTTCGGGTCCGGCAACGTGAAGATGATCATGGATTCAGCTCCGGTATTTAAATGTTTATTTATTTTGGACAGTTACTAACTGTACCCGATCTCTAGTAAATAAATAATACTACGGTCTACCTACACACACCTACAGTTTCAACGCATACTTCCTATATCTACAACCGACGCACACCAAGCCTAATATACCATAACATACTACCTACACTGACACCTACAGTTTCAACGCATACTTCCTACATCTACAACTGACGCACACCAAGCCTAATATACCATAACATACTACCTACACCTACACCTACAGTGTCAACGCATACTTCCTATATCTACAACTGACGCACACCAAACCTAATATACCATAACATACTACCTACACATACACCTACAGTTTCAACGCATACTTCCTACATCTACAACCGACGCACACCAAGCCTAATATACCATAACATACTACCTACACCGACACCTACAGTTTCAACGCATACTTCCTACATCTACAACCGACGCACACCAAGCCTAATATACCATAACATACTACCTACACCGACACCTACAGTTTCAACGCATACTTCCTACATCTACAACTGACGCACACCAAACCTAATATACCATAACATACTACCTACACATACACCTACAGTTTCAACGCATACTTCCTACATCTACAACCGACGCACACCAAGCCTAATATACCATAACATACTACCTACACCGACACCTACAGTTTCAACGCATACTTCCTACATCTACAACCGACGCACACCAAGCCTAATATACCATAAGATACTACCTACACCGACACCTACAGTTTCAACGCATACTTCCTACATCTACAACCGATGAACACCAAACCTAATATACCATAACATACTACCTACACCGACACCTACAGTTTCAACGCATACTTCCTACATCTACAACCGACGCACATCAAGCCTAATATACAATAACATACTACCTACACCGACACCTACAGTGTCAACGCATACTTCCTACATCTACAACCGACACACACCAAGCCTAATATACCATAACATACTACCTACGCCGACACAGTGTCAACGCATACTTCCTACATCTACAACCGACGCACACCAAGCCTAATATACCATATCATACTACCTACACTGACACCTAGTGTCAACGCATACTTCCTACATCTACAACTGACGCACACCAAACCTAATATACCATAACATACTACCTACACCTACACCTACAGTTTCAACGCATACTTCTTACATCTACAACCGACGCACACCAAGCCTAATATACCATAAGATACTACCTACACCGACACCTACAATTTCAACGCATACTTCCTGCATCTACAACTGACGCACACCAAACCTAATATACAATAACATACTACCTACACCTACAGTGTCAACGCATACTTCCTACATCTACAACTGACGCACACCAAACCTAATATACCATAACATACTACCTACACCTACACCTACAGTGTCAACGCATACTTCCTACATCTAAAACCTACGCACACCAAACCTAATATACCATAACATACTACCTACACCGACACCTAAAGTTTCAACGCATACTTCTTACATCTACAACCGACGCACACCAAACCTAATATACCATAACATACTACCTACACCGACAGTTTCAACGCATACTTCCTACATCTACAACCGACGCACACCAAGCCTAATATACCATAAGATACTACCTACACCTACAATTTCAACGCATACTTCCTACATCTACAACTGACGCACACCAAACCTAATATACCATAACATACTACCTACGCCTACACCTACAGTGTCAACGCATACTTCCTACATCTACAACCGACGCACACTAAACCTAATATACCATAACATACTACCTACACCGACACCTACAGTTTCAACGCATACTTCCTACATCTACAACCGACGCACATCAAGCCTAATATACAATAACATACTACCTACACCGACACCTACAGTGTCAACGCATACTTCCTACATCTACAACCGACACACACCATGCCTAATATACCATAACATACTACCTACGCCGACACAGTGTCAACGCATACTTCCTACATCTACAACCGACGCACACCAAGCCTAATATACCATATCATACTACCTACACTGACACCTACAGTGTCAACGCATACTTCCTACATCTACAACCGACGCACACCAAGCCTAATATACCATAAGATACTACCTACACCGACACCTACAGTTTCAACGCATACTTCCTACATCTACAACCGACGCACACCAAGCCTAATATACCATAAGATACTACCTACACCGACACCTACAGTTTCAACGCATACTTCCTACATCTACAACCGACGCACACCAAGCCTAATATACCATAAGATACTACCTACACCGACACCTACAGTTTCAACGCATACTTCCTACATCTACAACCGACGCACACCAAACCTAATATACCATAACATACTAGCTACACTGACACCTACAGTGTCAACGCATACTTCCTACATCTACAACCGACGCACACCAAACCTAATATACCATAACATACTACCTACACCTACAGTGTCAACGCGTACTTCCTACATCTACAACCGACGCACACCAAACCTAATATACCATAACATACTACCTACACCGACACCTACAGTTTCAACGCATACTTCCTACATCTACAACCGACGCAGACCAAGCCTAATATACCATAACATACTACCTACACCGACACCTACAGTTTCAACGCATACTTCCTACATCTACAACCGACGCACACCAAGCCTAATATACCATAAGATACTACCTACACCGACACCTACAGTTTCAACGCATACTTCCTACATCTACAACCGATGAACACCAAACCTAATATACCATAACATACTACCTACACCGACACCTACAGTTTCAACGCATACTTCCTACATCTACAACTGACGCACACCAAACCTAATATACCATAACATACTACCTACACCGACACCTACAGTTTCAACGCATACTTCCTACATCTACAACCGACGCACACCAAGCCTAATATACCATAACATACTACCTACACCGACACCTACAGTTTCAACGAATACTTCTTACATCTACAACCGACGCACACCAAACCTAATATACCATAACATACTGCCTACACCGACACCTATAGTGTCAACGCATACTTTTTATTTAGGGGTAAAAAGAAGCTTACATCCTCTTCTCATATATACCGAATACACCTGCAAAATTTCATAAAAGTCGGTCAAGGAGTTCTGTAACAAACACTGACACTAGAATTTTATTTAGGTATAATATTTTGCTTGTTTTGAATCAGAAGTGATGATACTTAAATATTGTTCGCTACACTATACAAATTAAACGAAATATCTATCAGCTGCATTCATGTCGATTGTCAACTAAGAATAGTCAAGGAAATATCCTTTTCTTACTAACGAAGATCATCAAAATTTGCTTTTAGTGTCTGGTAGAGGCCTAGAGCATTTTATTGTTAGGCAGAACGTTATATAACTCGATTGACCACCATTCTATATATGGAAGACTGAAGAATTAAAAGAAAAATGCCTACATTTAAAAAATTTAAATAAGTTAAAGCCAACCAGATGAGATAAAGAATGTAAACAAATTTTCAGGGGTTCAAAACATTTTTATTTGAATAAATTATTATAAAGTTCTAATTTTAATCGCTGTCGTCTGTACTAGATAAAGATGATTCGTCGGAAGAGTACCAGTCAGCTGTGTTTATAATAACAACAAAAAACCAAGTAAATACGGAGACGAAAAAATATGTATCACTTCGAACGCAATCCCAACAGGAATGAACTTGTTCACAATTGTTTGGCGGACCAAATGTTGACAACTGCGGCACTGGCCGCTTTCCTGTACCACGAAACACGCTACGACAGCTGTCGTCGACCAACTGACCTCATTATTGCATACGAGTGATAAGGACAGATATAATATTAACTCACTTTCATAATGCAACTCAGTAGCGGTCCGTTTATTTACGTTTTTTATCTCGTCTCGTTGGCCTTACTTTAGATACAAGTACTTAGCTTCTTAGCTACTATTAAAAATTCGTTTGTCTCAGAGTGCCAGTTAAATTCTTCTTCTTTTTTAAAATGGCCTCCCTTGAGGAATAGCCAGTGCTGGTAGATGAGGTACAAAAATAAACAAACTTTGTGGCCAGTGACGATGACTTTGCGCAAAAGTGGGGCTTTGTGAAAAAATAGTATGAATTATATATGATTATAATAAAATGAATTTACAACGTAATAAATCTCCTTATTACCTTGAACAATAAGACAAACACAAAATGTTAGTTTATTTGTAAAGACGTACACAACTACAATTTAGTGTTATTATTGCGAAGAACGTGAAAATGACAAGCGTAATAATGTGATTAGTCACACGAGCAAACCTGAAGGTCTAAAAAGGCCACTTTAGGTGTTTCATATTATGTTTCTTATATCTTTTTCCATACAAAAATCGTGAAATTGTAAAATGGCTACATGATTCATCTGATTTCATCATATTAGAAAACATTAATTTTGACAGTATTCAATAGTAATGCGTAAAATGGCGCACATAATATGAGTTGAAAAAACATATAAATCATAATATTATGAAACACCTAAAGTGACCTTTTAAGACCTCCTGTTTTATGTAAACAAAACCTACAGTGACACCATGCTGCTTATAGTTTTATTTATTTATTTTCCAAACTTAAATCTATCTTTACAGGAACTTATCAGGTTACAGACAAGTAACTTATATTAAACAATAAAAATCAGGTTACAGACAAGTAACTTATATTAAACAATAAAAATCATAATTACTAAAAAAGTAAATGTGTTTACACCCACCACCACCACCACTACCACCACCACCACCACCACCACCATCACCACCACCACTACCGTATCATTCGTTGTTTCCTCAGATCCGCCTCGACTCAAACTTAACTGATGCATCCTTAAGAAGTTCCTCGAATTTTTTATTTTTAAACGTAATTTCTATCTCAGCTGTTTGCTCCTTCAGCACCTAAGGTTGAGTGGAGGTATGACGTCATAGATAATCATAGAAAAATATTCATTTTTACGTTAACAACGGTAGTTACCATTAAAAAAAGATCCGAATTTGGCAGAATGATGTTATAACCCTTTGTTTAACTTGTATTGTCGTGTTCGCAACGCTTTAAGTAATTGTATAATGGGTGGGATTGGTAGTCACCTGCTATTTCCACGAATTGGTAGATTCAAAAGTGGTAAAATTACTTGTACCACAGTGTCTTCTCTAAATCTAAATCGTTTTTTAAATTCCTCGACACAATAAGTTTTGAACGTCGCGTAAATATCTACGCGCTGCATTTTTATACGGATTTTCGTAAAGGTAATCCAGATACTCGAAGAAATTCTCCATGCTTCTCTTTAAATAAGTAGCCCTCTGTAATTGCGTATTTGCTTCAAATAATTTCACTCTGTTTATAAATAGAATTGATATAAATGTCGCAAAAAGACGCTCGAGAGAGTCTCAAGGTACCTACGTCCTCAGGTACCTTAAGTTTGACAGTTGATTCCTCGACTCGCGTAAGGAAATTCCTCAAGTCGAGGACACTTTGTTGAACTAAAAATACAATTTACGTGGATTGAGGTTGAGTGGAGTGGAGGAAATCTCGAGGAAACAACTAATGATACGGGTGTTAACATCTAGTTAACAATTTCATCTACTGTGAGTAATGGCTAACTTTAGACATTTTATGAATTAAAACATGTAACTTTTAAAATAAGCAGCCTTAGTAAAGTCGTTCAATGACCAACTAAGTTCTGGGCATTCATCGTTTTTGTATGAAAATGACAGACGATGTACCTACGTACAATGATGATTCCCGAAATACATTATTATTTGAAAATTGGTTTTACTCTACTTATGTGCATCTGATGCACAAATTGGTAAAATGAAGGGAATCCTTGTCTACCTAGGTAAATCGCGACGAGTTGGACAGCAAGCTCGCGTACATCCAGGTGACGTGGGTGCGGGCGGCGCCCGAGGGCATGTGCGCGGCACTGGCAGGCAGCGAGAGCGCCTTCGACCGCGTGCACAATGTGCGCCGCTTCGTGTTCGAGACCCCCTTCACGCGGGACGGCGCCGCCCGGGGACCCGTGCATCACCAGTGGCTACGGCTCACACACCTTACCGGTAACGAGATTATAACTCTGCCGATGGGCATATTTGTGGTTCTACCATGGAAACGGCAAATTTGGGCAACGTAATATATAAACCCAGAGTCATTATTCTTACATATTTAATTTATACACTACAAAAATATTTTGTATGTGAACTGCCTATCATCAGAATCTTGTTGTGGCCCTGGTACCTGCCTTCCATTAACACTTAATACCAATGAAAAGAAATATCTCCTTACTTTCAAAAAATCTTAAATGCCTTTCTTTTTTTCAGCGGAGAGCTGGTTCCCGTACGTGAAACGGCGGATTGCGGTGGTGGACACGCAGGTGGAGGAGAGGAGCCCCATCGAAGTGGCCGTGGCTGAGATGGAGTCCCAGGTCGCTGAGCTCACGGAGATAGTCAATGCTAAACCGCCCGATATCAAGAAACTGCAGCTGAGGTAGGTTAAAGGATAGACGTAAATAGGATTTGTTTTAAAGTTATTTGTGTAACAAAAGCAGGATGTTGTTTATTTTCCTTTGTTGTCATAATAAACTGATTTCACTGTTACTTTAATTAACATGGCTTTTCAGACTACAGGGCAGCGTGTGTGCGCAAGTGAACGCTGGCCCGCTGGCGTACGCTAACGCGTTCCTCGACCCCGCGCTGTCGCAGATGTACCCTGACGACATGGTCGACAAACTCAAGAACATATTCAAGTGAGATTTGTTTATTTAACTATTGTATAAAACGAATACTGAAACGCTACTCAAGTTAAAAACGAGACAGCATACGACTTGAGAGCTTCAAGTCATATGCTGTCCTTGCCAGTGATAGCCTGAGATGTAGGAGGTCCCTAAATTAAAGTAGCGGTTAATATTCGGCCGTTAGTAATTTTTATGATGATGTAATTTACTATATTTTTGGTTTACATACTAAAATATATTGGTCACTTTTATTGTCTATGCCATTGGTTTTATAAGATAACGAAGATTTTTTTTAACGTATAAAACTAAATTTGATTCCCTACCACGACTAACCTGTTCACAGAGAGTTCCTGACGGTATGCCACAGCGCGCTGCAGTTGAACGCGCGGCTGATCAGTGCCGATCAGCTGACGTACCACATCTCTATACTCGAGCAGAACTACTACCGCCTCACGGACGCTCTGACTAACGTGCTGGGACCCCTGGCGGACATACTGGTCAATGGTCACCTCAGCGCCACCGTCACTGGCGTGCAGCTCGACTCCAGCACCGCCTGAATGGTAAACTAACAAATTTTTGACACTTACCGCCTGAGAAACCTCTAGCTGACTAAATCGTGATCTAGAGTAAATAACTCAAATGTTGACACCCTTGTAACGCGTCACCGACCGCCCTTGAACCAAAGTAAGTTTCAAAACCACACTATTTTGAAACGTCGTCCACCGCCACGAACGCGCTGGATACTATTCTGCTCTGCCTGACGTATGCCTTACACGTATGTATGACAACTTGCTATGAATTTATAAACAATAATTTAAGATGTGTCTTTTGAAACTTAGCTTTAAAAACATCACAAAAATTATGATGTCATTTATAAATGATTTCCTTAGTAGCAATAAATATGCAAATAAGTAATATTTTAATGTTTTCGATATTGGCAACAAAATCTACTCGCCCCAGTGTTGCCATGTTAATTCCACTTTTGAACATTTGTTATGTATATGTCTCAATGTACACGAGCTCTAGCAGATAGTTTTGACGTGGAATCTACAGCGGCTGCACTGCCCAATCAGTGCCTATTATTTTATAATGCTAAATTTACACATACAAACAATTTAATAAATACAGAGCGCCTTAACACATAAAATTTGCCTTACCTAAATATTATATATACAAATTACAGTACAGTATTCTGCAAACTAATTAGTAAGGAAATTTTCAAGGTCGGCCGACTGGTCGTAGTTTTTTAGCGTCTTGTAATATCGCGTTCGGCGTTCCTAATTATATATCTGCATCGTTACTTGCAATCACGTCTACGATAATTAACCAACTCGATAAAACTGTAGTACCTCTTATCATTATTACTTGTGTTAAGAATGTTTTTTTTTGAGTAGACATTTGAATTTTTTGTTTTTTTAATACCAGTAACCTATTTATATAAGTTTCTTTCGATGTATCACATCTAAATGAATGTTTGTTGTAACTGTAATGTTAAGAATTTGATAATTTAACTAGAATTTGTTTAAAACACTTAGGTAGTAAAATTTTTGTTTTTTAATTTTGTTACTGTCACTCTCTATCAGTTGCATAATGTAACTAATATTATCATTTATGAATAATTTACCAAATAATTAGTCATCTAACATCCAATTTTTTTTATGATTGTAACTTTAAATAATGGATTATCAAAAACCAGTAGATATGGTAAATAATTTTTAAAGAATAAAACATAGTGCCGTCAATTACAAATATCCATCCACGATAAAAGACAATTTTATAAAATAAGAACCTTTAAGGTGTAAAACTAAATATGACGTCCCCCTAAATCATCTTGTTCTGTATAAATACGCCTTAATGACTAGAAAAGCATAGCTTAGTGCTTGTATCAGTCTTAAGACTTAATACAGTTTATAAAACAATATGAAGTATGACGTCATATACCTCATAATTTACATTTTGTGGCACTTCGGTAGAATAATGTTTATTAAAAATGGCATATAATATACACTCTACACTCTTACAACATATTGCTGGTTTATAGTACTTAAGTACACAGAAAGGTTGGTTGAACAACCAAAGAGATGTCGGAACAAACTTTTTTCCACTTGTAAATGATTTCAGTTACCTACATAATATATAATTTGTACAAATAAGTGTCCGCTTGTGCATCTGTCTGTCTGTCACCAGGCTGTATCTCATGAACCGTGATAGCTGGACAGTTGAATTTTTTTACAGACGATGTTATTGTTTCTGTAATAACAACAAAAACTGACAACAGAATAAATTATATGTATTTAAGTAGGCCTCCTATACAACTAACGTGATTGCCGGTTTTGGCCGGTATTTATATTTCTGGTACACAGGCAAAATGTTTATTACAATGATCCCATGATTTTAAATCACTACTACTAAAGTTCAAAATGTATACAAAAAACAAGATGTACAATTATTAAGCCTTTTGCCATATTAAAAAAAAATACGTCTTGGGTGCGCAACTGAAGTTAAATCTGCGGTACATCGGTAGACAACTAATGTAAGAATTTTAGCGATATAAACGATACTATGTAGCTGCCTGTTGTCTGGAAGATATTGCTTTATTGTGGATTATATTGTTGCGCGACCATAACGTCTTGATACTATTTCGTGATTGACAATGTAACAATACAATATTAGTTTTTGGCTCTAGAAATGACTAAGTATATGGCAAGCAACTGCTCGGGACCTGAGTTTAAATTCCATTGTTATTTATTTTTAAATCGCAATGTTTTATTTCTTCGCAGTAAATGAACTACAATTTTACTTGGATTTTGATTTTGATGTTGAATTGTTTCTTTAGAGTTTTACGTTTGTTTTTTATTTATTTATTGTTAAATTAAATCAGTTGTATAAGAGGACGTAAGAAGGTACTTTTAAGTAAGTCTAATGCACAAGTAATCTGTTTCATGTTTCGATTTTAGCTTATTACTACAACTCTAGATTTTAAACCGTTAACTTTTTAACTGTAAATCTATAATATTTCACCCAATGTGCATGTAGCGCCTTAAAACTTAGGGTCAATTGACATCGAAATGAAACGATACGCGATTGGCGCTGCATTTTTAAGATATATCTATTCAAAATTGAACGTTATTCATTACACAAGAAGATACATATTGTGTGGCGGACTAATTAGCGCCACAATACTGAATCGCGCTATAGAAGTTTTCTAAGATCTCCCTTTGGGGCTTGTCAGTAGCCTCCATAATTCCCACACGTTTCATTGTAAGAATTCGAATGCCAGTTTGCACCGCGCTCCACTGCAGTTTATGTCTAATGTCATATGAAACGTGTATCTTTTTTTGTAGTTAATACAGCTCAATTACAATAGCTATATTAATAAAAATGCAGTGCTGCGTAGGGTGGTATACTGTAGCGGTATGAACTGACCATTACACTCGTTTACAAACTCACCTTTAACCACGAAAATCAATATTAACTCACTTTTTTATCTTTTACAGAAAGACTAGAATAAAACATACCGACCACAAAATTGTATCACGAAACTAACCGAGTATTCCTACACTGCTTGAAAATGGCATGGTTCAATATTCACTCATTATCACATAAAGCAATAATTTTAAAATAGACACTTGTAGGTATACCGTATAGAACTATCAGAGAATCTAATTAGTAATTAATAATTGGTTCTTCCATTATAATACAAATAAATTATCACTCTGCCTGCTTACGAATTAGATTCCCTGATAGTAGAAAATACAATACACATAATGTTAAGGCAAAGGCTGAATTAATTTAGACAGCAACATGAAATCCTATTGGAATATTATACTTTATACATTAATTTTATATAAGATTAACAACTTTTGCTACTTGAAATTTATTTTTATTTATTCATTCTTACAAATTAAAAGGCAAGAGATGTTGATTGCAGTAATGAAATAATAGGATGTTACAAATTGTATAGGAAAGCGGGGAATAATAATGTGGGCGTAATAAAACTATTAACGCATCAAACAATATTTCTCTATTTAAGCATCATCATCATCATCATTAACAGCCATAGGACGTCCACTGCTGGACATAGGCCTCCCCCAAAGATTTCCACAACGAACGGATGGAAGAACTCCATTTTAAGCATGCATTACCCCAATCTGATAGTGGCAACACAGTTTGGTACTATGAACTGCATATTATTATTACAATTAATTTCCCTCGTGATATTTCCTTTTGCCTATTTTTACCATGACAATATGGAATCTCGGTTTTTATAATGTCTCTGTAATTTTAAAAATAACATATAATATACCTTCTAAGTACTTTACTGGATTTCGTCCTAGGAGGTAAAAAATGTACTGGTCATAAACATGTAGATAATAATTATAATGTATTGGTCATAAACATGTAGATAATATAATAATATATATACTTGTAGCTGTCTCTCTCTCTCTCTTATATACGTTTATGCACAAATTAGCATTCAATACTTTGTATCTAAATTGTAATCTGAATTTGCTGTTTTAATACATTTTTAAAGTATCTATGCCTTTTATTCAATTGACTTTTCCACATAACATTATCTATCATAATGTGAAATGAAATAGAATACAATACTCTAATCACTAATGTAATCAGCCAGCTTCAAATGAGGCACCAAAGAGGACATAGAGGACAAAATTACCACATAGAGTATGTAATAATAGACCTGCTACAGACCAGAAAATAAAACGCCAAGCCACTAACTAAAACAGCCATTAATGATAGATATATCATCAGACATATTACATTGTTTATAAGATTTAGTTTTATAGAACTAAAATAAATAAAGTTATCTATACTAATATTATAAAGAGGAAATTTTTGTATTATATATTTTTTTATGTTTGTTCCCGATTCAGGCAAAAACTACTAGACCGATTTCGAAATAATTTAATCGCGTCAATATAAATAACTATTTCTTTTAGATTTCTATTTTCTGTATCTCTATTCTACACGTACACGTCTAGACAACATCCCTATTGTATATTATATCAAACTCACTGTAGTGGGTGTTAATAATCTGAGGTAGTGTGTGTTGTCATTTTTATAATTTTATGTATTTTTATTAGCATTAGTAAGCATTATTTTAAAAAATATTAGCTTTCTGCGCACCAGATTTGTCGTAAATTTTAACTGTGCCAAATATCATACTCCTACGTTCGCAGAATTTTCGTAAAAATGTCATTAATTTATTGAAATATTTACTGAAATTTTTTGCTTCACGGATTAATATAATTTTATGGAGGGCAGAGGAAAGGAGGACTATCTATCTAAGGCAAAAAGCTAAAAAGTGTCAGACAAAAGTAGTTAAATAATAGTTCCAAATTTGGCCATAATGGCGCTAGAGTCAGAATTGGGTGTGATATGAAGTTGTGGCGGACACTTTCACACGCAACAATTAGCGCCACAATCCTGAATCGCACTGTCGAAGTTTCTGTTGTTCGGGGCTATATAAACAGCAGCTGAAATAACTACAAGTGGGCTTCGGCCTGACCGAGCTTAGCATCTCGCTCGGTCGGTAATCGCCCTTTGGGGTTTCCACATATTCCCACAAAGTTAACATTAAGAGATGAATCATGAAGTGAAGTTAGTCGAGTTTAGTTATTTATTTATTTTTATCGACTTTAGTAGATTTTAGTAGTTCATTCAGAAAATCATGAAAATTCTAATTATTCGCGTAGTCGAAAATATTTTTCTCAATTTAACCGAAGAGACATTAAGTTTAATTCTTTGTGTATATTTTGCCGCTTTACCCCCTATTTAACGCTTATTTACGGACTCTTTTTCATTAATGGACTTAGTCCTCCTTTCCTCTGCCCTTAGTGATGATTTTAAATCTGCATCTTGTTATTAGTTAATTATTTTGGATTATGGCAATACATAGGTTTATTAGGAGTTTTGGCTTCGATTCGATCGATCGACTCGCATGACTCATTGACGTCCATACGCGTAATGACAATTAAATTGTCTTTGATGCCCAGTGCCCAACATTTGCATTCCGATTAAAAAACGCAAAATAGTGTAAACTTTTTCGCAAAACGCGATTGTTTTCCTAGACGGTCATGTTTTGATGAAAATTGACTCTTATTTCACGTGCGCTAAAGTCGATAATCGGAAAGCAAATGGTACAGGAAGGAGACACTTGTTGCCAGTGCGCGCACTGCTTACGAAAAACGGTGTGGAGAATTTAAACCAAAATTTTATTTTCCACCCATTTCCATTTGTTAATCATTTTATTGTATACTGCCATAAACAAACTAATTTCAGTTTTTTAAGTTTAATTTTAAGTTTTGCCGGGGAGTTCAATGGGTGACGTTGTGGATTTTGTTCATAAATTTGTGTGATTTTGGTTCTTAATGTGTAATATTGGTAGAATATTAACCATTAAATATTCGTTAACGCGCACAAGTGTGGGCAAGTGGTATAACTTCTAAAAACGTGACATTTTGTGTTCCCTAGGAACTTTCAGTAAAGCTTCTACCACTTTACTGAATCGACCGACATGACTCATGGACTGTACTGACTATTAATATTTATTTGGGCTTTGACTAGACTTTAGACTTGACGATTTAGGAATACGGTGTTGAAAATTAAAACTGAAGTATCATTTCCCGCCTTTTTAACTCGACACTGGCAAATAGATATAAGTCGATGCCATATATAAATAAATAAAAAAATTGTTTGTCACTTGTCAGAACACTGACCGTCATTGTCAGCTGAGGAGTTTTGCCGGGGAGTTCAATGGGTGACGTTGTGGATTTTGTTCATAAATTTGTGTTATTTCGGTTCTTAATGTGTAATATTGGTAGAATATTAACCATTAAATATTCGTTAACGTGCATAAGTCTGGGCAACTGGTACAACTGTTAAAAACGTGGTATTTTGTGCTTTCCGCCAAAACTCTCGAGAAACTTTCAGTACAGCTTCTACCACTTTACTGAATCGACTGACATGACTCATGGATTGTACTGACTATATATTTGGACTTTGACTAGACTTTAGACTTGACGATATAGGAATACGGTGTTGAAAATTGAAACGAAAGTTCTAATTCCCGCCTTTTTAACTTGACACTGGCAAATGGTTTTATGCCGATGCCATATATAAATTTAAAAAAAAATTGTCAGCTGAGCTGACAGCTGTCATGGACATCATAATTTTATGAACGCAAAATTTTGAAAAACCTGTTCAAAGAAACCACAGAGCGCGATTTGCTTTATTAATTTGTAATATTTTGCGGACGTAATTTATTTGCTGTAATTAAATTCATTCAAGGACATGGAAGACGAATTAGAGGACAGAGTTTTGTATCAAACTTATTTATCGTTCGTGAAAATCATTTCAAGATTTACAAGTGCTGTCGCATTTGACACTCCAGTGAGCTATTTATGGAAAATGGTACGCCTTTATTTACTGCGCTCAGAAGTGTTAGTGTTCACTCTAGCGACTATTATTTTTTTTATGTATCTGCAAACAATTGGACTATGGAGCCGAACCCTTCTCAGCAGATTATCACAGGCCATGAGCCCTTTGAGTGCGGTGCAGCGAATGAAACTTATGGAAGGCTCAGAAGCTGACAAACAAAGCTGGGAGCTGAAAGGGTCTCTTAGTGCAGCTTATGCAATCAAAGGTAGAAGAATGCACATGGAAGATAAGTTTATAATAAACGAGAATATAAATAACACTGGTATATCTCTCTTTGCTATTTTCGATGGCCACGGAGGTGAATTCGCCGCTAATTATGCCAAAGATCATTTAATACAGAATTTATTCAATAAAGTAGTAGAATTAAGTGACTTTAAAGATGGCAAAGTTACACCTCAAAAGGAAACTCCAGATGAACCAAAAAAGGAAGATAATAGTGTCAGTGTTGAAAGGAAAACTAGTTTCAAAAAGTCCTCAAGCACTGCAGACGATACATTAAGGAAGGAGATTACAGATCCTGAATTACTTGCGCAGCTCAATAAGGCAAGGCCCATAATAACAAGAGAAGTAAAACCAACAAAACCCGTAAAACATGTAGCTATACCATTATCAAGTTATATTGATAAAGGAAAAATCAATTTTGGCAAACTTTTAACTGATGAAGTACTCGCAGCAGACAGGTTGCTGGTGGAAGCCGCCAAAAGATCCATGAATGTAGCTGGGACTACTGCACTGTTAGCTATTTTGGAAGGAAACAACCTCACAGTGGCAAATGTTGGAGATTCCAGAGGAGTGATGTGTGACAGTAAAGGCAATGCTATACCGCTTTCTTTTGATCACAAACCACAGCAGGTGAGCTTCTAATGTATTTTGTCGATACTATACTATATAATATACTTAAATATATAATACTATAAAGAGGAAATATTTGTTTGTTTGTTTGTTTGCATTGAAATGCCTTCGAAACTACAACTGATTCTTATAAAATTCGGATATAGAGTAGACCATGGGGAAGGACATACTACTAAGGCTACTTTTTATCGCCGAAAAAAGGAAGTTCCTGTGGGATACCTTTTGAGTGCACAAAGTTGCAGGCATCATCAAGTAAATAATAATTTTGTATTTTTAACATAGGGAATAAAAAGAGACTAATATGGCATTGTATGTTAATTTGTTGTTTAAAATATACGTGACAATTGTTAGGGAAATAAAAAAAAACCACACAGTTTAATTTCATCACAGAATTAATGATTTTGTATTTTATGAGATGTGTAACATTTTAATGCAAACTATTATTCTTTTCAAAGGTAAGAGAGCAAAGAAGAATTGAAGCAGCAGGTGGGTACATCGCTTTCAATGGAGTCTGGAGAGTAGCCGGTATATTAGCGACATCCAGGGCAATGGGAGACTACCCTCTCAAAGATAATAATTTAGTTATTGCTGATCCGGACATATTGACATTTGATCTTGAAGATCATAAACCTATGTTCTTGGTCTTGGCATCTGACGGATTATGGGATACATTTTCAAATGAAGAAGCTATCAAATTTATTAAAGAAAGATTAGATGAACCAGATTTTGGAGCAAAAAGTCTTACACTTCAAGCATATTACAGGGGATCTGTTGACAACATTACAGTTTTAGTGATTAACTTTGTCAATAATGTGATGTGGGCGACATCGACGGCAATCTAAATATTCTCTAGATGGAACAGAATTTGTCAACATTTTAAACAGTATTTTTCTATTGGTGTTTTTTGATATTGTGCGGTTAACTGACAATGTATGGGTCTTTCCATGGTACATCATCAGAGATCTTACTATTTTTATAATGAAAAAATATCTTAAGTTATTTTACGTACAGAAATAAGTTTGTAAATGATCATATTCATCTGTTTTGTTTAAAAAAAATTGTAAGTAAAATAATAGTTTTATAAAAAATTTATCAAAAAGTTTAATAGGTGTTTTTAATATTATATAATATTTACTATTGTAAATAGTAATAAATATTCAACATTAATCTATATATATCTATATCTATATATGGTTGTGACTACTCACACTTTAAATATAAGAACTGTTTAATTTTAATCTCTAAAATTATTTAAATATCTTTTTGATAGGGGTACTTTTTTGGAAATTAAATATATAAAACAAATAAGACACTTCACAAAGTTAATACGAATAATTTTAAATGGCCTAACTTTACTTTCACATCTTTGAATTCCCTATTGTATCGGATATTGTACCTAGCCTCCACTTCTTGTTGATAATTAATTATACTATTAAGTTTCTCGTTGTGCTATATTTTAGAATCCTCGTAAATGCTTTTACATTGTGTGTGTACTTAGGAAACATTATTTTCGTTTGGACCATTGTCCATTATCAATTCCTTTTCCTTGCATTTTCGCCTAATTTACATTTTCAATAGTGCAATTTTATATCTATTATAATATAAGAATAACATAGTTGTGTAATAAGTGTCAAAGATTTTAATGTTTAACATCTACAATAAGTAGCATAGACATAATTGCCAATTTTAATTCTACCTTTATAAATTAATATTAAAATAAGATTTTGTCCAACAATGTATGAGTGAATGTATTTATGTAACTATATATTGGAATGTTTCTTTACCTCGGTGCTAGTCATGTCCTAACTACTTATTAGTGGATTTAATACAATGTCATTTAAATCTATACGAAGTTAACCACAGACTAAATAACGCAAGTCTCATCATCTGTATAGAAACCCAAGTGTGCCATTATTTTTCTACATACTGTGACGTCATAAAAACGATTTAGTAATGCGAACTCCCCGTCCCCGAAGTAAACGATTCAAAGGCCGTAGCCGCGCGCCGCCCCGCCGCGTTTTCTATTTTTCGTTTGACGTCAAAGTTTCGTTTCGTTCAGTGCCAAAGCACCCGCGAGAACGTTCGAGAGGAATGGCGCGGAAGGAAGTAATTTTTACTCCTCTTTTACACGCGAAGTAGGTACATACACTTGCATGGTCTAGTCAATAGATGTCTGTGGAGTTAACTATCGTAATGTTAATATGTCAGGCAATAGTTCAATTAAAGCAAATATTATACCTGCTCTGTGAGAGGTATTTTAACTTTTGTCCAAGACACCATAGATAATATATATTTCTAAATATATTCCTAGCGAAAGTTACCTTGACTAACATAATATTTAAGTACAATTAATATTTTGAGATGTTTGAGTAGCTTATTGTTTATTCACCCGGGTCCAATCATTTTGTTACGCAGTTACGGTACAGCTACGCCAGAAAGTCATGAATAATAATCAAATTGCATAATACATACCGGAACATGGAAAAAAATAAATTTTCTATTCATTTAAATAAAAAGAAGTTACACAATATTTGAGAGCCAAATTAAAGTAATGTTTATTTGTGTTAACAAATGATTGCACCAAATATAAAAAAAACACTGGCATAATTTACCTATCGAATAGTTACTATTAAATATACAGCTAAACTGTAGATGGACTAAGATAAACCGACGGCAGTTCCCGGCAGTCCGGCGCCCTAATATTGTTTATAAAATCCTAGTTTAGACATACAACACGGTGGATAAAATATGGTAATTAAAAACCTATTAATAATATCTAAATTGTGTGAGAGAAGTTTTATTTCTTGCCATTGCCTTGTTGCGACGTGACGTATGATAGTACTTGTTTTATTTACCTAAGATTTGAATCTTTTCATAAATATTGACGTAAGTTGTTCTTTCCTATTGTATTTCAGTGATTCGCTTTATCGTCATTTTGAATGTTATAACTAAGAGGTTTACAAAATATTTTATTGTATGTCTATCTAGATTTAAAATAAATATTGAAAATATTTATGTTTTATTGATCCCCAGTATATTTCTAATGAAAATTGCGATAACGATGCTTCCACAGATGAAAGATTCATTATTCTGAGGATGCGTCATCTAGGGCGCCATCTGGTTGTAGAATTAACAATTACATTAGCAAGGACTAAACATTAAATACCAGCTTGTGGATATCTCCGATCTAGATTAGGAGTTAGCCCTGAACATAACCAATAAATTTTGGTAATTTATCCAAAAATAAAAGACTGTTATACCAATTTAAAAATATATTTTACTTTTCAATAGAATTTGTAGCCTTGGCTGGTAACAGTTCAAAATAAAAGTGCGAAAGTGGAAGAATTAAAAATTACAATCATATGACTAGTGAATGGCAAAATGAAAGTACTTTTACTTCGAATGAATTCGTGGGATGTGCTGTTTTTATTTTTCATACGATAAAATTATAATCAATAAGAAACAATTCAAAGGCACCTACGTACGTAAAAAATATGCACCTAATTCATGTATCCCAAGTCTATTATAAACTATTTATTTACTATTAATATTCTACCCACACAACAGTAATAGTATTGGATACAAAAAATAAGTCTTTGGTGAGTATACATAAAAATCGCTCCTCTAAAATGATAACAATTAACATAATATAATATTCCTCTCACATTTTATTGCGTTTACATATTTTTAGGATTATAATATAATGGTAAAACAGTACAATCTTAAGTACAGTCTCTATTTTGTGATGAATTTTTATACAGCGACATTGATACATATTTTTTTAATAAAATAAAAGGCTCACAAAATTTCGAACTCTTCATCAGAATCATCAAACTGCCTGTCAATATCTTCTAATTCTGAAAAAAATATAATAATCACATAATATTTGTAACTAGGTACTATACATTAATACAAAATTATTGATTACATAAAGATGAACATATAGCCCTTAATATGTTGTTTTTAAATATTAATTGTTCGTGATTTTTTAATACATTCAGGTAAGTAAAACATTCCATATGCGTATAGCAGAAATAGTGAAAGAAGTCATAGTAAGCTGTTTTGTGAGAAGAAAAAGCAAGAGTCAGTTTTTTGAGGAACGAAGAATAGGATATTTATGTCCAATTTAAGATAAGAGGAATTTCGTATTAAATGAACGTTATACAGGTGATGAAGTGTGTGTGTGAGTGAATTCCGACACATGATCTTATTTCCGGAGACCAAATGTAAATCGGATACATAAGTTCTGCCGACGTTCGATATAGGTTCTTAGTTGTTCACTAAGGTCAAAGGGGCATACGTCAGCAATCAGCATAGTCTAAAATTGAAAATAATAAGGTTTGTGCGAGTCTGGTCTTTGTTGGGATAGTGACGAAGATGTGACGGACCATCCTGAATCGCGCAATCGAAGTTTTCACAGTTCTGCGCTATAGTATACACAACAGCTGAAACGCGTACAAGCCGTCTTCGGCCTGACCAAGCATACCATCTCGCTCGGTGGAAAATCTCCCTTTGGGGCTACTACTATAATTTTCACATTGGTGTCCCCGACGTGCTTAGCATAATACGTAAAATTGACTATCAGACCGTGGCGCTAATTGGTCCACCACAAGATAACTTAGACGTCTTATACTAGCCATGTTGAGTTTTACAGGTAAACCGGAGCGTGTATGTCGCACAACTGTGCAGGTATCCCATCCCACACTACTCAGCTCTAGCTTACCTGACAGGTGTGCAGGCAAACCTGTCAGGCTAGCATAAGGGATTAATGGTGGCAGTCAATTTTGCCTAGTATCGGGACTTTTGCGCAGTATTCAGGGAACATTTCAAGCGTGTACCTGTTGTCGTTAATAATATCGAGCAAAAAAACGGCAAAATCACGTTTGTTGTATATTTATTTTATTCTGTTCACGAAATACACCCTGGTGAAAGACAGATGGTCGGACGGACAGCAGTCTCAGTATAGGGTCCCGTTTGTACCCTTTGGGTACGGAGCCTTTAAAAAACTATCAAAACTATTATAAAATATATAATAGATAATAAAATAATGAAGTTATAAATTACAATTTCAATAGTCACCTGTGAATAATGAGGTATTTTGCAAATCTATGTCAGATGTGGCAGGCCCCCAGTGTGAGGGTCTCTTCTCACAGATTTCAAACAAAGGCTGAGCTTCCTTCATCAAATTTTCCTCAATATTTGTGCATAGTTCAACAAAGTCCTTTTTTGTCAGACACAGGAAACACTGTTGAAGAAAAATTAATATTCTTATACATACCTACCTTTTTTTTCTTGGTTATTTAAATTATAATAATATGACGAATTTGTTTATTATAATTTTTAAAGCTTCATAATGGATTGATCCTCCGATGTGTGTCCTGCATGGACGATGGTAATCGCTTTCTATCAGGCGGCCTGATTCCGGGCGAGGAATAAAAATTAAGGTAGCTAACTCACCACAGCCACAGAAGGGTCCATTGCCAGTATCGGAATACGCGAGGCAAACTTACAGTGAAATGTACAGTCCATTTCCTTCTGCTCATCAGTTATCTTATTCTAGATAATAAAAAAAAACACAAATTGAAATAGACTCTTTAAGGTGGAAACGCATTAGGCGTAACTACACGGCAGAGTAACTACGCGACGCGACACAGCCAAAATATATTCTTTATATAGAATTATATGAGATATAACGCAGTACGCGGCAGCGGAACATCGCGTTGCGGCACTCTATTGCGGTATTTTTAGTAGGGAAGTGTCCACATTGCGTCGCTCCGCTGCCGCTTAGTGCGGTCTCGCCTTTACAATTTAATGGGTATTTTTGACACTAATATGAAGAGGAAAGATTTGCTTGTTTGTTCGCATTGAATAGGCCCCGAACTACTGGACCAATTTTATTGAAAGACAGATACATATAACAAATACCAAATAACAGATAGAGACAGGTGTTCTCGGACTATACAGTCAATTCTATGACACTTAATATCATGCAAATAGTTTGATTGAACGTCACGCCATTTGAGGGATTTTGAATTAACAATCACATAACAATATAGCAATAACATAACAATCAAGGGAGTACCCAGGATTTCAGCTAGGGGGGCAGCTCATACCTGTTTCGAGAAGATGGTCGGTCTGGTATATTGAAAATTGGAAAATTGACATTTATTTTATCTTCTAGGGGGGGGGGGGGCAGCTGCCCCCCTGTCCCTACCTGGGTACGCCCATGTTGAGTATACCAAATTTTTGTGGTAATAAAACCAAAAGTATGTACTAAATATAATAATAATAATAATATCTATGGATGCTTCACACCACGTCAATCTGGTCCCGTGGTAAGTTCTCGAAGAACTTATGTTACGGGTACATACCAGACAACGGAAATATATTGAATTCTTTTTATATTATACACATATTTAAGATTTTTATTATATTATACACATATTTATTACACATTCATGACCCAGGAACACGGAAAAGCTTTATGTTCCTTCGGCGGGATTCGAACCCACGAACCCCGGCTTGAACATCAACACGTTCAACCACTGAGCCACAGATATCGTCGTCATATAAGATCAAAAAGTGTTAAAGGAAAAGGGGTCAAATTTCTATTTTAAAGTTGTCCCCATACAAAACCGTTAGTTTCGCACGCGCCTTTAATGTCACCAAATCTCCTGGCTTACTTTTTTTCAAACTATTTAAACATAAAACTCCAACATATAAAATTTCAAATTGCCTCAAAGACGTTTGGGATTTTGGGATGGTAACATTTGGCAAAATACATTTAAAAAAAATTGGTATTGGCTACAGGCCAGGCTACTGACCAGCCAGGTCTGTTTCCACGGCTGTGTTGGGGTATAGGAGAGATCAGCACTATTTGGCAGCTTGTCTCAAGGACCTGCTCTAAAATTGGTAGTAACTCTTGGGGTATTAGGTACTTTGTGTGAGACATATTGGCTTACAATTTTTATTAATATTGTATCTAGTAATATCCCGCGAAAAATAATGCTTGCGGCAGGTTGTATTTTTTGCTATGGATTTCCGCAAAGTAACGCCTGATTCTATTAACATATTGGCTTGTCAAAACATTTAAAGCCTACCAAAATTTGATCAATTATAAACGTGTAAAGCTCTTAAATAAAAGAAAAATATAAAACAATAATTAAATTATAAACATCTACCCCCTTACTTACTAATTAAAATATTTAAGCTATACAATGTTTTGTCCTTGACTTATAATATGTTGAAGGCCCTTGACAGACAAGGACAAAACATTGTATAGCTTACACACAGTGTATTAGTATTTTTATTAGTAAGGGGGATAGTCTATAAATCTAGACCCACCTCAACTAGCCCTGATCGTTGTGTTGTGTGTGGATCTAAATATATGACCTCATCACCCACACAGCCGATGAGATAAAGCGCTTGGTTCGGTTTGCCGCCGATCACGCCTATAGACTGTGGAGACTCGAAACACATCTACAATAACAAAATCTTGTTTTAAAATCTTTATTAGAATATAATAATTAATCATAATTAATGTAAAATTAGTTCACTTAGATTTAGGCATTCCGTTCTTCTATAATTATTTTAACTCTCAATTTTCTTATTAAATAGGTAATCCATATTTGAGAAAGGACAATAATAATTAACGTGTTAAGTTACAAAAACCTATATAGGATATAATAATACGAGTGTTATAAACAATTTTATATGGAGTGAGATTTTACCTTAAGCCCATCAATATAGACTGGGTTTATTTCACTGAGGCCCAACCTCAGCGGAACTATCAGCAACAGCGGCATCCAGTCTGACGTCACATTACTTGGAGTGCTTGAACTGTCCCCTCTGTCATTTTTCACTATACACTGCTGTACTGAAAATTAAAATACTAATGTGTTTTTTACCTCAGTCTGAAATCAATATATAATATACCTTTTATATGTATAATTGTATATGTCAACGTTTCACATTTTTCGGGTCGAGACCCGGCACCGGGCCATTAAAATAAAATACTGGGTCGCAATATTCCCGCCTTGTTTTAAAAACAATACCCACTATCGATCGACGCACATATTCAGTACATCGTAAATATTCAGTTACTAAATAGTCAATACCGAAATTCTATTAATAAAACATTTACAGATAAATGTGTATTATTTACATAATGGAACTTGAAGCTTGAGTTTATAGTAATAAGTAGGTCATAAAGGTTCAGTATGAAAATTACTGGGCCATGGCAAAACAATGTTTGGAGAATGTTACAGGAAACTTTGTTCTGCCATCTAAATTATTGATTATCACACGTTGTTATAAAAAAATATTTATATAATAAAATTACCTTTTCGCAGAAATATTGAATAAACACAAAAAAGTTTATAAAAATCAGTCAAGCTGTTTTGGAGGAGTCTGGTTACAAACAACAATCTTATATAAGATAGATTAGATATTTCTTATAAATCTCAAACTTTCATTTGGTAAACTACATAAATAATAATAATCAGTCTGTCTTTTAAGTAATTCTACATGTAAGTGCAAGACTCTACAGTCTACCCATTAAAATCTTGAATTGTATTACATTTCCGATTGCTATTTAGGAAATATGTAGAGTTTCTAGGAAATGTGTCTAATATAGTTCATTTCACACATTTCCAGGCTAAGTTACGTACTAGTTACATAAAATTTCCTAGGAATTTTATACAGTGACAGACTGCATACACTACCTGTAACTTATATAATAAATAATAAATATGTATGTACAACAAACATTTGTGAAATATGTGTAGTTATTTAAGAATATTAATGAAGCATTATACAACATTTCTCTCATTTCTCAGAACTTTTATTCCGTAGCACTTTGAAAAACATTTTTGTGCTTGTAACTGGAGGTTGGTATAACCAACTTGGTAAAAAATAATAATGCTTAATATAACTAAAAAATACTTACTAATATCTTCTTTGACAACTGTATTATCTAATGCAACATGAATAACAAGTGAACTCCATTTGTCATAAGCTATCAACTTTCTGCAAGAAAATAAAACAAAATTACAATAAAGTCCATTAACATAATGCCCTGCAATAAATAATAGGTAAGTAATAAGAGCAAATCATCATTATCACAAGTCATAGAACTAAATGATATTTATTTATATAATAATATTTCCTTATTGTACATAAGTAAGATTCTTACTTGAGAACTTGTGCAACTGTGTTTGGTCCAAACCATTGTCCTACAGCTTTTCCTTCACTTGCTCCCATCAAAGCCACTTGATGTATTGAATAAGGTGCCTGCTTCCTTTCTTCAAATCTTTGAACTATTTTTAAATATGTTGGATCTCTAAAACCACATCAAATATTATTACAATTATATCTACCTTTCTAAATACAGTTTCTAAAGATAATGCTTAACCATTTGCTTAAGTTCTGGTTCCAATTTGGTTGTGTTCTTTATTACCTTGTGTCGGGAGTCCAAGTCCAATCAGAGGATAGGTGAACTCTAACTAATGCAACTCCGAGAACCATCTGCCCGCATCGCAACATACACCCCCATCCCTTATCAGAAGTCAAGCCCTCGTCCCCGATAGGGACAAAGCCTTTTCTGTAAGTGCACCATATTATTGACGTGATGTCTCGTCTGATCCTATCTAAATCTGAAAAAATAATAATTAATTATATTAAATCTATTTTCATTGTTTGAACAGCAACACATCGTCATATTAATAAAATAACCTTGCACTGCGCTATATTTCTTTCCTAAAATCCAAACACGGTCCTTTGTTTTGGGTATATCATCTGGTTCAATATTACTGCCGTCTGGTGAAAGGTAACAAATATCAAACACCGCATCCATATTTTAGCATAATTTTAGATACCAAAGTAGTACGATTTTCGACAATTAGAAAAGTTTTGCAAAATAAAAAGCTCCTTGAATACTTTTCAATATTTTGTAAACATGTCATTTTTTTATATTTTTTTTATTTATTTAGGGCATCGGCGTATAATCGCCATTTCCCAGTGTCAAGTTAAAAAGGCGGGATATAGAATAGGAAATAGTTTCAATTTTCAACACCGTATTCCTAAATCGTCAAGTCTAAAGTCTAGTCAAAGTCAAAATCACGTTTATATTCCGTGGTCAAAATAAATAGTCAGTGCAGTCCATGGTCATGTCAGTCGATTCAGTAAAGTGGCAGAAGCTTTACTGAAAGTTTCTAGGGAGTTTTTGGAGGTACACAAAAAAGCAAGTTTTTACAAGTTGTACCACTTGCCCACACTTGTGCACGTTAACGAATATTTAATGGATAATATTCTACCAATATTACACATTAAGAACCGAAATAACACAAATTTATGAAAAAATACAAAATCCACAACATCAGCCATTGAACTCCCCGGCAAAACTCCCCACTTTTTTTAAACCGACTTAAATATAATATATTTTGGTTTACCTACTACCTACCTATCCCATTGGAAACAAATCTCAAAATATTAAAATTTTAAAGACCGAAAGCATTAATAATTTATAAAATATAAAATTTTAAATAGGACAAAATTTTCAACTTTATTACATATTCTTGAAACATAACTTATTTTTATCGTTATTTTACAGAAATGTGGTTAAGACCTACCTGTGTAACACTGGCAAATATGTCATGTAGAGTTCTTTTCGTAGAAGAAGATAGAAATTTTTTTTTGACAGTTTTTTGACGCAAAACAAATTTGTTTTTATGTCTTTATTTTTCATTGCATGGAAATTGAAATATATTATTAAAATATATAAATAAACTTATTAATTAAGTTATCATGGAATCCAGCTTTTTAGACTATGTAGCTCAAGCTTGTATGGATTTAACTGAAGCTTTAGTGTCTGGTAGTGATTCCGAACGTGAATCTTTATTAGCAAATCACATAAAGAAAGTTTGGTCGACAGTTCCAACTATAGAAGACTTTAAGAAAAGTAATTTATAGTTTAAAATTATAAAATGTCCATCATAATTTATTATGCATTTGATTCAACTGATATTTAATTATTGTAGATTTAGAATGGATAAATGTGAGTGAACCTATATCACTGGCTCAACACTGCACAGATAAGATTGTGATATTAGACTTCTGGACTTACTGCTGCATTAACTGCTACCATGTGCTTCCAGATTTGGCACATATAGAAAAACTATATAGTGCTGAAAGTGGTCTAGTTGTGGTAATAATAATCTTTTGGTTTATATTAAAACTGGATATGAGAAGCAAGGGTATTAAATAATTTACAATTTCTAGATTGGAGTGCACTGCGCAAAATTCAGTAATGAAAAGGTGTCAGATAATGTTCTATCTGCTGTTCAACGATATCATATTCATCACCCTGTTGTCAATGATTCTGAGAGTGTCATGTGGGAATACCTTGGAATCAAATGTTGGCCTACTCTTGTCATATTAGGTAAATAATTATATAACTTCAGTAGCTAAAGCAGCAAATTTGTTCTGCCATATAAATTATCACTTGTTGGTATAAAAAATAGTTTACATCGTAGAGAAATTGAGAATAGATTGTAAATTACAACCTATTCCTAAACCTACTAAATATTCAAAAAAAAAATCATAAAAATCAGTGTGTTTGGTTGTAATAACTGTAAAACTTTATATAACCAACCTCTTCCAAAACAGCTTGATCTGTCCTTTGTGTATGGAACCAGGATTGATCTTTTGATTCTAGTATCAGTAACCTTCAGTTCTACAAAATGAGATTTCAAAATTTGCTTATAATTAGGCTATAGAAAATGCCATTTTAAGCTCCTAATAGATTTGTAATAAATAAACTTTTTTATTTTCATGAACATAGGTCCAGGAAATAAGCCACTATTTGTATTAACTGGAGAGAGTCATAGGCAAGAGCTGGAATGGTATGTTGGGGCTGCAATGCGCCATTTTTCTACTCGCATTTCCAACTCTCCACTGCCAGTTTCCATAAACAAGCATATTAAGTCCAAAGAAACAGATCTTTTATATTTCCCAAGTAAGGTTTGTATACATTAATATGTATTGCTAACGTTGCTTTAATTCTATAGATATTTTTAAATTGCTTTAATCTAAGGTTTTATAAAAAAAAAACTTTTTAGCTTGCTCTGAATCCATTCTATCGTGGAAGAGCGGAGGAGCCATTTATGGCTATAGCTGATACTGGTCATCATCGAGTTTTGCTTACTGATTGTTCTGGAGTTGTGCTGCGAATTGTAGGTGGTCCAGATCCAGGATTCAAAGATGGAAGTATGTGCATTCTTGTTAATACTTAACTGATTGTTCATTTTGCTTGCCTGGTGTCTTAATGTGAGTTTTTTAAATAGAGAGAGTACAAGAAACGGAAATACTATGTAAAAGACATAGATTTCTTTATATTAATACCAAAATACACCTTACTCCTACAAACCTATAATGTAGTGAGTACATAAGTTACTGTGTTTAAATTAAACTATACTGACGTAAGCAATTCCATTAATCTGTTCTGTGTTTTCTTGACACCAGCTGTCTGATATGAATAATATTAAGTAATTAATGGTATGTCTGTTGTGCCAATAGACAGAAATAGATAATTATATATGCTTTCCTTTGTATATTATGTTATCTTTTGGCAAGTTATGAAACTGAATAAAAATATCATGTAAACAGTTTACTCGCGATAGAAAGGTTCAAATCACAAGGTATATTTTAGAAGGTGAAAACTTTGTTATTTGCTCTTTACTTGTTACCTAAGTTCTATGTTCCACATTCTGTAGATAGACGGCGTTGAGCGCTAGTTACATCATGCTATATTAATTTTCATTATAAACTTTCGGCAATTCCGCCATATGATAATATGAGGAATTCTATAATTCCAGATCTTTCTCAGGCGCATTTCAACTCGCCGCAGGGCGTGTGTCAAATAGATGGCTTTGAGCACTGTTAATGACATTGTGTTATGTTACCTTAATTTTCATTAAAAAATATTCGGGATTACCTCCATACATTGTATATATTCCAGAACTTTCTGAGGCACAGTTCAACTCACCGCAGGGCGTGTGCTGGCTGTCGAGTAACGTGCTGGTGGTTTGCGACACGGCGAACCACGCTGTGCGTGCCGTGCACCTTGATGATGGCACTGTTGAGGTGCTGGCCGGAACTGGGCAGCAGACTGAAGTGGGAGACCAAGGTATGGCAAAGAAACCTTTAGTGAGGATCAATGTACATACAATTATTTTTTATGTAAAATACGGTGTCGCAATCGCACATATTATGAGATAGATCTAATGCGTGTTCGAGTGCGACTAGATCGCATCTCGAAAACGCAGTCGTTGGAACCATACTGCAAATTGACATGTTTTAATTCGTTATTAGACTTTCTTATATCGCAGCACTGAGAAAAACTGGGATGTGATTTGTTGAATCTAAAATTTGACGCCTGATTCTATTAACTATAATATAATTGACAATATTTTCCTTGCACTTAACATGATGCATATTATTCGAACTACACACTGACACTACTACTACTTGACACTTTAGACTTTTTTTAAAATATCTGTGCAGGCGGCAGGTGTCTCGGCCTGCAGGCGTTGTCCTCTCCCTGGGACATTACTCTATACACCACGCCAGACATGGACATGTCGGTGCGCCCGGTATTGCCTGCTCCGCACCCGCCCGGTGTTCCGCCCCCTCCGCCAGCTGAGAAAGAGAAGGGGGATGTGAAAGGTAAGTCTCATCTACTGTTGGATAGTATCTACACTAAAAATAAAATTTTAAAACTATAAACTTGTCAAAATGAAGTAAACCCGAATTCTATTACCTTAAATATTAGTTGACAGGTATGAGAATATAATATGTGTCATTGAGACTTATTATAGTCCGATAAGAGTTATTTTACCTTGGTGTTTCTATAAGAGTGATCCTTATGTCGTTGGCATAAAGGTCCTGTCAGACTCTGACAGTCAGAGGTAAAATAACTCTAAACGGTCTGTAGTAATTTCACTTGGCCAGATTATTTGACTCATAATATTATGTTGAAAACATTGGATGCACCAATGGTTTGGCAATTTTTGAGAAACTTTTACAGATTTGTTATTCAAGTTAATGACGAAGTGACGAACTGTTTAGGGTTCCGTACCTGAAAAGGAAATAATAACCTAACCGAGAGCGTGTCATGACATGATTCATAGAAGGGTTCCGTAGTATATCATCGCGTAATATGTTTATTTTTTCAAATTGCTCCAAATCAAAGTTGTTTCGTACAATATAATTTTCCTAAAGAGCATTTAGCATAAGCTATCAGTATGGAAAATTACAAGTTTCTCTCTCTTATAGTTTAGAAATACCAATGTATAGACCACTTTGGAGGTCGATTACTCGAAAATGCTTAAATATAAAAATCGCGCTTTATGCACCTTGACTTTATTTAATAATTAATGACATTTTCTTTTCCACTTCACATGTGTAAAGTAAGTCACCCCTAATATAATACGTTTAAATATTTTATGCTGCAGAAAAGTAAAATCTTACTGTACTAAATTGAGTATATTTAGTTCAGTAACTTTTCATAATTACTGAAGTTATCAAGGTAGGACAGACGGATGGACGGATGGGTAAAGCGAAACTAAAAAGTAGTTACTACGGATAAGTGTTCCGTAGTAACTACTTTATTTAGATCATTTTTCTGTCCGTCCGTCTGTCTGTCGAGACCATTTATTACGAGAACGCGTGACGGTATCGAGTTGAAATTAAAACCGTATACTCAGGTCAGTCTCTTGAAGCTGTGAAAAATCAGATTTGTAACTTAGCACAAAAAAAGATACGGCCGTTTTGGCCACAAAAAATGCATATTTGGACACTCAAGGGTAAGCCTCATACAGTACTTTCTCTTGACCTAGAACTATGGGCAAGTAACATCATTATATACTATAAGTGGAAGAAAAATCTGAAACCTGCACACATTTGTAATTAAATCATTAGCAAGTTATAGATAAATTTAGTTTTCTTGGCACGTCTACACATAGATAGTTACGTGTGTGTAAACTATGTGAATAAACGTGTGCAGGGCCGGAATAACCCTAAGGTCTTTGGCCTTAGGGCCCGTGCCTTTTAACGGTAATAGGTATATGGAAAATTCTTAAGTGGTTAAGTACTTTTCAAATGGAAAAACAGGTGGATAGCATTTCATCACAATCACAATGGCTCCGACGGTCAATCCGCTTCTACATGCTTGGTGTTTTCAGCAAATAGCGAACTCATCACACGGTTTCGTAGTACTACAAACAACCCTTATAGTTTTGTTCCGTCCGTCCTTCTATTCGTTCGTTCGTCTGTTTGTCCACTTCTGCTAACTTCCGCAATCATGGATATAAATAAATGCATAGGTGTAGTTAAAGATTGCTATAGATTCTAATTTTGCCTTCAAAGATAATAGTAAGAATATCTATGAACGGTTTTACATAACTTCAATCTGGCCTTGTGCTAAGTTCTTGAGGAACTTGTGTTACGGGTACTAGACAACGGAAATGTACAATCTTTTTATACTTTTATACTATCTATACATATATTTTTAGATTTTTATTATATACATTTAATGCTCTAAGTATTATACACATCTATAACCCAGGAATACAGAAAACTGTTTTGTTCCTTTTGTTGAAATACCGAAACGCTCAACCACTTAGTCATAGTAGTCGTAAAATAATAAGAATGACCCAAATTTTTTAATTAAAACCGTGTAAAAACTGGTGTATGTTGGGAATAAATAATAACAATATTGTGTTACTTATAAAATGTAAACTGTTTTATTAGGATCATACCTATTATACCTTATACAATATGAAAAATCTGTCTATTTACGGCCGATTCGCTAGCATTGCTGAGACGAACCGCTAAAAGCTCAAGAAGCTCATGAGAGCTCTTTTCTTCTTTTCGTAAAGAGAATTGACAATCGTTATTTAAATGAAGTTGTCAGTTGTAGTATTCGTACCTAGGTTACGAGTTTGCTCGGAGATCTGATAAATAAAAAATAAAAAAAAAGAATCACAAAAATATTTATCTGACCGGGATTCGAACCCACCACATTCCAAATTTTCGAACAAAGCAAAAATTATACACACGCATGCCAAACTGCCAATCGGACTGACATAACAGATTTGAAATTAATGCAACAGCACGACGAAAGAAAAAACATATTATATAGCTTAAAAATGCGCAGTTTCGCAGGGCAGACCTAGCTAGATCGATTTTTCTCCTCTAAAACTCCCTGCTTACTAAATTCATGGTAATACTTGCAGCCATTTTTAAGAAACCGATTATATATTATATAGTAGAGCCTCGCTAACCCGGACCCGCGTTACTTCGGTCCACGCTGTAATCCGGACAGACGAGAGGATCGCACGGGAGGACGTTTTGCGGGGGTAATAGGTGCAGGTTGTGACTATTATTACGCGACAGTATTTTATTTATCATCTTGCAGTGATAGTTACAAAATAAATGGCACCGCCGCGTAAACATTCTAAGATCAGGTGTATTACTTTTCAACCTCATTGCCAAGTAGTAAGGTTGATAAAATATTGTATACTATATATAATCCGGACGATTAGCGAAGCTCTTCTGTATACAAGATTGTCTCGTTTAAAGTACAAGATAATACGTGTATAAGTAGAAGTATTCTTCCTGAAGTATTCTTCCTACCATATTTTAGTTTATTTAGTTATGCCGGCCCTCAGCGCGTGCCGGCCATGAGTACATCGTGAACAACTCTATTACACTCTCGTGCGCGAGTAAGCTTTTGAGTATGAAGGAAACAAATATTGATTTGTTTTTGCTTCAGCTTAGAGTTCTGTTTTCAAATACAGCGTGATACATATTTTTTTAATTTGTGAGTTAAATGTTAATTAACTCACAAATTAAAAAAATGGTTTGTGTTTACGGTCACTTGTCAAATCGATAGGTACTTTTTAAGTGAAGGTTTGCATATTAAATGTCTTAGGAAAATTTGTTTCCGGCACAATAATGACAGGAGAAAACATTTATCACATTGTACAATAAAATTTAATCTTTTTAATGGTCGCGAAAGAAAAAGCTGCATTCTGAATAGAACTCTGCGTTAATGCAATAGATGTGAAAATCGTGTAGAGTTGTCAAATCTCGTGAGTGCGAGGGCGAAGGTGCAAAGATATTTCAATTTATCTATAACTAGCTTTTGCCCCCAGCTTCGGCCGCGTGGCATAGTGTTCGTAGCAAAAAACTGCTTTAGCATTTAACATATAATAGTAAAATAGCACAGAGTAAAAATATATTATATACTATGTAATAATTTTCACACGTACTTTTTAATTTTAAGATATCGCCTAGATATAATCTCCTAGATAAGGATAATTAAATCGTATCCGTCTAAATAGCTTCTGAAAATACCACATTATTTCTGATCATTTTTTGAAACTTAGAATGGGTAAAGAAACCTATTCTTAAAAGATAGACATATCTATGACATCGGGGACTTTTTTGTAGACCTATAAAGACAAACAATCCCACCATACATTGTTTTGTTATTTATCTCCAACGGGTTAGGTTAGGCAGCGTTTTCGATAAAAGTCCCCAGACGGCTTGATTTTTTCCGACACCTTCAACAATTATCGTCATAAATCAAACAATTCTCACAATACCTTAACAAATTATTATCGACTTAAACCTTCATAAGGAACCACTCGGTCGGTAAATGTAAACGGCATGAAAATCATTTCAGTAGTTTTTGAGATTATGGCGAACATACAGACAGACTGACTCGGCGGGGCACTTAAGTATCCTATGTCCGTCTCCTGGTTCTAAGCTACCTCCCCACCAATATTCAGCCAAATCGGCTCAGCCGTTCTTGAGATATAAATAGTGTAACTAACACAACTTTCTTTTATATACCTACATATATATACTAGCAATTAATAATTCATAAGCGTAGTGTTCTCATAATTTATTTGTATTATATAATGACGGCATGCAGTCAATGACATGTCATTCTAGCTTCTGTAATTATCTGATAGATGAATGAAATTTGCTATTAATAAAATATTATTTATTTCAGAAAAAGATAAAAAGGATGAAAAGCGGCGCGTTCTTTTGATCGCCTGCGCCGGCTCGCATCAGATTTGGGCGCTGTTTCTAGACAACACTATATGGTGGAAATATAAATCGTTTGCTGAAGGTAAATAATATAGACAGATTATCCGATTCGATGCATGATGATACCGACCGCTTGCGTCCCCACTGCTAAATATGGTGCAGGTTCAATAAGCTTCAATGCCCATAATGCCCAGAGGTCGCGAATTCGAATTTCGCCGAAGGGGCAAAAAGTTTTCAATATTCCTGGGTCTTGGATGTGTTTTAAATAATAGTTTTTAATGTAATAAAAATCTTTAATATATGTACACATACTGTATAGTATAAAAATATAATACTAATTACCTATATACTTCATGTAGTCTGTTACCTGTTGGCTGTTACACATGGAAATGCTATTAAAAATCTTAGGATACTTAGCACCGGGCAGACACACAATGGTGTGAAGCGTCCATAATATATTATATTATAATAGATTATATTATTATACCCATTCAATACTACCTTACTCCCGAAACTGATACGATTTCGATTTACGAGGCTGATCCGATGTCGAATTTGATTCAGTTGCGAATCCGTTCGAATCCGAAGTTCGATGATGCGTACTCCCGAACAAAATCGAATCGAAATCGAGATCGCGTTGAGATCGTATCAGCGTCGATAGTTGTATCCGGTTGCTGACGTCACGTCCAATGTGTAAACAAGTTACAGTTGAGTGCCGCAGTTGGCGAAGATTAATAAATATGGAAAAATTGTATATTTTGTACTTTAAATAACATTTTGTGTATGTTTATTCAAATGAATCAGCCTTAATCTCATGCAATGGTAGGTTTTTAAAGGTAATTTTTCTAAAAAAAAACTGTGACAGTAAATAATAGTTTCGAAATTCCTTTATAATCTTTGACACTCTGTCAAATGTCAAAGTAATATTTTGATTTATTTTATCAGCAAAACTCAAGTGTTGTGCACAAAACACATTCAATAACTACAATAACATGTGTTTACATTTAGAAAACCCGAGCATTGTAACAATATCAACATAGGACTTTTTATAACTATTTATTGACTTTGATTATTCAAAAACAGATTGAGACAAATGAAATCTTCATATTATGATACGTTAATATAGATAATATTATGTAGACTTCATTTTTCTCAGTCCCTGTTAAGTGAAAATATAATACATGAATTAGCGGCCAAATGTGTAAACAAATGCGCAAAGGTTTTAAGTAACTTTACATATAACCGTGATATAATTTCAGTGAGTCGGATTCTTCATATGAGTAGTTAAATCTGCGACTCATATGTCAAATAAATCATTTTTAAGGCGACAATTGCATCGAAATTCCTTACAATCAATGTCCATTGCTAATGTGTTGTAGTTGGTGAATCTTCGTAAATTTTGCATTTTTCGAACGCGTATTCTATTAGCTTTTCAATAACATTAAATAATGCTGCAATACTACAATGAAAATCACGTAATTTAGTTCAAATACACTAAAACAAGCTCATTTACAGTATCAAGTTCAAACAACTTGATACTGTAAATGAGACCTCTTCAGCTATCTTGTAATTTGACGTTTGTTTTCGATCCTGCCATTCGATTCTCAGTCGATTGATTTCGTCGGGAGTACCAAAAGTTACGATCTAACGAACTTCTCGATCCAGGTTAGTTACAAATTGAGCAACTGTACGATCGTGCGCTAGTGTAGGTGTCGGGAGTATCAAAAGCTATCGATATCAAACTGATTCGATTCTCGATTGTGTCGGCAGTAAAGCACAATACTGCCCGTATTGTGACGTTACATCTCTGTACACAGGTACGTGTGTGTGCGTGGCGGGTTCGGGCGTGGAGGCGGCTCGGAACAGCGCGTACCCGCACACTGCCGCCTTCGCGCAGCCCTCAGGCCTGGCACTGCGGGCCGGTCAGTAATGCCCAACTTATTTATAATTACATTCCTGATTATTTTACGTAGTTTTCTGGCGACTTGCAAAAAAGATGATTTCGACAAGAAGATGTTTTCGGGCGTAAAATATTATTATATGCTGCTTGATAGATTTTTAGAGGTGTTCAATTTTGATATACAAAACTCAATGGGCAGTCGGGTTTTTTGATAATAATTTTAATGCTAAGTTTTTATCGTTATAAATATCGTTACTTTTTTAAATTTAGGAACCCATTCGGAACTATTCATAGCAGATTCAGAGAGCTCATCGATAAGGAAACTGCAGCTCTCTACGGGACATGTATCCACGTTGTGCGGCGGCGACCGCAACCCACTGGTAACAATTCAACTAATCTGACTAATGTGTACCTTGTTTCTGTACTATAGTCTATTCTCGTGAAGAAGTCAGTGAATCATGCGCACATATTATATCAAAATGGCTCAATTTAATTGCCTAATGTGAACACATGCCTAATCGAACATTGACGCATATGCCATGCGTCAATGGTCAATTTTGACATAATATGTACACATCATTCACTGTCTTCTTAACGCGAATATACGAGATGCGAAAATATCATAATTTACTTACTACTTAGGTACTAGATAGGTTTTCCAGGCCTTTAAACATTAAGAAACATTATTTCTCTGCCTTTTTAGAATCTCTTCGCATTTGGTGATGTGGACGATATAGGCGTAGAAGCAAAACTACAGCACCCTCTAGCGGTGGCTTACTCTGAAGTTGGCAAGACATTGTTCATCGCAGATTCATATAACCACAAGATAAAGAAAGTCGATATCAGCACACAAAAAGTCAGCACCCTGAATGCTACCATGATAGAGACGACCGACCCGGTAAAGTTCAGCGAACCTTCCGGCCTGTCGGTCAGTCAGGACGGTCGGTACCTGTACGTAGCCGACACGAACAATCACTCCATCAAAATACTCAACATAGCGAAAAACGTCTGCCAAGAATTCAAAGTACGTCTACCCGACCCGAAATTCACTGAGCCGGCCAACCTTATTCTGTATAAAAACGACCTATTTGTGAATAAAAATTGTGGAAATCTCATCATTTATTTCAACGTCAGCCTCGTGACGCAGGATGGCGACGCGAAGAATGTGAAGTTCACAGCCGGCGCGCCGCAGCACTGGCAGGTCTGTATCCGCGACGAAAACAACAGGGATGTCACCACAGATGACTTCGAGTTCATAGGCGGCATCCATAAGGGGACGAAGCTACCCGGCCGAGTGGAAATGAAACTCAAAGCCCGAACAGATAAGACTCATTATCGATTGTACCTGAGCTTCCAGACGTCTCTGTGCGAGGCGTCAATATGCTTTGCGCACGCATTCACGATACGGTCCACCATTTTGGTGCGCGAGTCCGTCAAAATGGTGGAGTCTTATAAGATCACGTGCAAAGTCAATCCTGTTAATCGCTCTGATTCTAAGAATGATAAATGAGTGGGAAATATGTAATTTTATGTTTGGATTCTGATAAGAAAACTAGAAGTACTTACTCATTTGCATTTTATTGAATATTTAAAGTTGTGCAAATTATATTAGCAAAACTTGAATACATTGTGTTATTAATGCTAAATAAAAAAAGCTGTAACCTGTAATATTAAAATATTTATGTCCAGTTGACTTTACTTGTTTAAGTAACAAAGGTGTAATATAAATTTTAGCACATTAATATTTTTTCTAATAAAATATTTAAAAGTTGTTTGTGATTTCCTTCTGTCCTTATACTCTGGTTTAGTAAGGTAGTACTCATCAATTATTATGAAAGGCGTCTCGAATGCTAACACCTGTAGGTACACCTGCAGGTAAGTAGGTACTTACGACAACATACTTATAATATACTAGCGACCCGCCCGCCTTCGCACAGGTGCAATGCATTATACCTACAATCTACATATTATAAACCTTCCTCTTGAATCACTCTATGAGCTGAAAACTACATTAAAATCCGTTGAGTACATAGATTAAAAAATCTCGGTGAACAGACAGCGAAAACGAGTTCATTTCATACTATGTAACTAAAGATGATGTTTTTACCCGACTACGGCGAAGCCAAAAGAAAGGGTGATGATTTTGGCAGTCTATGCATGTATGTATGTTTGTTTCCTCGTAGCGTCTAAACTACTGGTTCGATTTTAATAAATGAGGTGTCAATAGATTCGTAATGATGCCGCGGGTAACATAGGCTATATAATGTTTTTCAAAATTATGTATTTAGAAAATTAAACCTCAGATTCTAACATCTAAAAAAATTAAATCGAGATAATTATCACATGTTTGGTATCAAAAGAAAGGTCTTGACAAGCACACTACAAATATTTACATAATTTGTATATATATATTATATTATATATCATATTGTTTAAGTCAAAATATACGTTTAAAATACAATTCGTACAATATTTGTCCAATTTTCTAACATTACCTAAAATAAGACTATAAATATATAATTTATATATTATGTTCCTTCATAACATTATATTTTATTTTATAAATATAATTTTTTACAGGCAATACATAACAAATTAAAAAAATTAAATAACGCATATTGTCAAGCAGTGAACGAGCTGATGATGATGAATTATAGCTAATACCACTCTTATAAGTCAGCTTTCAAACAAAAAAAACTAGATCAAAATCGGTCAATTGGTTCATCCGATTTTAATAAGAAAATGAAGATGAAATCAATTACTAGCACTTTTATTACTCACTCGTTCGATAGATGTCACTATACGAGTCTTAAATTTTTCTGAATCTCGGTATCGTTGTGTTTAGAAGTTTATGATATATTCCACTACAATTATTGTATAAGATCGCAATCAACTAGCCACCAGATTTAGTTATAGTCCGACCCTTAGCGTAGACCCTTTCGAAAAAAATAAATGTATAAGATCAAAATACGATTAAAAGTGACCAAGTGATATAATTGCATTGGTGAAATGAATGAATGTTGAATGATCTCTATTGCGTTTATTGAATATAAATTATAGATAGTTATATTTTATAAATCGTTCTTCGAGTACGAATCAAGCCGTCATTTACTGTGTATGCTATGGTTAGTTCATTTTAATTTCAGTTTTTCAGTTACTTTATTACCTTTAAGGTCCTTTAATAATAATATTAATTATTGTTTCCGCGTGATACGGTAATTACTTGATTTAAATTGTAAATAATATACGTATTGTTTTGTATTAGATTAAAGTTAAACGGAAAAATATTAAATAAAAAAATAAGTTTAAAAAACTATAACCCGACTACGTAAAAAAAAGGGGTCTAAAAAGGCCGAAACAAGAGAATAATTCAAATAGAAATCCAGAAATGCATAGTTACAAAAATGGTCAAGGTAGAGCCGTGGTCGCACACACTAATGGCGTCATCTAAGCGTCAGTTCACACCGAGATGCGTGACGTCTAAGTATAGACTGAAACTGCGTGTCATGTACACATGCATACCCCCAGTGGCGTGCACAGGATTATGACACTGGGTATGCGGCGAAGTACTTGGTCACAAAAACTTTTTCGTTTACCTATAGATTTTTAGCATAGCTACAGCCAAGCGACGGATCTCTAAGTCGAAACCATGCCAACAGAGCAAGTCTTAAATGTACTACTATTCATGTACATCTTCTACGGCAACGCAGACAAAACAGCGATCGTTCGTCGCGGCGGAAATTCTAATAAGTAAAATAATAAGCATATTTTAAAATATTATAACTACTCACCAGTCAGCTTCAATTTTCACATATTAAAGGTTCCGGTTACTTGAGATTACTATATCCCGATGTAAATTACTAAATAATATGCAAGGAAAACAATATAATTTAATCGTGTGTACACAACCACACAGCCAGTTATACGTTTCATAACTTTTAACATGAAATTTTCGAGTTACATTATTGTTTTGCTGGTTTAATTGTTGTAACTCGGGTACACAGGTGTGTAAAGAAACAGAAAAGATTCAAATTCTGTCTAAAGGTAGGTAGGTACCTACCTTTAGACAGAATTTGAATCTTTTCACTGAATGACAATTGTGAGAACTTGTTATTTTTAATTTTTAATAAACACACATTTTCAAAACCTCACAGTCAAATAACATTTAAAAAAAATCAACTAACTCACTAGTAAAAGCAAATCACTACAATTATTATAGAAACTCAGTAATAAACTGTTAAATGTACACACTTTCAAATGTTAAAATGAAAAATCTTTTAAGAAAACTATAAATAAACTGGAGCGATTAAATTGTAAACAATGCTTATCACATGAAATATGCAATATGGCCCCCGCGAAACACCAAACGTTTCTTCTATTTAAACAAATAAAACCTTACTAAACAAAAATGCATTTATTAGATTTCCGACTATTCTTTTTACTCGGATTATAGGCAACGAATAATTTCAGACAAGCCAGTTCGGCGGTTTTCGGAAGCGATCGGATAGCCGAACCGAAGCCGAGAGCCATCGCCTGCCGCTGGAGTTCCGCTTATAATCATGTCGATATTCATGGGTGTGTGCGTTTGCGAAGTATGAAAATTACATGCGATGATTTGTTCTGCACAAAGCAACCGCATGAGTTGCTATTTATAAAATATTAGGCGTTTTTAAGTTATTATATTTTTTTAATTTATTTATTTACTATTTATTAAAGTCATCTAAAACATACGAACGTTTTATTAAAATATCTGTGAATGACAAGTAAAGCACTGCATTTTTGCCTATATGGAGCGCACGCCCCTGCATACCCCAAGATAGTTACAGACGGCTTGTATGGGTTTTGGACAATGTCCTTTAATTTGCGCGATAACGATTGCGCGACGCGACGCGGAAAGCTGCAGACATGAAATGTAAACAAACGTGCGTGAATCTGATAATTTTCTTCCGTTAGCTAACTATAAATAAATCAATTAATTTCAATGTCAACACAACTCCGACGTAAGTAGGCTTTTTCTACTTCTGCCTTATTATTTTACTTTTACCTTTGCAACGCAAAGGAAAATACATTATTTTCTGAGATGTTAACCGTTAAAAAAAATCTTAATGCGGCCGTAAGATGTTTCGTTTTAGGCAGATAAAATCTTGGCACGCATCACGCATCTTAGATCTTCTACCATTACAGTGGCGTGGGGTTTTTTTTTTTTTTTCCTCCCCCTAACGTGATCAGGGCTGTTTATTAGTCTTTTTTAATTCTTTTTCTTTTTCAATCTTATTTCTAAAGTACAATTTACAATTACATCTTATTTCTAAATTACAATTTACAATTACAATTCTATGAAGTACAATGTACTTTGTCAACTATTTTTACAAACTTTTTTGTAAAAGTCAATGGAATATTAAAAATATCAATTGTTGAAAAATGTTCACGGTAAAATAAAATCAATTAAAATAATAATTCCAATAAAAATAAAATTCAAATAAAATTCAAATAAAAATACAGCTACTTAAAATGTCAAAATAATACAACGGCACACACATTCAACTTAAACCTACTATAACAATGAAACTTAATCTAGAGCCTACACTAATATCACACCAATTTATCACAGTTAATTTTGTTAACATACACAGTGATTTCCTTACAGAAGGAAAGGAAAATTTCCCTCCTTTTTCCCCCCAGGATGGAAGACAGGCTCTCACCCGTGTGGCGTGGGGTTTCATTTTAACTCCATTCCTATCGGCTTCACTTACCACTTACCTTTTGAAGACCCCCATCCAAATCCCTACCTACTATACAGGCTAGGGTTTCTCTACGAAGGAGAGCCTTCGTTAATGTACCATTAAGATATATTTTTGCAATCGCAATCCACGTCGACTCCATTCTAAGTCCTCGTCGTATTACACGACTCCGTGTAATTGTAGCAGCACGCGTTCGCCGCGCAATTGTTTTGTTTTAGGATCTTAAAAGCTGAAATGATTGAGCTGGCCTTCGCCTCTTTGCCGCTTTGGCCTAGGGCTGCCAGGTCCAAACCGGACCTAAAGGAACCTTCGGTTGCTCATAAATACGGTTTTATACTTATATTTTTTATTTACAGTAATATTAATGCTATTCCGCAGACCATTCCCATTGGTTAGCCAAGCTTCGGCTCGAATGGGTCAGCTTGACCGGAGAAATATCGCGGCCCCACAGAAAGCGAGAGGGGCGAGCGAAACTGGGTTCGCACTTGTGATTTGTGATCCCTAATGATGCGGTTGCCAGCAGGTGATCCTTCTGCTTGTTTTTCGATCTTAGTCCATAAAAATAAATCAGATGATCCAATCTTTACTGAACAAGGTTTGGACTATATCAATCTGTCTTGTTGACATTTTGATGATTGACTTATCTATTAGCTATGCAGGAATTTAGTTTAACATAATATGGATTATTCTGATTTCGTAACAAATTTCGCATAATGTAGGTACACCGGATAGGATTTTTCCATTCCTAATAACATAAAATTGAACTTTTTAGTAAATATGTTTTGTACCTATTAAGCAAAGTGATCTACTTAATTTGTTTTAGCGGACCAGATTAAAGGCCTTACTAAGACAAGTAGGTACTGTCTATTCGCGTTAAGCTTGAAGTGAATCATTAGCGCAAATGTCGTCATGTAAGTAGGTAAATACCCAATTGAAGTAAGCCATTCAATCAGTACGGACGCGTTATTGATTAATATTGACATTTGCGCTGACTTATACCTATAAACAGTATATAAATAGGATGAGGCCTTATTAGTGCGTTGCGTTGCTTGATGCGTCGCATCGCGTCGTCACAAAAATTTAACGCATAGTATGCCGTACACCACGGAAGAAGAATATACTTACAAGCTATTGCTCTGAGGCCGACACATTGTATGGCAACGGCCCCAGCCTAATAGAGCATGGCTCCATTAATAAGAATCCCTCTGGCGTACATAATAAAACCGAGTTAATGCGTTGCGTTACGTTGTCGCTGCGTCGTTTTTCATAGATTCTTTATGACATGCCCCATTCATATTTTCATATTTTGAACGCAACATTTCAACAGAACGACGAACAGGAGTCGAATAGGGAGGGTGGATGGTGCGCTGCGCTATCATTCTCTTGCATTATTATGTCATACAATGCGTTAATCCGTTGCGACGACGCAACGCACCGTAGGTACTAACAAGCCTCCGACTTACGACATATAAAATATTTGAACAATAAGTACGAGTGAGCGTAATATCTTAGGTAAAGTAGGATATTACTACTTACCTACTCGTTAGCTTAGGCTTTTTTACTCATATTGAGTAGGTATCTATCTACCTAGCGATTAGCGACCGCGTACAAAATAATATCGTGACTGAAGAGTAAAGCTCATTGAAGTATGATCTTGAATTTCTGTAGCGCGTTATTAATGAACACAGAGTAAGCTCATTATACCCATGACATGAAAAACGTGCTCCATTATGAGGTTTCAGGTTTATTAGCTCCTGAGGTCATAATATTATACTTAGGTGTGTTTTTCCGAATGGCTGTTTTTTTCCACTTACCGCCCCGGCGCGGCGTCAGACTTACTTGCCTATCAATTGTATGATACATAAGGTGTCATAATTTATATTACAAGTTTGTATAAGTCTGACCATTGAAAAATTTGCCACATTGTGGAACATTCAAAAAACGAAATTGAAATTTTATTGATGTCAAATTTTTGAGGTATAATAATTGAGGCCCCTCAGAGTAATAACTGTATTCTTCTTTTAAGGTAGGTCATGTATCATATATACAAGATTGTCTCGTTTAAAGTAGGTGTAAGATATTATGTGAGGTTACAACCATGCAAACACACGCATAATATGCACACGCCTATTTTCCAAAGCATAGGCAGAGACCACTGTGCTCAAAAGAAGCAGGAAGAGACCACATTGCTCTGTAGCCCACTTCTCGCACTCGCAGGAATTCTAAGGGTCCAGTTAGACAAGGCGAGCGAAGGTCAAGCACCTGTTTTCATTCATAGCAAATTGAGGTTTATCGACTAAGCTACAACGTACAAACTAATAACAATCACCCAATCTCAATAATTGTTGGTTTGGGTGAGCGATGTGGCTTAGTCGATAAAGCTGAATTTGCTATGAATGAAAGCTGTGTATCTTGTGGTCATATAAATAAATGAGGATACTGTTTTTTTTGTTTGAAAGCTGACATAATTAAGAGTGGTGTATTAGCTATAATTCATCATCATCTGCTCGTTCACTGCTTGACAATATAAGGTTATTATTATTTTTTTTGTTATGTATTGCCTGAAAATAAATATCTTTATAAAATAAAATATAATGTTATGAAGGAACATAATATATAAATTATATATTTATAGTCTTATTATACGTAATGTTAGAAAATTGGACAGATATTGTACGAATTGTTTTTTAAACGTATATTTTGACTTAAACAATAGGATATAATATAATATATATTGGTACAAATTATGTAAATATTTGTAGTGTGCTTGCCAAGACCTTGCTTTTGATACTAAACATGTGAATCTCGATTTAATTTTTTTAGATGTTAAAATCTGAGGTTTAATTTTCGAAATACATAATTTTGAAAAAAATTATATAACCTATGTTACCCGCGGCATCATTACGAATCTATTGACACCTCATTTATTAAAATCGGACCAGTAGTTTAGACGCTACGAGGGAACAAACATACATACATACATACATACATACATACATAGACTGCCAAAATCATTACCTTACATTACACCTTCCTTTTGGCTTCGCCGTAGTCGGGTAAAAATATAGGTACATCAATATATTTTAGGTGATAGGTACAAGTCTTTCTCGGAATTCTCGCGGAATGACGACCCACGCGAAATCCTGTCACATGTTTAATTTTGTTTTAAGTGACCACAAGGTCGGAGAATTCAGGTTAAGTATGGAATGCCTCCTATTGCCAAATAAATATGGATTGATTACGCCTTACGTTCATATTAAAAGGGTTGCTTTATGTAATACAATAACTGTAGTCACGAGCACTAAAAGGGGCATGTGCTTTATTAGCTTAGTTTTCATTTAAATGTACTTATATGTCACCGTAAAATTGTATATAAGTACCGTTAGATTGTAATATAACTAGCGACATTATAAAGCGTCGACAGATTGTGAAATAAACACACTACATAAACAATTTTACACATTATTTTTCGTTATATTATAATTTATCGAACTCAAACATGTTAAATTGTAAAACGGAACCGTGAATGGCATATGCCCCGCGTCGCCATTTTTGTTTGTTTATTTATTTGTTAACAAATGTAAAGAAACAGTGTTTTGTTGATTTTAAATTGGTTTCGTAAATAACTCACAGTTTTAGAATTAGGTATATAAAATTGTCGTGGGAGTAAATTAAATCTGTGATTAGCCAAAGAAGTGCAGTTTGAATGATGAATTAGTTAATGTTAGTCACCGAACATAGCCTAAATTGTAATGTGTTTCCCGTGTTATAATATTGTTATATGATTTAAACTATGTGATTTTGATGTAATAATAATAACAACCTTAGGTAACAACATTCGATAACAAATTAATAACAAACAAATATGGCGGTGCGGGGCCTATGCCGTTCAACCAATCAGCGCGCGAGTTGCGTTCTGTTTTACAATTTGACGAGGCTCAGTTCGTTATAATATTATAACATATCTAGTGTCCGACCGAATGTTGTGTTTCGGTTTCGTAGGTTAGAATTAAATAAAAATTCATTCCCACTTCACATGTATGGAGTGGGGATGCCACGTGGAGGGAGTGGGTAGCCACCCAAACAATAACAATATAAAGTTATTATTATTTTATGATGCCAAAAGCGAGATCTATACACAATAGATATATTATATATCTATACCAAATTTCATCCATTTATGTTCATAATAACATGAGGTAGAAGGGCGGACAGACAGACAGACAGACAGATAGACGGACAGAGCGTTAACGTAACGTTTTATATTTTTGCCTCAAAACATGATCCTTGTAAGGAAGTTTAGTTTCGGTTTCGATCGGACACTAAATATGACGAAAAATAATGCGTAAAATTGTAAACTAAATGTTTATTTCACAATCTGTCGATATTTTATAATCTCGCTAGTTATCTTCTTATCTTCTTATTATAATAAATCTGTAGAGAGGTCAATTCTGTACATGAAATATTTTTAAAAAATAACTATCAGGGGGTGATTAGGGATCGCTACTGATGTCAAAAATGCAATCAGTAAAATTTTTGTCTGTCTGTCTGTCTGTCTGTCTGTATGTTCGTTATAGAAACAAAAACTACTCGACGGATTTTAATGAAATTTGGCACAATTATTCTTCATACTCCTGGGCAGGTTATAGTATACTTTTCATTACGCTACGATCAATAGGCGCAGAGCAGTGAAGGGATATATTGGGAAAACGGGAGAAGTTACTCCATTTTTTAAGCTTCCACCGCGTGTGCAGCCTTAATGGTTAGAGCTGCATAGAAATCACGTATGACGGAAATATTTTCCTTAATATTATATAAAAATATTTCTTGACAGCATAATGTCTATCTTTTATGGTTGCCTCACAATAGCACGTGAAACTTCCGGTAGCTTAGCAATTCGGAGCTTTCTGATTATATTGGTCTAATCTTACGTTTACTACACTCTCACTCATCCCTAATTAAAAAAAGTTAACATTATTACTTATTCAATAAAAAAAGAATCATGTAAATCGGTGTAGAAACACTAAAGTTATACATGAAATACACTAATAAGTCATCGCGCGTGAATACAGAATCATGCAATAAGGATTATTTTTGTGTATCAGTTGCCGCGCTCGACGCGCTTCGCGGCGGGAGGTATAAAAAGGCGGGGGGTCCGCGTGCGAACTACAAAATACATGCACCCGCGTGGATAGTAAAGCACCGGGGTCGACGCCGGCGCCTACCCCGAAGTCTTACACCAGACACGAACACACGTATTGACATACGGACCGACTCAAACACGGGACCACCGGACTCGAACCCGGGTCCGAGTTCGACTCCTACCAGTTTAGCCACACCAAATCAAGACCGCGACCGCGATATTGTTATAGAGAGCTCTATCAATACTGCGGCATTATTAGATATCAGGACACTCGCGCGCGAGTCCGCCCGACCGCACGCGGAAGGGGGGAGGGACGGCCCTCCCAGTTCTATCTATAAAAATGAGCTACTCTATCAATACAAAACTCTTCGGATCGTCCTGTCTCCTAGTCGCGTGTGTTAGTGTCTCGCTCCGCGTTTCGTGCCGTCTCGCTCTAACTGCGTAGTAGTGACTCGCTCACTCCGCGTTAGTGTCGTCTCGCTCCAAACGCGTCGAGTGTCTCGCTCACTCCGCGTTTTCGTGTCGTCCCGCTCTATCCGCGTAGTAGTGATTCGCTCACTCCGCGGTAGTGCCGTCTCGCTCGGAAACGCGTCGAGTGTCGCGCTCACTCCGCGATCGTGCCGACCCCCTTCACGAGCAGTGCCAAGTGTTCCCGATAGCGATCGTGAATCCACACCTTATTCTCAGTTCTCGCCCCTCCCGTCTACTGCGACCGACCATATAGACAGGGTATCCGAGGAGGTAAGAAAATTCTTATACTCCCCCCCTTCCTCCTTAGAACGTCCCAATTTCTCCTTCTCCCCTAGAGAAGTTCAAAAAGTACTCGCCCGCCTCAAGCCCCGCAAGGCCCCCGGCGCTGACGGGGTTACAAACGCCGCCTTGCGCCATCTACCTTTCCGGACAGTGGCCGCTCTCGCTCGCCTATTTAATGGCATCGTGAGGACAGGCCACTTCCCTAAGCCCTGGAAAATGGGGCTTGTAACTACCATCCCCAAGCCCCATAAAAACTTGAGACGGGCGGAGGGCTATCGCCCTATAACCCTTCTCTCCACCCTATCTAAATCCTTTGAAATCCTATTCCTCAAACACCTCTCTCCTTTTCTTCCTCCTCGGCGCGAACAGTTTGGGTTCCGCTCCCAACTGAGCACTACCCTTCAGCTGGTTCGCGTGGTGCACCTCCTCACGGATGCCGCAAACAGGAAAGCCTCTGGTGTGGCAGTCTTCCTGGACATGGAGAAGGCCTTTGACAGCGTGTGGCACGAAGGCCTCCTCCACAAATTCCTGCAGGTAAACGTCCCCAGCCACATGGTAAGACTCCTCTCCTCGTATCTTTCGGGCCGGACCTTCAGGGTCAAAGTCGACGGGGTCCTCTCGGAGGAACACCCCATCACCGCAGGTGTCCCGCAAGGTGGAGTGTTGTCGCCCAGCCTCTACAATTTCTACGCCAGCGACGTGCCCACTGACGTTGGCACTACCGCGGCGTTGTATGCTGACGACACCGCTTTCATCTGCACCTCCCAAAACCTTGCACACGCAGCCGTGAAACTCCAGAGGACCCTCGACCTCCTCCCGGCATGGCTGAGCAAATGGCGACTCGCCGTTAACCCCGGTAAGTCCCAGGCGCTCGCCGTTACCCGCAAGAGGGGATACCCGCCCGCCCTGAAGATAGGAGAGAAGGAGATACCATGGGGTAATACTGCTAAGTATTTAGGCGTCATTATAGATCGGCGGCTGACCATGTACCCCCAGTGCAACGCCGCGGTTGCTAGCGCCAGCGCCGCAGCAGCCAAACTGTCGCCGATCTATGCAGCTCCCCAGGTCCCGCTCAATATGAGGTTGGCCCTGTTTAAAACTTACATCCGCTCGCGCCTCACGTACGCGGCTCCTGCGTGGCACCACCTGCTCGCTGCGTCCTACCAAACGAAGATGCAGCGAACGCAGAATCGCGTGCTGCGCCGCATCGTAGGAGCACCGAGGTACGTGAGCAACGCCACTATAAATAGGGACCTCCGCATAATGAGCGTGGAAGACTTTGTTCGCAGGCTCGCCACCACTCTCTTCGAGCGAGCTGATGCCTCGGACCTGGTCGAGCTTGCCGACCTGGCGCCTTGGCACGCCCGCCCGCCTGACCGCAGACTGCTGCCCCGTGACGCCATCAAAGCTGGGGACCCCGCAGAGCCTCGCCTGCCGCCCCGCCCCCGAAGAGGAGGAGCCTCGGCGCGATAGCGCGCTCTACCACCCCGTCCACCGTTGGATTGTCTCCCCCCTGACCCTCCCCCAGCGCCAGTAATTAAAATACTGGCGCACTCTTCTTGTACCCGCCCGGTGTCCGACGTGTGGCAGCCCTAATGCCACTCTGTCGGCACCGTAGCGTGTTTCTCCCCCCCGACATCAAAAGTCTGGGGTCCGGGACAAATATTTTTCCCCCTACCTTTTCCCCAGGTCGGTTTGTGTCCGCAGTCCGACAAATGCGGAGTGTGTGGGAGCGGCACCATACGCGTTTCCTTGGTTCCCGGACCGGGACCCACATGCTCCGCCGGAGTCGACTGCTGGTCTTGGCCGCCCTCGGCCGTCGCTTTTCCTTCTTCCTAGCTACCTCGGGTTTCCCCCGCGTTCTGTCGCGGGGGGTCTTCCCCTAAAACTGACGTCTTGCGCCCAGTATTCGTACTGGGCGTGTCATCATTTAAAATCAAATAAAAAAAAAAGGAATTTCACATGTAGAGGGGCATTGCCCCTGACCATGTTTATCCGCTCAAGGCCCCTTTCAAGGGCCCGGCGGCGGTTAGAAGACGCCTTCTTCTAACAAAACCTTATTCATTAGAATAAGTTGTGGATTTGCGCCTTGCTGGGGAGTTGCCCTGCTCTTGGCCTCCCGTTGAGTTTCGGCTCAGCGTTGGGTCACGAGGAGACAGCCCCCCTAAGTGTGTGTACCGTCCTCGTGTGCGTACACTTAGTGTTTCCGTTTTTGTTCTGTGATTACCTCAATTTTAGAAGACGTACACTTGTTGCCGTCAGTGTAACTGTTTGTGTGACTTGTGTGTTACATGTTGTGCTCCACTCGTGTCGAGCATGACGAACCACGACCCGCGGCTATACAGCCGCGACTACCAAGACTCCTGTGCGGACTCCGAATCGTCGTGCAGCCTGGCCTCGTCGAGGTCTAGCTCACGCACGATCCCGGACCGCGCGCACTATCGCACGCTCGCCGAGCATAGCTTGTGCGGACAGGACACCGCTCGCCCCGGGTCGCCCTGGGCATTCTCGCGGGGGTGTACTGGCACCCCCCCTCCCCAATGCCTTCCGATGGCGGCCTGCGTCGAGTCTGGGCCCCTGTCCCGCACAGCCGAACAGGGTTCGGCCAAAACCCGGCGCACATCGCGCCGCTCTGCGCAGACGAGCGACTCTCGCTACCCTGCTGCACACCCTGGACGCCACAACGTCCTGATAGCGGGAACACCCCGCGACACCGCGGGCTCAGCCCGCCTCTCGCTGGCTACCCAGCCGCGACAACATCATGCCGCGCTGGCTATCCAGCCGCACGGCTTACACCAGCCTTCCGCGAGTTCTCCGCGCCCACCAGATGCCTCGCCGGCTCCACAGCCGCGCGTCAACCAACAAGCCGCACCCGCCGCGGCCGCAGAAATCCACTCCTTTATGCCGCGTGAGTATCGTTACCGCGCGCCCATATTTCCGCCACCACTCATCAACCTGCAAGCACCACGACAGGCCAGGCACGCTGACCGCCAGCGGACCTACGCCGAGGTGAGTGCCACCAGCCATCAGGCAGTTATTGACAGACCTCCCGCCCCGGCGCCGGCGACCCCTAAAACGTCGCCACCCCCAATCACCCCCCGCTACCCACCCTTGGTCGTTGAGAGGATCGACGAATGGGTGCACCACTTCCGCCGTCTCCGTGACATCTTGGGGCACACACCGAATGCCAAACAAAGCGGTCCTGGTATTCGCTTCTCGCCCCGAAGCGAACACGAATTCAGGACCGTGAAGAGATACCTGACAGACCTGGAGAGACAGGGACTTGCTTCCTGGTTCTCCTTCTCACTACCGCAAGACAGGGAAATCAAGGTAGGAATTAGGGGCCTACCCTCTGCCACGGACACCGAGCAAATCAAGGCTGCACTCGCCGAGCTAGGATACGTGGCGGGATACGTATCCGAAGTTCCGGCGAGGTCTGAACCCGGTGGCTGTGTCTATTTCGCCCGCATCGCCAGGACCCCAGACGTCATCCCTGGCATATTCAAGGTAACTGAACTTTGTTATATGCCGGGAATATACATCGAAGCTTGGCGGGGCCGCAGCGGCCCGGCCCAATGTCACCGATGTCTCCAGTTCGGGCACTCCAGCCACAACTGCCACCGCAAGGTAGTATGTGCCCGGTGTGCCGGAGAACACTCAGCGAGGGACTGCCCCCGCTGCTCTACCGAGACGCCCACCTGCGCAAACTGCAGTGGGGCCCACCCAGGTAATAGTCGAGATTGCCCAAAGTTCCGTAAGGCGGCAAGGAAACTGCGAGCAGCAAAAGCCCGCCTTTCCCCCCCCTGCGCAAACTATGACATGCCTCCTACCGTGCAGGAGGCCCCTCCCCCTCCGCCAACTTCAACATCCTTGATGGCGGAGGCAAACGATTGCTCTCCTAGACGCGTCGCCCCCCCGGACTCCGACACCTCAGCACGGAGGACAAAGAAGCCGAGGACGAGATCCAGGACGCCGCATCTCCTGAGGTCACCCCCTGTGCTGTCGCCTCACCCCCAGCCAGCAGCCTGGAGCTGGAGCCACCCATGCTCGCTCCACCGCAGCCTGACCACACGCGGGTCTCACAGCGCCCCTCGCGCTCCCCACGCACTCCGCGCACCTCGCGCACACCCAGTGCCACCTCCTCGGCTACCACAGCCGTGGAAACCTCCATCGCCCCGGAACCCACAAAACGTGCGGCTGCCCCGTACTCCCAGCCCCCGGCATCCCCGTCGCTGCCCCAAGAGTTGGGGCCAAGCGAGGCCCCCATATCCTCTGCAGAGCTACTGCAGACCTTCCTCTCCCTGGTCATGGACCTAGTTCAGAGGGTCCAGGCCGGGGAGGAGATACTCCAAGCCATCATACAGGCCCTCCTAAAAGGCGCCCCCATCATCGCAGCCCTAATAAAAGTTTGGCTCCCCAGGCCCTAGCTCGGACCCGCGCCTGGATATCTCCGGCATCCAGAAGCTCCTATCATAGGAGCCGACTGTGATTGCCGGAGATCCACGACGCGCGCCCCGGACTCGGGACACTCGTGTGCCATGCACCGCCCCCCCGCGCTCCTTGAACGCGTTAATTTTTATTCTTAGTTGCAGGATCACCTGTTTCTCTGAGCGAGCGGCAGCCGCGTGCCCGGTCAACTGACCTGCTGCCGTGGCATGCCCGCTCGCCCGCAGCAACCGCTCTGACGACACCAGACGCATGGAGCATCCCGGAGCCACGCTGCCGAGACGCCCCATGCGCGGTGCGCCCCCCTGTATTATGCACCGTTGGATCGATGCCCCCGCCCCCTTTACCCCGCGCCGGCTCAAACCGGCGCAATGCTTCTGTTTGTGCGCCCGGAGTGTGATGTGGGGCAGCCCTATTGCCCACACGTTAGCCCCGTGGCAGCCCCTTCCCCCCGACATAAAAAGTCTGGGGCTCGGGAAATACCTTCCCCCCCCCCCCCCTTCATTTCCCTGGTCGGTTGTGTCCGTGGTCAACAAAAGCGGCGCGTGTGGGAGTGGACCCATACACGCTTCCTGGTCCCCGGACCAGGACCCCACGCGTCGTCGGAGTCGACCGCAGGTCTTGGCCGCCCACGGCCCTCGCTATCTTCATTTCCCTTGCCACCTCGGGTTTCCCCCGCGTTCTGCCGCGGGGGGTCTTCCCTAAAACTGACGTCTTTGCGCCCAGTATTCGTACTGGGCGCGTCTCTGGAACTCCACATGCAGAGGGGCATAGCCCCTGATCATGTTTTCGCGCCCAAGGCCCCTTTCAAGGGCCCGGCGCGCCTAGAAGACGCCTTCTTCTATAAAAAATACAAAACTCGTACGCCGTTAGTTTGTGCCACCGCGCGCGAGCAACCACACTCGTCAGAGAGTGAGGAAGGGGTCGGACCCCTCAGCAGGAGGGACTACGGTCTCTCCAGTCCTAAAAATAACTTATCCGTAGTTATTCCCCAAAGTCAATACATACATCACCCGCAGGGGGGTGATGTAAGAGGGGGTCAAACTCCCTCTTTGTTTTCCCACCAAAACGACTGCTAAATGGCAGTCATTAGACCGACTAAGCTAAGGGGGCTTAAAGCCATTAGCGTAGACCCATTCGAAAAAAAAAAAAAAAAAAGCGTGCGGACTTCATACAATATTTGGCTGTAGAAGCGATAGGACGTTCAGATTGTTCGACCTTATTGACAGACAATTATAGTTGTTAGTGCTTATCAGCGCGATTTTTAGTTTTTGAATAGGTTATTATTAGATTTGTTTTGTTGTCTTTATTTTATGAAATAGGTATAGAGGTTTTGTTAGTATTAGTAGTTTAGTTATTTTAGTTTATTAGTTATTTTGGTAGTGTTAAATATTTCGAAAGTAGAATTATTTAGTTTTAGTAGGTACCTATATTTTTCACATTTTATAGGTTCATATAGATAATAGTCTCCTTATTTAAATTACTTTTAGATTAATTATAAGTTAACATTTGTTTAGCAGTAGTTTTAAATAGGTACTTAGGTGTCAGATAGGTTATAACATACGTATATTAAACGTAGTTTAGGTAGATACTTAGGTATTTAAGTAAGCATTTAGATTTCATAAGTGTAAGCTTCTGTTACCGTCGATTAAAAATTCACAATGCCTCCTAAAAAACGACCATTTTTATCTCGAAATTCGAGAGACGCTAAGAGGATGAGAAATACGCGTTCTCAAGAATCGGCAGAGGAAAGAGCGCATCGGTTAAACTCTATGAGAGTTAGTGCCTCAACTTCTCGAGCCAATGAAAGCTCTCCTGAGAGAGAGGTGCGATTAGCAGCTGACAGAGCGAGACATGCTACATCACGGGCGTCTCAAAGCTTTTCTCAGCGAGAGCTGAGTCTTACCAATGACCGAGAACAACATGTGTTATCCCGAGAAGCTGAAACTGCTGCACAACGAGAATTGCGTCTCACAGCTGATCGCGAACGACATAAATTTTCTCGCGAGTCAGAAACCTTTACTGAGAGGAAATTGCGTCTCACAGCTGACCGCGAACGTCATACATTGTCTCGCGAGTCCGAAACCTTCACTGAGAGGGAATTGCGTCTCACAGCTGACCGCGAACGTCATACATTTTCTCGCGAGTCAGAAACTTTTACTGAGAGGACATTGCGTCTAACAGCTGACCGCGAACGGCATATTTTATCTCGCGAGTCAGAAACTTTTACTGAGAGGGAATTGCGTCTCACAGCTGACCGCGAACGGCATACATTGTCTCGCGAGTCAGAAACTTTTACTGAGAGGGAATTGCGCCTCACAGCTGACCGCGAACGGCATATTTTATCTCGAGAATCTGAAACTTTTACTCAATATGAAGACCGTTTAACAAATGATAGGGTGACCATAATATTATTCGATCTCTCGAAGATGAACATGAGCATGAACAACGACTAGAGTCGGTACGCGAACATTACAATTCTTTGAGACACGAACGATCAATAAGTCTGTCTAATGAGAGATCAACCTCATTTAGAGATTTAAGAAAAGTGGACGATGATGTTTATCCCTCTTATCATGCAGCTTGCCAAGCGCGTCATTTGCTTGAAAATGATCAGCATTGGGATGACGCTTTAGCAGAATCCTGTGTTAGTGATAATCCACGACGGTTACGCTATTTATTTGTAACATTACTCACATTTTGTAATTTATCAGATGCTGTACAGTTATGGGAAAAATATAAAGAAAAATTTGCAGAAGACTTTCTTAGAAATATTTCTAACAATGATGGCTGGATGGATGAAAGGCAATACTACTGACCATTTCCGTGATCTTGCCATAAATCAGTGCTTATTAGCTCTTCAGGATGATTTAACAGCAGTAGGCGGTAAATCACTCTGTGAATATGGTTTGCCAACACCAACCTCAGTCGGAGAGGTAACTAATAGGGAATATTCCGCAGAAATTGGTTACAACTTAATGGAACTGCAGACAACATTAGAAAACGGTGTCCCAATGATGACTGCAGAACAACGTTCAGTTTATGATTGCGTGTGCGAAAGTGTTAAAAATAATTTGGGAACAATATGGTTTTTAGATGCACCTGGAGGAACAGGGAAAACCTTTTTGACTAAATTAATATTGGCTTTTGTTCGAAATCAGCGTAAAATAGCTCTTGCCGTAGCTTCATCAGGGATAGCTGCAACATTACTACCAGGAGGTAAAACTGCTCATACTACGTTTAAAATACCAATTGATTTAGATCGCACGGAAAGTCCAACCTGTAGTATGTCAAGAAATAGCGACAAAGCTAAGGTATTACGCGAGTGTAATTTAATCATATGGGATGAATGTACGATGGCCCATCGAAAAGGAGTAGAAGCGGTAGACAGAACATTAAGGGATATAAGGCAAAATGATCGACCAATGGGCGGTATCACGGTTTTATTTTGTGGTGATTTCCGACAAACCTTACCGGTAATACCACGGGGAACCCGAGCTGATGAGGCTAAGGCTTGCCTGAAAAGCTCTTATTTGTGGCGTGATATACAATTGGTGCATTTGACTATTAACATGCGAGTGAGAACTGGAGATAACCCGGATGATAGTCAATTTTCTGATACATTATTAAAGATTGGTGAAGGTACCTATCCACAACTACACCAAGGAAAACTTATTCTGACGCCTGAATTATGTTGTATAGTGCAATCTCAACCACATCTTATATCGTCGGTTTACGGTGACGTAACAAATATATTAAATAGGGACAATTCTTGGCTATGCGAAAGATCTATTTTAACTCCTCGCAATGACCTGGCATCTGAGATTAATAACAAAATACTGTCGAATATACAGGGGAAAGCAAAGTTTATAGATCGATAAATAGAATGGTCGATGAACAAGAAGCCACTAATTACCCGATAGAATTTTTAAATTCTTTAAATATGCCCGGACTTCCTTCTCATGAAATTTGTTTAAAAATTGGCATTCCGATTATTCTGCTCCGAAATTTAAGACCACCACAACTTTGCAATGGAACTCGACTCAAAGTAACCCAGTTGCAACAAAATATAATCGAGGCTCAAATTTTAACAGGTTGCGGTGCAGGAGAAACCGTTTTTATTCCCAGAATACCCTTAATACCAAATAATTTTCCATTCCAATTTAAAAGGAGGCAATTCCCAGTATCGGTGTGTTATGCAATGACAATTAATAAGGCTCAAGGGCAGACTTTTCGTGTTGCCGGAGTAGATCTCGGTGTCAGTTGTTTCTCGCACGGTCAGTTATACGTTGCTCTTTCCCGTGTTAGCAGTTCTAGAAATCTTTATGTTCACGTGCCGGACGGGTCAACTTTCAATATAGTTTACCCGGAAGCTTTGCGCTAAAGTATTTTCGTTCTATAGGTACTTTAGCCTCATGTGAATGTGAATACATTAACTTAATCTAAACAATATTACCAATACATTAACTTATTCTCAGCTATCTATACTTTTCTGCCGGAAGTCACATTCCACGCGGACGAAGTCGCGGGCAAAAGCTAGTATTACAATATAACGGTATTTACATATACATTACATACACGATGAATTACACACTTATACATATTATAGCATTATAATAATAATAATAATATAATACCTATCTATGGACGCTTCACACCACGTCAATCTGGCCCCGTGCTAAGTATAAGTATATATATATAAATAAAAATAAAAACCTTAAATATATATATATATATATATATATATATATATATATATATATATATATATATATATATATATATATATATATATATATATATTTAAGGTTTTTATTATATTATACAGATATTATATTATATAGACATCCATGACCCAGGAACACAAAAAAACTTTTTTTTGTTGCTTCGGCGGGCTTCGAACCCGCGATCCCCAGTTTGAGCACCAACGCGCTGAACCACTGAGCCACAGAGGTCGCCTTTTTTCGATTATGACATTTTGTGTATCTTTTTTTCGGAACGTCTCTTGTATTTCAAGAGCCCTAATGTCTCGGAAAATGTTACGTCGGACTTGCAAACTTATCTACGTGTGAGGATCGTGGTAATGTTGCAAAGTGCCGTTTGCATATTTTCTTTTAGTGTTCATGGCTCCACGAGACCGTCCTTGATTCCTCCTTTAGGAAATAGAAGTGAGGAGGTGTGATGCAAGTCGCGTGCGGCGTTCTCTCCACGTCATCTAAGCGCACCATTATCTGAGAAATTCCCCTTTTGTTCATTACCCCTATTATCTTTGACATTTGGTGTAATTACTGCGTTCCTATAAGCTCATATGTTATTGCTATATATTCATACTAATGAGTAATGACATACCATTGAGAAATTAATAGCATTTGCAATACACGCGTTATCTAAGCGTCAGTTCATACCGAGAGACGACGCGACGCGGCGCCGCGTTTTTAATATACATAGGGGTTCAAAATTGAACTTTATTCACTACACAAGAAGATATACGTTTCATTGCAAGAGCTGTCGGTGCCGGTGCCAAGTTACAACAGCTCGGTGCAGCTCGAAATGCAGCACCGCCTCGCGTCGCGTCTCGGTGTGAGCAGGGCCTCTAGTCAAGATGCATTCGATAATTTCGACGGCGAACTTCGAAAGCAAAAATGTATGGGATTTGACCTAGGTCATCGCTAAGTGACATGTCGCTTGCGATGCCTTATGTCAAATCCCATACATTTTGTTTTCGAACTTCGCCGTCGAAATTATCGAATGCATCTTGACTAAAGGCCCTGACCCTTAATTACAATGAATAGAATAGATTACGTTTATTTTATCATCACACAACCCATATCAAAATGAAATACAAAAGAATAAACTAAAATAAGGCACATTATTATTTATACTATTTATGTACTCGTATGAAAGACTTGTAGTAAGAGATTCTAAGTATGTTTATAAGGTAAAAATTTATTGTATTTTATTTGCAAACAAGCAATAAATAAAAACCGGCCAAGTACGAGTCGGACTCGCCCACAAAGGGTTCGACCGAACGGCGAAAAATCACGATTGTTGTTAGCCGCAGTTAAAAAGAAATGTTTATTTTATTCTGTTTTTAGTATTTGTAGATTTAGCGGTAACAGGAATACATCATTTGATCTAGCTGTCACAGTTCATGTGATACAGCCTGGTGAGAGACAGACGGACGTGTAGCGGAATCTTTATAATAGGGTCCCGTATTTACCCTTTGGTACAGAACCCTAAAAGGGATCGCTATTACCATTGCCCATATACACACACAACAGTAGAAAAGTTACAATTTGTCCCCACTTTCCTTCCCGAACTTTTCTTTTTTAACCGTGCCGAATGATGATTAAAGTGGGTTTTTGCACAAGATTTACTTACTTAACAACAACGCAAAAAATATTATCTGACCAAATTTAATACTTGTAACAAGTGTCATAAATCTCATAATGTTCAGTGGGCGTTCAACAGAAATGGAGTTATAGGAAATTTCTATATTTTGCGAATATTTTGTGTCGGTTTATAATAAATTATAGTAGGTAAGTCCAATTTCACAGTGATGAGTGAGGTCAGGGCCGTCTAGCGGCTATTTACCCTGTTACGTTGCATAATAGTTGAGCACAAGGCCTACATCCTTTAGCGGTGTATCCTCCTTCTGAAATTAACATACAATCCTTTTGTACGGTGTTGCATTGTTATCGCTGGTCCTAGTGTTGTGATATTTGGTACTAAAATATCGATATATATTAGGTATTATTTAAAATGTTTCTTAAAAAAGCGTAAGCGCATTGCTAAAATATATATTTTGAATAAACATAAAATATTTAATTTTTGTAAGTATGTTCAATTATTTCGATTTGATAGAATATTATATTGTTGTCATGTAGGGGTACCCTTTTGACCTGTTATATGAAAAATCTTTAGCTCTAACCACAGAAAGACGAGAGACCCTTAGTCAATGTATCAAATTAATTATTGATTTAAAATTTTGTGTATTTAAAGTTGTCATAAGAGATTTATAGACTTAGATTTATTTATGGTCGGTAGGTAAATATCATGTAACGTTTGAAGTTAAAGGCTTTATTTAATCTCAGTATAAGGCTCACGTCACTATAGGTCTTAAATTAGGTTTGTTGTATCGAGCTACTGTCATCGGTGTGAATTCTGTTAGCAAATTATCCTTACTTAATATTATTAAAATCTAGATTTTAGATAGGGTCCTATTGTTTTTTATTACTCTATTGAAATATTGTGTTTCTGCGAATCGCATGTGTTGCGAAATCCCATAGAATAAAGTAATTATTTTAAACAAAAAATATAAACCGACTTCCGAAGCAAACACAAAATAACATTCTTAAAAATTCACTAGAAAGTATGAAATAATTATTTTTCTAAAAAAACCACTACTACTACTACTACTTCTACTTTCTTTTCAACTCAGCTAAAATTTAACAATTTCTCTACTCAATCTTAAATATAATTTTTGAAGTCGGTACCAACTACCAGCCAACTACAACGTGAGTTCTATAAAATATATTTGTTTATGATAGAATGTAGTTTGTTAAAATTAATATATTTTTTAATTCGAAGATTTCTGCTATTACTTGGATCTCATTTTTGGAAGGCGGTTAAAAATACACGAAACCCGTATGACATGCTGATCTTTCTGGTAGAAGCTCAATTTGTGCTTTTATATAAGTTTTTTATTTCTACTTGTCCAATGGTCAATCTCCAGCCTTAGTATTAAACGAATTAAACTGCCCTACTTAAATAAAATTAAACTTCTGCCCTACTTAAATAAATTAGACGTACCTAAATATATATTGCTCGTATCAGTTACACCATAGATATTTAGATATCACGTGTACGATTACCTGAGAAAAACCGTTGAGCGCGATCAAGACTAGTCGCCCCATTAGCGTGTAAAGTATTAAGACGGCGTGACGAGCCGGAGGTCCGCCAGCCACATCCGCCTGTTCCTGAGCTCCTAGTACAATATATTGTCATACACGAATCATTATGGTTATAATCATTTGACATTAAAATGACAATAATAAATGTTTGAATCAAACATACTAAAATTATAGCCCTAGTTTTGGTATGCTTGTGTAATGTGTAACGTCTGTGCAGTCAAAAATCAAGCAATTCGGTCTTTACCGATTATGAATATATATCCAATATTTTTATTTATTTACTTAAATGGTTATGATAAAGTCGAATGAAACTTTTCCTTACTAATTAATTTACAATACACAAAAGATAAAATTATAGTATAAAGTGAGAGAACCTATAAATAAGATATAGTCAATTGGTAATTTGTTTCGGTGCCCGTTTTTTTGCTAACGAGGTAGTTGAGAGCATGTGAATGGTAAAATATGACACTAGATAGTAAATACATATTACCTAGTTAAATATGCAACTTAAATATGTTGTAAAAATAAAAAAAAATATCAAGTGATCATAATCTTGAAATAATGATTTTAATTTTTACATTTCTACTAATTAGTAGATCAGATGGTCGCTACGAAATTCGTAGCTGGCCTACGGCGTAGTATTTAACTACGTTTTACTTTTTTTCAATTAACAGTGGAAACATTTCTATAAAGTTTGTTGGTCTATCATTGTAACGCTTCTTATATTATTGCTAAGATCATCTTTAACATAATTTTCATTACAGCTATAAAGTTCTGTGTTTCGCAAAGCCCCGTATAGCCTAGACATTATTAGATAAGACATAATGATCAACCTGTCAATAATAACTAGACATTAGTTGTTTCATTACCACTGTGATGTCGATACCCATGACTTGTTACATTCACTTCCGAAGACACGACCGGAGCGTCCTCATACGATAAGTGCATCGCGACTTCCGACCCGCCTTCTATAATGCTTAAGGGTTAAATTCACACCGAAACGAAACATACGCGACTGGGCGCTACATTTTTATGATAGCTATTCAAAATTGAACTTTATTCATAACACAAGAAGATACAAATTTCATTGTAAGAGTTCGTATGTCTTATTTCACCGCGCTACATAGCGCATGTGCAGTGTATGACTGATGTCATATGAAACGTGCATCTTTTTTTGTAGTGAATAAAGTTCAATTTTTAATAGCTTTATTTGAAATCTATTTTTTTAATGTTATGAACTATGTACTTAGAATTTCTAATTATTATAACTTTATGACAAACTTTATTGTTCTAATAAGATTGTTCCCCAATATTGAAAACAAAAGCATTAAGATTGTTTAAATGTTCCAATGTATATTTCAATTATTATACACAGTCAATTTATATGATTGTTTATATTTTTATAGTTAATCTCATAAGGCACTTAACTTTTAAATTTCGCAAATTACGTGAAGGATTTTCGCGAAACAATAAGGTGAGCTCTAAAACGCTTCAATAAACCTCGAGTCTCTAGTAGTAAGTTAGTACAATTTAGTACGATATTGTCCGCCATGAGACATCTTAATCCTTGATAGAGATTAAACGTTGTAGATTGATGACAAGTTGCTGCTATCCCACTACTATTATAAATGTTAAAGTTTGTGAGAATGGATGTTTGTTACTCTTTCCCGCAAAAGTTACCGAACGGATTTTGATGAAATTTGCTATGGTAGTAGTTTAGGCTCGGGATTCAAACATAGGCTATACATTTTATCCCGAAATAGTAACAGTGTTCACGTGGGCGGAGCCGCGGGCAATAACTAGTAAAATATACCTGAAAACAACCTGAAAAATATCGCATGGATGAGGGTTCGCAAACCACGAACGTCATATGCTCCGGACACACCGGTCGTGCACAATGTGCAGCCATCGTCTCAAGCATTAGCTTTTATTAACCGACTTCCAAAAAAGGAGGCGGTTATACGTTCTAAATACTCGAGAATCAATTAATCGACTCCATACGTTTACGTTTTTCAATAGCCATTAAACGAGATTAAACATGATACAAATGTTCTAGATATAGAGATGAGCAGTCGACCTCCGTTTGCCTCCGTGCTGATATTGACCTATCATAATAAAACGTTATATCGATACTTTGATTTAATTAAACTTTAACACGATTACTAGGTAGTACTGCCACCTATTGCTAGCTAGATACTTGGTAGGTATTATAAATCGCGTTTTATCCGTTTACTTAAGAATATTTAGTATTGTGATTACTTATTAGGACTTACGAGGTAAATATATGAATGTATCAAAGCGTTCTTACTTATTTTCATTACACAAAAGACTTGAGTGCCCATACGAAATCGGCTTAATCGGCTAAGTAACTTGTAACTTTTTGTAGCTAAACTGAGACAGCAAGTCCAGTACGATTTTATTTCTTTTATTATTTAACATTTCTGTCACACGATTCTATAGTCATATGTTTTCTAAACTCCTAATTTTATATCCTGTCAGGTAGCTCGAATTGTTCATCTCATAGAATATTTACAAGCTGTTTGCTTTTGTTGCTGTCGTCGGCGCCTTTAAGTTTAGGTTGAGCAGACGTGACCACAATTTTAATATTTTTATTCTTTCTATGTTCATATTCTCTCGGCAAAAGTTCCAAGTTAGTAACTACTACTTTTGCCATATTTTTGGTGGTTAAAAATTATCTTATCTTCACGAGCTTTTGCTAGCAGCTTGCTCAGATTGTAGAATCTTGGAATATCTCGTCAGGTTTGAGCTGTTTATAGAATAGGGATTGGGTCTAGACTGACGTAGCTTAGTAGGTACATTCAGTCACCCTTAGTTCCCCTCATCCCCTGGCAGTGCAAACAAGGGAGGCCCTCCGAAAAGCTGCATCGCAGAGGCGGGAGGTCTCCCTGTTTTGGATTAAGGCGCACGCAGGGTTGAGAGGGAATGAGAGGGTTGACGAATTAGCCAAGGAGGCCGCGCTGCGATTGAAAAGGAAGCCTGACTACGATCTGTGTCCTGTTTCATTCGTCAAGCGTATCTTAAGAGAGGATACGGTTGGGGAATGGGACAGGAGATACGAAGTGGGAGGGACGGCCGGAACCACGATGCTCTTTTTCCCAAGCGCTGCTGCTGCATACAAGATAATCAACAAAATAGACATAACACACCACACTACACAGATACTGACTGAACACGGCGGGTTCGCCTTCTACTTGAACAGATTCAAGTTGAAGGAGGACCCGTCGTGTTCATGTCAGCCAGGAGTTGAGGAGACGGTTCCTCACCTGTTACTCGAGTGCCCGATTTTTGCTAGCAGTAGATATGATACTAAGCAAAAATTGGGCATATCGATTACGGGTGAGAGCCTGTCTTCCATCCTGGGGGGCAAAAAGAGGGATATTTTCCTCGATTATTGTAAGAAGATTGTGGGTGTAGTCTGTAAGAAAAATTGTGATATTTTAATGTGATATTAGTTAGGCTCTATGTATTATGTGTTTGCTGTGATATTAGGTTAGTCTTTTACCTTGTGCCGTCGTTTTATTGTTGATATTTTAAATGGGTGTAATTGTATTTTGGTTGAATTGTATTGTAATTATTATTATTATTATTCGAGTTATTTTAACTTGTAATTATTATTTTAGTTGATTTTATTGACCAGTATCAATGGATACTTTATTGACTAATATTTTACCGAATGGTATGTAAATAAGGAATTAAGAAATTATCAAGTTGTATTGAAAAAATTGTAATTGAAAATGATTGGAACTGCAGAAAATAATCTGTAAATAAAAATGTAAGTAATATAAAAAAGATAAATAGAAAAAGAACTGAAAAAGAAAAAGATTACTAAAAAGCCCTGATTATGTTAGGGGGAGAAAAAAAAAAAAAAAAAGTAGGTGCATTCATAATATAGTTGTATAATATAAATTAACAAAACACCTTACTAATAAAAAGATTTACACAATGGATAACTTAAACAACGTTGCTGTCTTTGTCTGTCAAGTGACTTTTCCAACGCATCAGACAAAAACAGCAACGTTGTTTAAGTTATCCGTTGTGTAAATCTTTTTATTAGAGGGATAATGCATAAGTTAGTAATTATTTTCTACGTAGGTTAATTATTATATGTATCTCTTTAGGTGCAATATTTTTGTTCTAAGCGATTTTAATTAATGTAATTATCATATAAGTGCTAATCATTTAATTGTTTGTAAAGGTTAGTGTTTAACTATTATCATTACCTATTAGCGTCTATAATATATGTATATTTCGCATATTACCAAAGGTAGTCACAATAGTTCCACTTGGGTCGCAGTGACGTCAGGGATCGACTTTGACCTGCCTTCGACAGTAGTAAAAAAATAAATTACCAAAGTTTGTAACTTATACTTAACCAATTAACACGTTCAGGTTTGGATGCTTAGACGCATAGACATAGATATTTTGTGAAAATAACTCGGTTATCTATACAGTGTTTGTCGACTCGAGGCTAAGATATTTTTACAGCATAATAGGTTTAATTTTATCGACAAAACACCCCCAGTTTTGGGGTCGCAACTTGTTTTGGAAACATAATCTACTTGAATCCCTTAGAAATCATTTGGTAATTTTCCACGTCATTTTACCTCTACATAGAGATTGAATTCGGCCGTATAAGTTCTCCACGTAGAGTAGTAGCAGCTACAATACTTATCTGTATACCAATCATACAAACGTGTCATAAAGTAAATAGCTTATCTTAGGGCTCCAGGCTATGCTGAGCTAGACGTCTCACGCAGACAAAGTGTCAGGAGGAGCAATCGTCTGTCATTATCCAGAACCAAATTATGACGTTACGTATAGACAACGTTCAGAAGCATAATAACGTTCAATACGTGGAAATAAAACGGAAATAAATTTTTTTATGTGAAAAGTTTTCACTCTCCGTAATGAGTAGGTGGTTTGTTTGTATGGTAAATTCGCAAAAGCTAACTTTATTTAAGATGAATTACAAGGCCTATAGATATATTTTTCCTAAGCTCTTTGTAGGTATAGGTTTTTGTGTGACCAATATCCATGAGTACTGTCCATAGGCTACAGTCAAAAATGATTTTGAAAGTAAACCTTATAAATATTGTGATCATTGTTATTATCTTATTTATCACTTAATACCGACCAACCCACTATCATATCATGTTTTGATATATTCATAGATGAGCAAATTACGGATATATCAAAAGGCTTTCATCGATGAAGATTGATGATAATAATTAAGTTAATTGGATAGGAGAATCGGTGTATTTCGGAAATGCGGACTTAATGAAGTTGAACAGACCTAATAAAAAATTGCAAGTTATAATTAGCAATCGAAAACATGATTATGCCAGTAATTAATTTTATCTCAGTAATGCAGCATTTTCGCAGGATATAAAGTTTATCCTTGGATATATAGCTTTATTAGGCTTTCCGGGGTCCCTTAATGAATTCCTTTTTTAAAGATGTGCAGCGATCCCACCTCTGTCATCCCCGCTACTGCCAGTATATAAGCCTGCGCCGAAACGAACCGCGCGCTATTACAACAGTGCCTCAGTGATTTTTTCCTGTGCTTAACTATATTACATAAGGTAAGTTATGTTACTATTTACAGGAACTGTAAGGTCAAGTGAACAATTAATTCCTTTTGTTATGTCGTTAATTTGTAGATCACTTAAATCTGGTTATTTTAGTAAATTTACGTTTTTTTTTAAATTCCTATTAAAGCTTATTAATTTAATGTGTTTGCAAAATGTTAGTATTGTGGCCGTCAGTAAGCCGAATGTTTGGATGTGTGTGTGTGTGTCAAGCCGCGGTTGCAACAGAAATTACTATAGCAATCCCTTTAACATGTGCCGCTACTATACAAAACCTTCTTAACCTACTCTAACATATTATATTTGTGCATTGTATTGTTAAACGTTGCAGTAATTTGTAAGAAAATTAGCGATTCATCGAGAACTTGATTGTTCGACATAACAATTGTCAAACGAGATAAAAGTTATATAGTTAAAGTTACAGTAATTAACATGATATGCGTATATTTCTGTGATTGTGCTCTACAGTGATGAAAATAATATATTGTTTGTTTCCATTTTTTTTATTTTTATAAACTTTTATTCAAATTAAGAAATATAATTACGTAGAAAATACAAAATTTGCAAAATGGTATATTCATTTTTGACATTATAGTAGTCAAATATCCTAGATACCAACAGTGTTCACTTCTTTTGTTGTTAAAATTTGGTGATCGTAAGTTCGTAAATTCTCGTATCGTTGTTCATCATTATGCATCATTATTATATTGTATGACAAGGATAAATGGAGAAAGCTCGGCCGGTAGGTCGTGTTAATATTTACAATATCAGGATAGTTGCAATACATCGATAAGTTAGGTACGCCTTCATGTAAAGACAGTCTACGACGTATATAAGTAGACATAATAAAGAACAATCGACTCTACATAATATATTTTGACTTAGTTCATATTTTATTTGAAAAGTGCGACCTCTGTGGCTCAGTGGTTGAGCGCGTTAGTTCTCAAGCCGGAGCTCGCGGGTTCGATTCCCGCCAAAGGTACAAAAAGTTTTCCACGTTCCTGATTCATGTATGTGTATTCAAATATGTGAATAATATAATAAAAATCTTAAATATGTGTATAGTATAAAATATATTTCCGTTGTCTGGTACCCGTGACACAAGTACTTCGAGAACTCATCACGGGACCGATTGACGTGGTGTGGAAGCGTACATAGATATTATTAATAAAAAAATTAATTGATTTTACAAAATTACTATTAAACAATTGTAAAGCATTTGACTGTAGTTACAGAAATGAGAACATGGAGTATGAAATTCTACTAACATACAAAGCAATGTGTATCGACATCTTAGAACAGAAAAAATTCGAAGTCGCACGGCGCTGGACGCCGGAACATTATGATATCTTGCACAAATCATCTAGTTTGCATACATTGGCGAGGTAACGCGTCACGACGCTCGCCACACTAATAGACTCGACTCACTCAGTAATACTCCATCCTGCTTGAACTGTGTAATTTGATAAGTAGTTCAAGTAAGCCTTATCTACACATCAAAGTCAAGTTTCATAATGTATCAACTATTAAGATCAACACTTGAACTTTCGAATATAACTACCTAATTGTACTCCTCACTAGAACAAACATTAGGTAATATTTACCATACACTGTTTACTCAGATGTGTTGCATATAACGTTACAAATATAGGTAAAATAATAAAAAAAACTTTATTATTTTGTAAGTTTTATATATATATATATATATATATATATATATATATATATATATATATATATATATATATATATATATATATATAAGTATAGTAAGTATAGTTTATAAGTTTACTCTATAATGTACATAACACAGAATAAACAACATTATGCACAGACAGCTAGAAAGTTGAAACTTTTACAGCTGTAAACAAAAAACAGTATAAAATAAATATTTAAGTGAGGCTTCCATACAGCAAATGTGTTTTTGCCGTTTAGTTCGGAATCGTATCGCGTCGTGCGCGAGACCATCTCGCACTTGGCCGGTTTTTATTATTATACCATTATAATTATAAGTTTTGTTCAACACGACGCTCGAGGAAAATTACAAGACAGAGATAAACAAATCATCGTCATTATTATTATTACGAAATTAATTATTAATTTATTCAAATTTATTATAATTTTATGATGACACTATAATTCACTATAATTACTAGTTTGGCTACAATTTTATAAATAAACATAACTGACATTAGTAAATTTAACCTTAGCCTCCCCAATCTTATTTTCATCCAATTAAATTAATTGTATACCTAATAATTGAAAATTTAATAAACTAAAAATATCAAAACCTAGAGTCTAGACTCAATTACTACCTTCGTAACCATGAGTAAGAACTCATTTAGCTTAAAATCAATAAACTTTGTAAAAGAAACTAAATAAAAGCTCCATCATGAACATGGCTTACGCCTATCAGCTGCAACTTTTCATTTTCCGAAAGACTTTTCGATCATGCGATATTTTTACATATTAAATTTGCATAAAAATATAAAGTAACCTCAGTATATTTATAAAAAATACACTGCCCTATATTTTATGTAAATTACATAAAAATTTCTTAACGCGGAGCTCAAATGTCGAAACCAGTTCTGTTCTTGTATACTAAACGTCCGCGGCGATGGCACGACGCACGACGTGACGAGACAATAGGCTGGGAAATTGTTTATCACATCAATTATATTACACATGTCAGATAAAAAAGTTCAACAATTTATTCAGTAATTAAGTGTGTGACGGGTACAGTGATAAAAATCCCCTATTATAATTTAACCTCCAATTTTGTGACGTAATAACCCATGTGCAGTTTTCAGATTTTTTCTTGTATTTGTAGTATATTATAACGATGTTACTTGCCAAATTTCATAGTTGTAGGTTAACGGGAAGTACTCTTTGAATTTTGATTCCATTCTATTCCAGGAGGGGTATTATGAGGTCTTGTAGCAGTATTACTTTAACATTACTTTTAGATTTCGCGCAAATTAAAAATATCTTTTTGTCTATATAAATAGAGATCATGTTTGCTTATATGAAATTCAAAAATAATGTTAAAGTAATACTGCTACAAGACCTCATAATACCCCCCCTGGTCTTGACAGACTGAAGGATGGACGGACTAACGGACGGACAAGAAAGTGATCCTATAAGGATCCCGTTTTTTCTCATAAGAGTTCTGTTTTTTCCATTACCGATGTACGGAGACCTAAAATAGGTATGGCTGTATCATGGACAGGCCGTCTACTTGCGTAGATACATAACTTTTCAGTAACAAGATCGGGGAATACAAATTGTAATTTTTTGTATCCCCCAAATTGTATCCCAGATTTTGTTATCATCAATTTTTTTGCTTGTCCTACTTTGAAGCAATTTTAAAGACGTTTCGTATCAAAACTCTTAGCCACCTACAACTGTTGTCTAATCTTCACTCCTTCCATCCCTATCGTACATATAAGCGACAAGAGTCTACAATTTAATTCTCGTTTAATGAAAATGTACTCGTATTGTTCCTATTTCTCTATCCATCCCCAAGAACTTTTGTAAATAATAATACATACTTAGTAGTAGAACAAAAAAAGATTCAGCTTCTATATTTGGCCATAATTTCATAAGCCATTAATCTTTAAGTACGTCGCTGGATGTTTTGCGTGCAGTTACGATACAATTGAGGCCATCGATCACAAGAACTTAGGCACGTTTCGTTGATTATTTCACACATGAGTTGCACGAAACCGGGAAAAAAAGTCTCCCACGATCGGGGCACAATGGCGGGGCAATGGGTACACAATGGGGGCCTCGCGGGGCCTCGTGACACGCGAAGGGCAATGCGTTTTGTTTGCGGTTTGCACGTTTTTGTCAACTTACTACCCTATAGTACTACATGCATGCACCTACACACAAACATAGTATGTATGTGTGTAGGTGCATGTTTGTGTAGTAGTCTTAGTCTAGAAAGCTTTGTTTTCGATTTACTAATAAACTGTCATCTTGATTATCGGGCATCCTTAGGCGGCAATAACTAGGTAGCTCATTTACTTACAATAAAAAAATCTTTGAATATTTTTAGTAGTTTCTAATTTTATTACGGTAGAGCAAACTACATATATAAAGGTTTAGCAAAATATTCATAATATTAATGAATCCTGGCGTCGTTAGATGTCTGTTGTAAGGCGTTTCGTAAGGCGGCCGCTGCGGCGCGGGGCGGGCGGCGCGGGGGGCGCGGGGCGGCTGCGCTTGCGCAATGGTTCAAGGGCGCCGCATTATTCCATACCGCGGTTATGCCCGAACTGCTCATTTTGTTATTATCCGAAAGGTCAATGACGCTAATGACCAACGTCACATGTCTAATCTGTTATTCTTTGAGAACTTGAACAATATGTCTAGATTGACCCTATGTCATGTTTTTTAACAACTTGACTATTATTTTTAAAAATAATATTAATCCAACACTAAAATACTATATAATACAATGTAAATTCTTAATGCACAAATTTAGTAAGCATTTTGATAGTCGTATGAATTTTGTATGGAATATTCGATACAGCGCGTTGATGTCTTCTTCAGACAAGCTCGTAGCTAGCTGGTATTTTGACAAGCGTCAAACAAACCTTTTTTATGAACCTACTACGAGTAATTGATGAATTCTTTATAATGCAGTACACGTAATAGAAACTACCTTTAGATGATTATTTATTACTTTAGCTGCGTTCCAGTAGCACAGTCAAAACAAAATTTTCATTATTTTCATTCACAATCTGTTTCTTTCGCACCACTATGATCATTCGTAACCCTTGTTCCATACGCAACTGTCAACTGTCAAAAACTATTAAAAACGCTAAGAATGATCACGCCATTTTCATGTTTAACCCAGCTCCTTACTTGGGTTAAAATGAGCAAATGAGAAAATCATTTTTGACGTTTAGAAGGATTTGACAGATTTCATTTATTTGAAGTTTTATTTTTAGGTTATAATAGAGTAAATTTATAATAGGTTATTTTAATTTGTTGTTGTTAATGTTAATTTAAAATAGAAATATAATACAATAAAGCTACATTCTTAATGTCGTACGGGAATAGTCGTTTTTCATACATCATCTGTTACTTTCATAGAAAAACGAATATTGCCGATAGACATTATGGAGTTAATTATAATGTACACAAATATAGTAGGTACAACTATGTTTTAATGTCCCTCGGCAATCATCGTTTTTTTATCGAAGTGACAAACGATGAATGAAAGACGAGTTCCGAAATACATTAAGAACGTTTATTTAATCGAGGTAAAATACATCTGATTCTGAATTTAACTATAGTACACGGCCGTTCAGTCGACCGACATGGACTATGATTACATTAACGAGAAATGTCAAAATTTAACACAAGCTGCCAGTTGTTCCACTAGTCACAAGAAATACAAAAAACGAAATTTTCGAAATTTTCAATGATTTCCTTATTTCGCTAAAGAAACGGCATTTTGTGGTAAAAATTATCGTAGCGTTTTGGGCAAAAATAGCGTTTACTGGAACAAGCTATATATACTACTTTTTTTTTTTTTTTTAATTTAGGCAACAAAATATTATATATATATTAATTTCAAGAATTTTAGAACTTTCATACTAAGTGACTCTGTGTGACAAAGTTTAATACTGAGCATAAAGTCGTGGTTGAATACGGTTTGTCTCGGTGAGTTCGTCAAATGTCAACGGGGACAATGTTGGCGTTTCGCAACAGACGCGTCCCGTGTACTAGTAGCTAATAATTTTAAATAAAATACTGATTCTCTCAAGCAAAAACACATCTTGTTTTACTAATATTGAAAAGTTTTAAAAGTGTATTAAGTATGTTTAGTTTCTCTCGAGTCAGATCGTTACTCGCTGGACAACAATAGCTGGGCGGAATTCCTAGCCTATTGTATAATAGAATTGTATTGTTCCTTCCGTTTGTGTGTCTAACGAGTCCGGTGTTGCAACATTCTAAAGTTTTACTTAGATTTTGCGAGGTTGAATAGAAATGTTATTCCAAAGCTTACGGAGTACCAGTGGTGTGGCGTTTCTATAACTCTACTCCTATCGGCTCCACTTACTACTTACCTTTTGAAGACCGTCATCCAAATCCCTACCTATTATACAGGCTAGGGCTTCCCTATGAAGGAGAACCAGCCTTTACCACTTAAATAATCTATAATCTTCAAATTTATCGACTCTACGATCGATAGTTGATAAAATCAGTCGTAACTCATAGTTTGGTGCGAAAGGTTGTGGATACTGCCCCGCCGATTCGCATATTGCAAAATATGTACATTGGTAATATCTCTACCAAACCTAACGTTATCCTAAAATGTTGTATATTCAAGGCGATATTAATGTACTAGCTTTTTCCAGTGGCGCCATCCATGTAAATATAGTATCGGGTATACCACGGGATTACTGTACTTTTTGGGGAATAAAAGTAGCCTATGTTTTAATCCAGAGTCTAAACTACTCCCATACCAAATTTCATCCGTTCAGTAGTTTTTGCGTGAAAAAGTAACATACATCCATCCATCCATACATCCGTCCATCCGCACACTTTCACTTTCACATTTATAACAGTAGTAGGATAGGCACAAACACTAACATGATATATGCCAATAATTTATGAGAAATTGTAAACTGTCATCGACACTAAAGTTTCGCATTTTGTTTGTAATATCACTGCAAACACGTTTCATAAAATGCACTATTATAAATGTAAAAGTTTGTGAGGATGATCCAATATTTGTTACTCCTTCAAGCTAAAACTAATAAACGGATTTTGTACCTAGTACCTAATTACACATCCATATTTTATACATTATAATTTGGCACCTTCATCTATAATTGTAATTTGTAAATATTCGTTTACACAGTGTACGTATGTTGATGTATACACAATATATTGTTGGATAGCGTTGTTACTGTACAGTACGTACAAACACTTCACAACATACAATAACTGTGTTAGTAATTAGTTCAGATATGAGCAAATAAAAATATTTTACCTTCATAATTATCTTAAACTTTAAACGAGACGATCTTGTATATTATATATAATCGGTATCTCGACAACGGCCACAAGTATTACAATGAAATTTAGTATGCAGGGAGTTTTCGAGGAGAAAAATCTAGCTAGGTCTTATCCCTTAGAAACTGCGCATTTTAAGCAATATGTTTTTTATTTCGTCGATCAACAATATATCAATAATTTCGGCTCTCTTACGTCAGTCTGATTGGCAGCTTGGTATGCGTACGTATTATTTTTGCGTTGTTTGGAAATTCGGAATGTGGTGGGTTCGAATCCCGGGAAGGTAAATATTTTTGTGATTCTTATTATTTAATTTTCTTTTAAATTTATTATATATATTTTTAATTATTTTATCGTTCTACTGAAACACCGAGCAAAGCTCCGTCAACCAGGCACTTATAATACGCATACGCATAGTTTCAACTATTTCATCGTATTAATTACTATTTAATAACATAGAATACATATTCACCATAAGCAACAAGGTGAGATAATAATTATTATTAGGTTTATTTATTAAAAGTTCAAGATTGATTATATGTATGAAGATTGTTAAATATCTATAATTGTTGTGCATAATAGGCTAGGTGACAATTTTTTTATTGCATAAGGAATAGTACTCTAAAATATGAGTAACTTCTCAGAAGAAATAGAATATCAAAAGTCAATATTTTCAAAGGTGCAGCGATTTGTATACAAAATTTCGCAAGTCTCGTGAAAATGCTCAATACTAAAGTCGTACCTAGATGTGACGTCACTGCTAGGTTAAAGTGTATGAAGTATACGGCCGCAGGAACATATTCGTAAATATTTCCGATATTTGTGCGTTTAAGTTCATATTTACCATAATAAATGTTTTTGTATAATATGATGTAAGTAAACTAATGATCGAGGTTTTGTTTACTAACTTAGCATTTACCAAATAGTAATGTCTCAATATATCTGAGTATATTAATGAAACTAAATAGTTTAGATGTAGTCATCATCCCTATTTACTTTTATATAAGGACATGGAGGTTTTAATATAGAACCACGGCGACCAAAGATAAAATTAGGCTACATTTAAGCGTTATTACACCTAGATAACAACGGCATAGGTAGCATACGTGGGGTAAATACTGTGATATTTTAACTCTTTTCAACTAATAGTCATATAAAATATGATTAACAATTTATCGATTTTATCCACTTATCCATTAAAATAATGACGGGTAATGAAAATTTAATGAAAATTGTACAATCATGTTATCTAATAGTAATCCGTTTTGTCTATATAAATCTGGCATCCACTTTTTAAACACCGGTTCAAAAACGCCCAATGTCTTTTGCTATTAAAATTATTGAAAAGACTCATAGGATGAAATTAAAATATTATTAGTTACTAGATGTGACTAGATGTTACTAGATGTTACTAAATGTGACTAGATGACGCAAAACAACATCCAGCGGGAACCTTGTATTTTCGAGCTATAAAAGGTAACCTTTAAAAGTAACGGCCTCTATATCTGTGCTAAATTTCATCAAAAGCGGTCCAGTAGTTTCGGAGCCTCAATGCAAACAAACAAATCTTTCCTCTTTATACTATTACTAGTTGTTGCCCGCGGCTTTTCCGGCGTATATACCGTATCCCACGGGAACTATTGTATATTTTGCCGCGATAAAAAGTAAGAAGTATGTCCTTCCCCGTGGTCTACTCTGTATCTGTGCCAAATTTCATGATGATCGGTTAAGTAGTTTTTACGTGAAAGCATAAATACAGTACACCATCGGAACCGTACATTTTCCCTAGATAAAAAGCAGCCCATGTCCTTCCCCGTAGTCTACTCTATATCTGGGCCAAATTTTATGATGAACCGTTAAGTAGTTTTTACATTAAAGTGTAACAAACAAACAAACTCACATTCACATTTGTAATATATTAGTAAGGATATTATTAGTATAGATATATTATTATCGTTGAGCCTTAACAGTGCACGAAGCTGAGTTCGTGAGCATTGTAGACTCAGACTGACCTCGGCACTTGCGAAACATCCGCTGTGGTTACTCTTCGCGATTCGCGTCCAATTTGCAATAGACAAACACACAAACCTCTGAGCTCTATGGTTTGGAAATGTGAATCTAAGGTTTTACGGACATTACGGTTTTTATTTTAAAACATGCTACTAGATATATGCAAGTGGGATCCAGCGGGTCGGGTGGAAGCCGTAGAATCTACGGGATCCCACAACATTCCTACGATTTAAGCGTTCACGAAATTCAGCAAATTAATTAAAGTGGAATCAACACCTTGGCGCAGTCATTCCTGCATAATTGCCGCTGCGTTGAAATAAAGAAAAAAAAATACTTATTTTACTATGTTTTTAGTATTTTTTATTATAGCGGCAACATAAATACATCATCTGTGATTTTCAACTATCAACTATCTTGCTAACACGGTTAAGGAGATACAGCCTGGTGACAGACGGACACACAGACGGACGGACAGCGAAGTCTCAGTAATAGGGTCCCATTTTTACCCATTGGGTACGGAACCCTATAAAGTGCCGAATTACAAATTTCTATGCCATTTTTGGCATATCGACATGTCATACGTGGCAATTAACGCCATTGATGGTTGCAATTTTACTAACAGTGGAAAACCGTCGCGATGTTACATACGTTTGACGTGGGTGTGCCTATATGAAACTAGGATACGATTTCGTATTCTAGCTTCATATACGGCACATCTGGATAATGTTTTAACTACATAATTAAAACGAGTAGTTATGCTAATTCAGTCTTCCTACTGTCCCATTATGTTACATACTAGCGTATGATGTAATGTAATTAATGCTACGCGTAAACATCACTTGTAAACAGCTGCCCGCTCATTGACTTTAAAATGAACATTCCACATAAGATGACGATCAATATTCAGGGTCAGGATGATCTAGGTCACGTGGTGACCCTGAGCCGGAGCATTTGGTCGTGATGAGCTCTACATATTAAGGTTATGAAAAAGATAACAACCTTTCTAGGTTATCATTATAAATATTAGCCGTAGTCGCTACCATTATCTCTTCAGTGTCGTAGCTTTTACAACTTTTTAAAGCTACAATTAACATTTGATTGTACGCATTAACTTGAGCTGATACTGATTGCCTGGCATGTGATTTTTAACCGACTTCCAAAAAAAGGAGGCGGTTATACGTTCGGCCGTATATATTTGGTCCCGTTCTAAACTAAAGATCTGATGATGGCATCCATGAGGAATCGAAGGAACTCCTTAAAGTTTATAGGGACTTTTAAATTCGGCTAAAATTTATATTTCTCTACACAATCTTCATAATTTTAAATTCGGTACCAGCCAACTGAAACGTGAGTTCTATAAAATATTGTTTTATCAGGATATTGTCTAGACAGGTACCGACTTCAAAATAATGAAGATTGTGTAGAGAAATAGTTAATATTTTAGCCGATTTAGTTTTTGAAAGGGGGATTATTTAGAAAATAAGATTTATTTCATACATTTATACTTTTAAAAAATTTATATTTTTAAAAAACAAATCAATACATATTATGCGAAATCAACTATTATGACTATAATTGCGGATATTTGTATGATCTGAATAATTATGACATACAAATACAATCGACAGGTTGTTAAGGCGGGCGTGACCTACAACTGATACGCATTATGTAAGACGATTAGACGAGACAAAAACTCGTTTAAAAAACAATACAGATCGGACTTTATTCGATTCGATTCGAATCGAAAATGCAAAAATAATAAAAAAAAAACTTTACCTACATCCCGCATACAGACTGTATAAACAAAATTTAATGTGATCAAGTTTTGAATTAAAAAAAGTTAATTACATGGTTAATGGAAAGTTTCAAGAGGATTTTACCTCTTCCTTAATTGCAAACTGATAATAATATGCAAAATTTTTAGTGACGTCTACTCTGACCTAGCAAAACGATCGTAATAAGAACGGATAGGCCCAGTGGTAGATTTAAACTAGGGGCAGTGCCCAGGCACTAGCCCCGACTGGGCGGCAAATTTCCTAGGGCGGCAAAATTTTGGAAAGCGAATAACATTTTTCTAGTGTTATCAAAATTGCACATTATAATTAATTAATTCTCCTAATTAATCATTTTTCATTTAATAGATTATGCAAGAAATACAATTCATGCAGTATATTGTGTCAAATCGAAACTTTGTAAATTATAGTTTTGCCTATTTTGGCACTTTAAGTAGAAAATAAAATAATATAATTTATTTATTTCCTTGAAGATTTAAAATTATATTGTATGTTTTCTTTTTAATTAATAAGTATTGGTTTTTTCGAAGAATTAAAAATACTTTTAAATTATTTTTGCATTAAAAAAAAACAAACTTTAATAATGTAATAAAATTATAAGTTATCCTTAGTGCAAAATTTATAATACTTAGAACATAAACAAATCTTTTTTTATGTTATTGAAGTATATAATCAGTGCCGGATAGTAGCCTAGTAGCGCATGTAGCAAATGCTACGGCCTGAGCCTTATCTCTCGCCAGTTATCCGTCCCACTGGGTTATGAGACTAAAGGAAGAGAGAGTACTCTTGTGTACTGCGCACACAACTGGGCACTATAAAGTTACTCCTGCTTAACTGGCCTGGTTTCAATGAAACCGGCCACCGTCACCGAAATCGGTGTGGGGAGTAATATATATTATATTATATAAAGTCGTCGTCGGAAAAATAGTTAAATATTTTCAATTAAAATACTAAATAGAATTAAATTACATTCTTTACGGCGTTTTTTAAACTAGTAAAATAAAATAAAAATTTTGCTCGCTCGCTCCGCTCGCTATCTTCTTACATAACATTTTAAATTATTTTGCACTGACTTGTGTTCTATTTTAGGCTATTGATTTGATTGTATTTTCCCAATGCAGTCTTTCAGGGTTTAAAATTTTAATAGATTTTGATTGATGAAATAGAAAAAAAAATTTCGCTCGCTCGATCCGTTCGCACGCTTTTAACATAAATAACATGTTATTATATTATTTAGTACCGATGTTCTGTTTTTACCCGACTACGGCGAAGCCACAAGGTAGGGATTTTGCCAGTCTGTGTATGTATGTATGTTTGTCCCAAAGTAGCAACGTAGTAACGTAACGTCCTAAAGCGCTGATTCGATTTTTAAGAATGAGGTGTCAATAGATTCGTAATAATAGCCCGGGTAACATAGGCCACAATAATTTACGTAGTCGGGTTATAGTTTTTTATATAAAAATGTAGTTATTATCTGTTGATTTTATTGTATTTTTCTGAAGTTCAGTCTTTCAGGTTTTAAAGTTGAACAGCTTTTAATCTGGAAAGTAAGAATTTTTTTTTTCGCTCGCTTCGCTATCTCGTAATTATATTAATATTATATAATATTAACGTTTATAGGAATATATTATATTATTTAGGACCGACGGTTGGTTTTAGGCTTTTCGCTTAATTGTATTTTCTAAAGTACAAATTATTTCAGGGTGTAAAGTTTATTTCAGGTAGTAAAATATAAAAAAAATTGGCTCGCTCGCGTTTCACATAAAGAGCATATTATGCTCGCTCCGAGGTACCGCGGCAGAATTTGATACGGCCCCGCGCTGGCTTAATCCGGAACTGTATATAATATGAAATAAAATTTCTGCAATCAATTAATTATTCAATTTTTTTAATAATAAGATATAAAAACTATATTTTAAGTAAAATTTCAGTAATAGGTGACTATGGCGGCACTAATTTTAAATCCGGCCCTGGATAGGCCGTTAATTTCTTTTAATAACATCGCATAGGTATTAAGATATTACCAATAAATTTTACTGCTAATCTTGTGTCATTTGAAGTAATTTATTTCTTGTTAAAAGCTTGCGCTAATAATGCTTGCACTATTAAGCTAACAATTATCCGCTTAGGTAATTACATCACTTTTAAAACGAAACATGTCAAGGTATTACCAGGCGACTTCTTTACATTCCGCTTAACGACAGCCACCTGCAGCTTCCGGGTGATGTGCACGGCAATATCATACGTATTCCTATGCCGAGTAGGCCATATTAGCGTACATCGCGTGTGTACATATTCGCAATGTGTTTTTACTCATCGACTTTTATAGAAATTCCAATCCTTTAATTGTGTTGACGAGGTTCTCGTTACGAATACATTATGACGTCATCAATATTAATCAAGCACGCACATACTTTTGCCGTCAGACAACTTGTCCCCTACGGTAGTATAATATTATGTACTTGCTTAGCTTAGCATTTCAACAATGTTTGTCATTGATTGTATATTTTATTTGCCATTTGGTTTTCTCGAATGATTTACTGAAAAATGTCTTTTGGTTCTAGTACGTTATACGTGCTAGATACAAAATTTTAAGAACAAGAATTTATTCTAAGCACAAGAAATGGAAGCATCTGATGAAAATATAAAAAGGTTTTTATGTGATGTCGAAATCATTGATCAAACAATGTAGGAACTTTTGGACTAACCTATTATGTAGCAAGAAGACCTCATAATTCGTTTGTTATTTAATGTTTTGATGTCCTACATAATATTTTGACTTTTATATTTTTATACCGGCATTAATATTTAGGACTAGCTTTTGCCGCTCCGCGCGTGTAAATAAAGTATCGGGTAACCCATGGGAATACAGTACTTTTTCGGGATAAAAAGTAGTATATGTTTTAATCCAGAGCCTAAACTACTACCATACCAAATTTCAACGAAATCCGTTCAGTAGTTTTTGCGTGAAAGAGTAACAAACATCTATCCATACATCCATTCTCAAAAACTTTCACATTTGTAATATTAGTAGGATATCTTAGGCTTTTTTGATATACCTACAGGTACAGTTAGTTACCTACAATTATTAGTCTTTAAAACTCGATCTTGCAGTGAGAAAGTGAGAAACTCGACGCAAGCCGAATAATTAATGACGATCGTCTTGCAAATGTTTTGTACAATCACTTCGCACTGAGCCAATATTTATTTAATTTCTTACGCATAACATTTGTACATGATTATTACCGAACAATTTATTCTCATAGTTTATCAATTGCAAAATCACCCTGATGACAAGTTGGGCAACCGCAATTTGCGTCATTAGTACTTCGTTTTGGTTCGTCAAAGCTGTTTCAAATACATCGGTCATCCGTGTTCGGTAAATAAAATGGGCAAGACAAACAGATTACACTAAACCTCGTCAAAATTGACAAAAAGTGAACCTGAACTTTAAGATCGCATAGATATTGCAGGCAGTATGTGATATGATGATATTAAAAGCACTTAGGCTCCGAATTCTTAGAAACAGCAGCATAAGAAGATTTAGCTAAATAACTTTTAGTGGTCGTACTTACCGTTGAATACTTCACTTTAGGCCACATAAGTATATGTTGTGGTTGAGAATTGTTAACAAGAATAGTACTCGACTCGACTGTACTCGACCGCAAACAGTGATTGTTACCACCTGCTGTTGTAAACAGAAGTCTCATGACTACTAGACAGGGTCATATAAAACAGTGTTCTTGTAATGCTGACAGCCTCCGTGGTCTAGTGGTTAGAGCTTGGCACTCGTCTCGGAGGTTGTGGATTCGATTCCCGCATTGGAACAACAAAATATGTTGTTTCTAAGTTTGGTTTGTCTGACAAGAAAGATGATCCATGCGTCGGATGGGCATGTAAAAAGTCGGACCTGCGCCTGATATCTCGCCAGTCGTGTCGGTTATCCATCCCACTGGGTTATGAGTACTCTTGTGTACCGCGCACACACTTAGGCATTATAAAATTACTCCTGCGTAATTGGCCTGGTTTCAATGAAACCGGCTGCCGTCACCGAAATCGGTGTGGGGAGTTACTACATAATGCTGACTGTGAAGTTGTAAAGACTTGACCACCGGGCCGGTCTCATGCCGGTCACATTGTCACCGGTTGTGACACACGCTTAACGCTTGTTAATAAATTGGGTCGTTGTTTCGTGCACCGCCCGCGGCGGCGTCTTCAGGGCTTACGCAACAGCCGGCCGCCGGCGCCGCTTGACGCATGTCCAGACGGCTCGCGGCTGACACCATGTAACCATATCAATTACCGTTAAACCGATATCGAGAGATAAATGGATCTCCATAATTAGCTTGTAAATTCTAAATGATGCACGTAGGGTATGGGGAATTTAGAAGAAATGATTCCTATTTTGTCAAAAAAATTAATGAACAAACTATATTGTTCAACCAACCACGCAATCAGGCTATCCGTTAAAGCAGAATGCCTGGTGCTGGCGTTGCTAAACACGTTCCAGCAGCTGGCAAGCCACTTATCACACTTGATCGTTCCTCTACTTATGCAAACTGTAGTTTAGATGAGTCCAGCTAATCAGGCAATCAGACTCGTTTACCAAAGCCAAATTGTAGATGCCTAGATGGGTTGGTAAATAGTAGATACTTACTGATACGTTACCTAGCCAGGACATACTTGATTCCCCTACTTTTTAACGATGGGAACAAGGCATTAAAATAAGTGATTATAAGACGATGCATACAATATACACAAGGACTTAATTAACAATTTCAACACCGAACGTGGGTTATAAAAGTCATTCGTGCCGGCGCCGTCCTCATCGTCTGCAAATTCTAGTATATTAAATATCTATTAACCCTTTGGCATTTAGGTATACATGCTTAGTATTTTTAAAGAATATCTATAGGTCTTGCAACATAGTAGGAACAGGTGTAAGTATATTTATCAAGTGTCAACTTTTTTGTTCGATTACGCTCAGATATTATTATTAAGCCCAATCAACTTGACTGTTCACTGGGTCTCTCGGAAAATCTTTTCAGTTTTGTTATACGTCAATTACTGTTGTTACTTGTGATTAATCACTAAAAAAGTGAAGACAGAACTTTATGAAACAAAAACATCCATTCCATCGTTCCATTGAACTCAAGGAACCCTTATAGTTTCGCTCTGTCCGTCCGTCTGTATGTCTGTTTGTCCGCGCTTGTAGCTTCTGTAATTATGAATAAATATAAATTGATGAAATTTTGTATAGTTTAAAACTGTGTATAGATCTCAGTTTTGGCATTATAAAATAATAATAATTTTACATTTTAGGGGTGGCTCTCCATACATGTGAAGTGGGGATGAAAAATATTTTTTTATTCTACCCCATCGTGTGGGATATCGTTGAATAGGTATTTTAAAATAAAGGCATATGGTTTGATACTTGAATTTTTCACAAAGTCAACCATTTTCGAGTAATCGGCCTACAAAGTGGTTTATAAGTTGATCCTCCCCCTGCTAAAAACTCTTTTGTTTAAGTTATTGTCCGATTTCGCTCAAAGATTTTTTTTTTTTTGAAGATTTTTTTTTCTTTTGAAGTTATTCAAAGAAAACCTATTGCGCGTTGATAATTACGGAACCCTCCTTAGACATGTCGTGACATGCTCTTAGTTATGTAGTGCGCGTGTGGCTACGAACTACATACATAAAATACCTCGCACCGCGACAGCTCGCCTTACGTTCGAAATTAATAATCAATCTTAATCTCATTTTAGCTATCTGAGATCAAGATTTCAATACATTTCAACGATCCTAGATCCAAGATTTTAGATACGTTATTAATTTTAGGCATAACTAGATAAGGCGTAGTTTCGTTACATGTGTGTGCGTAACACACGGTGAGGCATAGTTTAGATCGGCCTCACTGTGTGGTTCGCAGAAGTCTGTCTTTACTTTTTTATTTGGTCTGAGTGAGCAGAACGATTTCTGAAAAGCTTTCAGTAGGTCGGATAGGTTTACATTGATTTTCAGTAGGTATGTATGTTATTATGATCGTAAGGTAAATTGTTGTTAGGTAAGTGATAAAGTAAATTAACTTTGAGGGATCTTAATAATTTTTATCATGATTTTCTGTGTGTCCACAAAACGACATAGTAAATACCTATAACAAATCCTAACTCATGTTGCATACTTATTAAGTGTGTTTTCACAAATTGAATAATTAGGAGATAATAATATTTTTTGTTTCCGATTGTTTAGTTGAGTTTGCCATTTGCTTGTTTACTGGCATTGTAAGTATGACGATACAATATGAAATATGACCAATGCCCGAGGTACTAGTAACTAGGGAGTCAAACAAGACGTAATTGAGCAACGTTTAGCTCTGATTTTTTGTTGAATTCCTTTACAGTGGGATATAAGCATGTATTTAAAATGTAGGGAAAAAAATATATTTTAAAAGTAATAAAAGACATCAGATTTTCTGATAACCACCAAACAAAATATTTAGGAATCTAAGAAACAAGTTACGATATGTAATTAAAGATAAAAAATGATTTTTCGAAATTCATTCCCCCTGGGGCAAAGAAGTAGCGCGCAAAGACAATTCTATGCAACATCTTACTATAGATAATCTGTTCAAATGAAATTTAATCTGAACGTAAACAAAAATGTGAAATTTATTAAAAACCTATAATATTAAGTGACATTTGAATTAGTAGCATCATAGCGCGCTTTGGTGATAAAATTGGATCTAAACCAAATCTCAACCGTGCATAGGTGTGCTACCTGACCCAGCTCATTAAATTATTTTCTGTTGTTGCAGATGCAGGCTTGTCTGTTGCTGGCAAGCGCGGCGGTGCTGGCGGCGCTGGTGTCCGCGCAGAAGCCCGGCCGGTTCCTCTCGCTCCCGGTGCCTTCCAAGTGCGCGAACAGTGAGTTTGTCAATAGTTTATTAACTTGAAACTTTTCAGCCCATGTGCTGTAACAGATTCTATATTGAACAATATTGGAAAGATGGTAGCTAGCTACCTTCTTTCCAATGTCGTCCAATACAGCGGAGCTACGCTAACCCGTATCTGGATATTTCTTCTAGTGTTTTATCGACAAAAACTTTGTCCCTTATCATAAAATTATTTATCTATTTTCTTGTAAATATTTTCACAAAGTCTTTACAAGAAAAAAGCTTATAGGTATCAAGAAAAGTAAAATACCCTCAATCTCCATTGTTCATGATTTAAACGAAGAAAACCTCGAAAAGCATCAAAATATTTAGGAAAAGCTGTCAAAATATAATTTAATATCTAAATAACACATTAATTTTTAGAATTTCAGTTATTTGCATATTAAACCGACTATAATTATGAAAATTAAGGCTAAATACATATTTAGAGCAGCAGTGTTTCGCAAGCCATAATAGACATGTTACGAAGACGCATTGTGAATCTTAAGATGGTTTAATTTAATTGAGTGTTATGAAATGCTTTTAATAAAATTAAGGTTAATTAATGAATGGAAGCTCTAAATAACAACCAACGGTACAAATGTCTGTATGCCAAGCATAATTTTTAAATCCATTAACCTACCAACATATAACTTATTGTAAATTTTTAAAGATAATAGTTTTATGCTACGAAATAAATTACAGCCGACTCAAAACCTAATAAATAATTAATTTATATAAAAAAAAAGTAATGTAACTAGTGATAATAATTACACTCTTAAAAAATATCCTACTTTGCCTTATTTAAGTCAAGTAACAAAGCATTTTCTTGCTTTTGACAGCGTGACATGATGGCATAATTTAATAGATTATACTGTACCCATTAATGTTAACATAAAAACCTATGCTAGGTAACTGTAACGCCTTATTTACTGGTTGATTAAAGCCTTATTAATTAACAATAATGTAATATGCGGCACCTATGTTTGATGAGCCATCAATATGATAAGACCACGGAGGGAAAATGAATGGGTTACATAACGATAACCGGTCTATGTGACTCGACAAGGTTGCGTCAAGGTAAAAAGTTAAAATGTTGAGAAAATGCATCTTCTTTAAAGCATAGGACATAACTCATAACAAGAAAAAGGTAAAATAACTCTGGACGGTCAGAAAGTTAGTGCACTGAACTTAATTAGTAGGTACGTAATTTTGTACTTATTTGAAGAACTGGTGATTTTTAAAGAGATAAGCAGACGAGCATAAACGAGACTAGCTCAGGACTCTCAGGACTATAAGATAAAAAATTAAGGGGACAACAGACATTTTCACATAATCAAAAATTCAAAAGTCAGTAACCACAGAAAACCAGCGTGACAGAATCAGGCTTATCTTATGTTTCGCCGAGTGAGCGAGGTTATCACTTGCCGCAGGCCTAAGAGGGGGTTGGGGATTTTAAGGACCAGACAAAGACTTCCTTAGAAGACGGTACTATTACTGTAGTCGCAAAATGTGCCCGCTTGGGATACAGGAGGCAGGAACGCAAGTACGCAACACAATCGAATTTCTCTGGTGTTGTGAGTGTCCATGGGCGGCGGTAATTGCTTACCATCAGGCGATTTGTCTACTCGTTTCCCGGTCCATTTCGTTAAAAAATATACAAAAGTCAATAATTTTCAATGACCCTTACAATGCGCGGCCTAAATCGCACCTGCCGGATTTTATTAAACACATAAAATAATATAATTCTATATTCTATGTGATAGAAGTTTCTAACCGCAACAATCACCATTTTCCTTCACAGTAGAAATCAGGAAATAGTGTGCATCGGAAATGAATCTACGAATCACTGTTTATCATTTTTAACTAAATTAATTTATAACCCCCGACGAAATCACAGAGGGGTGTTATAAGGTAATTTTGCACACGTGTTTCTCATATGACGTAGGCATCCACTAATATAGGATTTATCAAAATTCAACCCCCAAGGGGATAAAGTAGGGGATGAAAGTTTAAAATTATTACAAAGATATCGTTTAAAATCCAATTTAACGTTGCAATTTGTAGTGTAGTTAAGTACGTATTGCATTAGGTATAATATTTATCAGTTAGGAATGAAGTATGTACATAAGTAATAACTTATTTCTGTCATATTTCTCAAATCATTTTGTATTTTGAGACGTCTTTAATTACATGTAAATGTCAACATATTAATCACCACTTAAGTTTAGTTGTCGCTTACATTTTACAGCCTTGACCAATAAAGTAAAAGACTCTCATAGTAACACCTCAAATGGCACAAAGGGCATCAAGTGCGTTCAAATATCATAAAAACAAGACGAAAAGTTACACAATAATATTTGAACAGCAGTCGTGGAAACCATATTAATTATAGTCGTGTAGTTCGCAAAGATGAATAGCCTCATCTTGATGGCTCTATTGCCAATATTTACAACAGACGAACAGTTAACCTCCTTTGTGTTCACATTTTAAAAAACTAAGTACGGCCAGTTCTAATAGACACCTCAATCACTACTCTTCTATAATTATATTGTTACCTACTCTTAAGAAACTAGGAACTAGGTATAAGTGTGGGCCATGGGGGAATATTAGTAGTTTCAATAGGAAACATGCATTTGTTTTAAATCAGCAAAATTCTTATATTATGTCTTTACCTATGAAATTGCCGTTTTGTATGAAAAACTTTAAACAATTAAATATAAATAAAAAAAAAAATTTTCATGTATTTTTTATTTGTATTAATCGAAGTAATCACAGTGGCAGTTTATTGATGCCCTTCTTAAAGAAATCAGCTGGACAGGAGGCAACAAATTCTTCAAAGGCATTTTGTACTGCCTCTCGGGTATTGAATTTTTTTCCCGCCAGAAGTAAACCAAATTCTGAAAACAGTAGTAGTCTGTAGGTGCAAGGTCTGGTGAGTAGGGCGGATGACGGAGAGCTTACAACCACAGTTCTTGCAACTTGGAGACCGTCTGCTGTGCAGTATGAGGTCGCGCGTTGTCGTGCAGGAGCAGCGGAGACGAGCGAATAGCGATTGACCAATGCTGGTTGGAGATGTGCCAGATTCTCCATCATTGTGTTCAGTTCTTCACAGTACACATCTGCAGTAATGCTCACCCTGTTTGGTAAGAAGCTGTGATGAATCACACCGGCGCTAGACCACCAAACAGTGACCATCACTTTTCTAGGGGTAAGTTTTCGTTTAGGGCATTGTTTAAGTGCTGAACTAGGATCTAACCAACTTGCTGACCGCTTTCGGTTATCAAACAGAATCCATTTTTCATCGCAGGTAACAATGCGGTTCAAAATTCCTTTATTTGTGTGTCTGTTGAGCAGTGCAAGGCACGTCTCGACGCGTACTTTCGCGCTGGCGATCATTGAGTTCGTGGGGCACCCATTTGTCAAGCTTTCTTACCTTGCCAATTTGACGCAAATGGACCAATATTGTTTTGACGCTAACGTCGTAAGCTGCTGCTAATTCAGTCGTAGATTGTGTATCATCAGCTTCCACAATCGCCTTTAATTCGTCATTGTCGACCAAAGAGTTCGGACGACCGCGAGGTTCATTTTTCAGGTCGAAATTTCCAGAACGGAAGCGAGCAAACCAATAACAGGTGGTGCGTTGGTTTGTAGTGTTAGCTCCGTAAACGTCGTTGATGTTGCGTGCCGCTTGTGTCGCGTTGCTGCCACGACGGTACTCATATTCCATAATTACTCGAATTTTCAACGTATCCGTGATGACGAAAAAAATTGAAATACGATGAAAATGTAACACTAATCAATAAACAAACAGATTAAAACTGTTAAATAGGAATAAAGTTTTGCTCGCTCACTTCGCTCGCTCAATTTTAACATAAAGTATACATATTATATTATTTAGTCCGATGTTCTGTTTTAGCCGGTTGATTTTATGTTTTTTTTTCGAAGTTAACCGTTTTTCAGTGTTTTCATTTGAACAGATTTTTACTTATAAAATGCGAAAAAAAAAATTCTTGCTCGCTGCGCTCACTCGTGTTTGGCTTGAAGAACATATTATAATATTTAGTACTGACGTTCAGTACTAAATATTATAATTCAGTACTAAAGATTAACATATTGTACACGGTCTTTCAGGTTTAAAGTTTAAACAGGTAAAATTTTGCTCGCTCGCTCTAAAATATTAAATAAATTGGTTTCGAGGTTCGGTTTTAGTCTATTGATTTGTATGTATTGATATATGTATTTTTCTGAAGCATAGAGTCATTCAGATAGGATTTAAGAAGTAATTAGATTTTAACACGTACAATAAACAAAATGTTTTGATGTCATAATCCGTCACTGCTTAATGGGCGACAAAATTTTAAATTAGCCCGGAGCGCCACTTTTCAATACGCCTCTAAATCACAAACAAAAATTAAATGATAAATTTACAAAAATGACACGTTAATACAAGGCCCCACAGAGAGGCCGATCGTTTCAGTTAGAACTGACGTCACTTCGGCTTGAACGGATTCGAGCACATACAAGGAAAAAAATCGCATCCGACCCAACTGACGTCATTTCGGCCTGAACGGATTCAAGCACACACACGACAAAAATCGCATCAGTTGGTTCTGGTTTGCCGCGAGCTTCGGTCGTGTTTATTAATTGTAAACTCACTATATACACGATACACGCCCGCACGGCCGCGCCTCTGGCAAGAACTGAAGCGATTTGTCACACATGGTCCGTTCAGTCCAGAATTAATGCTGCCGACTTAGTTATTTTACAAAGTTTTACTACTGAATTAAGTATTTTATTCCCTCTATGGCCTAGTTTAGGCACAAAAAAAGAACAAAAAAAAATTTGACACCCTATCATAACATATCGTAGCATTCGTCCGTAATTTGCTTAAAACTACCCGTTTAATTAATATACCTACCTAATATACGAAATATTTCCTAGTATTTTTTAATTTAAGAATAAAATTTATAATATAATTCAATAAATAATAAAATTTAATATAACAAAACCTAAAATGCAGTGGTTTTTGGGGGCTTTAGGGACTAACTCCTAAGTTGCGTAGCATTTTTTTTTTATGGTTTTCAGTATTCTTTTAGTAGTTTTTAGTAGAAATCGACGCGAGTTTAGTAGTTTCGCAAAAACAGAGCTGGCAACACTGGAACGATTCGCTTCAGTCCTTTGTATCCATGGTCATGAATAAATTAAAAAAAAAAAAAAAAATCGCTTCAGTCCATTCGGCCGACTGATGCTATCTCGAAATTGCACACAGACAATACGATTTAGCATCCGTTCAAGCCAAACTGAAGGAAAACCTGACCGTATATGAGGCCCCTTAAGGTACGCCATCCTTGCCCTAAGGCATATAAATCAAATATTTGTTATTTAACTGTCTTATTTTTACCTATACTTTGAGTAATTAGGTGGGCCCCTATTAGTAGTATTAGCCTAGGGCCCCCTAAATCACGGTCCGGCCCTGTAGATATGCCATTGCAAAGACAATATTTCCTCGCTAATATGTACTTTTTAAAAAGCAAATGAAAAAATATGCATGTTCCACATTGGATAGCTGCGATCATAAATAATACCTACACTTCACGGTTTATTTACTTCAAATCGGAGTGGTCACCTTAACCCCATTTTTGCCGAGTCCATTCAACGATTCCCATTATTATGTGCTAGCTGCGCTATTGTAGTGTGTTCTCTGTAGAATAATAAGCGCATGATCTGTCTGTCTGTCATCGCACAAGGCCTAACCTTGTTTGTCGTGCGAAACTTAACACATTCGCCTGTCAAATTTAGAATCGTGGCCTTACGCGGCCGTAGAATATCAAAACCGATAATTGTGTTTTGCCTTTGATCGGGACATCAGAATACTGTGCAGCTGCTTATTATAATACAGCTATATCGAGTGGCAGAGACAAAGCATTCAAATAAGCTATCTGACGCTTATAAGTAGATAGATTGTGAAAACGACCCTAAGTATTCCTATAAAAGATAGGTATTCGATATAATAACATCGACCACTAACAAACTCTCAGCTCGGGATCGAATCCCGAGTCCAAGGCAAAAGCTAGTATATTATAGTCCACTTAGCTCTAGTCCATTAATTTTTTACTAACCTTATTACAAATATTTACGAAACTGATCTGCTATTCAATGTTGCTGTATTTGTCTGTCAAATTACTTTTCCAACGTATTAGACAAAGACAGCAACTGTGAAAATATTTTTATTAGCTGGGACTAGGGTTACGTAGTAACTATAATATTTAGTAATCTGTGACTAGAGGGGTTGGATCATAGATGATAAGTATTACGTGGGTTAGATTCACTTGGCAGTCTTCACGGGCCTTCGAAGACTACCAATCGTCTCTGAAACGCAGCCCGCGGGTTTCCTCACGATGTCCGCGTCCGTATTATGTTCTTGAGAAATAAAAAGTCAGATTTAATATACCTATCGATAAAACAGCTGTGGGTAGTAGGTATGCAATTTACATGTTTTGACATTTGCGGTCACAAGTATTTTTAAAATCTCTGCGCAGGTCAGCTGGGTGTCATCGACGTTTTATATAAGGAGATAAGGAGCGGCTGCTGTTGTACCTTTTCCTTACAATTTTTCATATTGGTCAGTTTTCATAAATGACATAACAGCAAAGGTCACAGACGCGTTATGTAATGGCCACGTTCCAATTTTCCTTACAAATCACTGTTTACGTGCGCTCGTCTTTTAGAGATCCGTACAGAAATGTATGTATCTACTTAAGTAACTTATTCACTTCCAATCCAATAGTCGAATACTAACCTCCTCCTGTGAAAGTTGGAAGTCGTTCTTAAAAATTTACATAATATGTAGAAGAAAATTAAATTTAAATAACATAAAATTTACATACCTACATAGGTACAATATGTGGGTAGTGATATAAATTAACAGCATCCCGGATTTGCACTTAAAAAACGTAACACCATGTATATAGGTACTTACCAAAATAATTATTTACATAAAACTACCTAAGAGTAAGGGGAACGATATGGGGTAAAGTGTATGCGTTTCACTTATCTTACCTAGCCATCCTTTAGCTTTAGGTTGGTATAAAATTGCTTGCTACTTATTAGCCCAATCAAATCTTTATACTAACTAGGCAGCTACGGTTGCTACGGAACCCAACATGGGATAATTAATAAAAGGGCCAAGTTTAGCCATTGCCTTCTCAATGTCATGATCGTAGATGTAAGACGACTCGAGAGGCACGTGACCCGCCTCGAGGGTCACCTCCCATTACGCAGCTCTAACAGACCTGTGTGAACTGTGAATTGTTATTCAATTATTAAATCGTGTCATTGCGTCTTTGTTACGTGAGGTCACGCAAGCTTATCCTTGTCACATTATGTTACACGAAAAACCCGTTGTTAGTGAGCGAACGTTAAAGATGAACAAAACAAAGTAACAACAATATGAAAACTTAGTTCGTATCTTATAACTATGAATACCACAATAATATACTTGCCGATTATAAAAAATCCCTTTCATGTGCCATTCGGTATTCACAACGTATGAGTTACTAACCTAATAATTATTATCCAATCTGGACAAAATACCTAGAATGTACTTTTACTAGCTTCCTAAATTGGAGACCTTTTATCTGCGTACTTAGTTTAAACCCAAAATATTAATAGATACCTACTTAATTTTTTACAGGGCCCAAAGAGTTCTTCTACCGCGGCCACAACTACTTCTACACCGGGCACGTGCCCGAGCTGGCCAACAGGAAAGTGGACTGGCTGGACGGCCGCAACATCTGCCGCGAGTACTGCATGGACCTCGTCTCCATGGAGACGCAGGAGGAAAACAATCTGATCTTCAAGCTGATTCAGCAAAGTAAGGGCCAATGAAAGTTACATACCTATACTTAATTCTAAGTCAATAGCGTTTACAGACCTTTCACTGCTGCCGGAGAAAAATAAAAATCGCAGGTAGTTTGGCATTTTCCAGTGTGGTTATTTGGTACATAAATTACTTAATTTAAAATCTTTATGTCTTGGACAACTTAACTAAAGCTGTGATTATAAATATTTCAGATGATGTGCCCTACATCTGGACATCGGGTCGTCTCTGTGACTTCAAGGGCTGCGAGTCTCGAAAAGATCTCGAACCTAAGAACATCTTTGGATGGTTCTGGTCTGCTAACAGGGAAAAGTTGTCGCCTACCAACCAGGTAAATCATATTAATATTTTCATTATTTAATTTTTAATTACATCAGTACCGGTAGCGCCATCTACATTGGAAAAAGAGAAACATCTAATCTTAGTACAGTTTACAGATGTAAGTATCTCACGTTGAGAGATAACACGGATGATTGAAAACAGGTTTTAGTGTTTATTTCACCACTTCTAAAATATATGCATAACATATAAGATCTGCTCATCCACAGCCTTTAAAACTGTGCACCTTAAAGGATGCCTTAATGTTTTAAAATGGCAAACTCACATTTGACAACATTTAGTTTAACTATGTTTTGTAACTAAATCTGTTTTTTTTTTATTGATGTTAGCTTCATTTACCTACTTAAAAACATCAATGGTTAAATATCATTCACATTATACCGTTATTAAAATCATGAAACAATTCCTTACAGATCCCTAACGGCTGGGGCTACAACCCTTGGTCGCAGACCGGCCACAAGAAGCAGCGTCAGCCCGACAACGCGGAGTTCGACATCAACGGCACCAGCGAGTCCTGCCTGAGCATCCTCAACAACGTGTACAACGACGGCATCGCGTGGCACGACGTCGCCTGCTACCACGAGAAGCCCGTTGTCTGCGAAGACTCGGAGGAACTTCTCAACTACGTGGCTAGCACCAACCCCGGCATTCGTCTATGATTCGTAGACTAAAGTCCCGTAATTTTAATAAAATAATTAATATGGTATCGTACCGACCCATTGACTAATAGCACAACATTTTACCGGATATTCCAATAGGTGGACTTGCCATGCTCATGGTGATCTCTTTCCCACACTGCCCCCTTTCTGACGTACACATTACAATGTACAGAAGGTAATAGTTTAAGTATTATTATCTAAGTTAATCTAAGAAAAGATTTATATTTGTATATAAAATAAAACACATAAAAATTTTCTCTTTTATTTTCTTGGTCAATCCGTAACAAAACCCAAATCAAAAAAAGTTCGATGTTAACATACTTAATCACAATTCACAAAAAGTTGCATTACCTAGCAGCTAGTGCAGTTAGCGCTAGTTCAGACACGGTGGGAACCGCGCAATTTCTGAATCGCATGGAAATCGCGCGGATCTTATTTGTACGAGTTATTAAGTAATCGTTCAGACATAACCGCGCGGTTACCGCAACCCAACCGCCAGAAAATAGAATCGCGCTGCTCCCGCGCGTTTCTATTACTATGGAGTCTTTACTTCTACTTTAGTTCAGTTGCGTTGCGGATACCGCGCGGTTAGCACGTCACAGATCGTGAGTTCGCCATGGATCGTTTCGACACTGAACTATTTATTGATGAAGTGGAGAAGAGACCTGCAATATAGGATTTTCAGTGTGAGGATTACTCAAATAAAACTATCAAGAACCGAGCTTGGCAAGAGTTGGTGGAGATATGTGGAAATTGTGAAGACACGTTGGAAAAAAATAATATTTTAAGTAAGTAGGTTTATTCACCAAAAATGAACTGACTGAATTATTACCTATTATAATTATTATTATAAAAAGCTAGTATACTCTCGGTATACTTTAGGTACTTAACTAAATATAAACAAACTTCGGCTGTTTTATGCAGACATTTCGAGCATTTTTTTAAATGAAGGTCACAACGGTATTACCTTATTTTGTTTGATTACATTTAGTTAAGTACCTAAACATTTCAAGTACGGTATGTTACTTGTAGCTATATTTTTGTGTCTTGCCATGGCACACGCCCATCGTTCACAAAGTAATGAGCTAATTTATCTCTGATATTCAAAGATGACGGTGCTCCTCTTCCCGCATGCAAGGTATTGAGACTAGTCATTGGTGCAGTATATAAAGTATCTTTATATTTTAGACCATCTCTAGTCCGCACATAGTTGTGTAGAATGCAACAGGCTTTTATTATGTCTTCGGCAAAATCTATGTTTACATTAATACTGCCCCCGATAGTAAGAAGGGCGCATCTAACAAATTTGTCAAAATTGAGTTATATATATTGCCGGAATCAGGAAGAAAAGGCGCATCTTTCTGTATTTTTACTTTTTTTCTATCTAGTGCCATTTCGATTTTACCATAACGAAATAGGTCGCTTCTGTATGCATGTTTATACCTGTTTTAAGATGAAAAGACGTTTTTATATAAAACTTAAATAAATTGTCGTATTTACACAAATATGTCTATTTCCGTTATGATTCCTCTAGGAGTTCGGTAATTAAAAAGTCGTATATTATATTGTAAGTTTCACACGCAATTGAAAAGGCGCAAGTAACCATTTGTGCCTTTATACTCTTTTTGGAAACTTATCTTTTACTAAGTAAGTACGTCTACATCTACCATAAGCGTCCTTTCTATTTGGAATGATTATTATGGTCGAGGCACATTTGCCATATGCGTCCTTATAACGTATTAAAAGATATAAAAGTAATAAACATACTAAATAAATAAGAAGTAAATGTACAGAAACGCCATATTTATTAAGTTTCGTGAAAACAGTGCGGAGTGTGGGGGGTGGGGGGGGGGGGGGGGGGGGGTGTAGTTAATATCGGAGCCGTGTTTTTGAGTCAGTTGCGCCTGAGTGGTGAGTGTGTGTGGGTGGGTGCGCGCGCATTTCGTACGACGGATATTTCGGTAAGTATAATTTTATAGCATTTAATAAACGGTATTCTCAGTTTGCATGATATTGTGATTTTTTTGATGTTATCCTATTTCATAATACTAAATTATTGAAAACGTTATATTAACTTAATTATATGTATTAGTGATTTATAATTATAATATGTGGATGTTGTGCTCTAAAATATTTGTTGTTATGTTTTTCTATTACTTAACAAGCAAATATTTTTTACATGTATAGGTCAAACATGTATTTATGTAGTTACCTATAATTAATAATTAATGGATGTTTTTTTCATTTATTATGTCCTCAAGAAGACGTAACGGATGTACCTAAATAATTTATATTTTTTATTAAATTAGATTATTATAGCCTGGAATGACAAAACTACTTTTCGTACTAATAAATAATACGTGGGTACAAGTCTATATAATTATCGCTTATACTCTGTTGCTATATTTTTGTTTCAGAAAAGAATAACAGGAAGTCAGGTCGAAGTTTTGATTTAATAACCAGAGCTTTAGCTTCTAGCGATATGCAAAGCACACCACGTAATAATTCCGTCCCAAATACAGAGACGTCAGTTTGTCACACTATTGACAACGACAGGCACAAGGACAGCACCATGACCACAGAAGCAGCTGTAAGCGATAGGATTGATATTATCAATTATAATAAAAAAAAATGACGGTGAAGATTGTCTTCAAATTTCTACTTTAAATATGAATGATAATAGTGTATCAAATAGTACTTACCTTGCTTTTAACAGCACTGTGATAAACAATAATACTCGTAACTGTAGTAATTCAACGACAGGTGATTTTGACTCTGATGATTCAGTATTTGACAAGAATTATGTCCCTCCACAACAATATAACCGACAAAGCTTGATAGTCACTGATTCAGAATCCTCCGATATAATTGAAAATTCACAACCGTTTAATACAATAAGCATCCCAGAGTCACCTGAACGAGAAGAGACTGAGTCAGCTTCTCAGTTTACCAAGAAGGGAACTATACGTAAACGTAGACACTACGATGTTCCTCTAAAAGAACGGAGGCAAATTAAAAAAGTTTTAAAAAATAATACAGCATATGTTGTTAAACCAGGCTGTGGAGAGAGATGTACAAAAAAATGTTCTACACTTATAAATGCTCAGCAGCGGGAGCTATTAAATAAGCAGTTTCGTAATTTTTCCTGGAGAGAACAGCATATTTTCATCACTAATAATACATCTCAAAGTACACCAGTCAGACGAACTAAAAAAACAAACCCAAATTCAAAAACAATTAACCGAAATAAAACTGTTACTTACTTTTTGACGAATGATGATGGCCAAAAGATTAATGTATGTAAGACCTTTCTTTTGACAACTCTTGGATTCAACAAGAAAAATGACAAAGTTATTAGAAATATATTAAATCAAAATCAAGCAGAAATAATTACAGATATGCGAGGTTCTAATCCTAACCCTAAAAAGCTTGATAATACTCTTATCATTGAACATATCAATTCTTTCCACCCTGCCATTTCACATTACCGAAGAGTGCATGCACCTAACCGTAAATATTTACCATCAAATCTGAATGTTCGTGCTATGTATAAAGACTTTTGCGAAAAAATAAGTATGACTGCGCATTCCTCTACCGAAGATTATGTAGTATCTTACGATCATTATCGAAGAGTTATTAAACAACTTAATATATCTTTTGCAAAGCTAGGCAACGAGGAGTGTGAAATGTGCGAAACATATAAAATACATAATCCCAATCAAGAAATCCGACATCGTAACTGTAGTAAGTGTAAGGAATACGAAGTACATCATGCAAGATATATTTTAGCTCGACAGAAATACAATGAGGATAAAACTCTTCAGTCAGATATACAAAATGAGAATAATGACACTATATTATATTGTTCAGCAGACCTTGAAAAGGTTATAATGTGCCCTAGACTTGACGAATTTAAGGTTGTGATGTTTTGTCCGAGACTGATATTATTTAATGAGAGTTTTGTACCTCTAGGGGATAAAAAATCTCAAAATGCAAGGGACACCTTTGCTTGTATATGGCACGAAGCTATTTCAGGCAGAAAAAAAGAAGATATAATAAGCTGTTTCAGGGCTTTTATTTTAAACTACCGGGATTTAAAACATATAATACTTTGGCTTGACAACTGCGCCGCTCAGAACAAAAACTGGGCATTATTTTCTTATTTGATTTACGTCATTAACTCAACCGAAGTGAATTTAGAAACAATTACACTAAAATATTTAGAAGTAGGACATACTTATATATCAGCTGATGAGTTTCATCATCAAGTTGAGCTCTCACTCAAAAGGAAGAAAATAATTTATGATTTTGAGGACTTCCATCGAGCTGTCTCTGATACCAATCGTAGTATTACGGTAAAGAGTATGAATGTCAACGACTTTTATCATTTCGAAGATTGCTCTTCTTTGTATAAACTACATAATACTACACCACGAGTCTACCTAAACAAGATGTGTGAAATTAGATTTAAAAGAGGATTTACTACATTAACTTACAAAACTGATTTTGATGGAATAGAGACACATTTGGACTTTTTAAGAGTAAAAAACATTAAAAATGGCATTCCCAGACCAGTGGCTAAAACTGAGTACCGAGGAATTAATGAAAAACGGAAGTCTGACATATATAATAAGTTACTTTCTTTAATGCCAGAGAATCGAAGAGCATTCTGGTACAATTTACCATGTAATGACTTATCTGCGGATTTGATAAATGAATGTGATGATTAGTTTAATATTTTGCAACTTTTTTTACAATTTTATATTTTAAACTGTTACTAATTAAATTAGTACTGTCACCAAATGTTTAGAAATATTTGAGTTTGTTTAATTATATTTTTTGAGACTGATATTTGATTTATGGTTCCTAAAAAAGTTGGTATAGAACCTACGTTTTAAGATATAATATTATTCTGTGATTCTACAATGATAGATAGTTTCTAAGAATACATAACTGAATAAAACAAAGTTGTTATATTTTGTTATGATTAAAAATAGTTTTTTATGAACATTCTAGGACTATTTTATAAGACTAATTGTTTTTAATTTTATATAAGGATTACTTTGTTAAGTTTAGAGCATTTTTTTATTTCAATATCATAGTCACATAGGAAGAAAACTAAGTGGCATGTTTTGTTGCATTTAGTTTAGCTTTAAATGAATATTGTGCCATAGATAAGCACTTTTTAAAAAATAAATGTTGATTTAATGTTGGTGTTTGGTTTTATTTAATAGTAATTTACACAGAGGTGTAAAATTACATACATGTTATTAGGAATATTTAATTAAAAGAGGCTTACAGAATATCATTAAGTACACCAGAGCTACTTTTGAACTTAAAGAAATTTAATATATTTTGCTATGAATACTTATAAAAATAGGCACATATAACCATTTGCGCCCTTTTTTTATAAAAACATTTAAAAATATAATTACGAGTTATAACAAAAAAAGTAGAAAAAAAGGCATTTGAGGATGAAAGGGCACATATGGCTAGATGCGTTTATTCAACCTAGGTTGTAAAATTAATTACAATGGTTTTTGCTAAAAAGAAAATGTTTTTTCGAGTTTTTAATTAAATAATTTAAAAATATTATTAATTTTATTAATTAGTATTAAGGAAAATCAATATGGCCACAATTTCCAATTTGATTTTTTAAATTATCTTAATAAACTCAAAGATAGCAAACGATTTCCCGTTTCGTTCACTTAAATGAGTTTTTCTCGGTTTTAACTTTGTGTTAGATGCGCCCTTCTTACTATCGGGGGCAGAATAGGCCTATGAAAGATGCGCCATTTGTTCGCCAAAATACCAAAAGTGCACTCAATGTTACGTCGGGCTCTCGATAAACTATAGTTAAAAATCCTTTTTTCATGTGGTAAACATTTGGCTAAATTTTCTGCTAAGCCGATGGCTTCTTCTCAACTATAACATAAGGCATTGGTGTTGGGTCTACATTAGATGTTGGTATGTTTAATGATTTTTCTGTCAGTCGTTTATAAAATAAAGAATTTTTAAATATAGCAGAATCACTGCTTTTGCCATAAGCCCCAATATCAACATAAGTAAAGCGATAGTTGGCGTCGCAAAGTGCTAAGAGCACTATGGAAAACAAATGTTTATAGTTATGATACAAAGACCCCGAATCAACAGGCTTTATAACTCGGATATGTTTGCCGTCTATAGCACCAATGCAATTTGGAAAATTTGCATATCTCTCAAAGTCTCGTGCTATTGTCTTCCAGGTATCTTCAGTCGCTTCGGGCATGACTTTGTTTACCAACTTATTCCACAATGATTTACATACTTCGCGGACAATTCCTGTAATCGTCGATTTTCCTAGGCGATAATTGTAGCTAAGTTCTTCAAATGAACAACCCGTACCAAGATATCTGAAACAAGAAAATTATTAATAATATTATTATTTTCAGGTACACAACTCCAAAAAAAATGGAAAAACATACGAGACTGCTACAATAAAGAATACAAAAAAGAAAAAACAACTCCTTTTGGTTCAGGTGCTCGTAAAGGAGCCCGATATATGTATTTTTCAAGACTTTCTTTCCTGCAGAATAGAATAGTATCTAATAAAGACACTACAAAAAATATGGAAGAACAGAATGAAAGGCAAAGTGAAGAGCCAAGTCAACTAAACGCCAATGCAACCGAAGCCACTGAAATACGTCCCCCTAAGACTAAACGTAAGAAAACACAAGTGCCAGAAGAAAAAATAGCTGTTTTAATAGAAAAACTTGAGAGATGTCAAGGGACACCCGGATGGGACGAAGTTCCTTTCGATTGATTAGTGAAGGAATTGTAATATTTTTTTTTTTATGTTATAACTAATAATTTTTTTTTAATTATTAACAAATATAATGTACTACAAACTTAATCAGTAGGCTCAATTTTAGTAATAATTGAGAGAGAGAGAGAGAGAGACAGACAGAGAAACACGCGCACGCCGCACGGCTTACAACTAGGTATAGGAACTACTGAACTAGGTATAAAAACTTACAACTTTAAGTCTTAATTTTTTCCGTCTAGCCCCCTTTTGCAACGCGTGATAAGGAACTTCGTTCCAAAAAGCATCGAGTCACGACAAAATTTTCAGAATGAACTTCAAGAAAATGTATTACCAAACAAGATGACGACAAACTCTTTTGTTTGTCGTTATATAAAGAACTCAAAAAAGTACCAGAAAATAGGCGTTTAGCGACTAAAATTGAATTACTTCAAGTGATACAAAATGGACAAATCTTACCGCCCCCTGTTCGCTACAGTACCTACTCAGCAGATCACACCTTCGTGTTGGCAAGGACAACAGTATACAACCCCGCAAGGATATTTTACTACATCTGGATCATCTCCTGTTATTCCGCCCGCGTCACCATCGCAATTTAGTTCTGGCTCTCAGTCGTCTACTGTTATAGAAAATATATATGCTGATTTTGAAGAACAATAAATAAATCTTACCTTAAAGTTATTACGAGTTTTTCTTCTGGTGACACGCTTGGCCTCAAATGCATTTCAGAGCTTGAAATATCTTGCCTGATCAGTTCAATTAGTTCATCAAAAGATTTTATTGACATTCTCAAATAGGCAAAAAAAAATTTTATCATACATTCTTAAATTGGGATATAACGTTACGAACTGACCATGTACTAGTCGGTCACTTAATATTGGATGCACCCAATACCGCCTTTTTATTTTATTTTTTTAAGGAGCAACCACAGTAAACACACTTTTTCGTCGACCTCCATTTTCAAACTGACGTTATCCCCGCACGAAAATCGCTTAATAACCGCCGGTGTCTGAATAGCATCACAATTTTGCGGTTGCAATACTTGCAAACCGCGCGATTCGTAAACGCGTGGTTCCCGCATTCTGAACTAGTTCTTATTAGTAATAACATAGTGAAGAAATAAGAAAAACATAGCTTATTTAATTAATACATGTAAATCAATAAACTCTGTGTTGAACATAATATTGTCACATAACTAGCAACCAAAAATAAACAAAAACCAATATAAAAATGAGGTGCACAGTATTAACTCATTTACAATTCTTACATTAAACATAAAAGAAAACAACCTTAAATGAAAAAATCCTTATAAAATTTATAACAAATGTAACACATCATAATATATACTCAGAATAAGGAGTCACAAATATAGGACCCCTTATTATAATAACAACCTCTGCCAATTGACTTGCGGTCGTGGTCTTTATATTGCTCGCATATTCTTAAATCCCTAGCTTTATTTATAAGAATGTGCAACACATTATAATTTCTTTCATTGATTGATATATATCTTTTTGAATATTTTTCTATATCTGTTGGAGTAATATTAAAGGCACTAACATCTTTGCACATAGTTGTTGAAACACTAATATCTGTTTCATCAGATGTGTCACTGTATCTTGTTTCTTGCAATTTGCTTTTCATAGTCTTCAATATTTGAAAGTATTCAATACTTGCCGTCTGTAAATTTAAGTGGGGTAAGTCAATATTTGGAAAGCTCGGTTTAAGAAGACAAGCTCGGTGGTGTCTTCGACTAATGTAAAAGGATGATATATCTGTAAATAAAACCTTGTTTTAGAACAAAAAAGCAATCTATAATATAGAAAAAGAAGTATTGAGTTTTATAAACTTATAATAATAAGGTACCGTCAATGTAGGCTTTTTGATCTCGTTCTAAGAAAACTGGCCACTGTTCAAGTTCATCAATTAAATTAACCTTGCCCTCTGCAAGATGTATTATTAGGTCCCCTAAAACCTAAAAAAAATACAATTTTATATTTATATCTCATCATTCAAAATATGTTTGTAATTTTTTTAATTAATATTTTGAGAAATTGTAATAAGCGCCATCTGCTAGCAAATTCATACAGCATTTTAATTGTAGTGTTTGAAACCTTAATGTATGTTATTAAAATATAGATAAATAATATTCTTTAAATAAACTTACAATATCATTGTACTTGGTTGTTAACATTGCAATAGGATAGAACACAGTTTTAATTGCATTTTTTAATAGGAACTGAGTCCGTTCTACTGATCCTTGATTCCAGTGACTTGTTCTTTTTTTGGTTACTTCACAGTCTATGTCTAAGATCTGTAATAATAATTATTAAAATTAATATTTATTTATTAAACTAAGGCTCTCTATAAATTGTTGAAGTTATTTATTTTGTTACCTTGTCTATAGGCACAACTCCATGAACACTAGCCTCAAATACTTTTGATGGGTATTTTTTATATTCTGAAGGAAGGTCAATAAAAAATGTTTTGTCATTTGGTCGTATGAATATTCCATAATCTATTAGCCAAATCAGAAACTGGGTCTGCATGTCCACTACACCTCGACTCCATTTATTTTTCCACATCACTAAAACATACTAAGCAAAATCCATCCATTATGCAAATAATCAAGGCATCGATCCACAAAGTTAGTATTATAAGAATCAATAACTTACTTGGCCGTGATTGATATCAGACATAATTTTTTTTAAAGGAGCGCTGGATTTCGCTTCCTCGGCATTTTCGAATGGTTTATACGTCTCATTAAAAGAATTGTTATTGTTATCGGAGACACAAAAGAATGAAAATGGATTGGTAAATGATGTTACCTTTACATTCATATTGGTTTATTATTTCTCAAAAGTCTAAAAAAGAGTGTAATAAAACTTCAGAAGATAACATTATGTAGGCAGCTACTTTCTCTTGCAAACTACGGAGGTATTTTTACATTTTGCCAATTGCGGGGAAGTAGGTAATTGTAAATAAAAATTACATTCATACGCGGACTTAGTTTTATCAACGGGAGTTGAGCAGTTCAAAATTTAAATTCATGTATACAAAAAACAAATACAAATTATATCGTTAACCAACTATAGATGATTCCACCAATCAAATTGCTTCGCTTGCAAAATTATGTCCAATGTCAAACGTCACATTTGACACATTATGAATTTAAATTAAACTCTCGTTCCTACGGCCGTCTGTCCTATCCGTCGGCGTTAGTAAACACAGCACTAAAAATAGAACTCTGCGTTAATAAAATACACTTGAAAATCGAATACACGGCACTCGGGAGCTATTTGACAACTCGACGCTCGTGTATTCGATTTTCAGCTCTAATGTATAAGCGCAGAACTCTTTTTTCAGTGCAGCTTTTAGTAAAATCTTTTTACTAACGCCGGCCGCACCGATGGAAACAACCGCTAACCGCGAAGGGTAAGGCGGTTTAAAATAATAATATTGCCAGTGTCAAGTTAAAAAGGCGAAAATACCTATCGAAATTATCACACTGCGCACGCCCACACTAATTGTGTTACATAACGATTCTAATCGACCCGTAATAATATTATGAATCCTGGAAAAATACAAGTAAAGGCTCGTTGACAGAATTATTTGGTTGCGTATATGAATAGTAATAATAATAAAAGTAGGTACTCTTATATATTATGAGTAGTAACTACTCAGAAGAAACAGGTAAGTAAGTAATCTTTGAATGTTTTTAAAAAGCAATTAGACGAACATATTATTAACGAAAATTAAAATGCTTTAGTTTACTGTCTATACTTTTGTAATAACACAATACCTAAGGTTTTGTAATCAGTTAGCTATATTTTGTTAAATGTGAGGTACGTACACATTTTTTTTTGTTGTTTGTGCCTTTATGTACCTACCTGTAATTTAACTGTACTTTTATTGTATTTTCGACGACGAACGATGAAATTGTATCTAGACATTAAGTAATCAATGTTATCAAATAAGTGGCAGCTTGCCTTTGTTGATAATAAAGAATCTTTAAACCTAAGTACCTATATTAAAAATCAACATCTTAAAATTTTGAGAACAAAAATATTTTACATGTAGGTAGTTAGGTAGATAGTTTAACCACTTTAACCTTTACTAATAATAATTTTATGGAAGATAGGTAGGTACATAGAAACAACAAAATCACATTTTCACGTCCCGCCAAAACTTCCAGACTCCACATTGGGGATATCTTCCATTAGCTTTGACAGTATATAAAGAGATATAATATAAATATCAGTATTCGGTGGGCAGTAACGAGTATACAAGTTTAAAATATAATTATTTTTTTTCCTGACTGTGCATGGAACATGAAAAAGTGACATCTATCGGTACAATAGCTTGATCAGTCCAGGGTGAATGCGCATTGCGCATACGAAGCGACATACATACTTATTATAAGCATTACATTCTAGTATGGTATACCACCACTAGATGGCACTATGTAGACGGCACAAATCCGAAATCATTTTGCATGGTGTTACTAAAGATGCATAAAGCATTAAACCACCTTTAAAATTGAAAATGTTCATTGATGTTCAATAATTCGGCTTACTGTCATGGAGAATAGAATAGAATAGAGAATAGAGTAAAGTAAAGCATCTTTCGCATAATCATTAATAATTATTAAAAAAAAAAAATGCTCTCTAATGTCTGACTGATATTATGTCCTTATGATTTAAGTTTTAGATAGTTTTTAAGATGCAGTGGTTGTAAGAATTAATAGTCTTTAAACGAAAATTTGCACGCCACTTAAAAGGCAAAATAAGAAGGATCTAATGTACCTAAACTGTAACACCATTTTGTACCTTATTCATGCAAATAAATGATTTCTATTTCTATAAAATCTAAAAAGTGTCCGACAAAAGTAATTAAATAATAATAATTTCAAAACTGGCCATTATGTGCTCCGGAATCCAGAATGCCGTCGTATATAAATATATTTATATACGACTATAATATCGTATATTTATATAAATAATATATAAACAAACATACAAACCTTTCAGATTTTCAACTCCATTGTATGAGTTCAGTTTTATTTTCAATGCTCTAAATTTTCTCCGGTCGGAGTGATTCCGGTAATATAAGCCTAAAGGCTGGGACTATATGCTCCGGAATACGGAATGAAAATAGTACTGAACAAAAAGCACTGAAAATAGAACTCTGCGCTAATACAATAGAGTCGAAAATCGAACACATGAGTGTCATATGTCAATGTCATATATTATTATGACAGCTCGACACTCGAAACTTCAATTTTCAACTCTATTGTATTAGCGCAGAGTTCTATTTTCAGTGCTTTTTGTTCAGTACTATTTTCATTCCGGATTCCGGAGCATATAGTCCCAGCCTTAGGCTTATATTACCGGAATCTCCGACCGGAGAAAATTGAGAGCATTGAAAATAAAACTGAACTCATACAATGGAGTTGAAAATCTGAAAGGTTTGTATGTTTGTTTGCATCGAATAGGCTCCGAAACTTCTGGACCGATTTTGATGAAATTTGGCACAGATATAGAGTAGACCACGGGGAAGGACATAGGTTACTTTTTATCGCGATAAAATGCATGTTCCCGTAGGATTTTCTTTTGCACGTACGAAGTCGCGGGTAATATCTAGTAGGAATAGGAACATAAAATTTGAGACCTTTAAGACCACGTGAGTCAAAACTATCGCCCGACATTTTCTCGTCTAGTCCTTCTTTGTCGTCGTGCAAGGACTAAGACGATTATCATTTGGTTTTGTCGCTGAAACCTCAAACCCAATAATCCTATCGGGTTCAGTGGCCAATCATGCGGAGAGCGTTCGCCAGCAACAAACATTGGCCGCCAGCCAGACCGACCGCGTCTGATGGTAGCCACGTAGAAAGAATTGCAGAGAAACATTTGAAGTAACTAATTTTTGTTTCTTGCGGACCTGCAGCACGGCCAACGCCGGCTTTTGTCTTGAAGGCCAAGAGTTCACGAAATTTTCTGTACAACTGTGTAGATGGCACGGGAGTCGAGACAGTAACTAAGCAGCAGTAAAATGTCAGAATTTTACCGGAGATCACAGAGGTATCTTCAATCGTTTCCAATATTCAACAAACCGTATTCTAATCGGTTAGGACGTATGTGTAAAAAGAAATCTCGCGGGAACCATACATTTTTCCGCGATAGAAAGTAGCAGTGGCATAATGTGTTAATGCAGAATCTAAACTACTACCATACTAAATTTCAACAAAATCCGTTCAGTAGTTTCTGAAATTAGCGCGAACAAACATACACACAAACGGACAAACATACAAAAATAATTGTTTTAGGTTTTATTTTGCTCATAAGGCATAACACATATATGTTTTCTTATACATATTATCTTCCATGTACAGACAGCGACTAGTAACGATATTATTATAATATGTATTAATTGCTGTAGGCATGCATGCAGAGTCAATATACCCTTTACGGCAAAACAACGCACTTGCGAGCTGCCTGCTTTGTGGCGTATCGTCGTCGGTAATCACAAGCTCACGAGCTCGACTGGCTAGCCGGCAACGCGATCTCTCCCGTAAACTAAATAGGCGCTAAGAATATTACTGATTAACCATAATTGCCTATATTTATAATATTAAGAACAGTAGTCCAGTAACTTTAAATGAGCAATATGTGTAATTGTGTTTGCAAGTCTCAAGTTTTAGTTTTAGAAAAAAGAGTTCGATAAAATGTAGAGTTGTTACTGGTTATTAAGTAACTACTTAATAAAAAAATTAAAGCAAAACCGTTCTGCAAATAATGCAACATTATTAGTAACTACTAATAATGGTGCATTATTTGCAGAACGGTTTTGCTGTATTTGAAATTAAGATACTTAATATTTTAGTATCTATAGGTAAGTACTGACAATTAATCAAACATATATACTCTGTTCAGATCCAAATTAATCTAAACGTAACCAATAAGATGAAATTCGATAAATAATGTGTCATTACGCAAATTCATTGTATTTTTTATTGCACGGAAAATATGTTACATTGGTTGGTAGTAACACACGCTCGCGCATTAAGCTTTAACTTAATATCCGTGTATAATATGATATTATATATGTATTATACAATAAAATGCAATGTTTTTATCAAATTATATTTTTCTGTATGGTTCATCCGCGTAGGAAGGGTCGACACAAAACGGCACGAGACGCGCCCTCAGCGCGGCGCGGCGTGGGTATCGAACCCGGACCCCTCGAGCAATTCAATACTCGCGTCCAGTCAGCGACTCTACTTCGCCGACCTGCTCTACATAATACTCGCTGACATTCGTAGTTATTACTATGTGATAGCGGCTTTCGATGCCTATTCAGTATTGACGGTGTCAATGAGTCCTTTTACAATGCTAATATTTTACAATATTGCTTCAGAAAATATTATTTAATTGTTAGAACATTTGTTAGAAGCAGTAGAATAATTACATGATAGAAGTTTACAACTTCGTTGGATGTTTGTTCAAATCACTTTACCTGATTATTCCGTAATGTTACGACTTTTCATCATTATCATTCGCTGTCAAGCAAGAACCTACTAACTCAAAACTGTAACATATAGGTAATATTTGTTTAATAATAGATATTGGATTTAAGAAAACTAAAGTAAGTTAGTTAGTACGTACTACGTACGTAATTAAATTTATGTGGACAAAATTTGATAGCGGCATCCACCGTATTTACGTCTAATGGGGGAATAGGTTGGCAGCCGCTTATATTGTGGTAACATACTGCGGGTTCAAATCCTCTCAAGAATAGGAACATTGCCAACTATGTTTTCATCATCATAATGTTGTCTCTTGCAGATGCTCGGTCGGTCGCCGTACTTAATCTGCGTCACTCGGAAAAAAAAAAAAAAATTAACAGTCCGGCAAAAATATGGGCCAGCGAGTTTATCCATTCGTCGAATTTGTACGAGCTGCAAAGTCAACTCGTCTGGATCGTGAGGGTCAAACAGAGGTGAGCGGCGCGCGTGTGTGTGGTGTGCGTGAAAGATACGGGGAGGCGACAGGCGGCGGCCGGCGAGTGTGAGGCGCTGATGTGCTGATGTCAGTGCCGGCGGCCGGCGGCTGTCGCAGCGGCGGCGGGCGCACGCACAGCGGGGCGCGGGGCGCGGGCGGGGGCCGCTGCTGCCGCGGTGACTGCTGCCCGCCGGCTCAGTCCGCCGCGCGCCACCCGTCACGACTGTTGTTCGAGGAGCGCGCCGCACCATCTCCGCTTGCACGCAGGTATGTACCGCAATCGACCTTCAACTTTTTTCACTCATCTTAACACCGTTCGGGCGATCGGTGCGGGACTAGGTTTTAGAGGTCTATTCAGAAATAACCGGTGACTACTGACTACCGATAGCTGCTGCCCGGTAGGTGTACTAGCGAGACCACCTCGGTGGCAGCACTCTAGGCGTGTGGTACGGCGAGAGTCCCTAAATATTTGCCGGTCAATGCTTCTGCGGCTTTATCAGTGTTACATATTTATTATTTGTCGGCGCGGAGCGGTGAGGTCAGGCGCGCACACGGCGATATGGGCCTTATCGCAAGCGCCGTAGAGTAGACCGAGCTGGCGGTGGTGGCCGGCGCTGTCGCCCGACCCCAGGCCACTCGGCTTTGCACTCTTGCTCTGCTCTTGCGTCGACGTTTTACGTGTTATTGCTGTATCATTTTATAAAGTTGTCCGTTACATATTCAAATATTTTTAAACAATAGAGCAAAACCATAGACGTATTCTACCACGGAAGAAGGATATTATTATACTATATAGTAAATACGTCTATGAAGGTACGAAGTAAACTAAAGATTATGACATTTTTCACTCTACTTTTTATCAATAGACGTTCAACCTCCCTACAATCGACCTTTCGTTTTCGCGATTATATTGATACCTACTTATCACAAAATTCGAAATTGTCATCACTTCGGATGACAGAATATGATAAGACAAGTGGTAAGTGGAAACGTGACTTATGCACATAGCTGTTAACAGTCGAGTTTCTCGAGTCTCGACAGTTGTTTGTTACCTGTGACAATGACGTAGATGTAAATATACCTCGACCGACCGCGTGACTCCGAAATGCTCTGAAACCACCTTTTCTGTTGCAAGTAGCAACCCGCAAAGCAACGTCGCCGCAAGTTTATATTATAGTTGTAAAACCAGTGCGTGTAGTCTTGCCGAAGGATTCGAATTCATCCGGTGTTGTCTTCAGCGAAGCCACTCGGTGCGTGCCGAGCCGCTCCATGCGAACCTCGCCCTTATTCGGTCCTCGTCACGCCCTAAAATGCCATGATTACGTGCGCGCACTTAGTACACCCTCGGCACATCGGTCGAACGGCTCTCGACCTCGTTATATTCAATTTACGGCAAACTCGCTCCAACTCCCTGTGTCATTAGGAAAGTATTCGCATGCTCGGGCTCGGCGGTAAAAGTTTTTCGTCGTCGGAGCGTGTTCGAGATCCCCGACGCACGAGGCAGCGAAAGCCGGGGGTGAGTAAGAGGCAGGGTGGAAGCGCCCGCAGGAGTGGTCGACCCGGGACTAGCAACTAGCTGCTACGAAATCGGTTACTTTTTGCTGACGTTGTTGGAAATCTATTCCGACCGACCTAACCAGACTATATAACGGCGTACCTATACCGCTTGCGTTGCGAAAAGATTTGTATGGTTTGAATGGTTGGTTGAAGTGGTTTTGAATGGTTGAATGTCGTCTTCGTACCTATTTTTATCTTGTGCCAACTATCGTGCTGTCTTTATTAGTAGCCAAGGGCAAACAACATCATCTCTCATGAGTCATGGCGTATCTTAAGGCTTTGCTCCGAGTGTGTCCAACTTTTTGGCGCAGTGTGAACTGTGTGTGCGTGATAAACTTAATTTAATTCACCATCCATCATTGTGATTACTCCGTATCCATCCGAATCCGTTTTAACGCATTTAAATAAGAAGGCACTAGGAATAGATAATTATTTACATACTCTAGATAGGTATTACACAAAATTTAGATAAGTACCTAATTTTCAAATTTACATAAAGTACACAATGGGTCATTATTATTGTAAGTACTACATGCCGTCTGGCGTCTACACATCTCAAATATTGTTAACACACCTCATAATGAGTCAAAAGTAGGTATATAGTCTATACCTACTTACGTACGCGAACAGTGGTCGTGACTGTACATAACGTCATATTCCTGTCGATTAGGGACCGGAGTCAGCGGAGGTGCCCGAGGGTGGCTTCCTTTCCCCAAATAAGAACCTTATATCGATTCGGCCGTATCTTTTGCAGCCTAAATTTAGTATGAGCTGTTAGTTTGTATACTGGTCGTCGCACAGCGGCGGTCGATATGGTAGTTTTAAACATTTGCATGTTTCATGTCACTGACGATTACTTGTACACACTACACATGTTGTAAAGCATTTATGTATACAATGTACTCTGTAGCTAGTAGCTACCATAAGTCATGAGGTATGACCATTAACCATTCAACCCATGTTTAAGCCAAATTACCCACCTATTCGGCATATACCCTATTTGATAATGATAGCTAGCTGCGGCTTAGTTTTGTAGAAGCAGTAACTAAAAATAAATAAACCGACTTCCAAAGTAAAAATACACAAAAAAGTATTAAATAAAACTTATTTCCTAAATAATTCCCCTTTTAAATTCGGCTAAAATTTTAACTATTTCTCTACTCAATTTTATTAATTTTGAAGTTGTGATATTTGTTAAATTATTATTAATACATTTTAAGAACGTTTAAAATAAACGATCGAATGTAGAATTGAATACGCGCGAAGCTTCCATTAGGTATTGTAAATAAGATGATGATGATGTATCTAATATAAGCAGTCAGGAGTTCTGTTCAGTACTTTTGGATCCAGGGTATACGTCGGAGCAAAACCTTACTTTTTGGCAGCATATACTTAGACTACTTAAGAAAAAGTTGAAATCACCATAATATCACTTTCTAAATTTCGAGGAGTTCCCTCGATTCCTAATGGATCCCATCATCAGGTCACCACTTTGATGTCAAAAGGACCAATTTGGGATTATACCCTATACATCAAAAAAAGAATTTTTAAAATCGATCCACAGACGGCGGAGTAATCGTTAAAGATATAAAAAAACCTCCGCCTCCTTTTTTTGGAAGTCGGTTTGTGAGAATTATAATATATAATACTGCTGTGACAATTTCAGTGACGATTATGTACTCCAATTTATAAAGGATCCAGATACCTATGTGTTGGTATTTGAGAAGTAGGTATCCTAAATATTTAATGCGTAAAGACAACTTCAAAGTTCTGGGCGGGCGATTTCAAAACGCTGTAACGCCCGAAAGCATCATTTATACGGAAAATGGATTTTCCCTTAGGGCGTTTGTACAGTGCTAAGGAAATTTAAAGAACATCCGACTCATTTTTACATGGAAATTCGGATATAAAATTAATTTACAAATAATAATGCAAAAATGAAATATTATGAGTTACTGTACTGTTACTAGCTGGTACCCGCAACTTCGTTTAGCGTAAAGTTATCGGAAACGGATTCCTATTTTTTAAAAGGATTCCTAAGATAAAGTGGCCTATGTTATACCTTATATCCTCAGCTATCTGCCAGTGAAAGTCCCGTGAAAAAAGGTTTAGTCGTATCAGAGATTTGCCGGGACAAACAGACGGACAAACAGATTTTTTATTGTAATTACCGTATATACTTTACACTCCAATTTTATTTATTTGTATAGATGAGTTACTGATACCTACTTACTACTCTGCTTTCAGCGGAATAACTTCAAACTTCCGCTATCATGAGATAAATACAAGCTATTCGGGAAAACGAACCCTACGTTACACACTAAAGACTCATTTTACTTTAAACCATGAGAATAAGAATTTCCGCTGGGTCCTAGTATTGATGCTAGAGCTAGAAACTGTGGTTTGTCCGAGTACGCTTCATACTTTCTTATCTAAGTTTGTTCGTACCGTCATGAGCATATTTGGCCAAGCAATTTGAATTTGTCACAGAGTACAATTAGCAAAACATAATTTTTGATTATTAGAATCTTTACTCGACAATGTAAAGGTGCAATTGCCAACCATGAGCCAACCCGCAGTAGGCAGTGGTGATAGGACAACAATCATCACAAATACGCGTGTACTGGACTATTGGTGGCAAATTAGAAATTAGCGGTTAGGTTGCACGATGATGATGATGAAAGGTAATTACACAGTAAGGTTAAGGTAAACCGTGACGTCAACGGTAATCCTGCGTTTTCCTCCTTCATCCCTAATTCGAAATCAAAGTGGTCCAGGGAGGCAGCGTCCTTGACTCCTGCGGGTGCGTGAGGTAACAGAAATAAGCCTCTCTAATGTTTAGAATTCAGAATTGCTGGATATTTTAATTTCCTGGGTTTAGATTTTGTAGAGAAAACATATATACAAAATTTAATTTTGCTGTTTGCCGAACTTATGCTTTGTATTTTAGTTGTAATTAAGTAAAAAATGTAAAAACCCATTTGTTTGAAACAATGTATTAAATATTAGTGGCGCATATTATTAATTTAGGGCTTCGTATTCAAAGGGTAAAAACGGGACCCTATTACTGAGACTTCGATGTCCCTCCGTCCGTCTATTGGTCACCAGGTTGTATCGCGTGAATCGTGAAAGCTAGACAGTTGAAATTTTCACAGATGATGTATTTCTGTTGCCGTATAACAACAAATACTAAAACAGAATAAAATAAATATTTAATTCTCCCAATTTTGTCTTTTGTTTTTGCTCGATATTAATATTAGGTCATTACAGATGAAATTGACGTTTTGTAAAGGAGGAACATAAAGTCAATTTTTTTAAACATAATATATTTATTTAATCAAAGTATATACCATTGCTATCTATGCACTTTTGCCATCTCATAGGTAGTTCATTGATTCCTTTACTAAAAAAAAACATTCGGACAGGAGTCAATAAAATCTTTGAAGGCGCTTTGGACTGCCCCATCGGAGTTGAATTTTTTCCCTTGCAAGAAGTTATCCAAATTTCGAAAAAAAAGGTAGTCTGTTGGAGCAAGGTCCTGGGAGTACGGTGGATGTCTTGGACATTCCAATTGGAATGGACAATTGAAGCTCCTCTAATTTGGTAGCCATCTGTTGTGCAGTGTGTGGTCTAGCGTTGTCCTGAAGCAGCAGTGGCCTAGAGCGAATGACCAACCTCGGTTGTTTAGCAGCTAACTTTTCCATCATGATTTGGAGTTGCTGGCAATAAACATCTGCAGTAATCGTCGGCCAGATTTAAGAAAGCTGTAGTGAACGACACAGGCACTAGTCCACCAAACGCTGACAAGTAACTTTTTTTGAGTCAATTTTCGCTTGGGGCAGTCTTTGGCTGGTTCGCCAGGGTTCAGCCATTGCGACGAGCGTTTCCGATTATCGTACAGGATCAACTTTTCATCACAGGTAATGATTCGATTTAAAATCCCTTAATTATTGTACCGGTTGAGTAATGTAACGCAGCAGTCGACGCGCGTTTGTCGGTTTGCTGTACTCAATTCATGAGGTACCCACCTTTCAAGCTGTTTCACCTTCCGAATTTGCTTCAAGTGGATTAAAACAGTTTTCTCACTAACACCGCAGCCTGCAGCTAACTCGGACGTGGTTTGCGATGGATCCGCTTCCACAATACCTTTCAATTCTTCATTATCAACTTTGGTCTCCGGCCGTCCACCGGGGGCCGGGCCACCGGGGCTTGTTCTGCAGGTCGAAATTTCAAGAACGAAAACGTTGGAACTAAAAACGCACTGTGTTTTTTTTTGCGACACCGCCGCCATACACATAATTAATCCTTCGATCCGTTTCTGCGGCACTGGTGCCATGGTGGAACTCGTACTCGAAAATAATACGATATTTCAACTTTTCCATTTTGTAAACAGATTGACGTAAAAAAAAAACCAAAAGAGGAAAAAACAAATGAATTACGGTTTTCGAAACACAAATGCATAAGTAAATAGCGATATAAATTTGAAATTAAATTTCCTAACCAAAGAAGATATATTTGAGATCAAACTGGCCAGTACGACAAAACGCCAATTTCATATGTAAGGACCTAATATTTAAGACTAGTGCCCGATATTTGTACTAATAGTTATATAGAGAATGGTACGGAACCCTTAATGCGCGAGTCCAACTCGGCCTGTTTCTTGAGTCCTCCATTCTGTATCGTTCATAAGTTCATACATATTGGGTCAAGTATGTATAGGTATGTATATCCTTATTTTAAGTCGTATTTCTTAGAGTTTCGTGACTTCTGGTCCAAATAGTGATGTAATTATTGTAATTAAGGTTCTGTATAACGTCAGTGACCTTGAGCGTCAATTCCCATACTAATTTTGTAGGCGACAAGGACGTATCGCGTCGACCGGAGAGTATTGAAATCGGATAAAATAATGCTATAAATCTTAGAGATAAAATTTGCAAAAACTAAAACGACCTTCCCCAGAGTCTTGTCTTACTTAAGATACTGAAAAAATTTTCACACTCGTGTGATTTATAGAAGAGAAAAAAGGTTTTAACTTTAAAAAAATCAATTTAAAAAAGACAGTCCTCGGATAAATATAATACAGATTAACATATATTTTTTTGGGATATTTCAATACGACCATGACTGAGAAAAAAGGTTTCAAAGAACTCCAATTTTCAGTTATAACTAGCGCACATCCCCTTAACAACAAGCGTGCACGGTCATGGCCGTTTCGCTCGCTCAGACGGGCGGGCGATCCCTGGACGATAGGAACACAGGGAATAGGTATAATATTATGTATTGTATAATGTATGTTATCATTTATGGGTCTTTGGTAGGCAATCAATCAAGGTATCAAGGTGATAGGTAGAAGCTAAAAAAATAAGAATCTCCCGTCTCTCATAGTAAAAAAAGTAAAAAATAAAACTTATTTTCTAAATAATTCCCCATTATTTAGAAAATAAGTGTTATTTTTTACTTTTTTGTGCATTTTTACTTTGGCAGTCAGTTTAATTTTTTGTTTAAAAAATAATAATAATTTTTCCCTTTTTAGTGATTTATAGATTTTAAGAACGTTTAAAATAAACGATCAAATGTATAATTGAATACGCGCCAAGCTTCCATTAGGTATTGTATATAAGATAATGCTGATAATTGCTGTAAGCTACATACTGGCATATGCTTGCAGTTCTTTAAACAATGTCGAAATTTCCAAACAATTTCGTATCTTTAAAGACTGAGGAGTTCTGTTCAGTGCTTTTGGGTCCCGGGTATACCTTGGTGCAGAATCTTACTTTTTGGTAACATAATATGCTTGGGTTACTTCTGAAAAAGTTACTATATATGAACATATCAATTTCGAGGAGTTCCCTCGATTCCTCATGGATGCCATCATCAGGTCACTGCTTTGGTGACAACGAGACCAATTTCGGTTTATTCAAAAGTTTTTGTCCTATTTCGCTCAATACTAATTTTCCTAAAGAGCTTTTAGCATGATATATCAGCATTGAAACTTACAAGTTCCTATCTCCTATAGTTTAGAAATGCCAGGGGGGGACCAACTTATAAACCACTTTAGGGGCCGATTACTCGAAATACAATAGTTGACTTTATAAAAAAGGCATTTATGAAACCTTGCCTTTATTTTGGAGAGCCACCCCTAAAATATAAATTATTATAATTATTGTATGATGCCAAACCCGAGGTCTATTCACCGTCTTAACTGTACCAAATTTCTGTCTGTCTGTCTGTCCGCGCTTCTAGCTTCTGTAATTATGAATATAAATGGAAAAAAATTACAAGGTTACAGCTTGCCTCAAACACCTGCTCTAAATTTCCTAGTAGCTCTCCATCTATATTAGAGTAAAGGGTTTTCCTTGTATAAATGCCCCCAAACTGCGTAGAAGGACCCCATAGAGATTATGTAAATAGTTTGTGGTGTAAGCTCTCATATCGCTTTTTCGAATATTTGTCATAGTCTGACAAGATTAGCTTTAAAAAAATTGTTTACTGACGAAATAACCTATAAATCGCTTAGCCTTATTAGTAATCGCTAATCAGTCAAGGATACACTTTTTAACTAAACTAGTTTAGCTGTTGTTCCGTCGTCGCGTCGTCGGCGTCCGCTCTACGGACTAAGTACCCGTGTTGTTTTTTCCTTATGCAAGGAGCGTGAGGGCATTATTTGTGATGTTGCTGCAAACAACATACTTGTCACTTATCTATCCATAATATCTAGCTAATACTGTTAGCTCTTGTCACCGCCGGTGTGCTAGCTATACTGGAGCCCTCCGGTCGGCGCGCGACGACGGCAAGAGACCTGGTTCCTTGGAGTGTGGGACGGGCTCTTGTATGGGACGCTAATTGTGTCGTTACTATTGCTCCGTCCCATGTCCAAGGCACCTCGAACTAAGCGGGCGGTTGCAAACCAAGCAGAGAACCTCAAACGGTGCAAGTACGAGAACCTTAGCGGAGACCACATATTTGAACCGTTTGGGGTGGAAACCCTAGGTGTATGGGCTCCGGGCGCACATAAGCTTTTTAAATAAATATCAAAAAAGCCACCCGAGACCCCAGAGCCGTGAACTATCTGGCACAACGGATAGCCATTGCTATCCAACGGCAAAGGCAATGATATCAGTTTGCTAGGTACTCTGCCAGATGGGGACGACCTGAGGAAGTTTTTCTATTTATAGATATTTTTAGAGATAATCATATTTGTCGATAAGTCTTCTTTTTTTTAGTATTAATTTTTAGTTTATTTTAGTTTAATATTTTACTATATATTGTATTTGAATAATTGAAATAAAAAAAGCTTAATACTGTAGCTCCAAATTAAAATAAAATAAGCTTAAAAAATCTTCTTTAGAGTTCGCAATACGCCATATTAATCCTTACTTAATCTATATATGTATATATCAAATATTTCAAAACTCATGTAAGGCTATGGCGTACATTTGACAGAACAAAACTTCATACTTACATTATAAAGTTACGCGGTACGCCATCTTGGTTTTCACCATACTTCAAATGTCAACCATTTTGTTTTCACCATACATCAAATGTCAAAATAGCCCCAAAAATTTCAAAAGTGGGCCATTTAACTGGGGACACTTTTTGCCTCAACGTGCCTTGTCTATAATATATACGTCTATGCTATATACTGGGTGCTTTTCAGTCAGTGTCCAAACTTTCATGAGTGAATATACTCTTGAATATGAGTAACTTTTACTATGGGATCAACTTTCCTCACAACACAACGAACAAAAAAAACAGCTGTTTCCTACAAAAGGCCTACGGCATAGATAGCATTTTGTAGAAAACAGCAGATTTTTTTTTCAAGTACGAAAGTTGACCCCATAGTAAAAGTTGCTCATATTCAAGAGTATATTCACTTCTGAAAGTTTGGACATTTAATGAAAAAACACCATGTATATAAAAGGCAAATCTGATTGACTGATGTATCAACGCACAGGCTCGAAATTGAAATTACAGAATTGAACACTTATTTCTCATAATATGACGTACACATCCACTAAGTAAGGATTTTTCAACAAAAATAGGGGACAAAAGTTTGTATTAAAATTTTTATTCATTGGACATAATATTTGCATGATGATCGTATGAATTGAACATAAATGAAAAATAATGAAATACGTATTTCAGCGTTTTTTAATATTCAACCTCTAATAGAGTAAGTAAAATAGGGGTGAAATTTTTTAATTATTATAAATATATCGTTTAAAACCCAATTTCACGCGGGCGACGGCGCGGTCGATTCTAGTAATATTATAAATGTGAAAGAGAGTTTGTTTGTTTGGTTGTTTCTCTTTCACGTAATATCTGCTTAACCGATCATCATGAAATTTGGCACAGATATAAAGTAGACTACGGAGGCTACTTTATTTCGGCAAAATGTAGGGTACCTGCGAGATCTCTTTTTGCGCGCACAAAGTCGCGGGCAAGCAACATCTAGTTAATAACAAAATGTCACATAAACTAAGTTTTAACACAATGCCATTAGAAACTAATTATTGTAAACAAGCAGTAAAGACTGCTTGAAGTCATTATCGTGCAAGCAACACTTTGGAAACAGATGATATTAAGATAACAATATTTTTTTTTATTTTTATAATAATCTGACGGTAAATGATAAGATACAGACTTGAGTACTTAAAATTATGTTAGTGTTAAAGTATGAGTACTTTAATTACTTACGTAATTCGTATGTCTAAGATTCAGAAGCTTCAGAAGAAAATGAAACTTTTTAATGTATGTACTTGTTTACTTTGCAGGTAGATTTAGATACTAAATTGCGTTTGAATAAACAATTATTAGATTAAGCCTGTTTACTATAAGATTTACTGGCTGAATTTTAATAATGGCACAAAAAATAAAACACTTTTTCAAATCAAATCAAAAAGTTCCTTAACTTATACTTGAAACGAGACAATCTTCTATATATATATATATATAGTGTCGGTATCTAGAATACGGCTACAAAAATTACCATGAAATGTAGTATGCAGAAAGTTTTGAGGGAGAAAAATCGTTCAAGCTAGGTCTTATCCCTGAGAAACTGCGCATTTTTAAGCTATATATGTTTTTTCTTTCGTCGTGCAACAATATAATATAAATAATTTCAACTCTGTTATGTCAGTCCGATTGGCAGATTGGTATGCTTAATATGAATAATTTTTGCTTTGTTCGAAAATTCGAAATGTGGTGAGTTCGACTCCCGGTCAGATAAATATTTTTGTGAGTATTTTTTATTCATTTAAATTTATTAGAACACCAAGCAGAGCTTGGTTTCCCAGGTACTAGGTTATTAAATAACACTCACGGAATTCTCCCTGCGTGATGCCTACCACCGTTGACGATGATGTTCGGGAACTAACCCGGCGAGAAGAACCGGCGTAAGAAACTCGCACGGGGCATCTATTAGCAAAAAGATGGAAAATTGTTATTTTAAAAAATATATAAATATTTTTACAATATGAAAACTTAGTCTATATATTATTAACAAAAGTCAGGATACATATAGTACATAGAAGTAGCCTTGCAGGTGCACACAAACGTTCTTTAACAATGTTTTAAAAACTTTAATAATATTTAATACTTACGTCGCGTCCTCTTCTACCTTTCTTCCCCTTTTCCCTTAAAGAGACGAATGCGATGCTGACAGCTGACTTAAAATTTTTCTTCTCCACCGTCGACACTCATATTTTTTTCATACATTGATTTCGAAATCTGGATGCTTCGGATTAAACATTATCTAATAAGAATTTATTTAAGCATTTTTTTTTTAATTATTATTATTATTATTATTATGTTTACCCCTACCAAGCCTTAATATTAGGAATATATTAGAAATTAACTACGAAACGCTATGCGAAATTTTAAAATTTAAACTAGGTTACTATAGAATGGAGCCATATCCTGGGACTGTTGGAGGCGTGCGGATTCACATCCGGCTGAGCTCTGCCCGACATCCTGTATCTACTCAGAACCAGCAGTGTTGATGGCACTAGTCTGTATTGGTCTATAAGACCTCACAAATTGAGTATTAAAATATCTTAAACCGATTGAACAGGAAATGCTGACATTTGCAGACTAACCTTTAGAACCACCGACGCGACGTAGGATTTGAAAAATGCATTTGGCTACAAATTAGAAAACGGCCTGTTATGGAAATGAAATATAATATTTTATTCGATTGATATAGGTATATTTATTAGATTCCACAAAAAGAAATCTCGCGTGAACCGTGCATTTTGCTGAGATAAAAAGTACCTAACCTATGTGTAAATTCAGGGCTTAAACTACTATCATTCCGAATTTCATCAAACCCCGATCAGTGGTTATGGCGTGAAAGAGATCCATATATCAATTCAAACAAACTTTCGCGTTTATAATAATAATTAAGGGTTTTCGTCGTTGATTATCCTTTGAAACGCAGTAGACGTATGAACTTTGACCCTAAAATATAAGGGATTGGTGACCACAATCTTTCAAAATTATCTTCCATGTAGGCATGTACAGACAGCGACCAATTACGAATTACGATTTTATTATAATACCTATTGAATTGATGTATTTATTTTCCTTAGCATTTTCTATTTCAATTGGTTAACTTAATTCAAAGAAATATATTGTCATATTTGTGGTTTCATTTATAAAGGGCATAAATAAGTATACCAAAACCAAACAATAACTCAGTTTTGTCGTTTAATAATTAACTTTTATGGCCTACTGATTTTGTTGGTTTCTAAGAAAATTATTATCTAATATTATAAAGAGGAAAGATTTGTTTGTTTGTTAGTTTGCATTGAATAGGCTCTAAAACTACTGCAGTCTGCACCGAGAAAGAGGAAAGATTTGTTTGTTAGTTTGCATTGAACAGACTCTAAAACTACTGCAGTCTGCACCGAGAAAGAGGAAGGATTTGTTTGTTAGTTTGCATTGAACAGGCTCTGAAACTACTGCAGTCTGCACCGAGAAAGAGGAAAGATTTGTTTGTTAGTTTGCATTGAACAGACTCTAAAACTACTGCAGTCTGCACCGAGAAAGAGAAAAGATTTGTTTGTTAGTTTGCATTGAACAGGCTCTGAAACTACTACGGTCTGCACCGAGAAAGAGGAAAGATTTGTTTGTTAGTTTGCATTGAACAGACTCTAAAACTACTGCAGTCTGCAGCGAGAAAGAGGAAAGATTTGTTTGTTAGTTTGTATTGAACAGGCTCTGAAACTACTGCAGTCTGCACCGAGAAAGAGGAAAGATTTGTTTGTTAGTTTGCATTAAACAGGCTCTGAAACTGCTGCAGTCTGCACCGAGAAAGAGGAAAGATTTGTTTGTTAGTTTGCATTAAACAGGCTCTGAAACTACTGCAGTCTGCACCGAGAAAGAGGAAAGATTTGTTTGTTAGTTTGCATTGAACAGGCTCTGAAACTACTGCAGTCTGCACCGAGAAAGAGGAAAGATTTGTTTGTTAGTTTGCATTGAACAGACTCTAAAACTACTGCGGTCTGCACCGAGAAAGAGGAAATATTTGTTTGTTAGTTTGCATTAAACAGGCTCTGAAACTACTGCGGTCTGCACCGAGAAAGAGGAAAGATTTGTTTGTTAGTTTGCATTGAACAGACTCTAAAACTACTGCAGTCTGCACCGAGAAAGAGGAAAGATTTGTTTGTTGGTTTGCATTGAACAGGCTCTGAAACTACTGCAGTCTGCACCGAGAAAGAGGAAAGATTTGTTTGTTAGTTTGCATTAAACAGGCTCTGAAACTACTGCAGTCTGCACCGAGAAAGAGGAAAGATTTGTTTGTTAGTTTGCATTAAACAGGCTCTGAAACTACTGCAGTCTGCACCGAGAAAGAGGAAAGATTTGTTTGTTAGTTTGCATTAAACAGGCTCTGAAACTACTGCGGTCTGCACCGATTTTGATGAAATTTGGCACAGATATAGAGTAGACCACGGGGCCTTTCCCGATTACGGTGAAGCCAAAAGGAAGCTATGTCCTTACATAGGCTACTCTTATCGCGGAAAAATGAACAGTTCCCGCGAAATTACCTTTTGCGCGAACGAAGTCACTGGCAACATCTAGTATATAGATATGATCGACTGAATGCATGTTTATAATGTTTATAATATTTATAATAGATGACTTGTGTTGAAATATCTTGGTCAACGTCTTTGGTCGCTTCAATTTTTAAAATAGATCAATGATTTGATTTGTCAACACTTTATATTATGAGGTTAACTAATGATTAATGTTATATCGAGGTTTCCTGACAAATTTCGGAACAGTGACTCATATGAAGGCGCATACTAGACAACATCTAGTATTACTAGCTAGCTAGTACAACTAGCTTTTATCGCGGGCTTTGAGCGCGGCGACCGAATCAAGAAATTCCGTAACGAAAATAAACCTAACACCCCCCACTCTGACCGGCACAGCGGTGCGGCGTTGAAAGCCGTGCATCGTCTAACGTCGTTTCAGTTCGGCAGACTTCGGCACGGTGTTTGTGTGCGTGCGACTAGACGTATGCGTGTAGACTTACTATGCAATAGCTTTACCGCGGCAGTCCTCGAGTGCCACACGTTTTTTTTTTAATTACCAAATTCATATGGCCAAGTGTACCTGTATTAGATGGATGATTAATTCGCGTGGTGTGGTGAGATTGGCGCACCTCAGAGCCGGCATATTGGCAGCTGCGATGCAGCTGGCGCGTACTTCTTGCTCGTTTTGCTTCACCCGCCCGCCGACAGAATCTTGCACACGCCATATCTGTGCGTACGTCGTACGTTAGATACGTAGAAGACGATGTCCATATTCTAACTAGTCGGGCCATAACATCTGGTATTGTTACATGCCAGTTCCAACCAGTTGATTAGTTTTTATACACGATTAATGGTTCTGTTTGTTCTTACATTCACGAAGAAAAAAATCGTATCATATTCAAAAGATTTCCCATTAGATTACATTTAGAATTTGTATTATGTGTCCCTGGAAAATACTAAGTACATAATATTCTGTTGGTTAACAATAATTTGTGCGAATGCTGCAACGTTTGCCACTAGTCACCACAAACTTCTTGTTATTGGAATGTTAAATAGGCTATTATCATCAGTAGCCTGTAGCCCAAGCAGGAACAATTGACAAGAAAGTATTTGTAACGTTATCGAATAAAATTGTGTGAAAACCGATAAACAGCGCCTATACAATGTTACGACTTACGAATACGTTGTTGTCAATTGTTCCTGCTTTGGGCAGCTGTTTACCTTCAAGTGTATTCGACTGGTCCTATCAGCACGAGCTGCTGCTCATGTGGACATCTGTGCTATGTCACTAAATTAATATTACGATGTATCATTTTTTATGTTGAATAAGAATGATGAAACTATATGAAAAAAAAAAGCTTTTTATATGCCGCCATCAATTCTTGCATTAGTATAGTGGAGTATAGTAATAGTCGATTATCTATTAATATTATAAAGAGAAAAGGTTTGTTTGTATGTTTGATTGTTTGTTTGCATTGAATAGACTTCGAAACTACTAGACAGATTTTGATGAAATTTAGCACAGATATAAATACAGATATAGATAGACAGATTAGACCACGGGAAGGCTACTTTTTGTCGCGGCAAAATGTACAGTTCCTGCGAGACTTTCTTCAGCGCGCACGTAGTCGCGGGCAACACCCTAGAGTATAAAATTGTTTAACAGAGTAAACATCATGCTTGCGCGCGGACACCGCAGTCGCATGCGCGTAAATCCGACGACTGGACATGATTCTATCAAATGACGCGGACGTCGGTGCCAGTCAAGCCAGATAACGTTATCACCAGACACCAGCCTTGCTCTGGGGACTGCGGTTGACGACTGCTAGTCTTGAGAGTCGTTGTTCGTAATATAGCACCATTCTTCCTAGATTTCAATAATTTATACTATGACAAAGATACAATGTTAAGTTAAGCTACATTTTGTAGGTTTCCTTAATCACTTATACTTGTATAGAACTCGGCTCTACATCCTGCTAGGAGCTCATGTTTTGCTATGTCAAAAGCTGTAAGTGTTACAATTATTTTCTAAACATGCTTGCTGCCTTCTTGGAACAACATAGTATTTTGAGTGTTTTACATCATTTATTCGATCATTTTCATTGGGTTATGTAGAGTTGTAGAGCTAAAAATACATTGTAAAATATGGAATTATAAATGCAGTCAAATTAACAGTTGTTGTGGTTTTATGAAACTGTTATATATATCATCTGGCATGTTAATTATTATTAGCATTGGAATCAATAAGCAAATAGTGTATAAGTAATAAATATAAACAATAATTAATAGGTATTCTGTAATTACTTTATGTGATTATATTTATAGGATTGGTTGGGCAAAAACGAGAGCCATTTTTTAACGCAATTCATTTCTCGTTTCTGTAACGATCGCGTCATCGAAACTAAAACAGGTCGGCTGCGCTCGCGCCAGCCATCGCCATGAGCCAACAATGAGTTGCCAGTGCTATATTCACATTTGTCTGTGTGGTGAGGCCGCGTGCTGTAGTTGGCAGTAGGCGGCACGAAATGTATGCGGGGTCTGGCGGTGTTGACGCTCGGCCGGGCGACGTACTCTCCTCAATGACCTCACTGCGAGCGCCGATCGTACCTAAATATGACCTAACCGTCCGAACCATTGTCTTTTTGCCTCATCGGTTTCTTAGTACTGTAGGTTTAATTAACGTTGCGCTACAGGCGTATTAGTGTGCGCCGATGAAAATCGCGTTAGCGTTTCGCAAAGCGTCAAATAACATCAGCAAATACCTAGTCATACAGCGCTCTGCACGTGGCACAGTGTGCTATATGTTATGTAGTCAGTATTAGAGCCTATGGCATTCTTGCGCAAAGACGAGGACATACGTGAAACACCACCTGACGCTACAGCTGGTAGCCGGCTGCTAGCATTTACCCACAAAACTCGTTTTCTACAAGACTGTACAACAAGTATGGCGGCTGGTGTCAGAAAAACTTAATCCGCCGCTCTCGTGCGAATAATATGTAGGTCTAAGAGTAGTTTGTAGTATTTCTGCCGTAGTAACAGTGAACGAATTTTTACAAAATTAACACAATTTTACAAAATTAACAAAATTGTAATGTCTAATTAATGGAATTATTAAAATTGTCCATCATCATCACAGTCCACTATCTTATCTCAATAGTAATTAAGTCTCACTAGTAATTAGAATATTATAACAATTAACAAGTGGCACTAAATCTTACCATGATCATAAATTTACACGCAGAGGACATCTCTTATATTTTAGTTTTTTTTAGCTTCAGGTAAATAACGCTATGGTAACGCTACCATGGCGTATCTACCTATCTACGTTTATATCGGCATGTAATGAATTGTAGAGTTTTATCGCAATCATGATTCATGACATTTTTTTGCATTAAAAACGCGTCTACTGTACCAACGCGCTGAGTTTTCGTGAAAGGTTACATGACTCTCATTTAAAGCATTTTCCTCTACAGTTATATTGAGGTATCTACCCTACCATCAAGGAGGTTTTCCCTTTAATATAGAGAAGATATTCCATACTCTCTTGCTATAACGTGTTTGAGGCGATACGCCCGCGCCGGTGTGTCGTTCTGTGGTACTATGTAACATAGATAGTGGTTATAAGTAGGTAGAGGCGTGTAGGTAGAGGCGGACGTACCGCAAGCCGCGATAGCGCTCGACCCTGATAATTTGCTGCGCTTAAGTTACTTCAAAGGCTTCTTACGACACCAGACCAGGTTTCGGGCTTCTTGCCGTGAATCGATGTTCTGTATATGGATGCACTATGTACATGTCCTTGTATACATAATTACATGTTGACTTGTATCTATTTCGAAAAGGGATATAATTAATCTTGCGAACAAAAAATTAGTTGGCGACTGTACATGAGCATACTGTATTCTTGAATTTAGCAGCGAATTAATATGTTGGCGACTAAATTACTTAACTGGCGAAAGCGCTTAGGCACCGAAATTTATAAGTTGGCCGAGTTGGCGACCATTAAACGATGTAAGCAGCTATAAAACCAGATTGGCTGCTAAAAATTCAATTTACAGGCTACGGAAAATCGCATTTTTGGATACTGTTGACACCCATGTCAATTTTACCAAAAATAAATTTCCACAATTTTGAAATTTCAAAATGAATGTTTTTTTGTAATCTGCCCCCCGAAACCGAGAAAAATGAAAAATGAATATTTTGTCCGCTCCTTTACGTTTTTTTATGTGCGTTCGCTCGCTTCGCTTCGCTCGTTTTGCTGCTTATTATGTTTTTTGAATTACCTACATCAGGGAAAATATATGATCCGATCCGTAAATTAAATGTGTACTCTCAAATTGTTGCCAAAATGGTTATTTGTTCTCCAAAATGATATCTGTCTGCCATTTTTTTTTTTAATTTTTAATTCTTACATTCTTTTGCCAACTTGGTAATTTAGTATTCCATAGTCGGTTTAGTTACACCCAAAATTTGGTTGTTTTGTCATAAGTTTAAATTATAATAATATGCTCTACAATGTTTGTTTTAAAAAAACAATAATAATATAAGGACGGGGGATCGATGGACGATTCACACCACGTCAATCTGGTCCCGTGGTAAGTTCTCGAAGAACCTGTGTTACGGGTACCAGACAACTGAAATATATGTAATACTTTTATATTATACACATATTTAAGATCTTTATTATATTATACACGGAAAAACTTTTTGTTCCTTCGGCGGGATTCGAACCTGCGACCCCCGGCTTGAGCACTAAAGTACCGCCTTTAGTGCTCAATCATCGTGTAGTTCCGAAAGTGTATAAAAATACCAATTTTGAATAAAAAAATTTGCCTTTTGACTTTGACACCAACACGCTTAACCACTGAGCCACAGAGGTCGTCAATACAAACATATAATCCTATTGTTTTATAATATGAGCATAATATAATGTACACTGCAGAGTGCAGAGTCGGCAGTAGGCTCTAAGCAGCCTTTTATATTGCGTTGTAGTCAATAATGCTGCCTGCTGGTACTGCCTGAGCGCTACCTGAGCGCCTCGTTATCCTTTGTTATATTATACCGTGTAAGCCACTTACAAAAGTTTTACGTACATTTGTTACTCGTCTTCTTGCTCTACATATAATACAGAGCCAAGTGAGACTTATCCAAATTCTAATGAAAAAAGGATAATGATCGTTATGTATTATGACTGTCACTAAAGTTTGTAGCTCGTTCCCGAAATCTGAAATGAGTTATTTGACGTCGATAATGTGCGTTGACTAAAATGTAGAGATCAGGCGCGTTTCATGAGAACATTACTATAAAACGACCGTGAGGCGATTATTTTGCCAGCAACGTGTATTGACTCATTTTATTTATCGCATCGTCGCCAACAAACAAGTCAGCATGAGTAGATCGAGTGCGGGCCGCGCTCGGGGCGCACGTCCATGACACCCGGGGCCGTGCAGCACCTCTCCTATCTGGTGCTCGATAAGGCGCACTATCTGCGGCCAGCAGGCGCGGGGGGGCGGGAGCTATCGGCCGCTATGTTGCCAGCACGCTCGTCGCGCGTCGCCTCGGAGAGCCGCCATCGCTCGCACATGTTGCGGAACGTGAGGGCGGCGCGGGGGCGGGCGGGGCGCGCGGGACGGGACCAGGGTACGGCGGGCGTCACACCGGCCCGCGGCACGCACACACGCGCGCCACCACCGCGCACCGACACGACGCCCGCGCCCGAGGAGCGTCACTGCGCCTTATCGCAGCCATCTTTAAATGAGCACGCCGCATGCCACCCGCCAGCGGTACAAATTCCTTTCGAGAACGCGGTGGCCGTAATAGCTGCCGGCGACTAAAATCCTTTTATTGTCCTCCGCGCCGCCGGCCATATGTGACCAGTCGTGTAGCGACAGCCTTCAAGGTTGTTATAATTACCAGTCGGACCGGTGACAGGAGAAAACCAGACTCATCTAACGTCGTATCTATATTCACTCGACTAGAAGAATCTCATAGACGATGCAAGAGCATTTATAGTTTGACTCATTATATTTATATACGTAATTGTTTATAGGTATACTTAGGTGTGGCATGTAGATTGTAGGTAGAGCCTCAGAATACGCAACTGACAACTCACAGGGGTAAAAAATCTAGTTCAATGGTGTGCGCTACATACATATCTACCAAAGTAGGTAAGAGGTCTTGTGGCAACCATCTGTACGGTATCGATCTCGGGAGGGAGGCGTGGGTCGGCATCCCGTTGCCTTCGCTTCGACGACGGCGGCTTAAGCGTCGCTTTCATATATTCCGACAGCCGGGAGGATGATAAAGGAAACTGCCTACAGAGTCGGCCCCTCGCGGGCGATCGCTATGAGTGAGGTTAGTGAGGCATGTTGTCGCGTGTCTATATATAGTTCGTGTTGGCGATGCTGTGCGAGGGCCGCGCCCGCCGCCGCACCGCCGCATCGCTCCGGCGACACCGCCCGACGAAAGGTCAATTGGCGCGCAAATTATTTGCGTCGCAAAACCCGCAGCGTCGCTGCACCATCCTACAGCTATACCTAGCGCTATAGTGTCACGGTATTTATAACAGTTTCCTGTTGTGTCTCTGATAACGGCGCGGAAAACTCTTGGCGACGACTATCAAGACACGAGAACCACACGTAATAATGAGTGAATAAAACGAGCTTATTTATCTCCTCGAATACGTTACAAGACGTAATTATGTCTTATCTGGCTTTTAACGTCGCTATGTAAACTCGCGTTGTAGCGGTGCCCATAATCCATGCCAACACGGTGAGGTCGTATCAATTTTTTTCTTTTGTAATAATTTCGTACAACCTACGCTGTTATATTATACACTAGCTGTTTTCCGCGGCTCCGCCCGCGTAAATACAGTATCCCACGGGAAAACTGCACTTTTTTGCGATAAAAAGTCTATGCTTTAATCCAGAACTTAAACTACTCCCATACCAAATTTAATCGAAATCCGTTCAGTAGTTTTTGCGTGAATGAGTAACAAGCATCTATCCATCCATCCATCCATCTATCCTCACAAATTTTCACATTTATAATAGTAGTAAGGTTTACGTGTTTGCTTAGATATTGCGATTTTTAAATAGTTATAGACTCCCGGGTGGCTTATGTTTAGAATTTGTACATGCCAACTAGCTGTTTCTCCACAAGAACTCGGCGCATAACGTTACAAATACCCAGCAACATACCGTATATCACGAACGGCTTACCACCAAGCATGAGTTGCGTCATACTGTGCCAGTAGGTACCAGAATAAACGATCGCCCTCGAGGCATCTACTTCAAGTCAAAGACACTTTTGGTAAAATTGTGTCGAATTTGCCGTCTGTTGTCATTTTAATGTAGACTATAGAACATCTAATGCTTAGTGAATTTAGAATTAAGATACATTCAAAAAACAATAACACCAAGCAGATATGTTCGCGTGGCGACGCGTTGTTCCACGTCACGCGAACAGCCTGACGCACCACATTTAATGATTCACATCAAAAATATTTTATTCTTCGCATATTCGCTCCGGAAGCGAAGGGACCGCTGCACTGTATGGCCCCATCGTGTGCGAGGCAATTAGGGCATGTCTGCAGCTCTACATAGTACACATTTTGCCCAACGCGTCTAATGACATGAGTTGACGGCCAATATAGAGCCGTACGAGTCGCCCGCGACTGTAAGTTGTACTTCTATCGGTAATATTAGCAGACAGATTAACACGTAGCGAGTAGCTACTTACTAAGGGCCTGTTTCACTATCTACTGATAAGTGTCGGATAGCTTATTTGCGTGTTTTGTCTCTGTCGCTCGATATAAATTAAGCAGCGAAATAAGCTATCCGACACTCACGAGAAGATTGTTAAGCAGGCCCTGAATGTTTTCAACCGACTTCCAAAAAAGGAGGTGGTTACTACTACGTTTAGTAAATACTGAACAGTAGAATATTGGCTTTGTTGCAACGTGTTAGTTGTTAACAAGTCTTGATTCTCGATTATTAAATTTTAAAGGCTAATAAACCATTCAATTATGAACTCTATCCTACTCTACCTTTTACGATATAGCATATAGGCAAGGCCACTGACGGATTGAAATATTTGTTGCCAACAATTTAACTTGTAACTTTTGAATAATATTTAAACGTATGAAAAAAGTAGCCTCAAAAATATTTTCAATAAGAATTATATTGGCCCGAGAATGTAGAGCAGGCTTTGGCGATAACTTCGCACATGTCCATTAATGTGATGTTACATACTTAGCCCTAATCCGTGTTCGTTCCACTGTTTACTGGCCAGTGTCCACTGAGATACAAACATCTCTACATTCAAGTATGAAATGGGAATACCTAAAATGAATCCCCATTTTGCTGTATTCCCCAAGTATATTTATAATATAAGTTTCGGGAAAATCAATTACGGATATTTTGGGTATGTGATCTACTGCTTGTTATAAAGACGTTTAGGCAAACAAATTATTGTCATATTCGAAGCAAAAAAATCATCTCGTGTATGGGAGAATCTCAGCTCAACGCAAACTGGCCCATATAAAGGAAGATTTTTTTCGAGTATGCATGACAATTATTTTTCTGCCTAAACGTCTATACATAAGCAGTAGATCATATTATGCCCAGAATATCCGGAATTCATTTTACCGAACCTTATATATCTCCAGAATATTTCAAGAAGTATCGACACTCGACAGTTGCTCCACAATCCAGACTACGCTGTCGACTCTACGCCTTAGATAAGCTGCAAATTAAGTGACACTTTGATCTGAAACTGCTAATTTCGAACTCTATACTCTGTTGATATATTTTATTATTTTTCGTTCTATTAATGGAAATAAATAATTTCCTGTGCACTACGCTTCAAAGTATGTTTCAAGTATGCGTGCCCGCGAATCAACGGCTCTGTTTAGCGATTTTCATCTAATCGAGCGGCAACTTGTTCGATAGTACAATTAAGGAGATATTGTGACTTGTGAGTGCGTAACGCCGAGTAGATAGTAGATACTTAAGACACTGAGTGTCACGACTTACGGTAGGGTAGAAATGTAGCGAGTATATAGTACATAAGTACAAGTAGAAAGTTGTATGATTCTGATAATTTTATATTTTCTTATATTCGGAAAATTTACCTGTGTACTTACTACGTGCTATGTAGATAGCAGATACTTAGTTGACTTAACACTTATCGTAAACATTTTATGAACGACTTGCAAGACAGCCTTAAAAGTCTGCACAATCAACAATTAAATTTTTAAAGGTATTCTTCGAGGGTTGCGTAAAAAGCGATTACCACCCGCATTAAAACGTCGCAAGAAACAATAGTCAATGGTTGAAAAACTTGTTACCATTTTTTTCGTAAGATAAAATATGCTGTTATTAGTTGGATCTTGGAACTAAACTGTTTTTGTACTTGTAAATTTTAACACTTGATAGGTTGATGAAGGTTGAAAGTTGAAACCTGAATTCAGACTTTAGTTTTAGTTACTGGTAGGTATATACAATCTTTGTTTTAATGTTATTATTTAGAAGCGCATCATTTTACTACTTACATAATCATACAAGGCTTTTTTCGAACTTTTGATGCAAAACGGACGTAACTAATATTCTTAGTAATGGTAGCAACAAAATTATAATTTCTCGGAACTAAAACCCCAGTAGTTCTCAAAATTGTAATCAACATACCTATAATATAATATATACGCATATAAAATATAGGTCATCTTTCTTCGTCTGCCCAAACTTCGTAGTATGAAGTTCTTACCAGATCCAAAACCTTTGCAGTAGTAGTTCAGCGATTATTCCGGTTGAAGTTAGTGAAAAAACTGTAACCTCAAGATAAATCATGCGTAAACTTAACAACGTAAACAAACTTCACTATCCTAAATAACAAAAATTTAGTGAATGAATTAGATATGAAACACAAAACCGGATAAAAATTGAAAGGAAAAGTATTTACTTGATAGTGTAATGCCGACAGCGTCGCGGCACGAGAGTGAAAGGCAGTGAGCTTTTATTGTTATGTTCAATGTGTATTCTAATTGTTTGAACTTGAACGTGTTAAGTACAGTTAACTGCGGAACTTTGTAAAGTTTATTCAAAATTCATTATTTAACTCTCAGTTTTATAAGATTAAACAGTAGGTTTATTAAATTATATATTCATAATTTCATACACAAACTGTTATGATTTTATTGTTTCTTGGCTGTTATAATAAAATGTAATGTATACTTTATTTGTATGTTTGATTTCGTGATATTTTATACAGAATTTTTAAGCAGTAAACTTCGATTATGGAATGAAAAGTAAAGGTATTTGTTTTTTTAAATTAAATACTATTTTTGTTTTAAAATAAAACTTTTTTTTTAAATTAAAGTAGACAAAATTTGAATTTTTTTTTTTTTTACTTCAAATAATGTAATTCTAATAAAATATTTAATCGTCGAGAATTTAAAAATCGCCGAGTAAACCGCGATAGTGTACACGTAAAAGACAAAGTTTCGCTAGTCTAGCTTATCGAAAAAAATATATATAAAAGAAATAATTAGTTCAATAAGATTTCTCTGCCGACTGTACCAAACTGATTTACTAAAATATAACAATAGCGATTACACGGATCGTGTTCTGTATTAATAACGTTAATTGTAGATATTGATCTCGGATATCAACGACGCAAGACAACTTAGTTTGTTGACAGCGATGTTTTTTTAACAAATCGCTGTAAAAATTGTTTGATATGTAAGTACATAGAAATTGTACAGTCAGGTACGAGCCCGTGGTATGCTCGACGGTCCCTACACCCTGGGCAGCGCCGGCTGCGTCGCTCTATAAATACACAGCAGGTGTGGTGGGCCCGGGGTACGGGGTGCGGGGCGGGGGCATCCGCCTCTGCAGCGCTCCAAACCGCTCGCAGCGGCCAACGGACCTTAGCGACGCCATATCGATTGCGAGGGCTCCCCCTGCGGCGCGGCGCCTCCATTGTGCCGTGGGATGCCTTCAGTTTCCTGCCTCTGCCTCGCCGGTTGTCTGTGGATGACCCGCCGCGCCCCCCGCCCCGCGCCCCGCGACATCCCGATGTCGGCCAGATGCTCCCATGCTTTTGAACGAACTCGTGGAACTGTTGGTTATATACTTTCACATAGTAAAATATATTTTGCGTCATTTAAAAAGGATTTCACTTAATCCACTTTTGGGTTATTCTTACTAAATACAAACAAAAAATATAAAACAACTTCAAAGCAAAAGCAATAACATTCTTAAAAATGTGTTTAAATTACTTTTTAGTATGAAATAGTTCTTATTTTCGAATTAGTTCCCCTTTTCAATTTTTGTTATAATTTAACAATTTCTTTACTCAATCTTCTTTATTTTTGAAGTCGTTACCAGCCAATTTGAACGTGAGTTCTAATAATATATTTTTTAATTTTTGGTAGGTATAAGGATAATATATTTTGTGTATAAATACTGTTTAAATTAACTATTATTTTAATTCAAGGATTTCTGCAGTTGTTTGGGCTGTTTTGGCTGTGGCCTGTGTTTAGTGATTTTAGATTCAGCTTGGCACAAAATTTCACTTTTTAATAGTAAATATAGTAAATATGCATAGGTCACCTATAAACCTAGATACTTTAAAATAAAGTCGAAATCACTATAGGTGTCCCTATAAATTCGAGAAGTTCCCTCAATTCCTTATGGATCCCATAACTACAATTTGGTGACAAAAGGAGCAACTATGAAGTTTACCCCTTTACAATAATAAAAAAAATTGGACATCGGTCCATAAACGGCGGAGTAATCACGTAACATACATACATAGAAACATACAGTCGAATTTTAAACCTACTTCTTTTTGGAAAATCGCTTAAAAATTTGAACACTTTTGCTCTCGATTCGATTCGATCGACACTATTACATTGCTTTGATGATTATCATTATCGTATTAACTATTTAAGTATCGTAATAATAATTAGTTGATGAATTAATCATTGTTATTTTGTAATAAATCTTAGAAAACTATAAACGCACATAATAATAGATGTGGGAATAGATATAAACATTATTATAATAAATTAAAGTCTACGAAAACTTTGAAGTCAACTTTGTGTAGAAAAGAAGACACGCTTCCTAGTTCCTACCGAACCGACTCTTACCGAAATCTACCGAATCGACCACGTTCCTAGATATTATAGTAAACATATCTGAGAGTAAACATTTTATAACTTTCAGTATAATATTATACTTATATAGTATCGTATATATGCGTTAGCTCAACTAACACTAAATTAAACCTAATATAACTATGGTTTTATAAGTTTTAACCAATATGACTTCAGTCACGGCGAGTGCTTTTTGCTATTTTTGCAAAAGTAAGTTTCGTCACAAAATATCCAAGAATCTATATTATTTTTATCAAAACATATTATTGAAATATTTGTTGACGGCAATAGATACAACGGTGCCATTACTATTTAGTGTATTTCTTTAATGATAGCAAAAGCGATACTTTACTTTATAAAATAAAATGTAGGTTACTTATTTTGGTGATCCCATATTCAGTAAGTAATTGCTTTCGTCCGAATTTAGTTTGCAAGTTTGTGAAAATAATTTATAATCCTATAAATTTAATGCCTTTTAATTAACATGTCTAATGTTTTGACATAAACACTAAACTATCATTATACTATATCATATCGATCACATCATTATTTTTATGTATAATAAAGTGTATAATTGTAGTCAGCAGTGTTATATCGACCTTCAAATACGGAGACTACAAAAACCTACATCTTGAGTTCCTTCATTTTTTCTCATTTTTTTCAGGTAGGTACCTAAAATAAAATAAAAATTAAATGTTTAAATAATAATGATGATTTTTAAGATTTTTTATTTTTTAATGGTACCTAAATTTTCTGAAAATATAGATACTGAAATGTCCTACCTGAACTTTACAGGACACATGTATAAATAGGTTTAGGTACCTATTATATGATTTTCAAATTATTTCATAATGACTTTATTATATTTTTACCCGTATAATAAATATCTCAGGTCGGGTAAGGTATGGTGTCTCACTACCTAGCAGTGGCGAAGGGTGGTTTTACTTCCGAGGGAAGCCCAAGTCGCTAGGCGTGAGTTGTGCAAGTTTTTGGAAAAGAAATTTAGCACCATATTAAGTATGATGGCCAAGGTCGTTACAAGCGTGTAGAGTTGTGTGATGTGTCGTGTCCGAGAGAAATTGTAAATACTTAGGTAACTATTCCTATAGTTATACCTACGGTTCCTATTCCTATAGTTATATATACGGTATTCTTATACCTACAATAAGGTATATTTCGAAATACAAAATAGGTATGTATAGGTTAATAATAAAACGTTTTTCTGTGTATTCATTAACTATTGTAAGATAATCATAATATTAAAATACTTCCACGGTACTACCGCCTATTAAATAATAATATATAATATGTATTATGATCGTCTATTATTATGATATCTACAAATTAAAATTCATAGTAGTTACGTATCCAACTTTCCGCTTACCGTAAAAGTAGATTTATTCAAATGATTTATCACCAACAATAAACACAACACAAGTAGTATCACATTCAATATTCACATATAAGTACACGTAACACGTAACACGTATTAGCATAAACTTTGAGACGAATTATATTTATCACTTCTTCTCACTGCTCATTATAATTTAAAAAATAATTATTATTAACGTAATAACATGATTTTACATCCAAGGACGCGCGACTGAGGTACCGCCGAGCTACTTTTCAAAATTAATTCGCCTTATGATGCACGTAATGTTATCTAATAACGGCTCCTCATTGGTGAAAGCTACAAAATTGCGGGTTAATGTCACAGATAAATAGCCCTTAATTACTACTTAATTTCAACTTTATTTCTAACGAGATAAGGTTCTTATGATCTCCCACCATAACTCCAAATATATCAGGTTTTAAAGAGATCTGTGATTCCAAAATTCGTGTCAAAGTTGCAACATGCAGCGTATAGATGTCGCTTGACTCGGTCTACATCGCGCTATCGCTTGTCCGACCTGACTTGTGTGAGATATTATTGTTTTCCATATACTAGTTTTGGCTGGAGGTCTCTATGAGGTAATCCGAAAGGGAAGCCGATAAGAATGGAGTTCTTTAGACCCTTCGCCACTGCTACCTAGTACCTAGCAAGTCACCTGTAGCCAGTAGCCAAACTACTATCTACTAGCCTTCCGTGTATAGGGCGCCTGTGTTGAATTCGTAGTAACGTTATAATAACATTAGAAGCTTCATTATTATATGGACTGATAAAGTCTTAGGATTATACATTTCGGAGATTTGTTTCAGCGCGGGAAGTTCACTCACCCGCACACGTGCACACTGCAAACTTCGCTCTTCAGTCTTCACTTTTCACAAAAACAGCGATGTGGTTTATTTGCAAAACAACTGAATTTTAAAGTTAACTTAAAATAGTATATCATGTAATGTGAAATGTCTAGTAACTACTGGTAACTATGCAGCAATAAACTACGTCGACACTCGACATAGATATCAATGGGACAACTAGGGCCATCTTCATGAAGCGCTGATTATTAACCGACTTTACGATTTTTTGTATGCGTAATCGTTGAACGATTACTCCGCTGTCTGTGGACCGATTTTCAAAATTATTTTTTTGCTGTATAATCCTAATTTGCTCCTTTTGATACCAAGGTGGTGACCTGATGATGGGATCTATGAGGAATCGAAGGAACTTCTCGAAATTCATATAGGTACAGAACACATATACTGATTTTGACTTTTGCTGAAGATATACCCTGGATCCAAAAGCACTGAACAGAACTCCTCAGTTTGGTAATTTCGGCGTTGTTTTAAGAGTTTTCTGCAAGCACATGCCATTATGGGACTTACAGTAATCATCATCATTGTCTTATATACAATACCTAATGGAAGCTTGGCGCGTATTCAATTATACATACAAACGCTTCTTTTAAACTTTCTTAAAATGTGTTATTAAAATATAATAAATACTAGCTGGTGCCCGCAACTTCGTTTGCGTGGAAATAGTAAATGGAAACTGATCCCTTTTTACCCGACTACGGCGAAGCCAAAAGGAAGGATAATAATTTTGGCTGTCAATGTATGTTATTACCTGACTGCAGGTGTTTGGTATCAAAATAAAAAACTTGAAGAGACCATTCCAAAAACACATACAAGTAAAATGGTCAAGCATGAGTCTGACTCTGAAAAAATACATTCATACCCCTCGTTCATCCCTTAAGGATCTATGAGATATCCATTACATATCGAAAAATCATGAAACATGTGCTTAGCCATTTTCCTTTGCAACTACATTTACAAAGTTCCAAGCCGAAACACTCATTTAGTATTTTTTCCCCATACAAACTTTAGTACCCCTTAAAAGATCGAATTTTAGAAAATATTGAATTAGAGTTTTAGTAAATCATACCAAAGAGTAAGATCACTAAATTTCAAACAGATCTGGCCACAAACAAAATAGTTACATACAACGGTTGATACCCCTTTTTACCCCTTTACGGGGTGAATTTCGCATAATCCCTTCCTAGTGGACCTATACGTCACAAAAGGAATCCACGGTCCAAATATTATTATATAAAGTCAGTAGTTTTACCTCGGCGTTGATGAATCAGTCAGGACATGTTACTTTATATAATAGATTATAATAATATAATAGATGTCTAAAAAGGTAAATAATATTCTTTTTGAAGAAAAAATTAAACCGGCTTCCAAAGTAAAAATGCACAAAAAAGTATGAAATAAATCTTATATTCTAAATAATTCCCCATTTAAATTCGGCTAGAATTTTAACTATTTCGCTACTCAATCTTCATAATTTTGAAGTCATAGTCATAAAATATTATTTTATCAGGATACTACGTCTAACCTTGCCTCTTTTTAACTTTTGTAAGCAGCCTTAAATTCGATATGCTTAACTTTTATTTAATCTTATCCTATTAGGTAGGTACCTACCTACTATTGTCATTAAGAATATATGTTTGCTTCTGTAATTAATTATTATAAAAAGATAAATAACAGAAGGAAACATAAATTCTTCTGACCCTACGTGTCCAATTAATAAATATAATACTTACTGATGGTAATGTTATTAAAGAGGTACAGTTTGTTTCTTTGTGAGGTTGTAAATTGTGATCTCTGGATCTACTGAACCTTACTCATAATTTCTTCACATGTAAAATGTTTAACGCCCAAGCGACCCAACGAAGTGGGCACGGGACAGCTAATTATTTAATTACGCTCACGTACACCTTCTAGAAAGAATAATAATAGTAGGTGTTGTTGCTAAGCATTCTGTGAGTAAGTAATAAAAAGTCGTGAAATTCATCGTAATATGATTGATAATTATTAATCAATGAATAATGTCGAGGGTTGGGGGTTTATCGTCGATAGCACCTCTGTGTCTGCAGACACATTCTAGTACTTTGTGGCGATATAGCCTGTCTGTACTCATCATGTAATTTTGACAATAAAATAAATAAGTAAATATAATAATATTTTGTTATAAAAGTTACTTTATTAGAACTCCACCGGGAAGTCTGTGAATCTTTCGGAAAATGTAGCCCTCTACGGTTGATAAACAAGTTAAAACCATCTGCTGCTTCCCTCGTTCGCCTGCGAGTGTAAAAACACTGTGCAGCTCGGCCGGCCGTCCCCCGCGCCCCCCGACCCCGCGGCCGCCGACGGCTGGTGCCGGTCGCGCTGCCCGCCGTCGAGCCGCCTGCCTCGGCCCTCGCCTCATTCTGTCGGCGTCGCTCTTGCGCTCCACACACGCGGCGGCCGCAGCGCGTTCCTCTCGTACCACGACCCGCCCCGCGCCGCGCCGCGCCTCACCCCGCGCGCGACCCTCGTCTCGTAACGCTTAACCGACACCGTGTTGTTTTGTTGCAGCGGATTATGCTTCAGCAGATGTCCTCGTCGCCTGGCGTGCAGTTCGGCGAGGTCGCGACTCGTGCGCGCCCCGCCGAAAGTCGCGTGTGCGGCGACGCGTCCTCGGACGCGTCCTCCGACACGCCGGAGGAGGTCGATCTGCCGGAGTGCAAAATAAAAAGAAACTACAACTGCACGAAATGCACGTTCTACACGCAAAACCCGCGGGCGTTTTTAGTGCACTCGCGGGACGTTCACTTCGAAAAGTTAAAAATCTACGACTGCCCGCACTGCGTCTACGCCTCCCGCCATCATCAGAAGCTCACGCGACACATCAAGATGGTCCACGAGGCGACGTCCTCCAAGGAGCAGCAGACCCAGAATAACACCACCTCGGAAGCTAGTCAGAGTCAGCCGCAAGAAAAAATCGAGGATCTGCTGGAGGAGGTCGAGGAGGACGAAGACGCGATGGATGTGGACGACTGCGCCGAGGAGTCCATGGAGAGAATCGCGGAGGGGGAGCCCTCCACCGCCGACGACGGGTCCAAGGGTCGGGGGAGCTACTACTCGTGTAGCAAGTGTAATTACGTGACGCACATAAGGTCGAGGTACACCAAACACGTGAAGTACCACTCGATGCCGATGATAAAGTGTACTATGTGTGAGTTTCGGACGCCTTACAAGTGGAACCTGGACCGGCACATGAAGAACCACGGCGGCTCGGGCAACTTCCACTGCTCGATGTGCAACTTCACCGCCGACATCAAGCAGAGCTTGACCGTGCACGAGATGAACCACCACACGCACCCAGTCGGGCAGCCGGTGAGCCGGCGCCGGAACCGGGTGGGCGCGAGCGACATGTCGGCTGAGCCGGACGCCGCGGACGCCAGCGCGCTCATCATGAAGGAGGAGGACGGCAGCGGCGACTCGTCGCAGAGCGCCTCGGTGAGTGCTCGCCAGTTGCCCGTATAACACACACGTATGACGTAGGCGATAGGCCGCAGCGTCGGTGACGTCACACACCCTTATCACTCACGTCCAGCCGCTGACAAACCCGTATACTACATTTCGACCTTATTGCTATAACATTAAGGTTCAAATGTGGTACTCTGCAGGTGTCCACGACAGTACCTATTCTCTAGTTTCCAGTCGACAGCGCGGTTCGCCCCCCATCGCTCTCGTGTGTCTTGTATCACGTTTTTTATTTAAATACTTATTAGGTCATTTATTTTTTCTTAACATTTGCACGGGAGTTCATGATAATTGTTATAAAGCTCTTTTGTGGGTATCTTTTGTTACTAAAAAATGTTTTATGTGCTTACTAAAAGTATACTTACTATATCTATTTTTACTTTCACACAAAAATAAGGTTATATTTACTACTTTTAGATTTTTGATAGGTTTTTTATACTGCTAAAAATTTTATGTAAGTAATTCGTCCGTCTGTCTTCGGCTACCGTCCAAACGGTTAGTGCTAGAAAGATTAAACTTTGCACGGATATAATATGTAATTACCACGCCGACAAAGTACTAAAATAAAATCAAGAAAAATATTTTTATTTTTTTTGCTGTATGTACGTGTAGGTTTACTAGGTACACGTAAACAGGAGACGTTTTTTTTTCAACCCCTACCTCTTAGTACTTTAGGAATATATATTCTTTGCCCTTAGTTTGGGGTATCATTAGATAGGTATTTTAAAAACATTGAGGGGTTGCTAAGACTGGGTCGAAAAATCTTTAAAAAATTATGATGGTAGTCCGTGTGATGAACATTGTGAAGAATAATTGTAGTTATTAAAAATTTGTTAGTTCAGGAGTTATAGAGGCCTGACTTGTAAAATTACTTGGAAAACTTCGTACAAATATAACGAAATATGTAATAAGAAACATGTTAAATATTGGTATAATGGTACGGAACACTTAATGCGCGAGTCCGACTCGCACTTGGCGGCTTTTTAAGATAGCGATTCAAAGTAGAACTTTATTTATCTATTACATAAAAAGATGGAAATTTTAATGCAATTAAAAGTACCTATATTATCTTTTTGAGTAGTCAATAAAGTTCAATTTTGAATCGCTGTCTTAAAAAATTAAAAGGCTGAGCTGTGGTGTGAGCTGACCTTAAAATTCGTGATTTGTACGCCCCCCGTGATCCGAGTTACGACTCCCGCAAGCCACAAGTCTACTGTAAACATTTAGTTAACAAAAAACCTTCACAGTTTCGATAGTACGATATTGTAGTTACTAGTAATATGTCTTCAGCTACTCTAGATTACATAACGGAGCGTAGACTTCCGGTTTCCAAACGTGGAGAGAAGAGACGCCCTTTAGACACACTACACTCTCGAATCTGTCTCCTCTTCAACGACCTTGCAGCCTACAGGCCTTGAGAGGGAAGAGGAAGGAAGGGGTGAGGCTTAGGCTGGGACTATATTGCCCGGAATCCGGAAGGCCGGAGAAAATTCAGAGCCTTGGAAATATAACTCTGGACTAATAATACAATACAGCTAAAAATCGAACACTATTACATGACAGCTCGACACTTTAATTTTCAACTCTATTGTTTATGTTTTATTTTCAGTGCTCTAATCCCGGATCATAAAGTCCAAGCCTTAGTCAATCGCGCCTTCTTTTTTCAGATTCCGAGAATTTGGAAATCAGTCAAGGATGAGGAAGCTGATACCCTCGATCTTTGACTGATTCTTAGCTTTAACCATCAGGCGATCTGTCTGCTCGTTTGTTACTATAAAAATATAATTAATAAAAAAAATGCTATGCATTTTCTGTCCGCTATTTTATTTTGTATAATTAGTAAATTAAAATTAATTTCATCCGCCATAACATTCAGGCTTATTTGTTAATTAACTTGAATAAGAAGGGAATTCTAATTCACTTCCATAGTTCAGGAGATAAAATTACCTCTGATCTGGAAATAAAATTATCTAGGCACCTACAAAGATAACAAAGTGTGAGTCCTACGAGTACCTATATATAATTTGATTTAATATACCCGCTTTAAAATACTGGCAAATGAGTTTACTAAGGTAGTTTAGAATTTAGACGAAGTATAACGACGAAGTATCTTTCTGAGTTATGTTTAGTAACATTTTGAAAACTTAGGTATAAGTAACTTGTAATTAAAATTAATTTTTTATTTTGTCTCTATTCCAGGACATGGGTCTTCAATATACTATAAACGAAAGAGAAATGACTGGATATCAGAGTGACTCAAATGAAGCTTCAATGCCTGAAAATATGATACTAAAAGAAGATAGCCAACAGTCGCTCGGATCCTTGACTAATGCTAATCTAGACGATAGCAGAAATCAAAAAGAAAATAAAAAGGCTCCTAGACCCATTCCCCAATTAATACCTTTAACAGCTTCAACTCCAAACCAAAAATCCACCTCAGGTGAGCCACCAGCTAAAAAGTTTAAAGAAAACCCTACACCAGATACTACAGACCTGAACATCGCTAAAAAAATTAATAGTTTACCCAAGGAAGTAAATTCTACTCCTGTGAATAGTGCACTCAAGGAAACTGTGAGTCGAAAGAAAAATGAATCATTTTTTGATCGTTTAAAAGAAAGATTGTTGACAGAAACTGGTAAAGATGGATTAATATGTAAGAATTGCGGTTTCGAAAGTAAGTGTTTATCAGAACAATCTGTTCATGAAAAAACTTGTTTACCACAATCAAACAGAAGCCAGTTAAGTACGTCATGTTCAAATTTAGGATCAACAAGGTGTCAAAATTGCAGGCATCGATGTAAATCCAGCGCAGATCTAGTAATTCACATGCAAATATGTGGATCAAACCAAAAACCCGTTGCAGAAATAAAAACTACGTCACAACCTCCAGAAGTAAATGGAATTTCAAACAGCAGCGTAGAAAAAGACGCCGAACCACATCCGATGGAAAACGTGGTTTTTGTTTGGAATAATATACATCAAACACCAAATAAATTTGAAACTCCATTAGATATCAGAATAAATGATGACTCTACGCTCTCAGACCACAAAAACTTTGAGTCAGAAATTGTAGATGATAATGAGTCTATGAACTTATCGCCAAGTCAAGCGACCGGACGAAAAGTGTTCAAATGTCCTCATTGCATGTTCTGGGCTTCCACGGCTTCGAGATTTCATGTTCACATAGTGGGTCATCTAAATAAAAAACCATTTGAATGTTCATCCTGCAAATATAAATCTAACTGGAGATGGGATATCACTAAACATATTAAATTAAAATCTGTTAGGGATCCTGAACACGCCGAAGCAAAAGTGCTAATGACTGACGAAACTGGCAGACGCAACTATAGCAAGTATAACAGATTTATGGCCATTGCAATTTGCGAAAATGAACAGTACCAATTCCATTACCTAGACCAGAATGCTGCAACTAATACTGAAATAGATGATGAATCATTAAATGATGAAAACACGAACTCTCCATATGATATACAACCATTAAATCTACAAATATTCTCAATGGACACGAAGTTTGAAGCTGACAATAGGCTGGATGGGAAAAAACCTAAAAAGACCTTATGGAAATGCAAAAAGTGTAATTACAAGTAAGTTATTACTTTTGTTATTTAATTATATTTTATTCTGTTAGCAGAAATAGTTAACCATTAGGAAACATATTCAATGTATGGTGTATATTTAAGTAAAATGTAACTGTTACAGGGATACATCTCGAGAGGCACTTCTAGAACATGTAAAAGAGCATTCCAAGCAAGAAGAACCAGAAGATAAGAATAAAAAGCTCGAGAATATCGTAGACCCAGCAGATTTAGCGTACAGATGCGGACACTGTAACCAATTGTCAAATTGGAAACACGTTATTCAGGTGAGAATAAAACTAAAGTGATTAAAGACGTGTTGTTGCTAATATATATTGTACCTAAGTACTTATTGCTACTATGAAGAAAGTTATTTATAAAAAAAATATATGAGATAAATGTACCTTTATTTGTAATATTTAAGTGTTGCTTTCTAAAAAATTATATTTTTTATTGGCATTAGCTTTGTCTGAACCTAATTTTCATTTTATGTTTGAAATGCAATTTTCAGAGACACTGTCGGCTGAAGCATGACGGAATTATCAAAGTGATCACCACAGTTAAAGCGAAACCGGATCCAAACGCAGCGCCTAGTGAGCCCAATACAGAATCCTGTATCAAATGTCCATTTAAATCAAGCGACAAAAATTTAATACTCATGCATCAGCGCCAGCACCAACCTTCGCCACATTCCATGTTCAAATGCAGCCTGTGCCCCTTCTTCGTCAAGGATGAGATCGAGCTCGCGCAGCATTTGACTTTGCACGGCGTTACCGAACCGGACGAATTTAACATGTCTAAGGAATTTAACATGTTTAAGGTCGCCTCCAAGTCACCAGTGCCCGAACAAATGACCACCGTGAGTGTCACACCAGGCACGAAAAGACACAAGTGTAACGAATGTCCTTACGAAACGAACAGCAAGTCCCAATATATGTATCACGAGCAGTTTCATCGTATATCCGCTGATACGCCATATAAGTGTCCGGAATGCAATTATAGCGTTTCTAAGAGACACTTATTGCACCAACATATGAGAGTCCACGGGATAGTTTGCAAAAAATTCGATACGGAGATGGAAGTGGGCTCCCCATATCCAACGACGTTTCGACCGGACATCGAGGACAACGACGAATCTTACGCTAATCTAGATGACATTCCTTACGTCTGGGTATCTGCAAAAAGCGAGTTCCACAAAATGTTTAAATGTCGTTACTGTTCTTACGTTAATTCTCAAAAAAGCAAAATTCCGAATCACGAGGATATTCATTGCATAAAACTAGCAAACAACGATGTAACTTTTTATAAATGTCTAGAGTGCAAATATACATGCGACGGCAAGACCAAACTCACCGAGCATTCGAAGTCGCACGGTGAAATATACGGCCGTATTTACTGCCCGGTCGATCCCGATGTGCCAGACGAGGAACAGATTGCAAAGTTAAGAGAAGTAATCGAAAAAGACGGCGAAGCTGCAGATGTTGATGAAAATTATAAAGATGCTTACGGAAATGACAGAGTACTGTTCTTCTGCCAAAGATGTCCGGCCAGGTTTTTCGACAAACTGGAGTTACTGAGACACGATAAACTTCATAATTTCAATTTCAATTATGCCTACAAATGCAAGAGCTGTGAGTTTTCAGTTCCGAAAGAGAGTGCTTTAACTTATCATAATTTAGTGCACACAGATGAGTATAACACGAAGTCAAAGATGCTTAAATCTATTCACAAAACACACCCGATGTATCCTTATCCTCAGCTTCAGCTCGTTCACTGCCCACTCACATCCGGAATAATATGGGTTACTGCCAATCCGGATAAGAAAAACGAGAGTTATACAAAAAGATCTGAAGGAAAAAATCCTCCTAAACAATATAATTGTAAGGAATGCCCGGCAAAATTTTTCAAAAATTCTGCCCTCAGCTACCACATGGGATTACATGGAGGAGATGGTGAATTCAAATGCAAATCTTGTTCTTATGCCGTAAAAAATATAGGAAACTTGGCAAAACACGAGTTGCTTCATGAAATCGCAAATAAGCCCGAACAAAATGCCGATACTTATGATTCAGGAGATGATGTAGACTACAAAATTCCGCTCTCTGGCACGGACTTGTTTCAAAGGAAGACAGAAGCTCAAAAAAGGGTTTTGACTGATAAAGATAAATTAGTAAAGCCAAATGACCATTTTCCACCAGTCTTGCAAGCCGATCCGCAATTCGGATATCTCATGCACGGCAATCCTGAATTTATTTACCCAACATATTTAAAAAACGGTCGGCAAAAAGAAAAAAGGTACAAATGCCATAAATGCCCATCAGCTTTCGAGAAAAGGGAACAGTACAAAATCCACTTATCTCTACATGGATCGAAACAAAGGTATAAATGTGAGTTGTGCGATTACTCTGTCAAATATTATGCTAATTATGTGCAACATATGAGAAAACATCAAATGAACGATGAAGCTCAAGCAGAACGAAAGAAAATTAATAACGGGTATTCTGAGGCAGAAGCCGAAAATCAAGAAACTAAGCAAGAAGATGACAGTGACAATATTAAACTAGCAATAAAAACAATGCCAAAAAGGCCACCTAAAACGGATTTTCAACAGTTCTCGATAAGTGATCAACAGACGCTGCGTCTGTTACAGCGAAGGCGCTCAATAGAGAACTCCATGAAAGAAAACACCGATACCTCTCCTGCAAAGGAGCGTAAATTGCACATGTGTTTGTTATGTCCCTATACTAATCAACGTCAAGATGCCCTATGTAACCACTCGAGACGACACGATGAACGTGATGTTATTAGGACCGTCGGTAATCAAAAATGTTGTTATTGTAATTTGGTGGTAGTTCAATCCCATTTTCTGCGGGAGCATCTCAAAACGCATTTCATGTACCAAAAACATTTAAATCCTGAATGCTTTATAGCTAATCAAAATCTTAGTTTCACTATAAAGAAGATTGTAAAGGAAGACGAAGAGTCTTCCCCTGATGTAATCACCGATCTCAAATTAGATGTAAAGAATGTCGAACAAGTCGCCAACGAAGATAAAATATTTGTGAAATTAGCAACGGGTGAATTGTGGGAACCTGAAGCATCATAAATAAGTACTTTGGTACCAAATTAATCGAGTTGAAAGTTGGTATAGAGCAACACATAGCTATAAACAAACACATGGTGCTTCATATTTGCATAAACATTTTAAAAATCTCTTTTGATTATACACCAAAGTGTAATTATGCCATATTAGATTTAAAATTATTTGGTAAGAACATGTAAGTACATTAAAATACTCTGTATCTGGAGTATAAAGTCTAAGAATAAAGATAATTGAAATATTTATAACAATATAAGTAAACTCTTATCATGCCTTTATGAATAAGCAGTTCAGAAGTCGACTAAAACGATAGACAGAAGTACCTAGTTAATTCTGACAAAATGAGATTAATGTAGATATACGTATAGTTATATTGTACACTGTACAAATTGAAATATTTATACATAAGTATCTCAATAACTAAGTACTTACTTACCTAACTACTTATTTTAGAAAGTCATAATATAAAACAAAATTTTATGTTTGTCGTACAATATGACGTTACAAACTGTTTACCTTTTTAACATTAAGGGTGATATTACGTTAATGTAAGTAGAATAACTTTAAATTAATTAATAAATATTAACGTTTAAATTAATAAATAAATATTATCACGTAAAATTATCGCGTATACTTAATTACCGCTTTCCACTATATCAGCTTGTTTCCCAATTGCCGTGTCGCGACCCGGTACCGGACCATCAAAATAAAATACCGGGTCGCAACATTCCCGCCTTGTTTTGAAAACAATACCTACTATCAATCGACGCGTCTTAAATATTCGTAAGCGGTAAGGCGATACCAAAATATGTATTATTAATAAATCATTTTTACTATTAATAAATTTGTAATATTTGCTTTACTATTATGTTTAGTAGGTATTAAGTGGGCCACGAAGGGACAGTGAAAATTACCGAGCCATAGCGGAACGATGTTTGGGAAACGTTTAACGGTACCGACAACAATCACGCGCACTACATTAAGTTTGTAGTATGACTTATATATTATTTATTAGACTTATATACTTATATTTAGAGTCACAAGCTAGTGCTCGTGGTCCTATTATCCTGAAGTCATTTGGAAGAAGCAATTTGAATAGGGGTTAGTAGCTATACAATATGTTAGTAGGTACATAATATTGTGTAGCTAATCACAATTCAAATTCCCAACTGCAATAACGGCGCAAACGATCATTGACATGCGTACATTTTTTCAAACAAATGTGTGACAGTGTGGCTGTTGATATAACATAATATTATTATTCTATTTGCCTAGAGTGCGACGTGAGTTTGACTGACTTTGAAAACTTTATATACATATACATGCTACTACTTGTGACTGTACATGTTTATGCACTGTAACGCGATAATTTCGTTTATTTACCCTTATTAGCGCGTTAAGTCATGTCCAGAGGAACAGTCCGGGCTGACGATCCACATTTACAGATCTATTTTGTCTGTCATATATATATATATATATATATATATATATATATATATATATATATATATATATATATATATTCTTTTATAGCCGCAGTGAAATAAGAAAAAGTAAGTACCTACCTACATTCTCATGAATATCCAACAAGAATTTAGTATAGAATTGGACAAAAATATTATACATTACAAAATATAGGCATGTTTGACTTAAAATATTTTTCGTCTATTCAATGTTAGACATGATAATAAACAATCTGAATCTTTGTAAACCTTAAAAAATAACAAAGAAACAAACAATTTAAATTTACAATAACGAGAGCGATATATCGGATTGTGACATCACGATGTGCTACCGACATACATTTGTCATCAAACAATGTACAGCCGCAGCAAATTGTGACGTCCCAATTCATTTTGCAAGAATGAGATGGGCATTTCTTTTTTCTCATAATATTTATTCTCGCCAACAAAAATGTATGTGATAATCATAATTCCAATAAGTTTCGAACTCATTCCTTTTGTTGTAAGTAAAATATTTAATACGTACATAGTAAATATATTTTATTGTGATAGTTATGTTGTTTTCTTCTAACTTTGTTTACATATTATATTACAAACATAAAATCCAATTTTAGAGTTTACAAAAAAAAATTAATGAACATTTAACTATAAGAGTAAGAATATGACAAACTTCTTAGGAATAGGTAGGTACTACATGTAAATGTGTAGGAAAAAAATACATTTCACTTAAAGCAGTAATTTATTACTTAATAAAATCCCTTTTTCTACATAGCATGATTTCAATTTTAAATATAGTAGGAGTCAATACATTAAAAAGGGAAAACATTATTATAGTAAAAGTGAAATTTATTACTCCATACATTAGTGTAAATGGATACACCCATATAATCAATAAATGCAGTCTTAACAGAACTTCCAACGGTTACCACATTCATTGCAAAGAACAAAAGTGGTCATGGGTTCATCAGAGCTTCTTGTTTGCAGTTGGTTGTAGGTGCAATTCTTCTTTTTGCATTTGCCACACTTGAGCATTTCCGTTTTTGTACCTTGTACTGTGGCCAACTGAGCATCGTCAATGGCCTCTTTTATGAATTTTTCTCTCAGTTTTTTCATTTCATCACTGGCCATCTCGTCAGGAGTCATTTTAGCAAGCCGAGCTGCAGATATAACACCATTCAGGAAATTTGTTCTTAGGGTTGGATTCTTTGGATCTTTTAAGTTTGCCACTCGTGACCTTACTCTGTTTTTGTACCTCATGTCAGTATTTTTGAACTCAGTGAAAATACATTCTTCCAATTCTTCAGCAAGTTCTTCTGGGGTTCCACAAGAGTTAGGATTTTCACTATCAGTTTTAAGGGCTTGGGTGAGTAATTCTCGACATTTCAATCTCACTGCATCGGTGGTATTTGATTGCGGTGGGAAAGAAGCTGGTAACTTTTTATCTTTTTCTTTCTCATCCTTTTTGTCTTTGCCTTTACTGGATTCTTTTTTTGGCTTTGATGAGCTACCTGATGTTTCTTTTGCTGGGGTATTGGACAAAAATTTCTTCCAATTTTTAATCAATGTCTTGCACAGGGATATAACCTCTTCATCCTTGCTGGATTTGCGTAATGCATTGACTGTCATGCCTATCCTAGTGTCTGTTAGAACATTTAAATTTATAGCCATTGTTTGCAAGGCTTTCAGGAGTTCCAAAGCTTCTTCTTGACCCTAAAACAAAAAGTGCATTTAGTGCCTACATACTAAATACTATGATAAAACAAAATAAACATTTGACTATGTAGAAAAAATTGGTATTGGTACATTATAGACCAGTGATTATAATAGGACATAAAATTTTGGAACTAGCAAAAGATAATGTAAACAACGCAATCTTTAACTGAAAATTCTTTAAAATAATTATTGTGAAGTAGCGTTTGCCCGACGCCCGGTTATTTGTAATAAATATAACTTGTTCGTACCGAGCCATCATCTCTTGTCATCTCTGTTAGCTTTTTTTGTATTTTTAATACATCTTCAGTAACACTCATTGTTATTTTCGTAAGTTGAACACAACTTCCCGCCTAATTTACCAAACAATTCACACAAATATTGCCGTATCGACCACCATACTAGCAAAGCATAGACTAGATAGAGATTATAGAAAATGACGTTTTTGAATGACAATTAGCCTACGTTCCCACGAGCGATTTTTTGCGGACGCGACAGAAAAAACTGCAGTGTAGAATGTGTGTTAATAGAATGGAATCTGCGTTAATAAACTACATTTCATCGAATAGTTCCTTTGCCTTTTTTTCAGTTACATAATAATTTTCAAAATTCTACCAAAACCGTTAATGATACGAAATTATGTTAATAATAATAAGAAAAATGTAATTAACCTGGTGCATCAAAATTTACAATGAATGATGATGATGAATGGAAAATGACCGCAAAGAACTTGAAGTTGAGTTGTTTCTAAAGTAATTAAATATCGACATTATGTTATGTATTTCAGAACATTGGCTTAGAAAACATAAACTCACTTTCAATTTCAATTTCCACCAGGTTGCAAATTCGTTTAGTAGAGAAAAAGCCATTAGAAAAGGCTCTTTAAGGAACTTAAAGATATTGTAAGCCTCTCTACTGAACGAATAACTGAGGTAGCTTGTATAGAGTTGAGTCATTTTATTATTGTAAGAGTATACAGGCCTCCATCTGGTTTATACGATTCATTTGAATAAATTATGGAACAAATATTAATGAAAATATGTGCATCTAACTAAAAGGTTATTGTAAGTGATGATTTTAACATTAATTCCAGACTCAAACTCCACCACTGTTAGATCCACATCATTCTTAAAATCGTATAATATTTCAACTTATATAATCAACCACCAAGAGTAAGTGATACAACTGCTAATTCCATTGACAATATTTTTACTAATAATAGGTACTCCTTATAAAAAGAAATAATGAATATGCTTAGCTCTGATCACTGTGGACAGCTGGCTTCACTTAATATTAATTGTGACAATAATGCGAAAGATAACATTGTGTTTATCCCTATAAATAAAAACGTATAGAGAAATTTAGAAGAAATTTAACTGAAAATATTCAGCACTGGAATGAGTCCAGCAGCTCAGATGATTTTTTTAATAGTTTATTTAAGTTAGCAAAAACACAATTAACTCAGTATTTACTTCTAAAACGGTCAGACCCAACAGTCATAAAACAAATTTTAATGACTGGGTAACTGCAGGAATTAAAAAAGTAAGTTAAGATTATACGAATTATATACCAAAAAATCGATAGATAATACTGAATGATTTAAAACATATTTAAAAAAATATTCAATAATTTTTAGAAAAGTATGTAAAGCAGCTAAAGCTCTTAATATAAAAGATAGAATCAGAAATTTTAATAACAAAATAAAACCACATGGATTTGCTAGCGAGACTGAAAAAGTAATCTGTTGTATCTCTGACTTTTAACTTTGTATTAAATAAAGATATTACTTCTGACTTTGAAGTTGCGACAGTCTTTGAGAAGTTTTTTGCTGACATTCCGGTCACAACTACAAAATGCCTGCAATTCTTTGCCTGCAGATGCTGAAAAGGAGCTCGAGAACGTTAAGGAATATATCAATTTTAAATTTAGAGAAATTGATTCCAGAGATATAAATACATTTAAGTTGTTAAATATTTAAAACACTACCGATCTCTGGGGTATATCTACCAGAATTATCAAATCAATAATTGGCATTGTAGCTCCTGTAGTACCTAGTACCTGTAGTACCTAGCCATAATATTTAACAATTGTATAAAAAGTGGTGTATTTCCTGACTTAATGAAGCATAGTAAGGTTATTCCTCTTTTCAAAGCTGGAATTAAGTCTGGCCCAGCAAATTATAGACCGTTATCAATACTACCGACTTTTAGTAAAATATTTGAAAAAAATATCTTAAATTAACTAACAGTACACTCTAATACAAATAGTTTATTGCATACTACAAAATTCAGTTTTACTAAAGGTGTTGAAAGTGAAGGACTTGAGAAACGTAATGAGGTGCCGATAATTCCGTTTAGATGTGTTCAACCTTGTGTTGCTACTTTAACCAGTTAAATTGGGTTACCAGCTGCAGGTAATAATTTACTCGTACAGTGTGTCAGAATCTAAGTTTATTCATATTATATATAAGAATCATAATCATAAAAGTTTATTTTATTATATTAAGTATTAGAGCAGCGTCTTTTTTTTATTTTGTGTAAACTAAATCATTTTTTTAGGTATATCCGAGAAAACCGTCTCCAAAATCCATGGAAGGTGAGGTAGCAGCCTGCACGTCAACAAGGGTGATAACACCACGTAATAGACGTGGTTCTCGACCTAAACGAGTTGAACTGGATGACTTTGAACGGTGTGCTATAAAGCATAAAATTCACGAAAAACGCTGACTATAATTACGACATGAATAAAATAAATTTTCAAAAGTGACTTACAGAGAAACTCATACCTAATCTACCACCACATTCAATAATTGTGATCATGGACAATGCCTCCTATGAAGTCTTTTAAAAAGGCGAATTGCTGAAAAAAATGGGGGCCAAGAATCTAAAAAAATTGTGTAAATAACAAAGGAAGCATTTTCCTTTATAACAGAAGAAGAATGGAAAAGGGAATGTGCGCACGTAATAATATTGAAGAAAAAGATTAAGCTGAGGGCCCAACCATTGATGAACAAACTGATAGATTTATCATTGAAGTAAGAATCGACAACTCTAATGAGGTTGAATATGATGAAGATTTTATTACTCTCCTGTCAATTAAAAACAGCTTTTAAGATGTTAGTTTTATGAAACTAGCCTTTGCTTGCGGTTCTACCTGCGTATCATCAGTATCATGCGGTAACCGTACATTTTCCCGCGATAAAAAACAGCCTATGTCCTTCCCCATGTCTATTCTATAACTGCACCAAATTTAATCAAAATTGGGCCAGAAGTGTCGAACTCTATTAACCGCAAACAAACCCTTCTCTTCATAATATAAGTAATATTTGTTACAAATTTCAATAAATCAAAGTAGTAATTTAAAATTTAAATGCCTACATATTAAAGGTAAGAATAAGTATGGAATGTAGCAACACCGGACAACACTATTACCCAAAAGGAACTATTTGATGAAATGCATTTTACAAAGCTAAAAATACATCATGTTTTTGCCTAGTGTAGAATATCCCATTTTTATACATAAAATTTTAAAATTGTTGATTAACGATACATATATCTAAAGAAAAAGCTATTTAGATTGGCGCGATTAAAATTATAAGCAAAAAAAATATTGCCCATCTCTTTCTCGCAAAACAATTTGTTACGTCACAACATTTTATAATGACAAATGTAAGGCGGGTGCAACTCCTAACGTCACAGGCCGATATATAGTTCTCTTTCTTAATGTAAATTTAAATTGTTTGTATCTTCGTTATTTTTTAAGATATAAAAAAATGGGTTCTAGATTGCTTATTAACATGTTGTCTAACATATATATCCCCACACTGATTTCGCTGACGGTGGCCAGTTTTATTCAAACCAGGCTAGTTAAGCAGGAGTAATTTTATAGTGCCCAAGTGTGTGCGCAATACACAAGAGCACTCTCTTCCTTTACTCTTATAACTCAGTGGGACGGATAACCGACACGACAGGTGAGAGATCAGGTGCAGGTCCGACGTTTTACATGCCCATCCGACTCATGGATCATCTTTCTTGTCAGACAATCAGGCGATAAGAGCTCCGTGGCCTAGTGGGTAGACCATTTGATTCGCACTCCAGGGAGTGCAGGTTCGATTCCCAGGTTGTGGCGTTACCAATGGTCTCATGGTTTTTCAGATCTCAAGTACATTATACGGACGCTCCAACGGTGAAGGAAAACATCGAGAGGAAACCCGCACATGGTTGGCCTCAGACGTATTGACCAGTCATTCCTCTGGACTAGGCTGACTGTGTTATGAGAATGCCTTGTGTGCTTAGGCAACCATACGACATTTAAAAAACCACTTGGCCCAGGCACTACAGTATTTCAAGAGTGGTTACTTCGCTCGGAGAATACTGAATAAATCATCCAATAACGGATAAAGCCTAAGTTTTTTTTTGTCTAACATCGAATAGATTAAAAAAAAATTGTTAAATCTGACATTTGGCACTTGACACTTCGATTTTCAGCTCTATTTATTAGCGCAGAACACTGGCTATTCTTCAAGGGAGGCCATTTTTAAAGAAGAAGAAGAAGAGTTCTGTTTATAGGCAGTTCTTTCTATCGCGGCCACAAAAAAACGCTCGTGGGAACATGGTCTAAACAGCTAGCATAATAAAGTCGCGTCTCCAGTTGCCATATTATTAACTTCAACTGACAAATGGGAATGGGATTCATTTTGACGTTTGAACTTTTTAAAACACAACTTAAAAAGTTAAAATGTCAACATTTTGACATAGGATCTTTTAAAATTATGAAGTTTCTTAATAACTCTAGCAACTCCAGTACTTTTTAATTTTTATGATGATATTTATTAAAATAACTATATTATCTATGGACGCTTTACACCACGTCAATCTGGTCCCGTGCTAAGTATTCAAAGATCTTGTGTTACAGCTACCAGACAACAGGAAGCATATTTAATATATTATTTAAGATTTTTATATAATATTTATACGCATATTTAATACACATCAATGACTCAGGAACACAGATAACTTTTGTTCCCTTGGCGAGAATCGCTTACTTTACCCAGATCCTTCTCCTCTTTTTTTATTCTATAATATTCATGGATGCCACAGCAATCGCTGCTTTTGTAATGGTTTAGGGGCTCCATATACGGTCCGGTTTTCCTTTAGTTCGGCCTGAACGGATGCAAAATCGGGTGCCACAGACGAGAGGCCGATCGCTTCAGTAAGAACGACGTCAGTTCGGCCCTTAGATTAATAACGCCTAGATAGTCTTCAAACAAACGCATCGTACAAAGGCAAGCAACAGATAGATATAGGCGTAAACATTACATACCGACACACGTACAAAACTTTAATGTTGTGGTGTGTGTACAGTTTTAAGGGAATATTTTTTACGGATAATGTTGCTCTTAAAATTGAAATTATTATATTTGTTTTTATATATTATATATATTTTATCGTGAGATGTAAAAATATAGCTTATATTTTATTATATACCATCTAAACACGATTTGTAAACATTATATTTTATATTAACTTGGTATTAACGAATATATTAAGGATTATCTTAATACTGAAAATACTTTATATTGACAGTTAAAAAAATCAGAAAATATTAAAAAACTTTTTCTTAGTTACAACTATTAGTTAGCCATGAAAATTTTGAAATAAATTTCTAATTACTAGTAACAATTTCCCAATTCACAATAGGGCAGCAAGATGGCGACAAAATGCTATTTTATTTTAAAATGTTTTAAATATTTGGCTAAAAGTCAAGTTGTAGTACTTGAATTTGAAATGTTATGTCCCAAGCTTTTTTAATTATTTTCCAATGCATTGTGACACACCGTACACCTATAACGGCAAACCGTCATAATGTCCGACTATTAAAAAATAGTCGGAGATGTAGTTCAGTAGTAATACTTATCATCTATGGATGTAGTATGCACAAGCGCTTGACAATTGACGGGTCGTTAGAACAAACTGAGCCGATATGGCTCAGTATGATTTGCTTCACTTTTCATGCGCGTACCCGGTTTCTAGGCGTTTTAATCTAAGGTTCGGCCTGAACGGAAAAATTGCCGCGAGCTTCGGTAGTGTTTTTATGGTTCCGTAATACTTAAGGAACCCTTATAATTTCTGTCCGCCGCTCTCCTAGCTTCTGTAATAACTTTATGACAATAACTTTTGAAGTAATTCAAAGAAAACCTATTGCGCGTTAATAGTTACGGAACCCTCCTTAGAAATGTCGTGACATGCTCTTGGTTAGGTTATTACTTTGTTTTTTAATTGTATTTTGCTGTAACTGTAGTTACGCTATCGACGAAACTGAATTATTATGCCATGCATTTTTCCAGTAATAATTATTGTCATAGAAATCATTTCTCTTTATTTAATAGTAATAGTTTTTAGATTTTATCAACCATAGTGGTTCTAAAGTTTCAAATACTTCAATGAACTCTAATAAATATTCATTAGAACATGTTGCTATTTGTAGGGTTCCGTACCCAAAGGGTAAACACGGGACCTTATTACTGAGACTTTGCTGTCCATCAGTCTGTCACCAGGCTGTAACTTAACCTTCTTATACCGTGATAGCTCGACAGTTGAAATTTTCACAAATAATGTAGGTATTCTATTGCCGTTATAACAACAAATACTAAAAACAGAATAAAATAACAATTTTAGATTCCCATACAACAAACGTGATTTTTTCCGTTTTGTACGGAACCCCTCATGCCTACTCGCACATGACTTGACACTCGAATTTTATTACCGTTCAGTCCATCCGTACAGGTCAGAATTAGTGTTGCCAACTTAGATGTTTTACTAAGTTTTACTACTAAATTTAATATTTTATTCCCTCTTTAGTAGAAATTTAGTTGTTAGTAGTGTTTTGTAGAAAATAGCTAGACAGTAATCATAATATTATGCGAAATGGTGTGCTAATAAGACACCTTTTCATAATAGCACATAGTAGCTCGTGTCCGTAAGTCGCTTAAAACTACCGATTTAATTAATATATTACGTAATATTTCCTACTATATTTTTATTTTTTGACGGTAAAATTATCATATTTTCAATATATTAAAACTGAAAATGCAGTGGCTTTTGTTGTTGTTAGGGATTTCTAAGTTTAGTAGCTTTTTTATAGTTATCGGTACTCTTTTAGTACTTTTTAGTAGAAAACGACGCGAGTTTAGTAGTTTCGCAAAAACAAAGTTGGCAACACTGGAGCGAATCGCTTCAGTCCATCCCGCCGACAGATGTGATCTGGAAATTGCACACTTTTGCTTAAAGTTTTAAGCAAATTACGTACGAATGCTACGATGTATTATTATGATAAGGTGTCAATATTTTTTTTTTTTTTGTGTCTAACCTAGGCCATTTTTCATTTGATTGATTACTTTCTGGCTCTTTCCTACTAAAACACTACTGCCGAACTGACGTCAGTTCTAACTGAAACGATCGGCCTCTCGTCTGTGGGAGCCTTTACGTTTGTGTTTTGAAAATCGTAATTCATTTGTTTTTTCCTCTTTTAGCTTTTTCATTGCGTCACTCTGTTTACAAAATGGAAAACTTGAATTAATATCGTCTTATTTTCGAGTACGAGTTCCACCGTGGCACCAGTGCTGCAGAAACGGCTCGAAGGATTAATTATGTGTATGGCGGCGGTGTCGCAAAAGAAAACAGTGCGTTTTTGGTTCCAACGTTTTCGTTCTGGAAATTTCGACCTGCAGAACAAGCCCCGTGGAGGGAGACCAAAGTTGATAATGAAGAATTGAAGGCTATTGTGGAAGCGGAACCATCACAACCCACGTCCGAGTTAGCTGCAGGCTGTGGTGTTAGTGATAAAACTGTTTTAATCTACTTGAAGCAAATTGGAAAGGTGAAAAAGCTTGAAAGGTACCTCATGAATTGAGTGCAGTAAATCGACATATGCGCGTCGACTGCTGCGTTACATTACTCAACCGGCACAATAATGAAGGGATTTTAAATCGAATCATTACCTGTGATGAAAAGTGGATCCTGTACGATAATCAGAAACGCTCATCGCAATGGCTGAACCCTGGCGAACCAGCCAAAGCCTGCCCCAAGCGAAAATTGACTCAAAAAAAGTTACTTGTGAGCGTTTGGTGGACTAGTGCCCGGTGTCGTTAACTACAGCTTTCTTAAATCTGGCCAGATGATTACGGCAGATGTCTATTGCCAGCAACTGCAACTGCTAAACAACCGAGGTTGATCATTCGCTCTAGGCCACTGCTGCTTCAGGACAACGCTAGACCACACACTGCACAACAGACGGCTATCAAATTAGAGGAGCTTCAATTGGAAAGTCCACCGTCCAAAAGACATCCACCGTACACCCCGGACCTTGCTCCAACAGATTACAATTTTTTTTAAAATTCGGATGGGGCAGTCCAAAGCGCCTTCAGAGATTTTAATTCCTGTCCGAATGTTTTCTTTTTGTAAAAGAATCAATGAACTACCTATGAGATGGCAAAAGTGCATAGATAGCAATAGTATATTAAAATAAATCGACTTTATGTTCCTCCTTTACAAAACGCCAATTTCATATGTAATGACCTAATAGTTTAAATTTTAGCCGAATTTAAAAAGGGAATTATTTAGAAAATAAGTTTTATTTCATACTTTTTTGTGCTTTTTTGCTTTGGAAGTTGGTTTAATATTTTAACCGCCTCCAAAAAACGAAGGCGGTTACACGATCGGCTGTATGTTTTTTTTTGTATGTTCAACGATAACTCCGCCGTCTGTTGGCCGATTTGCAAAATTCTTTTTTTGATGTAAAGTGTATACTTCTAAGTTGGTCGTTTTTTCATAAAAGTGGTGACCTGATGAATCGAGGAATCGAGGGAACTTCTTAAAAATTTATATGGACACATTATAGTGATTTCGACTTTTTCTGAAGTAACCTAAGCATATTTTACCAAAAAGTAAGATTTTGCACCAAGTATACCCTGGATCCAAAACCACTGAACAGAACTCCTCAGTCTTTAAAGATAGGCGTCTGGAAATTTCGACATTGTTTAAAGAACTGTAAGCATATGCCATTAAGTAACTTACAGTCATCATCATGATCATCTTATATACAGCAACTAATGGAAGCTTGGCGCGTATTCAATTATACATTCGATCGTTTATTTTAAACGTTCTTAAAATATGTTAATAATAATTTAACAAATATCACTAAAAAGAGAAAAATTATTATTATTTTTAAACAAAAAATTAAACCGACTTCCAAAGTAAAAATGCACAAAAAAGTATGAAATAAAACTTATTTTCTAAATAATTCCCCTTTTAAATTTGCCTGAAATTTTAACTATTTCTCTTCCCAATCTTCAAAATCTTGATGTCGGTACCAGCCCAAGCAAAATTCTGAAAAAACAATATTTAAAATAGAACACTCGTTCAAGTCAGTTTAATTTTTTGTTTATAAATATTTATATTAAAAATATATTGTTTTAAAAAAAATGTATAATTAATTATCCAATCCGCCACCCACATTTTTTTTTTACATTTACCATCTATATAATTTCAGCTATCAGATGTACACTAATGAGGGTTTTTAAATTCGTGACATCTGATAGCTTTTTGACACAAGGACCGTCGGGCAACCAAGCGCCAGACCAGAAGGTGACAGATAATTCTTATTGACGTTTTTGATACCACTTACGTCACCAGATGATGCTTTGTCTGCGTAGGGTCTGCCCCCTAGCGGCAGAAAAAATATCAAACCCTCATTGATTGACATTTGGACATAGGCCTTCCGAAAATAGTGCATCCAGTGGATTAAGCCAGCGTGGGGGCAAATTCTGCCACGGGGTCCCCGAGCAAAAAGCGAGCGAGGGGAGAGAGCATAATATGCTCTTTATATAAAACGCGAGCGAGAAAGTTTTTTATTCTATGTTACTACTTGAACTAAACTTTACACCCTGAAAGACTAATAAAAGAATATGTACTTTAGAAAATACATATAAATCAATAGCCTAAAACCGTCCGATGCGCGGTACTGAGTAACATAATATGTGTTCTGTATCCTAAACGCGAGCCAGCGGAGCGAGCGAGCAAAAATTTTTACCTGCTTTCAAGATTTAAATCTTGTATGTTTAAATCTTGTACCTTAAAACCTGAAAGACCTATGAACTTCGGAAAAATAAAATAAAATCAACAGATTAAAACGGAACAACGGTACTAAATTATATAATATGTATTGTTCTGTTACATAATAAACGCGAGCTTTCCAGATTAAAATCTGTTGAACTTTAAAACCTGAAAGACTAAACTTCCGAAAATATAACCAAATAGCCTAAAACAGATCGTCAGTACAAAATAATAATATGTTGATTATGTAAAAATTTTGCGAGATTTTTTTTGTTATTTTACTGTTTTAAACGAACACTGTTAAGAACGTAATGTATTTCGTTGTCAAAGTTAAGTTAATATGACGTATTCTGTGGTCAAAGTTAAGTAAATGATGAGTTGTCCGTCCATTCGTCTGTAAAGTGTGAATTTGGCCGCCCTCTGAACTTGCCGTTCAGGCAAGGTAAGTTCCGCGGTACAAACTTTGGGGAACACTACTCTAAACCACTAGGGACAACGAAGGCAAAAAATTGTTAGGGTAAAATATTTATATTGTGGGTAGGAGGAGTAAGTGGGTAGTAGTAACTATTTAATGATCTGTGGTTAAAGGTAGTTTCCATAAATTTAAAAAAATAACAGTTTTCGTGCCCCATACATGACACGACTATCGAGGCTCGAGCACATTGGAAATGAATCCATTGAATCCTTGACCCTTAGGTCAAGTTTTTTCGAATTCCGACCCGACCTTCTTTGTTTTAGGCTTAAATTGTAGCTGACAAAATTGTCCACGGGAGTTTTTTTTAAACTTTAGATACCATTCTTCGTTTCCAAAATATCCAGCACCAAAATTAAAAATTTAGAAAAAAAAATTTTTTTTTTCACTATTTCGGGCATAACTTTTTCGTTTTTGACTTTCTCGAATAATTCTTTTTGCAACTTACATCTCTTGTGAATGCGTATTTTGAGCCATTTTTGAATATAATACTCGTATCTTCACAACTCTCCGAGACATAAGGGGATCGCTATTTCGTGAAATCGGAGCACTGGAGGGAACGATAAGATTTCCAATATCAAAAATATTTAAGATCATGGGCTCCTTCTGGGGTTGCTTTGGATGGCAGAGGTGACTTAAGTCCCCTGTCTCCTCAGGTCCTCTCCGAATATATTCCGTGCGTGACGTGTGTACTGTGTACCTAATTGACTCTCTCGTAATTCGTAAAGATTATTAATAATAATAATTAATTATATTTTTGTGTTATTAATAATATATTTTTTTTGTAAGCATTTTCTTTGTGGTTTTTTTAACGGGAATTTTGCGGACGCATAAAGTATTAGGTATATTGAGGTAAACAAATAAAGTTAGTACCTTTGAAACGTTTTGTCCCAGCATGAGGAAAATTTGCTACCTACTTTTTAACGATCATGTAAATGCTACCTGAGGTTAATAAATTATAATATCATATTGCTTCATGATTCATGCAGCGCGGGTCGGTATGTTCAAGTTATCTACATACAAACAACCCGTATGAGGAGTAGCCTAGGAGGTAGGTATGCTGAATGGACGAAATTTCAGCTCGGATTGTTAAAATTTATATCTACTAACCAGAAGTTGGTTGATACACCTAGCACCTAGTACCTTAAATTCTTAACAGAACTAAGTAAGTCGTACTCTCAGATTATAAAACAATAGGGTAGTTTCATCTTTTAGAGTATACTAGGTGTTTTTTCAGTCAGTATCCAAACTTTCAGGAGTGGATATACTCTTGAATATAAGCAACTTTTACTATAGAATCAACATTCCTACTTGAAAAAAAAATACTGCTGTTTCCTACAAAATTATGTCTATGCCGTAGCCCTTTTGTAGGAAACAGCAGTTTTTTTTTTCAAGTAGTAAAGTTGATCCCATAGTAAAAGTTACTTATATTCAAGAGTATATTCACTCCTGAAAGTTTGTACACTGACTGAAAAAACAGCCCGTATAATCATAATATGTATTATCTAATATAAATGTAAAAGTATGTGAGGATGGATGGATGCATAGATCCATCTATTGTTACTCATTCACGCAAAAACGAATGAACAGATTTTGAACAAATTTAGTATTGCACTTGTAAAAGCTCTGAATTAAGACATAGGCTACTCAGTCCCGGATCTACGATTTTTTCGAACCGGGGCCAAAACTTGATAGTGGCGCCCCCTCCCTTCAGTGCTTGATAAAAACCGTTAAAACTGACAAATGAGTAGCATTTTTGTGACCATTTGTGAAAATATTAATCCTTTAATTTTAAGCTTTTTATTAGGTATATTTTAGTTAGTAACTTTATTTGTGACATAAAACAGAAATACAGAAAGAATATATGACCAGAAAAGACTACAACTAAGTACTATTACGGCGTGCTACATCTTATGCGAAAAAATCTATTAGCTCCTTAAAGTCGTCGCATAGGCAGTTTTTTTTTTCAAACACTTAAAAAAAAATTTACTTGATCTGTTAAGATGCGTTCATAAATCACTTAGCGTGTGTAGCACAAACTATTATATTTCGAATTCCTGCCGCCCGTGGCAAGTGCCTTGCCACGGGTTTGCCCCTCCTTAGATCTGGGGCTGAGGCTACTTTAACTTAAAAACAGTACTGAGTTCTCGTGGGATAACGCGGGTGGCGGACGGCGCCGCGGGCAAAAGCTGGTAATACCTAATCTGAATAATACGCAAGCTGAGATCCACATTAAGGGAGAGTTAGACTTAATGTCCTGAAGTAGGTAAGTGTTGATAAGATGTTGATTTTGACTGTGACGATGTGTGATTCTTTCACGTCATATTAAGTAAATTATTTATTAGCCAACAGCTCAAATCTTTATAAAAAAACTGGCATGATTGAGTAGGACTTGCGCAACACTGATTATACCAATATTTTATGTGTTTACTTATTATCTTGTTATTTTTGTACGAAGTTTTTCAAGTAAGCGCATTTTACAAGTTAAGTCCCTTTACTCTGAACTAATAAAGTTAAGCCGTTATATTTTTCCTTTAAAATTCATCACATTGACTGCAATCATGATTATTCAGATTTTTCGAGCCGTTTAGCCGGTACCCCAAAATAATATTTTTCGTGATTTTATATTTTAGCCTTTTCGACGTGGTAAATACACATATCCATCAGGGCCGGACCGTGAGTTCAGGGGCCCTGGGCTAGTACTACTTGGAGGCCCCCTAATTACTCAAAATATAGGAAAAAAATAAGGCAAAAAATGTTATTTGTATTATTATAATAAATTATGTCTCAGTATTTGTATTTGTCTGTGTCAACCGTAAGCAAAATTGTCAAATTATACAGCAAAGTGCAAACCTTTTGAATTTTCCTTTAGCAAATTCTTTAATTTGATCCTCACATTGTAGGTTCTTAGTTTATGGACAAAACATTTATGGACAAAACGGATAAATAGTTAAGTCGTGAGTTTGACATAGTCATTCTGTTTTATTTTTTCTATATAATTTATGCCATTCTAGAAAACGAGCGCTCGGCATCACAGCTTGTGATTAGAAAGGTTAAATATATTTTTTAAGCAGTTCCGGAATACGTCTACAAGTTTTATTTTCATAAATAATCGTAAAAATGTCTACGCAAGACGAGCAGGACTCTGTCAATTGAAGCAAATAAGTTTTTAACTGACTAAATATTCATCCACAACATCAGGATAGTAGTAATAATCTTACGTGCGCTTTCTAAATATTTTCTTGCAAATCCATTAAAAAATAATTTTGGTACTATATGTCACATACACTTGACTTCTTTAATTTAAATCCGTATCGATAGATTGACTATCCAGTGTAACGTTTAGCGTTTCTATTTGAAACTTTTATATTATCACTACATAGTATAAAACAAAGTCGCTTCCCGCTATGTGTCCCTATGTATGCATAGTTATAGAACTATGTATCTTCCCGTGGGATACTGTATTTACGCGGGCGAAGCCGCGGGCAAAAGCCAGTGTTAACTTAATTTTACATTATGTTCCTATTCAAGAGTTTTCACACATTGCATTGAAAAAATGGTGCTAAAATCATTAGCAAATCGGAGCGGGCCAGAGTTTTTAAATATTTTAACAGTTCCAATTTTTATAAAACATTATAACGTAACCTGCAAACTCTACATTAAAAATATTGAATTTATATAAACAATGGTGAGCGAGCGAAGCAAGTGAGCCGATTTTTTTTGAATATTTTGTTTCTAGAAGGCTGGAAACTTTAAAATGGCTGGCCATAAAATTAGCAGCGGAGTTAACATAACTAAATTTTAGATGCTGCTGTGTCTACGAGTTTTCACACGTTTAAAATCATTAGCTAATTTTAATCTTTGTATTACAATCATTAGCTGAGCGCAGCGTGCCAGATAGTTATAAAAATATACTACTGGTTCTTATTTATTAAAACATTATAATAATATGACGACCTCTGTGGCTCAGTGGTTCAACGCGTTGGCGCTCAAGCCGGAGGTCGCGAGTTTGAATCCCGCCGAAGGAACAAAAAGTTTTTCTGTGTTCCTGGGTCATGGATATGTAATAAATATGTGTATAATATAGTAAAAATCTTAAATATATGTATAGTATAAAAGTATTAAATATACTTCCCGTTTTCTGGTACATGTAACACAAGTTCTTCGGATACTTAGCACGGGGCCAGATTGACGTGGTGTGAAGCGTCCATAGATATTTATTATTATTATTATTATTAAGTAATCTGAAAAAGTTAATCTTTTGTTTCAATCAAAATTTGTTTGAATCAGAATTTGTTTGACAAAATGAAATATTATTGTTATCTACAAATTGCAAGTAGTTACCTACTACGTAACAGTGTAGGGATTAATTAATTGATCTCATTTTCACTTTCAATAAGAGCGTTTTTAGTTTTTTTGTTTGTCAACTCTCAAAGGTCTCACTGAAAACAAGCGTTGCGATATCGCAACAATACCTACTTATGTTGAGTGAGCAGTAATTTGGTCAAATAGAAACTAGTATTATCGTCAATTTTATGTTTGTTGTAGGTATTTATTTTTACCAAATAAGTTCTAACAGAAATTAAAATAGAATACCTATTTTCTATTGTAATTTCTGTTAGGACTTAGGTAGTATGTAGGCACTTTATACGCAGCCCGCAGGGAAAGCTTTAAGATGCAAAGTCATCTCCGCTCTAAGCCTATAAACACTAACAATGTGATTAATTACCTAGGAAATTAGGTCATCCTAGAAGTGTCATCAGAAAAACGCAGTACGGTTATTCCCTCAGCCTCATGTTTGCCTATAGTCAGTAGATAATGTTTGGAATTCCGCCCTTCCATAGCAAACCGCGATAAAATATATAGCTGGACAACGCCGAGGTCGCACCATTCCAACCGCTCACCTCCACCGATTTGCCGCCAAACCTAAGGTAAAAATTTAAAAAATATGAAAAATACAACTGCATGTTTTATGTTTATTACCTACCTGTCTTCTATAATCTAACGAGGGCAAAAGGTTCTTGCTTAATTTGAGTTTGAGTTGATAAAGCATGCAATTTTTATTTAATTAAGTATTTTTAAAAATTAAATTAGAAATTAAAATCAATTACAATAAAACTGTTAATCGATATCGAGTTTTATCTGATGCAAATAACACAAGTAGGTATCGGAACGTAATTTATACGTTATATAATATAAAAAGACTACCTACGTACTTAATTTATTATATAAAATTATTCCAATCATGGTCTGATATTCAAAGGTTGCTTAAAAAGTAATTATTGATTAATGATTGAAATCTAATTAACTAATAAACTCTACCTAGGTGTTCTTTGGTTAAAAAACTTAACAGCACTCGAAGATACCTGGAACATTTTTTTGGGTTGTTAAATACAACTTTTTATATACATAGTATTCATCTTTGAGACGGTTATTTTAAAATAATGGAAGTTGTAAAATAAATTTTAGACAACATTTTTCTTACAACACTTACTTTATAAAAACTTAAGAAGTCAAAGTGTGTCAATATATTTAAATAAGCTTTAAATATATTGTTAAGTTTACGTTTACGTTTACGTGATTTTGTTTGGTTTGTATTAAGTATTTGTATTTGTGCAATCGTTGTTAAGTGTCTCAATAGAACCAGTCCTTTTGCAGCAAGATTTTGGGTTCTGAAGAGGTCCGACTGGCGACACTGACCTCGTTGGGCAACCTATCGAACTTCGCTACACAAATTATGACCTCTTAAACGTTGGAACCACAGAATACCATTATTTACGTGATTTAACGTCGTTAAATGTTCATTGAATAAGTAGGAAGAAGGTACACTAAGATGGATGTAAAGTTTGATGATTGTTTTCTACGTGCCAATAAACTGAAATGGACTGAATTTTTAATAGATATCCACAGATTATAAAACAATAGGTGCCGGTGTTGTACCTACCTATGAAACCTATGATTGACTATTTTTAATCGTAGAAAATTAGAAACTACCATTGGCGATGCCCGCTGCGGCTACTGTGCCTCATGCCTGCGATTATTTCCTTGTAAAATATTTTGAAAATTTTCAATCTACATTACTAAAAGTCAGTTAATTTCAGATCAACAATGAAGTTCGCCTGTGCGTTTATCGTGGTGGCTTTGGCCGTGTACGCGGAGGCCTACTCCGACGGAGCCCCCACCAGCGCCTGCAAGGACATGATCCCCAGACATCCTGTGGAACCGAAGAAGACCCCGGCTCCTTACATCGTCACCACTAACAGCAAGGTAGCATATTCATATTTCTCTTGTAATTTTTTAAACTCCTTTTATTTTTACCTATTAGTTGCTGTGGATACTTGATAACTAATTATTACTTTCAATGTTTAGCTCATGTTTACGTAAACAGGTTTAAAGAGCAATAAAAATTTAATAACAACATGTAAATTTTATGTTTTATCTTTGGTTCATTCGATTTAATAGTCTATCACTGCATCACTTAGATAAGTGATTAATTATTAAAACCATAAAATAATGAGAAATTTAGATAGCCTTTTTGTTCTTTGCAAACACTAAAAACTGCAAATTAAAGCTATCAAGGCTAATACCTATAATCTATATTTTTATAATTATTATGAACCCCATAATATGGATGATGTAAGAGTACCTACCTAATTACTTTAGATTATTTTTCTACTTTAGGTCGTAAAAGCCGGCACGCCTTTGGAAGTGACCATCTCCGGGAAGACTCCCAAGGACACAATCAAGGGTCTGATGCTGCAGGCGCGAGTAGGAGAGCAGCCCGTGGGAACCTTCAAGCTGGCACCAAATGAGCAGCTCGTCAAGCTGATGAAGTGCAGCACTGCAGATGTAAGTACCTAATCTTTCGACAATTCACCATTTGCGGAAGAAGAACCTAATGATTTATAAAGTATTAGTTTTTCAAAACTACCTTTAGAAAAAAAATGTGTACTTAGCCTCAGTACTTATATAAATTACTTGCTGTCCCGACACACGTTCTTCTGTCTTAAATATGAACTGGAATGAATAAATAACTACACCTACAATGCAAGCTGCGTCCTAGTCTTACACCTACTCCTACAACCTACAGCTTTTCCAATTTTCTCACCGTTTAAACCTTACCTGAACTGCCACAATAATTTCAAGACCAAAATTAGCCAAATCGGTCCAGCCGTTCTCGAGTTTTAGCGAGACATTGTAATTGCAATCCATTTTTACGTCCCCAGGGAACGGGATAAAAAGTATCCTACGTCCGTCTCCTGGTTCTAAACTACATCCCCACCAATTTTCAGCCAAATAGGTTCGCCATTCTTGGGTTATAAATAGTGTAACTAACGCGACTTACTTTTATATATATATATATTTTACCTGCATTACTGTACCTCTATCCTGTTACCTGCATTAACTAAATGAGAGTTGCGACAAACTAAATGTACCCATAGTTACAAGTTTGTAAAGTTCATACCGTATAGGTAGGTACTTGATAGTATTTGTAGAGTAATTAATTCAGCTCTTGATTAACTAAAACCTATACCTGAGGTTAACGACTAGTGAATTCGCCATGGTCCGCACCTTTGTGTAGGAAATAACTAACCGACAGGCACGAGCCGGCAGGTGAAAGGACAAATCGATATAGTAGGTATTGCTTCGATGTGAATGCACAAAAAGTTGATATTATTTTATTATCGAAATTTGACCGTGACCACAGTCACATACACACAGACATGTATATCTATACAATATACATATAATAAAATCGTTCTAAAAAAAAACTATAACATTATGTTTTTGGCTTTATGAACGACTAGAACACAAAACGATGATTTTTAGAATTTTTGTCTGTTGTCTGCTTATCTGTACGTTTGTACGCGCTAATCTCAGAATCTACTGAACTGATTTTGATGAAATTTGGTATGGTAGTAGCTTAGACTCTAGATTAACACATAGGCTACTTTTTATTGCGGAAAAATGTACAGTTCCTGCGATATTTGTTTTTGCGCGTACGAAGTCAACAGCTTAACAGATTTAAATGCGGTTTTCACTAATGCGTTTTGGTTAGGCCACTGCACTTAAAATTTAAATAACCGACTTACAAAAAAGGAGGCGGTTATACATTCGGCTGTTTAATATATTTTTTAATTTTTTTTGTATGTTATATGATTACTCCACCGCCTGTGGACCGATTTTCAAAATTATTATTTGGCTGTAAAGGGTATAATCCTCAATTGGTCTTTTTGACACCAAAGTGGGGGTGATGATGGGACCCAGAGGAATCGAGGGAACTCCTCGAAATTTATATGGACACATATAGTGATTTTGACTTTTTCTGAAGTAGTTCAGGCACGTGCTACCAAAAATAAAGATTTTGTATCAAGGTATACGCTGGGTCCAAAAGTACTGAACAGAACTCCTGCGTCCTTAAAGATACATGTTTGGGGATGCCGGCGTTGTTTAAAGAACTGCGAGCATGTGCCATCATACCACTTACACTAATCATCATTACCACAATATTCACACGAAACACCAACATATTATTAGGATGATAGGTATAGGTACTCACTACTAATCAACATTTTGTGCACCGATATCAATGTCTTTGAAATTTTGCTTTTGCCAAAATTAGGTTCGTTATCATCATCATCAATATAATATATTTAATGCTTACTGCTACATTTTTTCCGCCGAAGCTACTACAATACATAATAATAATAATAATTAATATTTAATAATATAGTATGTAAGCATTATCATCACTGGTGATTATTTATTAGGTCCACAGTTCGGTAATGCTTATTTGGGGAAATACCACGGCTTCTCAGAAAACTGGCATAAAATAACGCGTTTTGTCGAGAAATTGAGAATAACGGAGGCTTTTACGTATTTATAACTTTCTTAAAATGTATTAATAATAATATAATAAATATAACTAAAACGAGAAAAAATATTTATTTTTAAACAAAAAATTCAAACCGACTTCCAAAGTAAAAATGCATAAAATGGTTTAAAGAATTTATTCTCTTATAAGATACAATATCCATTTACATGAGAACAAGATAATAGTTTTATACTTAAGATAATACAATTCAAACTTATACAAATTACAGAAAGCTTTTGCAATATATTTTTTTTACCCGAATCATTGTCTTACCCGTAGGGTAAGCTAAAAGGGAAGACAATGATTTTAGCAGTATATGCGTATGTATTTATGTTTGTATGTATATTTGTTCCATCATAGCTATTAAACTACTGATCAGATTTTTATGATTAAGGTGTCTGATGTTTATTGACGTCGGGTTGTAGTTTCTAACTTTTGATTATACTAGATTTAAATTAAAAATACCTGCCTATGAAAATAATAATTAACAAGAACAGTCTTAGGTTTGTACGAAACAATTTTGTATAACATAGTTAAATAATTGGCGTTTGAAGCTATTAAATAAGTTTATATTTTTAATATGGTCGGGTAAATTAATAAAAAATTGTGCTCCTTGCATGCTTTTTTTGGCACAGTTAGTACGTAGTTTAGGTAAAACTAATGAATTTGGCCGGCGATTGCTTCGAGTACTTACTTGTGATTTTATAACAAAAGATAATTCACTTTTAATTTTACCGTCTATTATTTTCCTAATTAAGATACAAGTGTTATAGGTGTAAAGTTGCCTAATATTCATAATTTTCGTATCATTATAAATTTTGGCTGTTGGTGTTAAGTATGAGTATCGAAAAATTATTTTTATTATTTTGTTTTGTATTAATCTTTGTAACTAGTTTGTTCAATTTAGTTTTATTTGCATTACCCCAAACCTCAGTAAGATATAGTATGTGTGACTTGACGAGGGAGTTATAAATATTAAAGCGTAGTTTTGTTTGTATATATTGGTTAATATTAATCAGTGAGCCTGTAATAAAATAATAATATAAATAACAAAAATAATATTAAAAAAAAAAATTATAGATGATAGTTTACTAGTTAAAGAATCTATTTGCTTATTCCATGTAGGATGCCTATCCATTCTCAAGCCTAGATATTTTTCGCTGTATTTTTGTTCGATCTGGGTGTTGTCTATAATTAGTGGATTATGTGTTGGGATGATTTTGTTTTTTCAGCTAAAAATTATGTAACACGTTTTAGAGACATTTATTATTAGAAGATTGTATTTAAAATATTCAGAAAGAATATTTAAATCACTTTGTGCTTGTTTGATGCTATCGTGTATATTAGCTCCAAAGTAAAACAGACACGTATCGTCTGCAAATAAAGTTAAGTAACCACGTAGTCCTAGTTTTCAATATTGTTTAAATAAATTAAGAAGAGAAGTGGTCCTAAAATCGATCCCTGCGGGACACCACAGGTAATAGGGAGAGGTTTACTTCGGCAATTATCAATTTCTACAATTTGTAATCTGTTTTTTAAGTAGGATTCTAACATTCTTAATGCTTTGCCTTTAATTCCTATAATTTAAAGATTTTCTATTAGTAATTTATGGCTGACAGTATCAAATGCTTTTTTAAATCAATAAAAACCCCTAATACAATTTTTTTCTTATCTATATTTTCTTTTATTTTAGTTACTAGATTAATTATGGCTGCTGTAGTACTACTTTTTGTTCTAAAACCGTATTGTCTTTGTGAAATGAATTTAAAAGACTCCAGATAATTGGTTAGTCGCAACTGTAAAAAAAAATCAATTTATCCTAATAGTCCTATTTCAGTTTTACCGATTTTTGATAAAATCGGTAAAACTGAAATAGGGCGATAACTTCCGGGATCTGTTTTGGGACCTGATTTGTATATGGGCGTCACTTTAGCAATTTTTAAACTGTCTGGAAATTCCCCATCTGTCAATAGTTTATTAAAACATTTACACACATTTTATTTCACAGCTAATTTATCACAAATGTAGTCATGTAAACATTTTATACTTTTAGTATTAATTTTATCAATGCCACAGCTTGTATTGGAGTCAAGATTTTTAATGATATTAATAATTTCCTGGCTATTACACAGAGGAAAGTTATGAAGTTCATGAGCGCTTACTTCATTGCAATCTAATGATCTAAGCGATGGGCTTTCCTGGGGTGGTACCTTTTTGGTGTTTGATCTGCAAGTTGAGTAATGATTAAAAATTTCGCAAATCTCGTCTAAATTAGTAATTGTTTTGGAGTTGATTATGATTTATGAAGGAACATAACTTTTTACAATTTTGTTATTAGTTAAGTTATTCACAAGGGACCACATTTTCCTTGGATTATTAGTATACTTTGTAAATAGTTTATAATAGTATGAATCCTTTTTATACTTTTTGGGGGGTTTAAATTTATTTAATTGTAATAGGATTTGTTTATGATCAGACATCGAGCTATTAATCAAAGCCATATGAAAGCTTTCTTTGATTAAGTTAGTACTTACGTGGTCGATAATTGATTTCTTCGTAGTGGCCTCTCTGGTTCAATATTTGTTACATATTTTGTTTAGTAAAATATATCCGGATTGATTCACGATTTGTTTATATTTTTTTACAGTATTGTTTTTCGATATCAGATCAATATTAAAATCGCCGAATACAATGGCTCTTCTGTGCTCTTGAAGTTGATTGTCTTATGATTCCAGAAATTTAGTAGTATTCGTGTATCCAGGATTGTACATAACTCCAATATTTAGGTCGAATTTAGGTAAGTATATCCAAAGGTAGTTATTCCCCTCCTCATACAGAGTTTTAGTTAAGCTATGTTTAAGGTTGTCGTGTACGTAGGCGGATACTCCTCCACCTCCAGAGTCTGTTCTGTAATTGTAGTAGTGAGTGTAGTTCATTATTTGTAATTGTTGAGTTTTACTTTCGTTCTGAATCCAAGTTTCAGTTACTAAAATGAGATGCACAGTGATCGGTACAGATTATAATATTCATTTAAGTTCGTCCAGTTTTTCTTTCTTGCAAAGACTTCGTGCATTTAAATAAAGAAATGAAAGAAGTGATTTGTTAATCTGTATCTGTTGATAGTCATTAACAATTTGATGAGTTACAGCACTAGGTAGATTATAATTTAAGGTTGTTGGTTCAGGTTTATTGAAGAGCTCTTAACAATAGTAGGTAAACCTATAATATATTTAATAGTGATGTCATTCTCACCATTTTTGATTCTCTGTGTGAGCTCAGTTTTTATATTTTGAAAATATTTTTGCTGAGAAGGGTCCGGGTCCGAGTATATTTTAATATTAGAAGGGAATTTTCTTTCTTCCGTAGTAGGTGAAAAACTATTATATAACGCATTAACTTAATGTCATCGGAACATTGACATTCCTGTTCAGGTTGTTTTCGTTTGTTTCGGAAGGTTGTCTGGGAATCAGAATTAACAACTACTTTTGATAGATCGGGTTGAGATCCTCCCCCGGTTATAGTTGGCGGAGGTCGCATTATATTCATACTTATCGCAAATACCTTATAAAAAAGTATGAAATAAAAATTATTTTCTAAATAATTCCCCCTTATAAATATCGCTAAAATTTTAACTATTTCTCTACTGAATCTTCATAATTTTAAAGTCGGTACCAGCCAATTTGAACGTTAGTTCTATTTTAATTATTGTTTTATCAGGATGTCACACTGACAATCACAAATATTGCCATTGGCTATAAGTACATATATTAAGTATTAACCCGAAAAATAATAAGTCTTTTCCGTGGTAGACGGATTTGCAAAATAAATCGAAAAAAAAAACGAGCGAACGAAATCGTTTTTAAGAAACGATGAGAGATGAGAGAGGAACTCAATAGAGTTCAGAAGAAAAGTTTTTGCCCGCAGCTTCGCCCGCGTGATACCTATTGGGTTTTAAATGATAACTTTATAATAAATCGAAACTTTCATCCCCTATTTTACTTTCTTAGGGGTTCAGTATTGGAAAAATCTAAAGTGACTAATTAATTTCCGTACTCAATTCATACGAAATTTCATTCAAATATATCCAAGGAATAAAAAGTTTCATACAAACTTTTATTTTACCCCCTTGGCCTTGGCGTTCGTCCATATAAAAAATATGTGTGCAGAATTTCAAATTTCTAGCCTTAAGGGTTTATAGAAGAGAGCTATATAGAAGATAGATAAGCCACAAAAATTATTAAATAAAATAATTAATATATTTAATTAATATAATATAAAATAATTAAGTCACAAAAAGATGATTATTATATAAAAAAATTATAAAATCAACAAGATGTGATGTTTATTGGTCATATTATCAACAATTAATTATGAATTTTAACAAAATAAGATATCGTCTCAAGTGCTTAAAACATAAGATCTTTTCCTTTTACTGCACATAATTTCCGCTAAAAATATTCCGGACAATATAGTCCCATCCTAAGGTATTATCTAGCCTGGGTCAATACGCACACTTTCCACTTTTCTCTAAAATTTATAATAAATTTAAGTCCCCCGCTGAGTCTCTCTGTCTCTCTGTCCGCGATAATCTCAAAAACTACTGAAAGGATTTTCAGGCAGTTTACATTTACCGACAGAGTGGTTCCGTGGGAAGGTTTAGGTGGATAATTTGTTAAGGTTTTGTGGAAATAGTTTGATTTATATGATGATAATTGTTGAAGGTGTCGGAAAAAATCAAGCCGTCTAGGAGCTTATAACGAAAACGCTGCCTAAGCTAACCCGTTGGAGATAATTTATAACAAAACAATATATGGTGGGATTGTTTCTCTTCTAAAGGTCTACAGAAAAGTTCTCGACGGCATATGTATAATGCCTTTCTTTTAAGGATAGGTTACTAGATATCCATTAAAATGAAATAAAAAATCGCAACTAATGTGTTATATTCAGAAGCTATTTAGATGGATACAATATTAACCCTTATGTAGGAGATTTTATCTTGGGATATATATTTTACTCTGTGCAATTACTATTTACCATATTGCAGTAGATATAAGTACTTATTTGCTATAGAAGTTTTTTATCACGAACACTCGATCTCCCACGCGAGCGAAGCTGCGGGCAAATGCTAGTAATTTAAAAACTTCTACTTTCCTAAATTGACGCCTCCGTGATCCAGTGGTTTAGAGCTTTGCTCTCGACTATGGAAGTCGTGGGTTCGATCCTCGCCTTAGAACAATGTTTTGTTTTCAAGTCTCTTTAGGACAATGCAGCCTGATCAGATCAGGAATCAGGTGATTGTCTAACAAGAAAGATGATCCATGTGTCGGATGTAAAATGTCGGTCCTGCGCCTGATCTTCTCGCCAGTCGTGTCGGTCATCCGTCCGTCTGGGTTACGAGAGCAAAGGTAGAGAGATAGCGCTCTTGTGTATTGTGTACACACTGGGGCACTTTAAAAAATTTCTCGTGCGTACCTGGGCTCGTTTCAATGAAACCGGCCACCATCAGCGAAATCGGTGTAGGGAGCTATATATGTTTATGCCCCATTCAATAAATATTGTACTGTAGTTATCCTATTTTCTAGGTATCTAGAGGTCGTTTGACTGCTCTGTATATTTTTTACTTTGGTACCTTTTGTACAAGATCTAGGCAGCTAGGGGTGATTAAAGCGGGTAGGTAATTAATTAAATTGCAAAAACTATAAATTATCCTTATATTCCTAAGTGACTTCCATCACTGTTGTATGGCTACAAAAAGAGATAATTATCAAGTCTATTGTTGTCAAAGACCTTCGCGTCCAAGTCATATCACTGAAGCAAGATAAAAATCTGCGTAAAATCCGCAAACAAATGATACCTACATAACATTTTTGCATAATGCCTAATGCTACAAAGAAGTAGGTCTTTGATCTAGAATAATTACAGATACTGAATGCGTTGTAATTATTTTACAGAAGGTACCTAAAAGTATTTTAGATAACCGCCTCCATTTTTTGGAAGTCGGTTAAAAACTAGAGAACTAATATTGAAAATGTGGAGTAATTGAAATATAACTACTAATTATTCGGATTAATTTTGTGACACGAGTCCCGACGTTTAGGCTGTGTAGCTTTTTTTAGGTAATTAGGTAGCTACCTATTGGGCAAGGCAAGTTCCTCACATGGAATTAAACAGTTATTCGATTGATAAAATGAAGGGGTCAAACAAATGAGGCTGATGTTGATGCTCATATTTTTAGTTTGAGCTCCGTAGTAATTGGCAGTATTGCGGCACCGAAGGCAAAGAAGTATACTTATGTTACTAACGTACCGAAGGTCCTTCCATCAATCATATAATTTGAACCTCAACTCTCGTGGAAATTTGAACGTCAATGCCGAAGCAAGGCTTCTTGTGACATTACAGTTAAGTATTATGTGTAAAGTTAGGTTATGGTAAATTGTGAGTATGTTAAAATACATGAAGTCAAATGAACTAAGAAAATTCTAAAGAAAAGAAGGCCAAATTTGAAATTTTTAGTTATGCTCGTTAATATATACGTATAGCATATGAGTAAGAATTTGTTGTTGGGCTGATAAGTATTTAATTGAAATGTAGGTATTTATTTATTTCGAACTCAAACCTTTCACTGAAGCCGCTTTTCAGTTTTTTACGCTCCCCAGCCTGTTCTATTTTCATTGTTTAGTATAGTGTCATTTAACGTTACCTACCACGTATGACTAAACATTAACTAACCAAGATATATTAAACATTAAAATTATTATTTATTTATGTATTATCAAATTAGTTATAATTATATTATGTCTCGTCGTATAGAACGTACGTAATAGAACGGGTGACGGAACGGTTTGCTCTACATTGCGCGGTGCTATTCTATACCACGAAATTCGGTGCATGTTATTGAAAACCATAGACCCATATCTTTGTTGAAAACGAATAGGACATAGACGTGCCTTGTAATTTTATTATTATCTTTATAATAATAAATAATTACAAGGCATTTTAAGTAATGTTATGTAAAATTTGCAGCAAGGTTAGCGATGAAAAATTTCATTGTTTCGCATATTCTGCCCTTGTGTTCTCAGCATGTAATTAACATTTTATATATGTATATTTAAATATTGTGTAATACAAATAAACATTTAATATTATGCATTCGAGTCGGCTTTCAATTATTGTACATAAAATCAATCGTAATGTAGGTAACTAGGTAGGTAATGGCCCCATATTGTGAATGGCCCCGAGTGAATGGAGTAGCTGTCAATAGTATAGGTTTCTCATGACTATGAAAATTATCAAACATTTTGCAAATTTATTTACTGACGACGCGACGCAACATCAGAAAAAAGAAGAGGTTATTCTATTTTCCATCGCCATGCGTTATGTAGGTACAGAATTACAGACTACGGAGTACGGACCAAAGCCATTATAACACGTATTACTATAATAAGTTTAATTATCTCGTTGAAGGATTTGCTTCGGAAGTAAATATCGATTTGCAAAGCGCGCAAATCTTCCGAACACCTGTTGTCCTCTGACCATATCTATAGATTAATCATTGTCACAACAAACACATCTAATTAACGCATCGCCTTGAAGTTTGAATTGCAACACAAAGTGTCCCGTAATATGTTGATTTCAATATTCATTCATGTATAAGGAATCTTTTCTACATCCACGTGTTAATTTAATATTAACTAAAACTTCATATTTTTGCAAACCATGGGTTTGTCAATATGAAGTGGGTATTCTATGTGAAATTGGAATTTTACTGCTCCTTAAAATTTCTGAAAGTGTACAACTGTTGACAATGCATTTGGAAATAAAACAATATTTAATTTAAGCACAATTTTCCAGGACACAGTGACTCACAAGAAGCACGATGCCAGCCTGGACCGCCAGACCCTTACCCTCACGTGGATCCCGCCCGCAGACCTCCACGACGAAGTCAAGTTCAGGTAAAAAAATACCGTTGTGCTGTGTGTGTGCCTAGACTTGACAGGATTTCTGCCGTGCGCATAATGCTGTACATAATGTTCAGATTTAAGACACTTCACACTCGCTCAAGTCCTTGAGCGCAAATACTACAATAGGTTACTTTAGCTCTCTACAAAGTTACTGACTGGATCTTCGTTCGCATAATTGTATGTAAATCAATCAATAAAATGTTTCGTACGAAAAATTTCACGGTGCGTATAAAAATTATTGCTTTGAACTTTTTTTAAAGCTTGAGGGCCCAGTTAGACGAGGCTTCCGAAGGTCCACCTGTTTTCATTCATAGCAAATTGAGCATTATCGAACCGCGGCGACCGCGTTAAAATTGGAACGTTAGGTAAATATCGGTCGCCTACTTAGGTGATCGCCCAATTTGTGGCGACCGCGTTGTGATTCTTGAGGTCATAATATAAACGCACCCCTATGTCTTTGAAACTTTGATGTTTCTTATTCCAGGGCAACCATCGCATTGAACGGAGCCGTGTTCTGGGTCGGAGTTGAGTCTGCGCCAATCAAAGTCTCACTTTAAAGTCTAAAAACAGTATTAAAATGTATAATTTAATTAATAGTATGTTTATCTAAATTCTACAAGTATAAATAGTTACATATAAGTAAAAAAAATTGTAAATCAATAAAAGAGTTGTTTATTCATTGAACCTATAATAACCATTTATCTTGCTTACATCTTGTCACTCGATACCTTTCCATCATACCAAAATCCTGAGATTTGTAATGTGTTTCTTGTTGATTTGTAATTTTACATTCTAGACATAAATAAAAAACATATTTTAAGAAATTCATTTATTCTTATTGCAGCACCTAAAATCTTCCTAGTCAAAAGAGTATAGTGACAGATGAATATAGAAGAGGACAAGTATAAATTCCTTATCAAATCCATATTGGCAAGAGTTTGTAAGACACTTATATTAATAGTGTGACATAAAAAGGTTCAGAATTGAGCAATTTTCTCATACACTACAGGCAATAGTCACATAACAATTATACAATGAAATACAGAAAATATTATGAGTTATCCACAAATACAAATAGGACTAATAGGTTTCTTACGTATACGTGTTTCTTTTATTATTTGTGTTGCTTTTGTATTGAAAATGATGCAAAGTTTTCTGATAGATTTATAGGTTTCTTAGTTTCCCCATCAACAAAACAATTGATAAATTCCGATTGTTTCATGTTTTTAATGGTCAAGAAAAACCTCATCTACAGAAAATATCTATTGTTATTTGCTACAATGGATAGGAGACACTACTTGGGAACACTCAATATTTTAAAATTTAATTATACTCCAGACACTCATAAAAACATACAGTTTACTTCTAGTGGCAGTTATCAGTTACAATTATTATACACCATTCAATATTCAATAAGATATTTAGGCCAAAAGGTTACAAAATCATCATAAAAAGGAACATAATATTTTGTTTTATAGTATTTGAATGGCCGGAAAAAATCCACTATCCACATGTAATGTGTTAAGTACCCTACATTTAAACATTTGTAACAATATGCTCATGTTTATGAGATTAAAGAATAAGTAATTTAAGTAGTAATTAACGTTGAATGAAACATTTCAAAAGAAAATCATAATTTCATACATCACAGATAATAATGATAACATTTTCTCAAATTATTTAAAATGCCTAGAAACTATTTGATTTTTATTCTTGTATTATTAATAAATAAATAAATAACTCAACATAAAATATTTTATGATAATAAATATTTTAAATTTTAATTTACTTCTATATGTGCTTAGTGCTATTATTGGATTTACCTAATAACTACAATGTTGTAAATTGGTATCAAAGTGGCAAAAGCTCAATATTATCAAAACACTATCAATATGGGAAGACAATATAAATTGTCAAATGTTTACAAAATTGCAATTCTTTTTATGCTTAACTTAAAAGTTAACTTTTAACTTAAAAGTCTTTGTTTTTACTTAATATGAAAATCATGAGCATTAAATAAAATATTAAAAGTATAAAATACTAAAAATTAAGTATAGCTTTTCTAAGAAAAGTTTGCCATAAATAAGTCTAAATTTTTATGAATATTAATCTTCTGTAATTTATTTTGGTCTTGTTAAATGCAGTTAAATCAAATAACATAACTAAGGACCATCACAGTTAATACTGAATAAATAAATACAAGTTTACAAATCATTGCTTTTGAATAAAATAGCTCTGCCTCTTAAGTTGCCTATACAGAGAAATATATTTTCCAGCTGCGGAAGTTCTTGGAACAACATATTGTTTACAAAAGAGTTTGGGATCATGAGCCTTTTCAGACAGTTCCCCACAGTCAAGGGCCCTTAGAAATGTGAGAACAAAACTGAAGCAGTTGTGTCTTTCTTCATTGTATCTTTCAGGTTCCCAGAGAGGACTTTGGCTGACCTGAAAATTATGTCATTTAAATTATATTAGCCAAAAATGTTGAAAAAATATAACATTAAAAAAATGGCTTGAATTGGGAGAAACTTATATTTTCTAAATTAACAGGTGACAACTAAAGCACAAAATCTGTCTAGTTAAAGACCAGGATTGCAGCATTCAGGAAGTCAATACTTAAAAAACATTTTATTTTGTCTGCTTATCTTAAAAATAATATTCAATTTTTATAGTTACCTTTAAAAGAACACCATCCCATATTTCATTCCAAAGTTCATCAAACTGCTCAAACAAGAGACATTGGTCCCAGTGTATGCTAGTCTCTCCTCCACTCCATTTCTTTGTGGTGGGGTCTATTCCCCTTATTCCCTGCTCACTGAATTCTATGACACATCCTTGGGAGTTTGTAACTCCTATGTGTAAATCCTTGGAATTGTAGTAGTCACTGAAAGTTCAGATAACACTTGAGTACCGGATTTATGAATCACTAGAAATGAGTAACCCTTAATATTTGCAATTTTTAAGAATTGTAGTAGCATCACAATACTGACTTGAGAAAATCTCCATGGGTAGGCTTCATTACTATTGCCCGAGGATGCTGAGAGGCCTTAACGAAAGGATATGGTACTCTGGAAGATAAAAAGGACACTTTAAAGTTAACACACTTTCTAATCGCACAAGTAAAAGCTTGCGACATTATAAAACTCACCTAAACGGCAAGAGATTGTAGTCATATCTATCAAGTTTCTGTTGGCAAACGGGGCATTGTTCTGGGATAATTGTACAAAATACTTTGTGATCACAATGGTGGAAACAAAGAATACCCGGATCCATTGTTGCTTTTCAAAAATACGGTTAAGTTTTAGCTATAACATTTAGAAGTATTTATTAGCAAAAGGCCCGAACAATTTCTACTTTAGTACGTTTTTCACATTACACTACTTTAAATACTAATAAAGAAATCTTTGTTAGCTCATTTCCGATACCAATTTCCCATCAACTTTAGAAATTGGAATATTTGAATCTTCGACATTTGTCTGGTTGTCAAATGTCATGAGTTTTTTTTTTAATTTATATATGGCAACGGCTTATAACCATTTGCCAGTGTCAAGTTAAAAAGCTGGAAATAGAACTTTCGTTTCAATTTTCAACACCGTAGGTATTCCTAAATCGTCAAGTCTAAAGTCTAGTCAAAGTCCAAATCAATAGTCAGTGCAGTCCATGAGTCATGTCAACCGATTTAGTAAAGTGCTTGCGATCTCTCTACCGTCTGAAAAATTTATTGCCTTCCAATATAAAAACTATGCTTGTTCAAGCCCTTATATTCCTAATACTGGATTATTGTGATATTTGCTACTTCGACCTTAATGCAGACCTACTCAACAAACTCGACGGCTCCTTAATAAATGTATAAGATTTGTTTTTGGCCTCCGTAAGTACGACCACATCTCCTCCTTCCGCTCTAAGCTTCATTGGCTGCCAATACGACAACGTCGTTCTCTACGGGCTCTGTGTACATTCTATTCCCTTCTTCACTCCCCCTCTGCTCCTCACTACCTAACTCCTCATTTTAAATATCTGTGCAGTAGCCATGATAGAAATCTTCGTCTACAAATAATTTGCTCCTTCTTTGTCCTTCTCATAGCTCCTCCCTTGTCCATTCATCCTTCCATATTCAGTCCATCCTCCTTTGGAATTCACTACCACAAGACGTTAGGATGTCTGAGACAAAAAATGTATAGTTCGTGAACTATACTTAAAATCATTGGCAGACTAGAAATAGACTAGAATAAATAAGTAAATTATTTAGATATCTTATTACGTTATATATTATTAGGTTTACATATTTAAAATATTTAGTAGGTTAATTTTAAATAAAGAGTTATAATAGTATTTATATGGTAGTATTTATTATTATTATATATTGTGTATATACTCAAAATGTCTAAGTCTATGTTTCCTTTTAATACTATGCATCTACCTCACACTGTCTCTGCATCACCCATAGGTTGGCTGGTAGAAAATGCCACAAGGCATTAAGCCCGCCTTTGTACCATATTGTGTGCATAAAGTATAATAAATAAATAAATAAAAAATAAATAAATATGAGGTATTCAAACGTATATAAAACTGACTAAGTTTTACTTAAAACCAAATACTGACACACTTAATATTATAGTAATACTCCGTAGCAGTAAGTTGGTTAACGCTATCAATCTATCAAGAAAAGGGTATTGCATATTGATAGAGCACCTAAGTAGCGTAAAATTTCATCAATAATTATTGAGAGTACCTTACAAAAAATTGTGTATGTTGAACCGTTCCCATGGTGACGTTGATACACTGTACCTAAACCACACCTAACCCAGTTCGATTACTACTTTTCGATCCTTTATAACTGTTAAAAGTAGAGTTTGTAAAATAATATTATTTTATTGGGTTTATACGTATACATACGAGTGTTTATATGGATGATGGTAACAATAGTTAGTAATACATCTTAGTAAATAATAGAATAAAGTGCATCGCTAGAAATAATATGCACCGCATTAGAATTTATTAGAATTTTCGACAGAATGTTAAAAGAAAAGAACAAGAGCTGCTTTCTATTTTTAGTAGTCGTGATACCTGTCGCGTCCGCTGGAATCGCTTGCTTGGCGAATCCATGTTTTCATGGAATTTGCATCGACGATATAAATAGGTAAGTAATTTTTACCTATAAGAAGCACATGTATTTGTAGCCTCCACTGGCCAGTATAAAAAAAGTATTTTATTCGAATTTTATGCAAAATTTTTATTTTGTTTTTTTATCTAGGTAGATTGTAAATTGGATCTCGTTGGAAAACTTTTAGAAATATTATTAATTATGTAACTTTTTATTTTAGCACCTACGCATGCTACTGCACGGATGGGTACACAGGGATACAGTGCCAGACGAACTGGGACGAATGCTGGTCAAGTCCCTGCCAGAATGGAGGAACGTGCACCGACGGCGTGGCCTCCTACAACTGCTCGTGTCCCGATGGATTTATCGGTAAAATGCTCTACGTCACGTCTATTTTGATACAAGCTAACTGCAGGAAGAGACAAATTATTGTCTCGACAGTCGAATCGAGACAGGCGCTCTCAATTCGAGAAGGTGTCTCAAAAATATACCTTCTTGATTTGACACCGATCCAAGGAATAAACACATCCTCGACTCTCGCGCGCTTATCGCGGGGAATAAGGGAGACTGGTGAATTTTCTTTTAAAATACTATTTTAGAGACTCTTCTTATAGTAGAGACGAAAGTCATTAGGTATATTTTGCTCTTTTCGAAAAGAGTTAAATGCTAGTAAATACTTTTATTACAGGAGATAATTGTGAAATTAATTATAACGAGTGCGAATCAAACCCTTGTCTCAATAACGGGACGTGTATTGATATGACGAACGAGTATGTCTGCCATTGCATGCCAGGGTTCTCTGGTGAGCATTGTGAAAACGATGTAGCGATGTGCAATTCTACGGAAGAAATTAGATGTTATAATGGTGGAGAGTGTACAGAAGGTCCAGGATTCAAGTTCTATTGTAAATGTTTAGCAGGTAGAGACGATATTATCAAGTTAAATGCTGGTTATTACTTAAGAGATTGTTTGATTTTGTAACCTGTGTTATGAATGGTTTAAGGTTGGACTGGACCAAAATGTGAAGATCAAATTGACGAATGTGAGTCGAATCCGTGTAAAAATGGCGGCGTTTGTATTGATGCTCATGCAGACTATATGTGTGCCTGTTCATATGGTACATATTCATTTTACATTCGTAATAAAATATATAATTTAAACAATGCGTAGGTACTTGATAGTAAATTGTATTTTTCTAGGATTCACTGGAAAGAGTTGTGAAGTACAAATTCAGTTCTGCGACGAGAACTCTTGTAGTAACGGAGCACTGTGTGTAGTGGAAGATGGTGAAAGAATCTGCTACTGTGTTCCGGATTACCACGGAGAGCGTTGCGAGCTCCAATACGACGAGTGCTTATTGGGACCAAGGTAAGAAGAAGAAGAAGAGTACCTTTAACAAGAATTAATTTTATTAACGCGAGGTCCAGGGTTTGCCAGCAACGCAGCGGCCGAATATGTACAGTAATATACATAATCGGCTGTTGCGTTGTATAGTAAACTTAGCTTTGTTTTGTAAAATGATATTTTGAAATAATTTTAGGTGCTTAAACGGAGGTACATGTATCGATGGCGTAGACAATTTCACTTGCTCTTGTCCTCCGAACCTCACAGGACCATTATGCGAGTGTTTAATCCTAGATGACGGTACACATGACTGTGAATACATTAGGACCACGATTACGCCAGAATTTACCATATTTATGGAAACTACTACTCATATTCAGGATATTATAACGACCGAAGCTGCTTACAAAAATTTTACAACGGAAAACTCGCGAAGTACAACTAGATTTGGTACATCAGATATTTTTATCAGAACTTTAAGTCCTGGTTATAGTGATACAACACAATCAGAAACTACAATAACGTATACTACAAACGGTGAATCGATTCGACCAATAACAATCGAAACCGATGATCAAACCAAGTCCAACAAACCTGAACCAACCACTATGACAACGAGTATCACTAATGTAGAAGTGACATCAGAATCTTCAACGGAAAAAATTACAATGGAAATATTTAAAACAAGCGAAACAAGGTCCAGTCCAACGTCATCATCAACAGAACTAACAACGTTGACAGCATCGGATAAGCTGTCAACTCCAATTCAGATGACTACGGAAGCAGTACCAGTTACTTCGGAACCAGAAACTGAAGTCAATTCTAGTTCTGCATCTGAAGTAACCAAATTCGTGCCAGTAGAACAAAGTAGTAAAGAGTCTGAGAGTACTACATTATTTGTCACGACGTCATCCATCCCAGCATTAGATACAACTACTGAAAAAATGTTTACAGACTCTCCCATAGATATGACAACTTCTATATCGACAGTTTCGTCTTTCGTATCCCTTGATCCTGATACAACAGAGACATTGTTTTATTCTTCAACTGAATCGTACCAAACTGTACCAACAGAGTGTGACGATTCCATTTGCAACAACCATGGAGCGTGTCACAGCGGATTCCATGGCATAAGAGTAAGCAAAAAACATTTTTCGAATTGTTAATATTTGGCGTGTTTTGTTTATAAGTAGTTTTTATTTATCAGGTTTTTCTTTTCCAGTGCCAGTGTGATTTTAATTACGGAGGTAAACGTTGCGAAGAAAAAATAATTATTAAATCAGCAGCGTTTGATGGTAACTCTTATGTTGTGCATAGAATTAGGAACTCTACCTCTATCAATATAGAGTTCAGTGCAAAAACCTTGATCACCGACGGTCAAATTATGCGCGTGGATATAGCGAGAAGCGTTTACATGGAGCTCTACATGAATTCCGGGCTACTGAAATTTCAGTTTTCTTGTGGGTATCAGACGATGTTGCTTAGCGAACTGAAGACCTATGTTAATAAAGGGTATCCTATGAAAATCGAGACCAGGTAACATTATTAATCAATCACGTCTTATTGGCCATGTTGTACATTTAACAATATTAGGTCGTGAATCGTGATGTCTAATATTTACGCGAGTATAACAAGATGTTACCCGCTACTTAACGTGCGCGCAAAAATTAATCTTGTGGAAACCGTACATTTTCTGCGATAAAAAGTAGCCTATGTCCTTCCCCGTGGTCTAAGCTATGTCTCTGACAAACTTCATCAAAAATGGGTTCAGTAGTTTCGGAGCCAATCCAATACAAACAAAGAAACTATTCCTTTTATAATATTTGTATAGTTATAGATTACAAAGAAAAAACTACTTTTACGGATTTTATCGGCTTATTTTAGTTAATTTTATATTTAATAAATGTAATATATTTACGTTTCGACTATATAATAATAGGTACTTTACAGCAGTTGGGTCACAGTAGGAGGAGCGTCCTCCCGTGACCACGGTTTCAAATTAGTATTATTTGTAATAAAGGCTCTATTTATTTAATCGAACATTTCAGACTGGATTTGCACATGAAGGAGCAACTGTGCAACGCGACCATAAGACTTAACGATACCCTGGCCATGAGTGGCGGGCAAATTTCCAACATTACTACACTCAACAACAACGCCACAGTTCATTTCGGCAACGGCTTCATCAGTGACCATTCGGAGAAAAAACAATTCGTCGGCTGCATAAAAGATTTAATCGTAAGACTTTGTTACTCAAGATTTACTGAATTCTGAAATGTTGCCTTGTACAATTGTTAATGTTTAATAAAATAAAAACCGGCCAAATGCGAGTCGGACTCGCGCACCACTATACCAATATTTTACGACTTACTTTACTTTGCTTTCCTTCAAAGTTTATCACACGGAGTACCATCATGAATTTTCAGATTTTTCAAGCCACTCGCTTAGCTTTTATAGGGCGACGGGACATTTTTATAACAAACAAAAATGCTTACATTGAAATATCTCGCAAACGAATAACTAAATCAATAAAAAGTCTTAACTACCTCCCAATATTTATACAAGACCTATCTAATGATACCGCACTATGGGGTCTATGGGGTCTATGGGGTAGTCTCGAGGAGAAAAAATCATCCAGTTTTTATTTATACGTATCATTAATTCCGTGTAGGTACCCCAAAAAATATATATTTCATGATTTTCTTTTAGCTCTTTATTGACGTGGTAAATACACATATCCATGCAAAGTTTCATCTTTCTAGCAAAGTGTTTGGAAAGTATTGCGAAGGCAGACATGACGAAACTATAAGGGTTCCGACATGTGTCCTACGCAACCCTAAAAACTATAAGGATTCCGACACGTGAACTACGGAACTCTAAAAGGAGTGATATTATTAACTTGAATATGTTATAATCCTACTAATATTATAAATGTGAAAGTTTGTGAGTATGGATGGATGTTTGTTACTCTTTCACGCAAAAACTACTGAAATTTGGTGTGATTGTAGTTTAAAGCTCTGGATTAAAACATAGGATACTTTTAAAAAAAGTACAGTGTTCCCGTGAGATACTGTATTTACGCGGGCGGAGCGACGGGCAACAGCTAGTATAATATAATAATCTGATAGATTTTTATCAGAAACTAGCTGTTGCCCGCGGCTCCGCCTGCGTAAATACAGTATCCAAGGGAACACACACACAACTTTTTAGAGATACAATGTAGCCTATGTTTAAATCCAGAGCCTAAGCTACTACCATACCAAATTTCATTAAGATCCGATCAGTAGTTTCTGAGACAAAGAGTAACAAACATCCATCCATCCATCCTCACAATCTTTCACATTGATTATTTTGTAGATAAATAACGAAGGTCGGGAGGTTTTCGGTGACGCGGTGGACGCAGTTGAGGTGACAGAATGCTCGTCTCTATCCTGTCTGTCGTCCCCGTGTCTGAACGGTGGCTCGTGCAGTGATCATGGTGATTCCTACGTTTGTTCGTGTGCTAATGGGTGAGGTTCTAGTTGTAAATAAATAAGTAATAGTAATATAATAGGTGTAATGGCTTTCAGTCGATTTAAATAATCAATCGTCAATTCAAAATGAAAAGCATTAAGGTCACATGAATTCATTTCATTAGATACTCTTTAGAAGGCTAATGCTAATGGTTAAAAGAATAAGGTATAGGTTGTAATGAAATATGGATTATTTTATAAATTGTCAAGGCTTAAACAACCCTATTTTCAGTCTATTGTAAAATTATACTTTCTGGAATATTCTAGTTGGATGGGAGCAAGCTGTAACCAATCGGTCTGCGACCACAACCCGTGCGGCGGCGGCGGCTGTGTGCGCCACCCGGGTACTGGGTTCCTCTGTCTCTGTCCGTACGGGAGACACGGCATCTTCTGCGAGTATAGTAAGTAATTTGTATGGTACATTAAAATATTGGATGTAGCAAAACTCGTGTGGGCTAGCAGTGGCGCCCTTGCTGGCGTTATCCTACTTTGTACAGGACAAGTTTTTATCCCTATCCCTAATTCGTGGGATATTTAGAAGGCAAAAAGACACTGGACGTCGGTCTCTCACTCCTACTCTACAGCCTCCGTCGACACGACTGAGTAAGGCTGGGACTATATGATCCGGAATCCGGCGGGCCCGGGAAAATTCAGAGCACTGTATTAATTACAATAGAGTTGAAAATCGAAGTGTCGAGTGTCAAGCTGTCAATGACATTGAAATTTGACTCGACACTTATGTGTCCGATTTTCATCTCTATTGTTTTAGCGCAGAATTCTATTTTCAGTGCTCTTAATTATCTCCGGCCATACGGATTCCGGACAATATAGTCCCAGCCTAAGACAATTTTTTAATCCTACATGGATTAATTTCACAACGATTAACAACAATTTCAGATGTGGAAATATCCCGACCCTCGTTAGCTCCAATTGCCTCAGGAATGTCATCATACGTGATCTACGGGCTCTCGCCTGGCGCGGTGAATTCAGAACGATTCGATCTCCGACTCCGATTCCAAACGAACGACATGGACCAAATAGCCCTACTGGCGTTTGTGGGTCAAAATGGCAGGCACGACTCCAAGAGTCAACATCTGGCGTTAACGTTCGTAAAGGGCTACATCATGCTTACTTGGAATATGGGAAGTGGTAAGTGACAAATCTATTTCATTCCTTGGTCTGTTAAATACTTTACGACTTTCAGAGTAAATCGATTAGCCGAGGGCTAGACATACTTTTTATCTAGTCTGTATATTTTACAGAGATCTTTATAAAGTGGAAATTTGGTAGGTCCTCGGCGCGTGTTTACCGCTCGAGCCGTAAAGCGCGGCGCACACACGGTGCGGGTGTGGCGGCGCGGACGTACAGCCGGCCTCACGGTGGACGCGCGCCTGAACGTCACCGGCAACGCGCCCGCCACCCGCGCCAACATGACTCTCACGCCATATGTTTATATCGGTAAAGTTGATCACGTAAGGACACTGGCGAATCCTGCCTGATTTTTCATCAAGAGCGGCCAAGTTTCGAACATGTGTGAACAATGTGGTTTTATAGTACTTATAAAGTTATCACATGAAAAAAAAAAATATATTTTTAGGACTTGGGAATAAAAAGTTAAGAATATCCGAATATCTGAGAATTCTTGTGCAAAATACGTACTTATCTGTGGTAATCGTTGTCATCATATCGGCATAATCTATGGTTATAAATGCTGTAAATTGTCAATTTGAGGCGTAAAAGCTCCATCTAGTGGCCCAATAGATTGATTTATTTTTAATTGGAGTATAAAATTATTTTCCTTTTCTATAGTTCAGCAGCTTAGTACTTGTTTTATGAAAAAAAAGTTACTCGGGGTGTGAAATTGATCCCTCTATAGTCTATACTATTTATATTTACTATACCTACTAAGAAAAAATATTATTATTATTATAATATGTTTTTGGTTTTCGTAAAGTGAAAGCGACACCTATTATTTATCTGTTAGCATATTGCGCTTCCAAACAAACTAGTTATTATTTTCATTTCTTAATTGCCATCTCAACTAATAGTTGTCGCTTTTCCAGAAACCGCTACTATGGCAATTTATTGAAAAATAGGTTAGGTTATATTTAATCAATTAATTATCTTTTATCCCCCAAGTTATAAGACGAATAATATTATTGCTCTTTTTGTTCGTGCGTTCATAACACAACATTACAGGAGTATCGTGGTATCGCTTTAGTCTTATCATTTCAATGTTTTAAGGTGGTCACCCATCGGAGGGTTTTCACGAGCTGCCCCACGATATTCCCCTGCACGGAGGTTGGAGCGGGTGTGTATGGGACATCAGCGGGCAGTCCGTCACGCGCGTGGTGGGCGGCCGCGGCGTCGGCCAGTGCGGCGTGTCGCAGTGTTCGCCGCGCTCCTGCAACGCACCGCACGGGGTCTGCGTACACTCGCCCGCTACGTATGGGTGAGATACGACATTTTAATTGATATTAAATCACTACCTGATAAGATTTAGAGGCCTTCACTCTACCAGCTGCAGGACACAATCGTCACATACTTAGCTGGGTAAATTTTATCACTAGTGCCACTGGAGTTCTAATGAACGAGGGCCTTAAAGGCTGTCTGAGCCTTTAAGGCCCTCGTTCGTCGTTAAGTAGCTTTTTACTAAATTATAGTAGATCAGATAATAATTATTATATAAGAATGAAGGTCAGAAAATAATTTTGTTTCGTTAGCGGCCGAAACAAAGAGTCGGCGTCATGTTTGTATTTTTATAACACGTTCATAATAGGAAATTGAACCACCACATATTTAATTAACCACCACTACTACTCCTGTGAAGCAGTAGTACCTAACTACCAATAGAATTAATTACTTACTTAACATAATATGTCGAAACATTTTAGATGCATCTGTAATGAAGGTTGGTTCGGGCCGACCTGCAACAGCCGCCAAGGACAGTGCGATCAAAAACATTCGAAATGTCGCGGCCGCTGCGTCATAACCCTCGATGAATCAGAATGCGACTGCCCCTACGGGAAATCCGGAGAATACTGTGAACTTGGTCGGTATCGCACTTAAGCTAAATTTTTAACTAAGTAGGTACTTAAGTATAATCTTATTCCTTCCTTCCTCTATTTAATGACATATAAATCTCGTGGAAATTGTTTAATCAAATATATTTTATAATGCATTTTAGATTTGATCCCCTTGGATATTAATTTCACCGGCAGACGGTCGTATTTGACGCTTCGCCCTCGATCACTATCCAGCGTTTCACTATCTCTGGAAGCGGAAATCAAACCTATCAAAGAGCGCGGACTCATTATATATGTAGAAACTGCGCATTTCTACACAGCGTTGTCGCTTCAAGGTGGATTATTGGAGTATCGATGGACAGGTAGTTAAATAACCAATTACTTACGTATTATAACTTGTTAAGAGGTCCTATCAATCGGAATTCAGAAAAGTCGCGTCATGTCCAATTGACCAACTGCGCTGTCGCGACCTAAAAGCTGCTTGTGTTATACGCTCATGGAGTGCTTATACTGGACTAACGGTTGTCTGACAAGGCTTGAAAGATGCATGCATGCACCTTTCAAGCCTTGTTACACTCGATGCACCTATTAAAGTTTTTGCAGTTAGTGCACTTGTGAGTCATCTGGCACTATGTTTGTAAGAAGATCGTTTTGTCCCTTTTCTGTAAAAATGGTACAATGTACCTACAGATCGGTTGTCTGGAGTGACGTCAGTGGTGCGCAGCGGCGCAGTGTCCGCGCTGCGGGTGTGGCACGGGGTGCGCGCGGGCCGCTACGGCGATCGTCTGTATGTGTGGGCGGACGGCGCGCTCGCCACACAGTCGCTGCGCGTGGACGCCTACCCGCACACCGCCAGCAGCGCCACCGTGGTACTGGGTGAGAATCTAATAATAATTAACCTCCTACAAATCGTGTTTGTCATCAGCTCTTGTCATTAGTAGTTGGACCGTTATTTTTAGGGCACTAACTTAACACCAAAAATGGTAATCAATCAAATCTATGATTTGTATTCTACCTACAGGTGGTGCTGCTGATTTGTCGACTTTGCCGATAGACGTTATGTCGGGGCCTCCAGAATCTTATACTGGCTGTATAAGAAATTTCCATATCAACAATGTTCCAATTCCACTGGAAGAACAAACTATAAAAGGTAACTAACTATCTTTAGGCTTTTTGTAATGTTTCGAGTAAGTACTTAAAATTTTCATCAACTGTATTTACAATTAAGTATATTTATAGAAGCGCAGAACCTAGGCGCGTGTGATGGGTTGGTGTGCGGTGGTGCGGGGGGTGGAGCGCGGTGCCGGCGCGGCGCGTGTGCGGGCGCGCGCTGTGGCCCCGCCCCCTGCTACCGCGGCCGCTGTCTGTGCCCCGCCACCACTGCTGGCGACCGGTGCCTTACACGTGAGTAATTTATATAATTATTCACATGCCAATAAAAGTTTACAAATAACTTTATTTTGACGTTTAAAATAACAGTAAAAGCCAACAACTTTTCAATAATAGATATAGCATCATTGTTCCTTGCATTTTTAAGTAGCACCGCATAGTGCAGACAAAACCAGGCACGATTTTAGTTGATCGACAAATATTATGAAAATACCACAGAAGTCAACGTAACCACGCCGCAGTTCGATGGCGACGCCATGCTGTCGCTGACGCGCGCGGCGCGCCGTAGTGGGCAGCTGTCTGCGGCGCCCGCGCGTGTTGCTTTCAACTTTACTACCGCTGAGCCCGACGGATTGATTCTTTGGATTAAGATGGTATGTTGTACTTACCTAAAACTACAAAAGATTATTTTCTAGATTATATTATTTAATTATTCTTCACAAACAACGAGCAGTCGTTGGACGGCTAGTAGTAACTAATCAACGCCTATGTGAGTCATCATAAGAGTTTTTGTTTGTTAGCGAGTGAAAAAGAAAAGACAAAACCAAAAGATATAGCCAGGTACCACGAAAAATTAACATGATAAATTTAACAAAATACTTATTGGGTACCTGCATGTAATTACTTATGTACTTAGAAAATATATATGTACCTATAATTTCAATTATTTTCTAGGGCAAGAATTATTTCGGCCTGGGTCTTAATAATGGATATCTCAAGGTGGTTTGGTCGGTTGGTAACAGTACAGTAATAAAGACTAGGAACGAAGAGACTGTTCACGATAATCAGATGAGGACGCTGGTGCAAGCGGGCTTCTTAGCGGACGGCGACTGGCACGACCTAGTGCTGGACCTCCAGAACAATCTGACGCTCACTGTGAACCAGCTCCTGTACTTCGACGAGGAATTCCATTTTGATGAGACATATAAGGACTTTGATATATTTCTAGGTAGGTTAGCGAGTGGACAGTCGGAAGCCCGACAAAGTATTAAGTATAAATATTGATTACTGGCAAAAACTTACAACATTACATACTAACAACAGATTTACAATGAATATGACTCGCTTTTTATTAAAAATTACAGCTAGAAACGTGAAAGATGGAGCAAGTTTTATTTCACTAGTGGTTTGTTACCCAATTGTTAATCAGGCAAAAAGTACTAGGACAAATGACTACATACTTAATATGATCAGTTGACATATTTAGTCATCATTGGTGTCACCCCCGTCTTTATTTATACCTTTTTTTTTTCAGGCGGTCTAAATACAGATGACATTGCAGTTCGAAAGTTGTTTCCACAGAACTTCCGGGGCTGCATCGATCAAATTTCGACGAAAGAAGATGTCTACTTGACCGACTACAGCGCTGTCGTCAGTGAGAACATCAAGTCGTGCCAATTGTTTCCTACAACTTGAACACCTCCAGCCGTTACTATTTACAAAACTCAAGGAATTGGTAAATTTTAATTTGTTCAGGATATCCAGTTCAAGTAGGTACAAATTGCGCTATAAATGCGTCTATAACATTCAGTGCTCTTGACTGAATGTTATCAACTATCTCTATTTGCCTAATAATATTATTTACATATTACTGTTGGTTGTATTTTTGTGCTTGTAGAGACTGTTGTCTAGTGTCCGTTCTCTGTATTACCTTTAATCTTTTTGATTAGGTATAATTTTTACTGTAGTGTGTACTTAGTTTTTAGTAGTTTTTATGTAACCCAATAAGTACAAAACTTGTCTAGTCGTATTTGTCGTTTATAGATCGTTTTATAAGCAACAGGAAAAAAAAGAAAATTAAACATTGTTCGTACACAAAATATAATTTTATTGATATATCCATGTTTAATAAATTGTATACATAACATCATCAAATATTATATTATAAACATATACATTCCGTTATACGTCACTAATTCAAACACAAATACAATATGAGATGTTATCCCCATTAATATGAATTAATTTAAAACGTATGTCCCGATACTCGTCAAGTCTGTTGGCATACGCCGCGCGGCACAAGCTATACATCAGTAGTATATATACATTCCCATACAAAAGCAACATGTACATTAAGTGGTAGAGTTCTTTAGGCCTATTTACAAATGGAATAACGATGGAATGCTTTGCCGTATTCACAAGACAGCTGCGAGTCGTGTATTGTACAAAGTGTAAAACTTATATTAGGAACATCGATTCCCTCAATTTTACAAGATAATATAAATCTTTTCATATATAAATTCTAAAAAATAAATATATTAAGCCCTTAATAAATAACTCGATAATTGCACATTAGAATTATAAAAAATCTTCGAAAATAAGCAGCAAGTTGACCGCTTGGAGCCGGAGCCAGGCTCGTGCTCACGATCGCTCACGTCTGACGCGAAATGCCGCCGACCGTCAGCTGCGTAGTCCATAACATATAACATGGCGAGGAATGTGTATAATATCGATATCGAACAATATATATCATCACAGAAATATTACAATTAAAATTATGAAGCTTCAAATTCGTGCACAAGCATGATTAACAAAATATAAACACAACATCGACGGCTTAACTACACATCGAATGCAATAAAGGCTATATTAGCTCCTATAACATCAATAGGACACCATGTCACGAAATGTAAACAACATTCAATACAATTATTAATGTCACGGAGAACACCGACAAAACTTTAATATTAAATTCCCTATAATATATAATTTAATTCGTATAAATGGATAGTATTTAAAGTCTCTGTCCTTCCTACAAATGAAACATTAGATTAAAATATACGGAAGTCAGTAAATATTTCGCTATTTATATTATGTCGATTAAAATAACACACACCGACTCAGAATTCTTATAAATGTATATTTTTTTTAGGTTTTATTTTTGCAACAGTTATACATTAAAACTAAATTCGAATTTAAAAAATCCTTACATTTACTCCGGGTGGTAACGATCTCGATAAATTTAAAATCTCTTAATTTATAAACGATTTAATCTATACTAAAGTATCGTTCGGTTAAGATCACAAATCTCAATCTAACATCATAACGAACGCAATCGAACATCGCGCCGGATACGTCGAGTACAAAGTAAAGTGTGACCCCGCCCGCCGGCCGTACTACACTGTCATGGTCGTTCCACAAAATAAGTATTTTGAAATGATCTATAGAAGAAGAGCATTTATATTTTTAAAATCAGTCTCATTCGCATAAGGAAGTGATCACAGCACACACACTGGAAACTCGTTGCAGATCGAGGGACCACGTCCCTCAACTGAATATTAACTTTAGAGCACCTTGGTCGCTAATTCGCTACAGTAAAATATGAAAGTCGCGGGCGAGCGCCGGACGACCCCCGCCCGCATAAATATCGAATTGCACAAAAACATACGAAGCGACAATCGCGAATATGGGCCTTTAGTCAAGATGCATTCGATAATTTCGACGGCGACATGTCACTTAGCGATGACTTGTGTCAAGTACCATACATTTTTGATTTCGAACTTCGCCATCGAAACTAACGCCGTTGAACTCATATTGACTAAAGGCCCTGGAAAGTACACTTCGTATAATATAATAACGTAACAAACAAGCTCGACGCGTCGCCGATACAGTATCAGGAAATGACAAGACGTGACAAAGACTAGACGAAAAGATGAAAACTATAGATTTCAATATAGAAAAAGTACAAGTAACACATCTTAAAAATTATAACTACATCTCAGTAATGGCAGCCCAAAAATAGATACATCCGATTGTTTCGCCCCATTCCCGCCGGATCCCTCGCAATAACGACGGACGACGCCGGGCCGAGCCCTGCGCCGCTGGGCCGGACTCCGCGGCCGACCCTCACACGCCGTCTATAAAATTACGAAAATAAAGCTTTTATATTAAATTGAACAAGTCAAAATTCGATATCGCACAAACTCTACATAATAATACTAGTCGTTCTCGCGCTGCCGGGCCGCGCCGGGCGTCGGCGAGGTCGCCGTTTCAAAATCTCTCGTGCACGGTTCACTTGGGACGCGGTAGTCACAGGCGCGCGAGGTCGCGGGGCGCGGCCTGCGCGAGCGCACGTCACGGGCGCGGCTCCACTAGGCGCTGCACCAGCACCGCCACCAGTACAGCCAGCAACAGGAAGCCACCCGCCATGAGCAGCGCGGCGTGGCGCGGCTGCAGCGCGCGGGAGGGGCGCGGACGGCGTGCGCGCGGGGCTGCCGCTGCGGGCACCGACAGCCGAGCCGGCGCCGACCACGCTCCCGCCAGTCCGCCGCGCACCGCGCACACGCGCGCCACCACCTCTGTGCCCGCCTCCAGCTCCTCCAGCACGAACGACGTACCCGATCCGCTGTACGTCTGCAACACGATCGGCACATATTATTTATTGTCAAAAATGTCATTTGCTTTAATACAAGAATTTGTTTTATCCAAATTATACATTTGACCCATCATTAGGCCACAATATCACGTAAGTAATAAAAGTATGCATAATAAGAACCGGCCAAGTGCGAGTAGGACTCGCGCACAAAGGGTCCCATACTTATTATTTCGTTATTTTTGCACGAAGGTTTCCAAGTAAGCGCATATTACAAGTTAGGCCCCTATAACTCCTGAACTAAGTTACATAACCCATTATAGTTTTCCTTCAAAGTTTATCACATGGACTACCACCATGATATATTTTTCAAATTTTTCGAACCAGCCGTTTAGCTTTTAGAGGGAGAGACGCCATGTTTTAACAAAAATTGCGCTTTAAAGTTGAATATCTTGCAAACGGATACCTAAACCAAAAAACGTCGTACCAACCTCTCAATGTTTTAAAAAGACCTATCTAATGATACCCCACAGTCCACACTATGCGCTAGACGCGAGAAAAAAATCTAAATATTATAAGACGATATATAATATTATAAGACGGGACGGACATGATAAAACTACAGTAGAGCTAGAGATCGCCGTCGGAACACTACAGATCGCTATAGATTGATATAAAACCGCCGGTCTGGCCGGTCTACATCTGGCAGTTTTTTTTATTGACCAAAATGTGTGAAAATTTTTTGAGTAAAAAAAGTAAGAAAACTGTTGTGATGTGATTAACACGGTTGCGCGCCAACTAGAAACCGATAAAAATGCAAGTCTGGCAGTCCTGCTCTTGACTAGTTTCCAGCCCGACCGCCCTGAACGTGTAAGAATTTTCAGTAAAAAAAGGTCATAGGACAAGGTCATAGGACAAGGTCAAGTTATACGTCAATCTGTTCGTCTCATAATCCTCTTTCAAATACCGTCGGTCTGGCATGCTCAAACCTGCCCAAAACTCAGCCAGACCGGGATAAAGTTACCTTCTGTGATGCTTACTAATAGGTAAACAATAAGTAATTACCACTTAATGAAGCGTGAATTTAATAGATTTGTATATATTCTTTCCGAATTTAAAATTTGCTATCTCATGTTTTATTTATATCAAATGCTTGTACGCGATGAACTCCTTTTTCGACGGCGAGCTCTCTAGCTCTACAAGTGTTCCGAGACGAGAACTACAAAACCATTAAAGTAGTAATTTGTAGAAAAATAACATGATTAACATGTTATTTTTCTACAAATTAAAACATGTTTCCTGCAAAACTTCGCAACGTACAGAGACCCTTGCACTGCCGTAGGCGGCCCGCGGGTATTATAATATGAAACGACGTTATTCATAACATCGTTAAATTTAAGATCACTTGTTACATACACGAATCAAATACTTATTTAAGAGAGAGAGTATAAGAGAGAATTGAATACTGATCACGCTCCTCGAATAAGTGATTTTTATTGGGGAACAATGATTTTTTTACTAAAAATATTTATATCCCAGACTAGTATTTTAAATAAACATATTATCATTAAATAACTGCAAAATATCTGATTAAATATAATGTTTGACCTATTTTTTTAGTTACTAGTCACAGAAATAATTGCTCGTTTAAAAACTTACATCTTTAAACGAGGCGTCCTTGCCACGTGTGCACTGCATCACATACTCGGCGTCTTCGACGGTCTCCCAGGCGACGAGCGCGGTGCGCAACGCCGTGAGCGTGAGTGCGGGCGGGCGCAGAGCGGGTGGAGGGGCCTGCGCCGTGGTCGCCGCCACGGGCCCGCTCCACGCGCCGCGCCCCGCTCGCTCTTCGCTTGCACGTATCCGGAACGTGTACGTCGTCGCCTCCCGCAGTTTCTTGACCTTGCACGAGCGCGCCGAACCTCGGTACACAGGCCGGAACTCCCGTGCTTCCGGGGCGCGCATCTCTACGCAGTACACGGCGCCCTCCATGCACCCGTCCCATTCGAGTCGGATATAGTTGTGAGCCGTTTGAGCGCAGCGGAGAGCGGGCGGCGCAGGCGGCCGGGGCCGCGTGCTCGCACGAGCTTCCTCGGACCAGGCGCCGAGCCCCAGCTCGTTGAGAGCGGCGACGCGGACGCGGTACACCGTGTCGGGCGACAGGCCCTCCACCACCCGCTCGGCGGTCGGCCCGTCCGTTTCGAATGCCATATCGTCCACTTCGACTCGATACTTCAGAATATCCGCGCCGTGCGACGCCGGCGATCGCCAGGAGAGATGGAGGGAGTCCGCGGTAGACTCGTGTCGCAGACCGGCCGGCGAAGCGGGCGCGGCGCGCGGCGTCAGCGCGTCTTTTATCACGGACCACGCGCCGCGACCGGCCGAATTGGTCGCGCAGACTCGAAAGAAGTACGGGGTAAACGGAACAAGTTTTCCGACGTGACAGCAGGTTTCCATTCCACTGTACACTTCCAAATAGGAGTCGTCGACATTCGTGGCACTCATTTCCACTCGGAAGTTGACTATCGGCGCACCGTTGTTGGCCGGGGCGGTCCATTCCACGAGCACTGATCTGGAGCTCTCTATCCGGACGTTCGGGGCCTCGGGCGCGTCGGGCGGGGCGGGTGCGGTGTTGAACCTCAGTGACGGTGAAGGCGGGCCCGGGCCCACCCTGTTGCACGCCGTCACCCACGCACGGTACTCGCGGCCGGGCAGAAGCTCTCGAACGGTGCACTCGGTTTCCAGCCCCGAGTGCGCGAGACGAACGCTGCCGTCGTCGTCGACCAGCTCGAGCCTGTACTCCGTCAGAGGGGATCCGCCGTCGCAGTCGGGCGCCCGCCAACGCACGGGCAGCAGTGTGGCACGAGCGGGGCCGGCGGGCTCAGGCGCGACACAGGCACCGGGGCAGGTCGCCTCGGTGGCGATGGTCTCCGAGGCCGACCAATCGCTCTCCCCGGCCGCGTTCGCGCACCGCACACGGGCGCGGTACGCGGTACCGGGCAGCAGTCTATCACAGTGCGCTTCGCGTTCGGGCCCTCGGTAGGCACAGTCGAAGCCCTCTCCGCCGTCGAGTTCCAGGGTATACGATTCTATAGTCGCCCCGCCGTCTTCCGCGGGCGGATCCCACCTCAACCGAAACGCGCGAGAGTGAATCTTTCCCCGGGCGAAAGGTCGACTCGGCGGACCGGGTCGCTCGGGCAAAGTCCGATACGACACTTCTATTGACCACGGTCCCTGACCGTCCGATGTTTCACACCTAAGTCGGAAGCGATAGTCGGTCGCGCGTCTCAACATCTCGCACACGTGGGAATTATCGGGACCGCTGTATACGGGTAGGAAACCGTGACCTCGGGCAGTATCGTCCATCTGTAGAGTGAATTCTTCTTCGGAGCGGCGCTGCCACGTTAGCGTGAGCGAGGTCGATTGCGCAGAAAGTAGCTCGGGCGGGGACGGCGCCGGCGGGGGCGAGCCCGCCGTCCACACGACGGTCTCTTCGCTCCAGTCCCCTCGACCACACTCGTTTATGGCCGCAACTCGGAAACGATATCGCGTCTGAGGTTGCAGATTGTTGACTGTATGTTGGCGAGTGCGTGGTCGAGTGATCTCGACGAATCCCTCCCCCGAATCAATTTCTAGCACGTAGTGTGTCACTTTGGCACCGTTGTCGACGGCGGACGGCCAGCGCAGTAGTATGGAAGTGCGGGCCCTCTGCGTAACGCGCGCGGGCGCCATGCGCTCGGGGGGCGCGGCAGGAGCGCGGAAGGTGGCCGCTTCGCTCGCGGCGCCGGTTAGTTCTCCAGCCCGGATTTGTAGACACACTGAATACTCGCATCCTGGTCGCAGGTCTCTTACACTGAAAATTTGTAACATTACACAAATTACTTACTATAATAATATGTAATTTAAATACATAATGAACTTTAGATTAGTGACTTAATCAGATGCTTTAGTAAAATATCAGCAGCTACCTTGATTTTAGTTGAACCAGTGAACCCTAAAAACTGTGATGGACTTTGTAAACAATTATATATTATTATAAAATAATAGGGAATATGCATGTATTTTTTTGAACTGGTTATAACATTACCAAATATATAATACACAACACATCCAGAATATTACGCATTAGTGCGTAAGTGAATTTAAACACGCCATTTTCGCGCGCTCTAGTTGTGACGTCATTGTACATATAAAAGACAGTTGACACATACAGTCATACACGAGTTCGATCTAAACAAACAACGAAAGTTCACAAAGTTACAAAAATATGCCATAAAATCAACTTATTACCATGGAAAAGAACAGCAACCCATGTTATGAATATTGTGTTGTCCCTATTTGGGAAAATAACACAAAAACTGCACCTGACAAAGTTTATTTTCATATGCCGAAAGGTGCAAGTATTAGGAAAAAGTGGTGCAAGGCAATGAGAAGAGAAAGTCAGAGATTTCTCTACTCTAAAGCGCCTCACTCACGGCCCATCCAGCAAATCCAGCTCCAGTACTAATAGCCGTCAATAGTCAAACATTTATATTATTAGCCTAAAAGTCCGCGGCCTTGGTGCTTGCAGGCTGGATGGTCAGTATAGCCCTTTAGATTTATTACGCTGAGACTATTTCACCCGGAATCCGCCTGGCCTTGAAAAATTCAATGCACTGTAAATAGAAGTGTGCGATAATACAATAGAGTTGAAAATGGGCGTTACGAGTGTCGAGCTGTCATATATGACATTGACATTTGTCTCGACACTCATGTGATCGATTTTCAACTCTATCGTATTAGCGCAGTTCCATTTTTAATGCTCAGAATTTTCTTCAGGCTTCCGATTCCGGATAATATTTCACTATTAATTCACGATAAATTATAAAAATATTTGTACAGGAATGTTTTTTTAGCAATAAAGATTATAAATAAAAATATTTTATCCATTTTAGTGTCACATGCATATTGCATATTCCCTGTTGTAGGAAATTTATAAATGTTCTGAGCATAATAATAATTGTAATATATGGCTAAAAAGGGTATGGGCATTAAAGCATGTAGTTTGTTTTTATTAAATAATAAAAATAATAAAAACCTTACCGGCAAGACAGTGAAGGACCACTATATATTGCTTTGTATCTGCCTCGGTCACCCAATAGTAGATCATATGTCAGTTCAACATTAGGTAGTGTGACATCCTCAGGTAACGGTGAGTTCCACTGCACCAAAGCACTTGTAGGTGTCATGTCACTAACCTGAAATTGTATAAAACACAAACATACAGGATATTGAACTTAAAATCCATGATTCTGGAGCTTTTTTTTGGAGAAATTTACTGTTATGAGGTATGTAGGATTTAATTAACTATTGTATTAACATGTTGTCACATTAAAATACATATTATGGCAGTAATACAATACTCTTATTATTGTTCATATTGTAGACAAACAGCTTTCCAAAAATACACTTAAGAACTGAGGACTTTATTATAAAAGGTTTTTCAAAATCAATTACGGATATATTTGGCCTATGATCTACCTACTGCTTATGTCAAGACTGGTACTAAATAAAAGTACATCACCCTTTTTACGGCGCTGTTAAGGTCATTAGACCTTACACAGCTGATTTTATTAATGTTATTTAGGCAGTCTTTGCTGCCTCTTTAAATCTCCTGTTTCTGTGAGGTAAATGACCTCAGCTCCCTATAAAACGCAATATTATAATTTTATTTAGTACTAGATTTCCCGTGACTTCGTCATTTGAACCATACATTTTGCTGAGATGCCTGTGTCCTTCCCCGTGGTCTAATCTATATCTGTGTCAAATTTAATCGAAATCGGTAGTTTCGAAGCCTATTCAATGCAAACATACAAACAAACCTTTATAATATTAGTATAGAAGTATATATATATTATTTTCAATATTTTTTCTGCCTAAACGTCTTAAAACATCTGCCTAAAAAATAACCGTCATTGATTTTGATCAACCTTATATACAAAAATATAACTCTACAAAATATATATATATATATATAATAGGATTTATTACAAAATTAAAAAATGTGACCATGTACCTGAGGTGTACGAGTACCCGATATTAAATCTAACAATGCTTGGGTGTCATTATCATCGTCACCCTGTATAGAAGCTCCTGCTGAGGATCCTTCACCCTCCGACCATGCACCTGATGACGCACCACCACTGCCACCTCCAACACCATTCAGCTCTTTCCGAGGTGACAGAGATGGTGTACTTGCACCAGAATTTATTTCTGTAAATTTTAAACATTAAAATCAATTAATTAAAATGTTGACAGTTACATAATCTGTAAATTTTAAATAAAATATTTGTAAAACAGATGTTACATTAACAGCTCTAAGTGATAGTAAAAGGCACATTTTCTGAAATATTCATTTGGATTTTAGAATAAATATATATTATCTTATTATCTATTCATTAAATAATGTAATATCTGTAGATGCTTCACACCACTTCAATCAGGCCCCATGCTAAGTATCCAAAGTACGTACCCCTTGTCTGGCTCAAGTGAGTTACATGCCGGTACCAGACAATGGGAAGTATATTTAATACTTTTATACTATACATTTATTCAATATCCATGATCCAGGAATACAAAAGCCTTTTTGTATCTTAGGTGGAATTCAAACCAGCTACCTCCAGCTCGAGCGCCTACACGCTTACCACTAAGCCACAGACAAAATCAAAATCCATTATATCAGCAAATCATTCAAAAATTAAAGTTAAATGTAACTCACCTATACCATTATTTCTATTATTGTGTTTACGCTCCAACTTCTGTTTAAGTTTTGAGTATTGACGCTGTGTTCTCTCATCTTTTTGATACACAGGTGGTGGAGGCGAATGCTGCATGTGAGGAGGAACATGGTGGAAATGAGTTGGGTAGCTAGCACTATAATAATGTTGTGGACCCGCTGCGCCATTTGTTGGCCCCTGAAAACACAAGTTTATCATGAATTAAATGAAACTTTATCTAGAAAATTACTTAAACAGAGAATATGTTATAATATTAACCTTTGGATTTTCTTTTTCCGGCTCAGTCATAGTTTTCTATGCACATTTATAATCAAACTAAAAAATCGTGTAATATTTTTCAAGAGCGCCCAATGCTTACGTCAAAACGCCACGTATTACCAACACGACTGATAACGTTGGCAAAACCAACACCTCGATTTAATCTGACTACATTCCGATATATCGAATGAACAAATAACACTATACAACAAGCATATAGTCAATACAGCTGCATTATTATTTATTTGGAGTATGTTTATTGTTTGTAAGTGGTTCATACACTAGTTATACACTTCACATATTAATATTATATACTTAGCAAGTTTTAAATAGAACGATTGTGTATTATTTTTTTATAAAACACAGCCTCCCTAATTTTAATTATAAAACACGAGCAGTAAGTTAATTGCGAGTCAAAATTTGTATTTATGAAGAACAAAAATAAAACAAAAATTCTTAATTTTTATCAACAAACATTGAAATTGTGCATTGAAAAAACTTTGATGTTTGACAGAAAACAACTTCATACATTCTTCTTCCTCCTCATACTTCGTTCTATAAAGTTTAACATTTTGCCAATACGAAACGCAGCTCTGGCGGCCTAGCAGGAACATTTGACTGCAGCGGAAACGAAATGTTATATTTTGACAGATTTTCATACAATTCTCATTCGATAACGTTTCGTTTACGCCGCTGTTAAATGTTCCTGCTAGGCCCTCTGTTTGTGTCTTCAAGCGGACTTGATACAGCGGTGAATGAACATTTTCTATTTATACAAAATGGCGCGGTTTACTAGATAGTGGTAATTGACACCCTTGTTTACGTAGAAAAAGTTTATTCATATTGTATTACGGCCGCTATATGACGGCTAAGCTATTCTAGAAAACCAAAGCTTTAGCCTGGAAATACACGTGCTTAATTTGACATCCTCTTCCTGAATGTTAAATTCAGTGAAAACTCATGAAATATGCATGCCATGCATGAAATCTTGAACTATGAAATCGTATGAAAGTGCCAGATCGATCTGACATGTTTAGCACATAGTCCCAGCCTAAGTAATGATTTCAAAAATAAGGATGGGCTTTTTGGAGTTTTGCCGGGAGTTCAATGGGTGATGTTGTGGATTTTGTATTTCCTCATAAATTTGTGTTATTTCAGTTCTTAATGTGTAATATTGGTAGAATAAAAATATAAAAATTTTTAAATATTAAATAAAATTAAATTAAATATTCGTTAACGTGCACAAGTGTTTTGACAAATTTTTGTTAGCAGTATGGAGGGCAGAGGAAAGGAGGACTATGTACAACATGAAAAATTGTCCGTAATTAAGCGTTAAATAATAGTTCCAAAACTGACCATAATGGCGCTAGAGTCAGAATTGGGTGTAGTCAGAAGTGAGTTAGTTGAGTAAATAACTAAGGTAAGGAGTTTTGCCGGGGAATTCAATGGGTGAGGTTGTGGTCTTTGTATTTCGTTCATAAATTTGTGTTATTTCGGTTCTTAATGTGTAATATTGGTAGAATATTAACCATTAAATATTCGTTAACGTGCACAAGTATGGGCAAGTGGTACAACTTCTAAAAACGTGCTATTTTGTGTTCCGGCAAAACTCCCTAGGAACTTTCAGTAAAGCTTCTACCACTTTACTGAATCGACTGACATGACTTACGACTGCATTGACTATTTATTTGGACTTTGACTAGACTTTAGACTTGACGATTTAGGAATACGGTGTTGAAAATTTTAACGAAAGTTCTATTTCCCGCCTTTTTAACTTGACACTGGCAAATGGTTATAAGCCGATGCCATATATAAATAAAATAAAATAAAAAGTTTCGCCATCTTGATTTCACCATACCTCAAATGTGAAAATGGCCTTATACAACCCCAAAAGAAGGGCCATTTAGGTGGGGACAGTTTTTACCTCGACATGCCTCGTCTATACTTAATATATACGTCTATGATATTAGGATCTGAACGTTTCAGCGCGTATGACTTATGAGGGACATCTGGACATGCATGTTTTTAAGCTGTAACCACCAGCTCTCTTTACAATTTTACCCTTTTGCACCAGCGGTGCCACAATCTCATACTACATTTTTGCGACAATGGCGCCTCCTATATAATACACTTCAATGGACGCTTTTACTATATAGGTAAGTAAGTAGTGATCCTTATCTTTAGTCTCCATGCTACCAATATTACACATTATGAATTTATATATATGAAATACGAGTAACACAAACTGGAAATAAGAACAATAACTACAAATTTTATAAAATAACTATAACCCGACTACGTAAATTATATACCTAGCCTATGTTACCCGGGCTATTATTACGAACCTATTGACACCTCATTCATTATAATAGGACCAGTAGTTTATGCGCTACGGTGGAACAAACATACATACATAGACGGTCAATCATTATCCTTCCTTTACTGTTATTACCGTATTGACATCCCAGCCGTTTACAATTAATATATAAGTAAGTATAACTAACAATAAAACAAAAGTCTTACATAGTGATGTGGTGGTTGGTGATGTGGCGGCGGTTGGTGATGAGGCGCGTGGTGCGGGTGGGGCTGCGCGTGGTGAGGATGAGGCTGGTGGTGCGGCACCAGGTAGTGCCGCATGCCCTCGTCCATCACCGGCTGCAGGAGCGGCTGCATCATCGTCGCAGAAGTCACCACTGGCATTCCACCTGAAGTGATTAGGTAATTTTCAACGTTACTGAAATCTAGCCAAATCTAGGTCCTTGACACAGAGAATATAAGAATATACTTAATACAGTCCATGGACCATGGAATCCATGACCAATCATCAAAGAGAACTTACAGTTAGAGAAACTGAGACACGATGATGACCATGTGCCATAACAATAACTAATACAGGTATATTCTTACTGAATTTTAAATAAAACAAAGCAAATTAGAGCCTAAACTTTGCGGTTAGAATATAATGAACGCAACATTCTTGTGGGACGATCCGCTCAAAACCGCGGCGAAAACGTGCCGCATAGTTTTAGAAAGGCAACGCAATCCAACCGCAAGGCTTACCGATCTGTTATGACATCAAACAACCTTGGTTCAAAGCTCATCTTCAAATGCATCACATAAAATAATTCGCTTCAATTAAATTTAAATTTTGCAATATTTTCATATTATGTATACCTAATCCAGTTCTTATGTTTCATTTTTATTTATTAAAGTTAGATTTCTGAGGCTATGTTAATAAGAAATCCCACAAAAAACATTTTCATGTAGAGTTAGGACGTGTAGAGTCAGAAGCTTGGCTTGAGTCATATCAATGCGATCAATCATTTTCACAGTGCGACTTTGGACTAATTTGGCATATTTTTACTTGATACTGTTTTTTGTGCGATTTCACTTCTTTTATTATATTAACAATATCAAAAGGCAAAAACCTAATCCAAAATGTCGGTACTTAGTAATAAAATTATATCTATTTAAACGCGAGTGAACGGAGCGAGCGGGAAATTTTTTTTTACGATTTTGCCGGTTCAAAAACAGTTTTAATTTTACCTCTATAAACTGTGCTCATTAAGGGTGAGGCCAAACGAGCGTAATTTTGTGAGTCGTGAGTCGCAGAATATCGGTCGCGTAATTTTTTTACATACTAAAGTGTATTTCATTTTGAGCCGCCGCGCCACGCGGCTCGTGATACAAATAGGACTGATAACTGATCAATGATACGGAATGCAGCAGAATTTTTGTCGACCGAAATTACGCTCATTTGGCTTTATCCTATAGAAAACATTCTGATTCAAGGGTTCGGTTCAAACGAGTGGGACAAGCGAGAAAATTATTGTTTTTGTAGCCGTTTAAATTTGAGAAGGTCTTATCTAAAAGTGTGTGCACTTGAAAAAAACTATAAAAAGATTGCAGTGTAGGCTTTATTTTAAATACCTACTTGTCGGACGACGGACTAGGCGGAGCAAATCATTTTCAAAATGTCGGTTCTACATTTTAAGAAGGAATTATTGTTTCTCTGTCTGCAAAAGCGGGACATAATTGCTCTGGATGGGGACAGTGGGACACACCTACAACCTAAAAGTGGGACGTAAGGTCACGTTAGGTATAATCCAAATCCTAGTTATGAGCGTTAAAAAAATCGACGGAGTGCTTCGAGAAATGGTAGCCTGGTAGTGCCATTACGCATCGCCTTGCCAAGACCTGGGGTACTACCGTGCCCCAAGATTCTCATTTATATCTAAGTATAAGGAGAGGGGAGAATGGAGATCACATCCGAAAGCTGGTTTCGCTTTGATCAAAAGATATATTCTATTACAATAAACAGAACAAACCAAACTGTGTTTACCACACACCAAGCTAATAGTCATGAACATTGTTCTTTACTTCGATATCCAGTGCTGCCTATAAATAATCGATACCTCCTACGTAAGTTGTTATATCTTCAAAATAACAATTTTACAGGAGAGCGTTTTGAAGTTGCAAAATGTATGTCATTTTGAGAACTTCATTTATCGTTGTATATTTGTGAAATTTGATAATAGGTCTTTATACCTATGAAATTTCCGTTCTGCAGTACTGGCCATCTCAAATCAAAATATTAATAATACCTAATTATTGTATGGCTAAGAATTCTAATTTCAAATTAATTTTATTTTAAGAACATGGAATTCTTTTTCCAAAAGTAGTCATTTGTTTATTGATTAGTGTTACATTTTCATCGCATTTCAATCTTTTTCGTCATCATGGATACGTTAAAAATTCGAGTAATTATGGAATATAAGTACCGTCGTGGCAGCAACGCGGCACAAGCGGCACGCAACATCAACGACGTTTACGGAGCTAACACTACAAACCAACGCACCACCTGTTATTGATTTGCTCGCTTCCATTCTGGAAATTTCGACCTGAAAAATGAACCTCGCGGTCGTGCGAAGACTTTGGTCGACAATTACGAATTAAAGGCGATTGTGGAAGCTGATGATACACAATCTACGGCTGAATTAGCAGCAGCTTTCGACGTTAGCGTCAAAACAATATTGGTCTATTTGCGTCAAATTGGCAAGGTAAAAAAGCTTGACAAATGGGTGCCCCACGAACTCAATGATCGCCAGCGCGAAGTACGCGTCGAGACGTGCCTTGCACTGCTCAACAGACACACAAATGAAGGAATTTTGAACCGCATTGTTACCTGCGATAAAAAATAGATTCTGTTTGATAACCGCAAGCGCTCAGCAAGTTGGTTGGATCCTGGTTCAGCGCCTAAACAATGCCCTAAACGAAAACTTACCCCTAGAAAAGTGATGGTCACTGTTTGGTGGTCTAGCGCCGCCGGTGTGATTCATCACAGCTTCTTACCAAACGGGGTGAACATTACTGCAGATGTGTACTGTGAAGAACTGAACACAATGATGGAGAAGCTGGCACATCTCCAACCAGCATTGGTCAATCGCTCGTCTCCGCTGCTCCTGCACGACAACGCGCGACCTCATACTACACAGCAGATGGTCTCCAAATTGCAAGAACTGGGGTTGGAAGCGTTGCGTTGGAGTAGGAAGCGAACTCCGTCATCCGCCCTACTCACCAGACCTTGCGCCTACAGACTACTACTTTTTCCAGAATTTGGATAACTTCTTGGCGGGAAAAAAATTCAATACCCGAGAGGCAGTACAAAATGCCTTTGAAGAATTTGTTGCCTCCCGTCCAGCTGATTTCTTTAAGAAGGGCTCAATAAACTGCCACTGTGTTGGCAAAGATGCATTGAGTGATGCATGGGTGATTACTTCGATTAATACAAATAAAAAATGCATGAAAAAAATTCGTTTAAATTTTTTCATACAAAACGGAAATTTCATAGGTATAGACCTAATACATAAATAAAACTTATAGTATTAGATATATTGAAAGATAATTAAAAAAAATTAAAGTATTTCCTGAGATATGGTTCTTACAACACTACTGGGAAATACAGACTCTGCTAGCTGTTGTATCTTATACTTAAAACATTTTACTTCGAAGTTTCGATAACGTTAATTGTTGTTTAAGGTATATACCACAATGTACACTGGAAAATATAAGTATGTATTATGTGTATACAACATTATACGTGATTAAAATATTATAAATATAAGTGTGTATAATTATGAATAAGTTATTAGTTAAAAAATAAAACATTATTATTATGTATTTATTTTATTTTTCTCGGTTTTCACCGGCAAACTGATATGTACGATCCAAAACCAAGTACACACAGGTAAGTACTTTGTGTTTTATCTGTTATTATGTAGTATGGGAGATGTGTCAGGAAAAGGATGATGTATTGTGGGCTCAACTTGAAGGATTGTGTTAGTGTGTGAGTTTGATTGGCCTAAAGGACTTGTGGTGTATGCAGAGTAGGAGCTTCCCATCTGTTTGTAAAAACTTTCTTACTATTCGGCAGGTATTTAGAATTACTGACTTTTGCATTAAATATACTAAATTTGGGGGTAGCTGGAGGGTATTAAGGGATTTATGTAATCGTTTCGGGATGACACCTGTAGTTGATAAGAAAGACTATTGGTACTATTGTTACTTTTTGCGGATGCCAGCGGTGGGCTCTTTAGTCTTTAAGTTCGATATATTTGGCAAGTTTCTCTGCTATTGTACTTTGTACATTGTGATTTTTGGAGACGGCTTTATCAATTAGTTATGTCGCTTTATATATTTTTATTCTAGCAGCGTTATAGCAGGTCTGTTGTAGTGTGTAGTTATGTCAGTCAAAATTTTTCGATCAAAATAGTATAGTAGAGTTTGGTAGAGGCGTGATATATACAACCAAACCCCTACAATCGTACAATTGAAGATATATCGCCTCTTCATCGCTACATAATCATTGATGGATTTTACTGTCGCCGCTGCAACATACATAATCGTTGGTAAAATAGAAGCGGAATTCAGGGAAACTAAATGCTGACTCTGCGCACGTGAAACTGGATCGCTATGGAAGAATCCACCTCACTTAGCCTCCAACCTCGAGCAAGTCGACTAGATCAGATTTAGTATTAATTTTATATGTAATTTTTGGTAATTTTAAATAAAGTTAATTTTGAACATTGATTTTTTTTGGGAGACTCGAGCGTCGAAAATATATTTGGCGTTTTCCAGGACATTTATTTGTAAATCTATTTATGTATACTATTTATTTATAATTCTATGTCAGTAATAAAGTATCGTTGTTTGGCAAGTCTCTGATGAGACCTAGGCTCTATGAGATCTAGGCAACTATGTCATTTTCTGCTGCTGTCAGTGGTAAGGGTTTAGTGATATATCGCTGGTAGTTTCCGGTCTCTATTGTTTGGTCTTGTATAGCAAGCACGAATCTTTCAGTCTCCGGGAAGAGATATCCACGACTCAGCCACGTTCGACGCTTCTTTGTCGATATTTGTCTGATATAAGTCATGCAGATGTCTTCCATGAAGAGCCTTTTTAACCCATTGGGACAGTTTGGTTATGTCATTTGTTAATTTATGTTAATTGTTTTGAGAGTCTTGTAAATTGAGGGGTGTAAATTAAATGTCATTTTTAACTATTACTTTGTGTATTGTTGAGAATTTGAATTTAGTGAAAAAGTACTGCCTTAAATTTAACCTGTCTGTTATGTAGATTAGTTACGTCGATAATACCTCTTCCACCTCCTTTTCTTGGTAATATCAGTCTTTGAGTGTAGAATAAGCCAGTTTGGGACTGCGAAGGTATTTATTGCTTTTATAGCGTGTCGGGCGTATAATTTTGATTTCAGAATTGCATTGAGCCGGTGTTGGAATCTTTGTCTTAATTTGTATTTTGTGTCCTTGTACTGTATTTAGTAACCTAGATATTTATATGTTTCTCCCTCATCAAGAGGCTGTATGCGCTCACCGGATTGCAGTGTGTAACGATGTTGAAATGTACGGCCTGCTTTTATAGAATTTATTTTAGTTTTGTCCACCCCAAAGTTCATTTTAATATCACTTGTAAATTGTTCCGTCAGTTCAGTCAGTTGGCATAGGTCAAACTCATTGTCAGCACAGAGTTTTATGTCATCCATGCAAAGTAAATGGTTTATAGTCTCAGTCTGCAGTCCGTATATTTCGTTAAAATGTAGGCGATATCCTACCGCTGTAGAGTTGAAGATATTGTAAAGTGGATATAATGGTAAGCAGAATCAGAGTGGACAGTCGCCTTGAAAGATCTCTCTCTGTATTTGTTTTGGTTAGGTCTCTATCAGGTAAGTGGAAGTTTTGAGTTTACGTTTAGTTTTCTGTAATGTAATAGTGGTTTTAACAAGTCTATAATTTTTGGGTGTATTTTATATATTTTTAGAACATTGAGAACCAAGAGTCAGAAGGTCAGAATCAAATCTCACATTATTATTATTATATCAAATAATAGTGCCTTTATTTATTAGGTTTTGTATCTATAAGGTATTGTAGCGAACACTTAGTCAATCAGTCAGGACACAGCATTTCAAATTCTCTTTAAAATACAAAACATTTTGTTTTGAAGTGATTGTAATATAAAACTCCGAAGTAAATCGTTGAATTTACTACATACAACATTCAGTTTTATTTTAATGTCAACGTAAAGTGTTATATGTTTTACATACAGCATTTTGTTATGCACGAACAACGTAAAATGTTGTATGTATTAAATACAACATTTTTAATACACATATAACGTATACTGTTGTAAGTAATCAATACAATACTTGGGTTGGTTTCTTAAAAAACATTATCATCAAATCAATTCCTTCGACAAATATAATACAAAATCAAAACATCTTGCGGAAAATATCGCTGGTAGCGATATTTTCCGCAAGATTCCTCCCACCCCGTCGCGTGCCCAGCGTAAGCTGTTGTAAAGGACTATACAACATTTTAGTATGTTCTCGTTAAAAAATTACAACCATTTACGTCTAAAAGATGCTCGAGAAAATAGTGTTTTCGTTGTTTTTTCACATCTAAAGTTTTAAGCTGTTTTATAGTCTAAATGCAAAATAGCATTTTTATGGGTTACAACAACTTACGTAGGAGGTATCGTAATATCCTCCTAATATTATAAATGTGAAAATTTTGTTAGGATGGATGTATAGATGAGATGTTTCACGCAAATCATTCTTTCACGCAAAAACTACAGAACTGATTGGTATGGTAGTAGTTTGAGCTCTGGAATACATAGGCTACTTTATATCCCGAAAAATCTTTTGCCACGCACAAAAGCTAGTAGCATAATATTATGGCTCTCACCGTAGTCAGCGTGCACGGTGCACATGTGCGCGTGCTGCGGGTGGTGCGGGTGCGGGCACATCTCGGGTGGCACGTAGTATTCCGGCGGGTAGTACTCGCCGTAGTAGCCCTCCGGTGCCGCGCCCCCGCCGCCCTCCGCCACTCCCACGCCCACCATGTCTAGCAGCTCATCGCAAGGTCGCGACGCATCCGTGGTGCGAGCGCCTTCCCCTTAGCACCTGGAACATACGAAAGGGATCGTTAGTTTCACTGTTATGTAATTCTAGTATGTGCATAGTACATACCTATTACCTACTGATACGACTCGCAAATATGTTGTAGGTAGATTGGTAAGCTATCTTACTGGGGGTACCCAGTTGGTAAAGTCGAATACTATAGGTTTTTAGGTTACTCAATTCAACAGTGCCCTTCTGAGTCTAGTGATTTGCACTATGAACAAATTTTTATTAGGTAATATTAGTTAGCTCTTCGGATGACTAAAACATGTACCGGATCCAAAGGGCTAACGAAAATGTAACCCTATCGGTGCACTACAATTTTCTCCTACGTAGGTATTTTCCGTTTCAGTTGGTTGTTATTTGACCGCTGACAAGTTGCTAACAACCGTAAGGGTCTCATATACGCGATCCATTCGATCTGAGAAAATGCGTAAGTAATGCGTAATGTAATACGAGTATGCTCCAGTGGTTAAGTGGAGTTTCCCCTACTGTAACACTACACCTTAGGTGGTGTAGAACCTGACATCTCTCTCCGCACGTGTAAGTGATATTCTCACTTGTGAACTTTCTTTCATTTTATGTATTGCCTTTCAAATGCTTCTGTGTTTCTTGCTCTGATATTTAATCTAATATATTTAGGTATGTAGTTTAGGTTGAAAAGCAGACTACCTACTTAGTTTAAAACTCAAACTTAAGTTTCCAGTATTACTCTAATGTAGTTGAGGAACTCTTAACTCGTCTATAATTCAGCGAATTTCCAGTCGGAATACTTTCACCTAACGATCGCCAATCAAGATCAGAACTCAGTAAGAGCTCTTTGACGAAGTCAACAACTTGCGATTGAGGACAATGTAGATAACATGCTATTTAACTTAGCGTCGCGTCGGTAGATTACTTCGAGTTGATTTTATGATTTATCGATTGATGGCCGATACTAACTACTGTTGAGGCGTTATCATTTAGCGACTACCTCCGCACACGGACATTCACAACACCAGAGAAGTCACAAGCGTGTTTCATTTACAAAAAATGACTAGATATTTAAATTATAATACTTTGAAACAAATCAAATATTTACTAGTGCCATAAACAATAAGAAATTTAGAGTTACTTTTTGTTGCGTCCAAAATGTTATTTGCTTACATAAGTAATTATATTATGTGTGTACTGTCTGAATAGGAGACAATAACCCCATATCACGATGATACAGGTTATTCCAATCCTATAACATAATGATGTTCTATGCTTAGACATCATCAGTACTTGGTGTGCGGCGAGCATTGTCCGAGGTCTAATTATAACTGGGCCGGTTTGTGGAGGAGTGAAGGCCGTTCGTTTACTTACGTCGTCTCAATACTTTAATTTCATCAATATATATTACAACTCGATAAATAATTGCTATAAGTTCTAGCAATACTACATGGGTTATAAGCTGGCGTATAAGTAATTACCCCGGTTAGCATAACAAGAATTTAAATAATGTATACGTACTAAGAGACTAGAGACGAAGTGATTAAATAATCGAAAAAATAAATAAAATAAATAATCGAAGTTTAACGTTTACATGCCGCATTGTTTATTATCTTTATATTTTAATTTTCATGTTATATCGACAATACGGGTTTCCCTCGACCAAGTTTTTTACACTGTTGTATTGCAACGAGATAAAAACCACGACCTCTGGCTCTTCGTGCGAGAATTTATTATGCACATTGCACATAGATAAATCTAGCGCCATATTTAGCCATTCTTCTAAATTATTGCTGTTCGTTTGATTCCTTGTCAATAATGCACTACAATAATTTGTTCGGGGAAACTAATCTAGCATTGCCGCGAATGGCGATATTGGCGCTGCTAACGTGCAAACGGCTGACGTCCTTAACACAAATCAAATACAGCTACGTCCTATGAAATAAATCTAAAGGATAATGCCTCTCTCAATTTGATTTTAATGTGTAAAATCTTGTAATTAGACTGTAGAATCACACCTCCTTGTTTTCATTTTCCCTCAACGTCCCTCGTAGCTCGTAAGTCGTAGCCCGCTACGTGGAGGAAAGCAAATTAATTGTTTACAAAAAACATCGCAATGTTTTGCCTTCTTCTACCTTACCTTCCCACCTTATTAAGGCCAAATGCTAGGACACGACAGAAACCTTTTTTCAATACTCCTATGGATACGAATGTCGGCAAGAACGCCCCTATCACGAGAATGATCAACTCCTATAATATCTGGAATAAAATATTTGATCTAGACATCTTTCACGATCGCTTCATGTCTTTCAAGAAAAAAATATTGACCTGATTATTCTAACATTTTTATTGTAACATTTTAATTGACACGTTGTATTTATATTGTAGATACTATGTTATTTCAAAAATTGCTAATTTTCTTAATTTAATTATAATTCCTTGACATGTTATAAAACTAGCTTTCTATAATTTTCACTACTTAATTTCAATGCCAATGTCTTTTTTTTTATTTTTATTTTTTTTTGTATTGCTTGTGTTTTATTATTGTATTATTATATCCTGTGTTTTTGACTAATATTCTATGATTGTCCCAACAGGAACCATGACATAACAATTATTTGTGAATTTATTAATTAATAACTTAACTTATATTTTTACTCACCTGAATTTAATATTTTTTTTTGTTTTAATATTATTATAATCTAACGTAAGTACCAATATCTTTATTTAACTTTGTTAATTTTACTAAAATATGTTGTAACTATTGTGTTTTATAAAACAATGTTGTGCACGCATGTCTTTAATTGATATGAACAGTGATAATGGACCAAAATGATGAGTATGTAAGCTTGTGTTTATATTGTTGATATTCCAAATAAATAAATTAATTAAATAAATAATCAAGATTTTGAATCTTTTATAATATGTTATTTAATGATTATTTAATAAAAGTTATTTAGTATGACTAAATACAAATTACGTACATTACCTAAATTGTAAGTCTATTGTAATTTCTAGGTGAATGGCCTTTTTATATTTTATACTGTATTGTTGTTTTTTTTATTATATTATATTCATTTTATTAGTGCAAATACCCTTTAGATTGAGTTAATTATGTGAAATGTGAATAGCAAGTACCAACGCAATAAATAATGTCACGTACCACTTGTACCTAATATTTTGCTTAAAATAGTGCCATATCAGATCCATGTGTAGGGTTGCCAGATTTATTTCAACCTTAAAAACCTTCCCTTTTACGGGAAAAACGTTATGTTATATAAGCCAAAAAATACGAGATTTCAGTTTTTATACCCGAAAAAAAAAACAAAATAATTAGTGACAAATGTTTGATATTTTTCTGAGGATAGAGCTAGTTTTAGCATGATATTATATTGATTAACTTTAGCGCACCCGAGCTCATATTTATAAGTATGGGGTATTGCGAGCTTGTGTGCGTGAGTACTTTTTAAACCAAGATCGCTCGATTTACGGGACACTACTTGTCCCGGCAGGACGTTTTACATAAGTAATACCTAAATACGGGAAATACGTGAATGAATGAAAAATGTGAAAATACAAGATGGGGTATTTCCAAATGTCAAGTCTCAAGAGGCTACAAAAGGAAGTCATTTGGAGGTGCTCGGTGAGACGTTCCGAGAATTAATTTACATAGCACACAAATGTGGCTCGCCGTCTGCCGCGACCGCTGCGCCCGCGCCGGCCTCCGACGCCTGGTAGCGAAAACATTTGATTTAAATAATAGAAATTGGACTACAAAAATTCAAATAACCTAACTAAGAGCATGTCAGGACATGTCTGAGGAGGATCCCGTAATTGTCGTCACGCAATAGGTTTTTTTTTTCAAATTACTTCAAAAGTAATTGTCCGATTTCGCTCAAAATAAGTTTCCTTCAGAGTTTTTAGCATGACCTATATTATACGCACGGAGACTTATATGTTTCTATCTCTTAAAGTGTAGAAATACCGGGGGGGGAAATATAATAACTTATTACCGATAAAAAAAAATCATCCCCACTTCACATGTATGGAGAGCCACCACGTTTTGTTACACGTTGATGTTGAAAAGAACAATTTTCCTATCTTTTTACTAAAAGACGGTCACGCGCGAGTTTCTTACACCACGCCGGTTCTTCTCACCAAGCTAGTTTCCGAAACGGTGGTAGGCTAGGTAATTAGTTGTTTCGTTATTATTAGTAGGTAACCTATCAAAAGTGTAAATAGAGACTAGTAAGTACATTTTCCCCCTCAGACGTTCAAATCAATGGCCGATTTGAGTTTTATTACTTAAGTCGGCATGAAAAGGCGGAAATTTGGACGAAAAAGTACTTGTGAAATGGAATAATCTCTATGTTGGATTAAAGTTTTTTACTACATATAACATACTTTTAGTATTCCTACTACCTATAAATATATTTAGTTTTAAATATTCAGCAAATGGAATTAGGTAACTATTTGGTCGTTTAAGCTTGGCCCACTTAGCTCTAATGTTTTTTTTTTTTCGAAATTCGCCGCACGTTGTGTCAGATGAGTCGTGTGGGATGGTCTCCATTGTGGTCGCCAGACCGTAACTTATTTCGCGAACGTATCTTGTACCGGTTGTAGCCAATTAACTACATATATAATATAATAAAATAATCTCAAGTTTAGTAATCGAACAGTTTTTTAATGCCTACAACATTCCAATACATATATACATACATAAAGAGATTTACCTATGTGAAACTAATTTCTTACTTTCTGATGTTGAAATTAGTTAAGACATAACTTTATTATATGTCTATTGTCCAATGTAAAATATATGACAACATTTTCCTATACGTCTGTTCTTCGCCCACGCATGAATTTTCATATTAAAACATTTTATTTCGGTAGGATATAAATAGTTGTTTAACTTCCTTGGATCAACAAGGCATTTTAAGGGCGCGTTTACAAAATGTGTTGTTTGAAAGATTTATTGCACAAAACATATCTGAAGAAACGTCAGTCCAATACAGACTAACGTTTCTTTAGAAATTCTTTGTGCAATAAACCCAGACAGTGACCAAGTAAAATAAGCCGTACAGCAACGCAATGCTAAATGTATTACGTGGCTATACGGCTACATAAAGTAAGCTACTTAAGAGCAGTTTTAGTTGAAGATGTTCTAGAAAATTGTTTATGCTATTGGTAGCAGGTAATAAAAATCATTAATTTTTAACATATTGTAAACTAATTTTAGATAAAGACTTGTGACAATAATTAGTTTTGTAGGATTTGGTTTCATTGGTCTCAAAATGGACCGGAAACAGCCAATTTATGTCAAATTTGTAAACGCGCCCATAACAAGCCTACTCAAAGATTTTTTTTTCTTAAAAAAATATTGCTGTGGGACGTAGGTGTACCATGTACTCTTACAGAAACATGATCTGCTGAGTAACAGCATCCTTTTTCTTCTATAATTACGTATTTTATGAAGACTTTTACGTGGGCGTCGATTAATAGAGTTGAGACTCCGGCCCACGGGCACCGGGCTCGGTGGCGTTTCACCCCTTGTAATTCCCTCATTATGTTCTGTTATATTTCAAAATAGCATTTAAAATTGCTGAAATGCGACCTTAAAATATCATAAAGCATTAAAATAATTACATTATACGTGGGAGCAGAGCTCTAGATCAATATATTTTTTATGGCGTAAATAGAAGGTCTGCACGTGTTTTTAGATTTTTATGTAAGTTTATTGTAGTCTGTGATGTAATTGACTAGATTTTTTGGCATAATGCGAACATACTTTTGTTTCGTAGTTTATTATAGTTAGATAGGTACATTTATCCTCGACTGACGACCTATGTGGCTCAGTGGTTGAGCGTGTTGGTGCTCAAGCCAGGGGTCGCGGGTTCGAATCCCGTCGAATGAACATAAAGTTTTTCTGTGTTCCTGGGTCATAGATGTGTATTAAATATGTGTATAATATAATAAAAATCTGGTCCCTTGGAGAGTGGGACGGGCTCTTGTATGGGACGCTACTTGCGTCGATACACTTGCTCCGTCCCATGTCCAGGGCACCTCGAGTTCTGCAGGTGCGGCCGCCAATCAGGCGGAAAACCTCAAGCGGCGCAAATATGAGAACCTTAGTGGGGATCTCATATTTGAACCGTTTGGGGTTGAAACCTTAGGTACATGGGGTCTGGGTGCGCACAAACTTTTCGGAGAAATCTCCAAAAAACTCATTGAGGCCACCCGAGACCCCAGAGCCGGCACCTACCTGGCCCAGAGAATAAGTATCGCAATCCAGCGAGGAAACTCTTTGAGCCTTCTAGGTACTCTGCCTGGTGGGGATGACCTGGGAGATTTCTTTTTTTTGTAGCATTTTAAGTTTTGGAGTAGTTATTATTTTTTTTTTTTTAGTACTTACCTACTTTTATGGTACAATTGATTTTGTTATCATAACTGATAAAATGTATATCATAATCTAAAAAAAAAAATAAAAAAAATAATAATAAAAAAAAAAAAATCTTAAATATATGTATAGTATAAAAAGTATTAAATATATTTCCCTTGTCTGGTACCTACCCGTAACACAAGTTCTTCGAGAACTAACCACGGGACCAGATTGACGTGCTGTATAATATCCATAGATATTATTATTATTATTATTATATTGTTATTTATGTGCCGATTCCATCGAATTGTGTTTCTGATGCGTTGGCTTATTCTGATAGTTTTTATTATTCGTGTGCTCAATTTCAATATATTATATTGAATGCACTCCTCTTGAGACATTTATTTCGTTTAACGTCACAAATTCTTCTATATTAGAGTGTGACGCGGCGCCATTCAGGCGTGAAACTACAGTACACTAGCCGAAAACATCGTACACTTGAACTATGGCCTATTCCTGGATCGAGGCCAGCGCAAACCGGCGCGACTGCTCCCCTGAGACCCCTCCCAGGCCATAAACATAAAAACATCGACCACATCAGGCCAGACAACATATAAGATGGCCTGCACTTAGCGGAGCTACAATGGAATCATGAAACCATATCAGTCCGTTTTAAAACGATACACGTATAAATAGTGTGTACACTCTCCGCGTGCACGTTACAAGGCAAGGTTTGTCTTAAGTTAATTAAAGAATATGTAACAAACAACTTCGCATCTAGCTAATATGCGATATTAATTATTGTTATTTTATGTTAGTACCTGGGAAAAAATCATAAAGGTAATTAAATCATAGATACTACTACTAATAATTTGTAGTGTCGTATCCGTTAAAACGTCAATACATGATACAAGTTGCTCTTGATCAAGTCAGCTGTTAGATAATCCCGTTAATTAAATGAAACAAATATTTATCTTAATTAAGTAATTTTGTTTGAATATTTCATCAAAGTAATGTTATTGTCTATGAATGTTCATTAAGTTTTAAAAATGTAATTTCATATTATATAAGTTAATGTGTTAACTTATACGCTTCAGTAATTTTATATAATAATCTGCCTGTAAATGAATGTTTTACAATATTTTCCATAATATAATATCCCACAAAAACATTACCTAAATGAAAAAAGCCAACTATTTCAATTGCAAAAAGTTATGAGATGTATGCTAGCACTAGCTTTAATGTAGATTGTTAGGCGCTACGAAAATGTTTCAGCACCAGGTACAGTCGCTAGTCGCCAAAATATAATTATTTTTTTGTTTTAAAATTGTCTGCTATTTATAGCTATTAATCGATGGTTGTGGGGTCCATTCAACTTCTTCGACTGTGCATTTACCAATCACAGTTTAAGTACACGTAATAACAAATAATTCCCGCGGCAATACATGTGTGCTGTCAAACACATAATAACACTGTTTTCATAACACGCCGTTTACCATGCAACGATTCTTTTAATTATAATAGTTTCAGATAACAGTTCAATAATGATTGAGCGACTTCGAAGTGCGGAAAATTGCATACCTACGGAAATTACTTTAATAGTACGATCGTTTAAGCTATTTCAATTCCTAAGCGCCTCTGCACACGCGCCGCGGCTCCATCGCCGCCGTGGTGCCGCCGCGAGAGATGCGGCGCGTGTAGGGTTGCCAGGTCGCCAAACCTAATAGCCGGACAGACCTACCAGTTTAGCCGGACATTTGGGTAAAAAGGACGGACACCCTACATTATTGAAGATTTTGTCTCAGTGTTTTAAGTATTACAATAAAATAGTTTCTAAAAACAAGCTTGTTCATTTTTACCATAAATATTCTTAAATTGTAATGAAATATTAGGTCATTTAGTAAAGGAATCAATGAACTACCTATGAGATGGCAAAAATGCATAGATAGCAATGGTATATATATATACTTTGATTCAATAAATATATTACGTTTAAATAAATCGACTTTATGTTCCTCCTTTACAAAGCACCAATTTCATATGTAAGGACCTAATATAAATAAAATCGAAGGCCAAGTCAGTCTAAGTACTTTATTATTAATCAGTCCAAGTATTGTTATAACGTCATCAATCAATATTAAATTCTAGATAAACATTTATCAACATTTTAAATTCTAAAATGCTTTATAATATCCGGATAAACCAGAAAACGTTTATTTTGACCGAACACACAATCAAAAAGCCTAACTATGTCCGGCTTTATCTGGACGCCTGGCAACCCTAGGCGCGTGTGTAGCGTACTAAGTATTTAAACAGCGATGAAACTAACTTGCTTCTTCTAAAACCACGCAGTTTGGCTTATAGAGCTCCTGGTCAAAGATTTAGCAACAATATGTCTACTTTTAGTCTTAAATAAAGTTATAATCAGGCTTATGTTTCCAGAGGTAACTTTGCAAAAGTACACGTTCTTTGTCCCGGATATCCATCTGTATTTCGTCGTCTGATATCTGAACTAAATAACCATTGAGGCGAACAGTGAACACACACTCGATTCGATTCTCGATGCTTGAACATACTATAGTTTAGCTACACAACAGGACATAACAGGACATAACATCCTGCATAGCATCCCAACAAGCTCGACAAATATGACCGACTACTTAACAACTGTATTAGATTTATTTACAATCTCCGGAAATACGACCACGTATCCCCCTTTCGCTCCAAGCTGCACTGGTTGCCTGTGCGCCAACGTCGCTCAGTGCGAGCCCTGTGTATGCTCTACTCTTTCCTTAGCTCACCCAATTCTCCTGCTTACTTAAAGTCCCACTTCCAATATCTTTCTAGTAGTCATGATAAATCCCTCCGCTCCTCAAATAATGCACTTCTCCTTTGTCCCCAACATAGTTCTAGTCTAGTCCATTCCTCCTTCCACATCCAATCTATTCTTCTCTGGAACGCTCTTCCTACGGAAATCAGAATGTCCACAACCAGAGATACGTTTAAGCGCAGAGTCCGACAGTTGTATTTGAAGTATTTGGCAGAATCATGAACATTTTATTATAATTATTGGTTGGTTAGTATCGTGTAATTATGCAGTATGGTATATGTATAATGTATATTATGTTTAATAAATCATTTATGTACTTGTATATTATAGTATAGTATGTAGGTATAATTAGTTTGATATGTATTATGTTTATTTTAGTAAAATTTATCTAGTTTGCTACAAATATTATTGTATTTATTTTTATCATTAGTTTTACACGACCTTTCGTATAGTTAAATTTTTGTATTTTTCTAGATGGAAAGCAACATACCAAGGTATTTTGACTCTGTCACCACCCTATGGTTGACTGGTAGAAAATGCCCTATGGCATTAAGTCCGCCATTGTACATTGTGCAGAAAGTGTATAAATAAATAAATAAATAAATAAACATCCGATAAAATCATATACAGGTTGAATTTGTCGAGGAGTCGTAGGCGCAATACGAAATTATATAGCAAAATGCTTTAAGACACATATGTACCTGATTCTTATAAAACCTAAAAACTTCATCATTAAATTTGTGATAAACCAAAATCCCTAGCCAGGAATAAGAATTCTATAAAATCTCCACGCTATAATATCTTGAAATGAATACCTATTAAGATTTCATTAGATCATTCATACATTTAAATCGGAAAGCCAAAATAAGAATAACATAATCTAACGAAAACTGAAAACGTGTATTCTATTGAGAATATTTTCAATAGAATACACGTTTGTTAGATTATGTTATTCTTATTTTGGCTTTCCGATTTAAATGTATGAATGTTCTAATGAAACCTTAATAGGTATTCATTTCAAGATATAGATATAAGATAAATAAAATCATAAAACTCATTTCAAAAAAGAATGTGAGTCATCGAAAGTTCCCAGATACCTACCAATACCGATTAACTTATTTAGACCACAAGATAAGAGGAAAATATTTTCGCACTGATAACGTGTTTGCAATAAGAATATACGACGAACACATAATATCACGACACGACATTCCTCACGACATTTGATCTTGACGAAGGCTGGTTTCCCCCAACGCAAAATTTGGGGACTTACCAACAGGAGTCATACTGTAATATGATTCTGTTATTGCCTACATGATAACGTTAATAGAGCAGAACTGCATAGTACACATGACTGTGCCGTACCGCGTGCGGAATGCGTGCACGCAAGTCGTACCAATATGAAAAAAAATTCCAGCGATACCGGGTTATCGCTCGTAAACTAGTTTCGAAATATTGTCCATGGAAATGATAAGCGATCGCTAAATGACCTATTATTATTTTATGTTCCTAGTGTCAGTGCCCCAAGGATCTTGCTCGGAACTGGTCTACGAGGACACGCGGCCTTTACGCATAGAATGAGGTTGAAGTAATGGATCGGGATACAACGATAAGAAATTGATTCTTTGTTTTAGTCTAAGTTACATATTCAAAGAGTTTGTGGCTCTCCGATTTGTAGGTGGTTTCTTAATTCTTAAGCTCCTTAAAAAACAATATTCTACGTGAGATCCAAGGACATCGTGATGTCCTTAACTAGATGTATCCTCTTTCTAACTGTAAACCACTGTGTCAAATTATAAGTTACTTCTCCATTATTACTTGTATATGTAATATGTAATGCATATCTGTGTTCTACCCATCCGTTTTTATCTTTGGATCTTCTTGTCGTGTTTCTACTCGCTTCCTTTTTTTTCCCGCCACTTGTGTTTGTTGTACCTTACATCCTTGTCTCTAAATGAGCTGTAGGCTTACCCATTTGTATGTTTTTGCAAGCTACAAAATTTTAACAAGGTTGATCGTATAAGTTCGTGTAGTTAGACTGTACACAACTCCACAACACGAACAAAGCCAGTGCACAGTCGGTACATGCGCAGGATACGGCGCGGCGCCTCTTCCGCTGCCGCACACCGATAGCGCCGCCACCTACGCCCCTGTCTCACGCCGCTACGTGCTGCTCCGTGCCGCGTGTTATCTCGCGAGAGTCACCAAAAAAAAATAAAAGCCAAGATTTATATTTAAAAAATAGAGATCTAATACTCATATTACATCCTGGCCTCCTTACTAATAAAAATTACACAATGGGTGGTAAGCTATACAATGAGTTTTCCTTGTCAGTCAAGCGACTTTTCCAACGTATAAGACAAGGACAAAACATTGTACAGCTTATCCACTGTGTAAATATTTTTATTAGTAAGGCGGTTAGAGTTTATAGTAAGTTAAAGAACATTATATTATATTTTTATAAGTAATTAAGTAAGATTTCATTTTCTTGTCTACCTACACTACATTTTATAAACGTGGTATGTAAAATGTGCTAAGAAAATAAAACTTCCAATTTTCACGTGTAGCGTAGAGCCAGAACCACGTTCCACTTGCCGATGATTTATTTTATAATTTCAATCTTTGCACTTTGCTTATTTGCTTATTGAAATTTCAGTAAGTATTTTCATACATCGAGTATAGAAATATCAAATTATTATATTTTTATATTATGTAACTGGCATGAACTGGCAAACATTAATTTAATTGTATGATCTGTAGCAGACAATAATGGTTCAACACGCTATCATAAGTACGTAAAAGACTGTATGGAATATGGATGTATGGGAACTCGCGTGCCCCTCGCTTTATGGCCGGCCAATTAGCGCCCTTAATGGGTCCCGTTCACGCGACAGCGCGGCGTTATGAATGGACGTGTATGGGATTGGTAAAAAATAAAAATCCATTCAAATTATGTCCCCGGGCTGTGTTAATACTATTTGTGGAAATCGGATACGCAATAAAAAGGCATGCGAAGTTTTTTCAGTATCATTGTTTTAGAACCATTTCCGCATATGCGTAGAATAGATAAAATAGACAAAAATGATATCTAAGGGTCAATTCACACCTTAACGAAGCGATACGTGAAATGACCCTGCATTTTTAAGATAGCTATTCAAAATTCAACTTTATTAATTACACAAGAAGAAACACCTTACATTGTAACAGTTCGAATGTCAGGTTACACCGCGCTGTTGTATGCAGTACGACTAATATCATATGAAACGTTTATCTTTTTGTATATTTAATAAAGTTCAATTTTGAATAGCTATCTTAAAAATGCAGCTCCGCGTAGCGTCGCGTATCGTCGTGGTGAGAACCGACCCTAAGATCTATGACGTTTTGCATACTATTATTTAATTATTCATAACAATGTCGCCGGTGAAAGGTACCGAAACTGTAAATAATTGACTCTCTCAGCTATTATTCTGCACATTGTACCTACTCGTACACGCATAGATCACATCGCAGCATCGATAGCGTCGACAGCGTCGGTGACGACGAACCATTAAGTAGATCAGTCTTTGTTGTGGGCTTTCATCGTAATTAGATCTAATAGACGTAGGGTATTAGTCGCGATTGTAGCCGGCCGCGGTTAAAGAAATGTTCTGACGATGTTCTAGGCTATACCAAGATAAATATATTATGATAGCTTTTAAAGTTATGTTGCCTTCAATCATCGCTATTTTTCTTTTCTTTCTTCTTGATTTAAGGGCTTTGCCCATATCGGTGGAGCTTCCGCCATTTTTCTCTACCCTCTGTTCGAACTTTTAGATCTTAGTACGTAAACAGACGCGCGGCGATTTGTATGTAATTTTTTGCCGCAGCGCCGGCGGTGAAACGCCGCTGCAGCTCCCACGGCGCCGGAGTATATTAGTTAAGTTGTCAAAAATGAGTGTCATAGGACATGACACTCATTTTTTATAAGTTTACTTATATAATATAGGTCTTCCCTACCTTTCCATATAATATAATGCATTCTACTTGAAATATATTTAAGCTTTAAGCAAATCTAATTGACTTTAGTCTCTCCGATTTCTGAAAAAAGGCGCACTATACCGTTTATACCGGCAGCAGTACGTCAAACCTCAGCGACCAGAACACGAGCTCTCACTTGTTCATTATCTAATTACGGGAGTACGCCCGGCCGCTGAAAATCAATAGCCTGCTCTGTACATAAATCCCTTGCACATACCCATCCTACTGCACTAACCATGTTGAATATCGTACTGGAATCTGTATCAAATTCTAAGCATATTCTAAAGATCCATTTTCAGATAGTAGTTAGTAGGTTATCAGTATATAAAAACCTATGAAGCACGTGTCAGGCGACGCATAGTTCCGTAGACAACTTATTGTTTCGTTAATTTTGTAAGAAGTTTTCCAAGTAAGCGCATTTTACAAGTTAGGCCTCTCCTCCTCCTGGACTAACAAAGTTATCTAAGTTGTTATAATTTTCCTTCAAAATTAATTATTACATGGACTACTATTATGATTTTTTTTTAGATTTTTCAAGCCAGCAGTTTAGCTTTTAAAGAGACTATTTTAACAAAAAAATGCTCTCTAAAATTGAATATCTCGCAAACGGATACCTAAATCAAAAAATCGTCTTTGTTTTTGCAATGTTTTCAAAAGACTTATCTAATGATACCCCACGCTATTGGGTAGACTCGAGAAAAAAGTCATCCCCACTTTAAGGGAACTTTACTTTAAAAAAAAATCGAATTTTTTTTTTTGCACTTTGTCGACTTTGTCACATATCTATGCAAAGTTTAATCTTTCTAGCACTAACCGTTTGGACGGTAAGCGGAAGACGGACGGATATATCGAATGTGAACTACGGAACTCTAAAAAGGAACTGACTGATATTCTACATGTATCAACACGCAGCACAAACCATTGCACGAATTGCGCTAAAAGTTATGACATTGACATTTGGCATCTCGTAAGAAAGGATTTCTGCAAAAATTATTTTCTAAGGCGCCTAAAATCACCTCAGCCTAAATGACCTGGAATTTGGTACAAACGAAAGTGTGGGCAAAACATGCTTTCGAATCATTTATTCAGTTCACATTACTTCTTATTTACTTTGCAGTTATTGTTGCTTACTAAAGGTGAACAAGAAATGTAAGTCCACGCTTACAGCTTTACCTGTTGCCTAGAGTTTTAATAAATTTATCGCCTTTTTGAAGTAAACGATTTTGTCCATAAAACCGTAAGCCTGTTTCCAAATAAGGACACCGATTATTACCAAAATGAAGGCGTAATAGTGGTAATACATACTGAATATAGGGTCGAGCGTTGTACTAAAAAGTCAAAATATGTTATACCTACTTTTAATGACAAAATCTATATCTAGGATAAAATCGGAAACGGCTGCAAGTGTTTCCATGAAATTTAGTATGCGGGGAGTTTTGGGGAGAAAAATCGATATAGCTAGGTCTTATACCTGGGAAACTGTGTATTTTTAAGTAATATATGTTTTTTCGTTCATCGCGTAAATATGAGTGTTATCTTAATGTCAGTGATTCCGATTTCTAAATGTGACATCCGGTTGGCGGCTTGGTTAGCGTTGGACTTTTTGTGTTGTTGGCAAATTGGTATCTTGGGCTCAAATCCCGGATCAGACGAATATTTTTGTGATTATTTTTTAATTTTTAAATTCTTTTTAAAGCTCGGTCTCCCAGGTAGGTACTCATCCTTTAATTGAGTTACGTGAGTAATTTTATAGTGTAAGGCAATGAGTAGACTTTAATCTTTATAACCTTTTTTAAACGCCTACCATTGTAAATGATGATAATATATGATATATAAAAATGGAAATGCAGTTTCAATGTCTCGGTAAAGCTCGAGAACGGCTGGACCGATTTGCCTAATTTTGATCTTGAAATAATTGTGGAAGTTCAGGGAAGGTTTAGACGGCGAGAAATTTCAGTTCATAGTTAAGGCAGAACAACGTATGTCGGGGCAGCTAGTATGAAATAAATACTATGTACTTACACCTATCACCTACAGTATTTGCACGTCTACGAGTATAAAACGAATACAAACATGTAGTGTATAAAGTTTACACGAATATTTGCGGCTCCACCTCCACCTTCACAAACAAATCTAAATAGCATTATGATGTGTCATGAGGAGTACAGTTGTAGCACGAAATTACTACTGAGTAGCCGACAGGCGACTACCACGGGCCACGGGCAGGTGGCGCGGGCGTGACGTGGCCAGTGGCGACGGCAATGACCTTCGCGACTCGGTACATCGACTGATTATACCGTGACATGAATGAAAAGTATTTTCTTTGCGACTGTATTATGGTACGTCCAACTTCGAACCCAATCAAATTTTTTGTATGCAGGTCGGTTACAACGCGATACGGTGGGATGCGTTATACATTCCATATTTATTGTTTATATCGACTTAGTTTCAATACATTTCTGCATAGCCATTGTTTTATAACATAATTTATATAAATGCAAAAAAGGTTTTAAACTTACAATGAAAATCACAACATACATCTACATTCAACTAAAAATACGATAAACAATAAAGTTTATTTCAAAGAGGAAAATCATGCATGTAGTAGCTGTAGTCGATACAATGTTGTAAGTGTGCGCCCATCTGTGTTAGATGCACACATTAACAAGTTTTTACGCAGCTTTATCGCGCCAGTCCACTGTGTCAATCTGAGGAGTTTCGAGACGCTCGAGACAAGAGCCTTCAATCAGCTTAAACACTCGCCTGAGTACCGAAGCACTTTACAACAAGCTTTGTCTAATGCCTCCTCGAGATGTCGCTTGACGTCTGCATCGGCGTTGACGCTAAATCCTACCGTCTGCCCCACTTAGGGTCAGATATCAAGAGGTATAAGCTCTGGTTTGTTTCTAAGTAATTAAGGAATGGGGAAAACAGAAACTTCTTGACGAGTTGATGTAGCTAATCTATTTGCATGTTACTATGGAGTATGTAATAAATTAATCATAGTTCACGGAACACCTACCTAGATGTTATTCTAATCAAGAACAAAGTTCAAGGAACTAATAAGCTTAATAGTTTTCTAAGAAAGTAAGGAGTGAATTAATTTATTAAAAGCTTGTTAAAATATGATTCACGTAAATTTGCATAAGTATGCCGAACGCATCGTCTCTATTGAATATTAATTTAATTTTAAACAACTCTTCTGTGCAGACGGATGTCCAAGACGTTATTTTGCAGACGATTTATATTTGTTTTAGACATGTGACACGGTGACATGGTGTGACCAAATTATTCGTTCAAACCCATCCACACCCAATTAAACACACAAAAAAAAATACAATTTTCAGAATCTATAAACTTTTAATTACCTTGATTCGTCAATTGCTAATGACGATAAAAAATTAGTTTAATGGATTTACATAAAATGGTTGGGTACTTATTTAAAATATATTAAAATATAATAAGTTGTCGTTTGGTTAGGTTAGCGAATGAAAAAGATAAAATTAGAAAGGCTTTAAAGGAAAAAAACACGTCTATACGAATTTTTCATTTCATTTAAAGTTTTAGCCTCTCTTAAATGACCTCGAGTTTAAGAAATCGCACATAGAACAATTTGATTCAGTCCTTTTTCAAACTCGTTGTTTTACTAGCGTTTTACGACAGTAAACTAACATGAAAACATATTGCCATCGCTTCCGAATTTCGATAGCGATAATAAACCGAAGCTGAACCAATGGTAAAATACACCGTCACACATACGTACACGCGATACGCAATACGTTAGCACTTGAAACATTACACTATGACGTAGATATTTTTGACGTGCAAAAACCTCCAATAAATAATTAAATATTAAATTAGGCATAATACAAGTCTTTCCTCATAAGTATACATATATACCATTTCATAGTTTTGCATAATATTATTTTATTTGTTTAAAGGCTTTAAAATTTGGTTTCAAAGCGTTTCGTGTACACAGAAACCTAATTTATAGTACATAATATTATTATTATGAGTTAGCCAAAACTACAAATCGTACCATGAATTATTATTATTATTAGTTGTTAGGTTATGGGCTTTGGTGTTTTTTTTAAGGTCAAGCTTTAGGTAATATTTGCCAGAGTTGTTCCAACCTTTTAATTGTCATATGCATATGTAAGCACATTCTCTATAACTCAACAATTATATACCATAACTTTAAGGAGCATTACCCCCTGGCTCCTACAAACTTTATACCAACAAATGCGTCTCTAATGTAGAACTACAAATACCTATAATATTATGTTAATAGCCAGACGCTAGTCTGATGGCTTTATAAATATCACTCCAACAATGGATGAAAGTGTATAATTATCGATGGGATTTATTTATAGGATCCATCAGCGGCGGCGGGCGGCGGTTGGCGGCGCGTTGGCGTCGCGACGTACTTGAGAGAGTTGAGAGGTGAGGTCGCGTGGCAAGCCGCGGACGACGACAGAACTGTTTATACCACGTGATAGAGTGCATATCTCTAGAGTGATCATCATCAGCCTCAATCGTCATACACTTATACAAATTAAAGTCAGAACCTATTTACTTTACATACAAGACCGTAAGTTTTTAGAATATATAAAAAATCAACTGAGCCATTTTATTAGAGGCTTAAAGAACAAGACAATTTGCTATATCTTACCTTTAAACAATATTATGTTTTATACTATGTGAAGAAAGAAATTTGAAAAAAGAAAAGTTTCGTATTCGTCCTTCGTAGGGACACGCGTAGGCCGTCTACGAATTACGAAATGCCTACGTCACGGCTACGGTGATAAAATTTAAATGCAATTTTTTCCTCGCCATTTTTCTTTTTTTAAGAACGTAAAGAATTTGTGCCGCGCCACCGTCAAATTCTTTTTGGGTTCAAAATACTCGACGAATTTGTAAACTACAAACCATGGTATTGAGAAAATTTAAAACTGTTACAAAACTGCTTTCTCGGTTTTTTTTGAGTTGAAAACTTTTCATTTGGAGAATCAAAATTTGCTATAAAGCTGATGTTATCTCATATTAAATGCAATAATTTTGTTGCCAAAACCAAAAATATCGAGATACAATCTGTATCAAATTGATTACCTAAACAGATATATTTTTATAGTTCGTATATAATTTTTCTCGTTTCAGAGTAATTGGCATGCCAACCAGTGTCCGTGACCTGTGGCATTACGGGTTCTATATTTACCTATCCGGGTTGTTGAGCAAATGTCATGCAATTTATACACTTTGCTTTATTTCATATAACACATAAGCTCGTTCTAACAATGTTGCAAAATTTCTATAAATTCAATACAAGTAGCATATTATTCATATATAATTTGGTTGTGTCTAGCCGACTGAGAGTCTAACCAAGTTTTATATCAAGAAGAATTACTAACGAAAGGTAGTTTGAAACTTCAAACTAACCAAGTTAACGAACCGATTGCGAAGATATCGTGAGTCCAATTTTTATCGTAACTAGATGTTTGTCGTAAGCGCAAAAAGTAATCCCTCGGGAAACGTAAATTTTGCTGCGATAAAAAGTAGCCTATGTTTTGGTCCAGAACTTAAACTACTACCGTTCCATATTTCAATAGTTTCTGAGATAAGCGCGAACAAACGAACTGACAAACAGACAAAATCTAAAATTCATTGTTTCTATTTCGTTATTAAAGCGAACGTACGTTTAGAATTTATTAAAGCCCATAAATTCATAAAGAAATAGTTTTTCTTATATATCTTCCATGTATAGACAGCGACCAGTTTCAATTTTATTATATGTAACGATATCGATGATATTGATATTATTACTATTGTATACATACGTGCATTTTAAGGTTTAAAGGTAAGGTAACGAGAGCATTCTAAGGTTTTTGTATTATAAGTTAAAAATTGGATTGTTATTCTGTTTAAACTTATAAACACAAAAAACAAAACAACTAGAAAATTTATAAAATCTATAATACCGGGTAACATAGACTATATAATAACCCGACTACGTAAATTATATAATCTATGTTATCCGGGCTATTATCATAAATCTATTGACATCTCATTCATTAAAATCGGGCCCGTAGTTTAGGGTGCATACATATATAGACTGCTAAAATCAATATCCTTCCGTTTGGCTTCACTGTATTCGGGTAAAAAAAGAACGATGTGTAACATCTTTCTTTTTTAAAAAAGAGAACCGCCTTCAAAAACCACTGAAAAACTCAAAAATAATTCTTTTTAAAATATGCAAAACAATTTTCCTAATTAACCGACTTCCAAAAAAGATAGCGGTTATACGTTCGGCTGTATATATTTTTTTGTATGTTCAACGATTACTCCGCCGTCTGTGGACCGATTTTCAAAAAATTTTTTTTTTTATGTATAGGGTATAATCCCTTGGTCCTCCCTTCCTCCCCCTATTGGTCCTTGACATCAAAGTTAAGACCTGATGATGGGATCCATGAGGAATCGAGAGAACTCCTCGAAATTTATATGGACATATAATATGGTGATTTCGACTTTTTCTGAAGTAGTGCATATGCTACCAAAAATTGTGAGATTTTCCTACCCTGAATCCAAAAGTACTGAACATAACTCCTGACTCCTTATAGATACATGTTTGGGGATTTCGGCGTCGTTTAAAGAACTGCAAGCATATGCCAGTATGTCAATTAGAGTAATCATCATCATCATCACCATCATCATCACACCATACATCATCACATTATGATGATAGTAAAAGTTTTATAAAGGCTTCTCGTAGTATTTTACACCGACACAGATATCTTTGAACATTACTCTGCCGTTTATGGACCTATTTGCAAAATTATTTTGTTGTTATAGCATATGCCAGTATGTAAATTACAGTAATCATCATAATCATCTTATTTACAATACCTAATGGAAGCTTAGCGCGTATTCAATCGATCGTTTATTTTAAACATTCTTAAAATGTATAAAAAAATAATATTTTTCCCTTTTTAGGGATATTTGTTAAATTATTATTAACAAAAAATTAAACCGACTTCCAAAGTAAAAATACACAAAAAATTATGACATAAATCTTATTTTCTAAATAATTCTCTTTTCAAATTCGGCTAAAATTTTAACTCTTTCTCTACTCGCCCTTCTTAATTTTAAGTCGGTACCAGCAACTTTGAACGTGAGTTGAATTGTTGAAAACTTTGGAAGCCGCTATAAGTTTTTGTTTAAAAAATAATTTTTAATTCACTTCTTGAAGTCGGTGCCTAAACACTATAAAATGGTTACTTACTATGAGAATAAAGCTAACTTAGATAATATCTTAATTAAAATCGTTTCTAGTGAACCGTTGAAAGTGATAGTTAAAACATATTGTACGTAATTATTACATCATCTAAGTTACTCGTAAAGTCGTAAGTGAATGTTGTTTGAAGTTCGTACATTCGAATTCGAAAAGTTCTCAGCTGCGATCGACATTAACTATGTGATAACGAGCGGTTTGAACTTTATAATAACTATTGTCGACTTTGGTTTTTAAGAGTTCCGTAGTACTACAAGAACCCTTATAGTTTCGCTCTGTCCGTCCGTCTGTCTGTCCGCCCCTGCTAACTTCTGTAGTAATATATTATAAAAATGTATGAAATTCGGTGTAGTTAGAGATTGCGTATAGTTTTTACTTTTGGCATTAAAAAAATAACAACTTGATGTTTAGGGGTGGTTCTCCATACATGTGAAGTAGGGATGATTTTTTTTCTCGTTCAACCCCATCGTGTGTTGAAAAGGTATTTTCGATTAAAGGATGGTTTCCTATATGTTTTTTTTTCTAAAGTCATCCATTTTCGAGTAATCGGCCTCCGTAATAGTTTACATTAAGTTGGTCCCCAACCCCCCTAGCATTTCCAAACTATAAAAGATAGAAACTTTCCATGCTGATGGTTCATATTAAATAATTTTGAGGAAAATGATTTTAAACGAAATCGAACAATAAATTTGGGAGCAATTTGAAAAAAAAATTTTTTCGCATTGATACGTTCGGATCCCTTCTATGAACCGTGTACTGGCACGCTCCTGGTCAGGCTATATTTAGTTTAGTACTAAAAAGTACCTACAATATATTATTTGTAGTAACTTTACTCGTAGTACCAGCATAGTTCTTCAGCTTTAAGAATGATATGATACCTTTAGAAAATTTGGTTATACCAACGCAAATAAGAAGTTAAATAATTAATCATCTCAGTTTGTTTGTCGAGAAAAATGATTGCCAACGGGTTGTAGATACATGACCAATTTCAGAAGTATGTTACTAAACATTTAATTTCCTGGCCGTACCTGCCTATTCATCTCGAATACTGTGTTAAACAAATGGTCCGTCTGTTGAAACTGCTCAACGCGGATAGATTACACGAACAACAGGGAAGCACGAGACAATGGCGTTGTGTAACGAAATCATCAAACACTATACTTTCCATTTCGTTCGCGAGCTGATCTTAAATAATTGAATTTGATTAGGTGGTATATGGTTACTCGTTAATACATATTACATAGGTACCGTATCTTACCGTATCTGTAAGCTTTCCTTTCTAGGAAAATCCTGTTTATATTCTGAGCATTTGACGCTACAGCAAATTAAACCAGTCAGAATATTCCATTTTAATTAATAATAATAGGTACATAAAATTATTATTACTAACAAAGTATAATTGTATAAATTTCTTAATTTTCTTTATATTTATTGATTATTTATTCATTAAAATATAATGTTATTTTTATTAATGAATCGTGGAAAGGATGTGCAATGAATGATCGGCCTATTCAATGGACAACAAAAACTACGGGATAAATACTCATAAAGGAAAAAGTAATAAATGAAACAATATAAGCCCATACATTGCACTGTGCTGTGTACACAATCGCGGATGACGCGGCGCGGCGTGGCGGTATGTAGTGCCGACTGCCGAGTAAAACCTCGCATCCGCCTCGTAGTGACGAGATTGCGAGGAAAACCAGAGAGGAAAATGTTACGATGTTTCCAAGTGTTAATTATGGTTATGCATAAGATATAGAAAGCTTTAGAAAGGAACGTGACCCGCGGTGAGCGGAGGTTGCAACACGCGGCACGCGAATCCGGCCGAGCTCTGCGCCGATATGACTTATCGATTTTTTAATTTTTTTCAATTTAAAAAAATACGATGTTATTTTCGTTAATTAGAGAGTTTGACATTGTAACTAACATAATAATTTCATTTCCTGATACTTTTACAACATACAGCAGAGATTACTTGCGCCTGCGACATGGACGTCAAGAAACAAACAATTAGAAATAAATTAAAAGTATCAAACACTTAACAAAGGAAATCCAGTGGCTTGTACTACTCAAATTCTTTGAAGGCCTCGAGACTAGAGTTTAGAGTCTTAAATACCTACCTACTATATTCCGAAATTGACAGATTAATATTTGCCCTTTGTGAAGAGGATTCCCGTCAACTGTCAATCTGGAAATAGGACGCACATTATCAATTTGATGCCGAATATTCTGGAACGGATCGTTAACTCGTCATCGATCGTGTCACATCAGGAGCCGTCATAAAATGGATTGGATAAAAGTTAAGGTATTTCAGTCTGAAAATTCGGGTCGAACACAGACAAATTAGACTTTTGTTCTTTATTTAGAACAAGCTAAAGATTTTTAGGCTATATGCTAAGCCAGTGTTATGTAGCAGTGGTGAAGTGTCAAAACTCAAAGGACATAGAAACCTCTTTGCCTTACGTCTGAAAGATTACCATTTTTTTAAAAAGATTTTAAGATTTTTTTGAAAGATTTAGTCATTTTACCGACCTAACGACTTGCAAAGCGTCGATACTATTTTGAATAAAAAATGAAAAATCTGATGATTAACACAATAATTATAAATCGTAAAGCATTATAGAATTGTAGCAACTAGTGTAGCTTGTACATAAAATATTATTATAAGTACATTGAAGCGCTACTCGAGCTTTAATATACTTGTATGTTATTTCGTGTATACAAGCTCGTAGTGATTTTGAACCTGACCACGAGTGATAAATGTATCTCCAGTACAGAGTTGTCCCTATAACGATTTAATTTAAGTTGATGTGGTGTCGAACGATTCGTTTCGCCGCCGGTGTGCCCGAGGTCACAGGGTCATACACTAATAAATTGAACGCAAATACTTCGTAACTCATTCCCAATTTATTTATAAATAGTTATCGCTACCAGGGCACATAACAACATTTAACGTTTAATTACTATTAACGGTAACACTCGTATGAATAGATTTTCGTTAATAGTGATAGTTAGATAGAATGTTTGTATTCTAAATAATTATATTATCAAGAAAAACCTACACCTATCGTACGAGGAAGAAATCGGACAAAATACAAACAAAAATAAACTCACAGGAATAGGAATCTACTTAGTTTTCCAAAAAAATATATGAAACACACTATCCTTTTTATCAAACCGACGACCTATACAAGTAGGTTTCAGAAACGCCCTATTGATTTCTACAAGGATTATCGGTACATTATGTGTAAATAAAGTCACGCATCCTAGCCACTAGCACAACACATAAGGAGTGTGCATCAGTAAACAATAAACATTTATACAATAAAATAGGTTAAGCGTATACTAAAATAGTCCGAAGTCTCACCTCCGAATACCCTTGACCGCGGTCAAAATGATCAGAACCATGTTTCATGTCCACCGGGCGCCGAAACTCGGGCCTATTTACATGATAAACGTTTTATGGTGAGTTAAATACTAAAAATAGCGATACAGTTTTTTTGTATATTACTGAATACTGCCAAAGAAGCTTTTAACTTTGTTTATGAATTATGGGTATTTATTCTAGCAAGAAATATATTTTATAAGGAATAGTAAACAGAAATAGATTCCTGCTTCCTTCCATTTATAATTAAACTTAGAGAAAAACTATTGAAATACCGCATTTTTATAGAACACTACAAGTAGAGAACCGACGATTTATACCTCGTCTATCTATATAAAAATAAATGTCTAAATAAAATATGCAATAATCTATAGAAGTTCATAGAATACATCACAAGGAGCAATATAACAGACGATGAACTCATAGTGACCGGGTCGGTATTCGGCTGTAGTAACTTCTAACGATACTAGCGCGTCGCCCCCCGTACTGACAGTCAGCTGTTGCACTAACTCAATTCATCTATTATTATCGCTTACTAATGCCATTGTATCTGGTTTACAACGATTTATGTTGTTGACAAAATTACAGCTCTGCATTTCGTAGCATACAATCATGCGTACAAGCTTATAAAATGCAAATTAATATTCCAAAAACATCTTTAAAAATTATATCTTTTACCTAAAGACAAATGTGGAAAAATACACTTAATACTTTAGCACTTACCCACCTACCGACCCTATAGTTTAAGCACAAAGTAGAGAATATATTATTATATATACGTATTACGTTACGTACGGAAAACAGCTTTCATAGAACATTTTGACGTCCCCTTTAACTGCCCATGATTTTTCCGCACAATCGTGGACACACCGTACGCTTGTAGTAGTGCAATGAAATCGAAAGTTAACTATGTAGCTGTTCGTCTTTCTTTAATCTGTGGTTGAAGTGTATTGCAAGTGCGTCTAGAACAAGTTTGTAATATTTCTTAGAATAATTACACGCTTCGCCTTATAAAGGTTTATAATATTATTAATTAGCATAACTATGGGCATAATGTGTATTAACAACAGTGTAGTGATAATTTAGCGAATGGTTGTGTAAATAGCGCAATTACAACACGTGGCGCATATATGGATGGTAATCACATTTTTGTTTGTGATTAATTAATAGCAATGCAATAGTGTCAAAGTTCGTTGATAGTGCGTGCAACAGATAAGTTAATTATAGATGTAATTTCTACAATTATACATGGAAGTCACTTGGTTATAATTTTTTTATGAAACAAAACGTCCATAAACCCCCTCAAATTAATTGATGAGAGTAAACGTCTTATATTTTTTATTTATTTTCGTCAAAACAATTTTCATACCTAACATTATTGTTTTGTCAATTACTACAATGGATTAAATAGAAATAATATATAGACCAAATCTTAAGCATTTTTAGAGATCCAGGAATAAGTCATCGTGGATCGACAAAACTTTATATAATATCTAGCTGTGAATACCCGCTTCGCTGGGTCATTATTAGTTGTATAGTTATTTGTTAATGTTAATACTTGGCATACAATCTAGATCAATGTACGAATTTCTAGAACATTCATGATCGTTCAGAACATATATATATATATATATATATATATATATACACCTTTAGTTGTCGTTAGTGATATTTCAAATTTCTTTAACTCAAGAAAAAATCTATATATACTAGTATATATAGATTATATATATATATATATATATTCATAGAACGGAATCGCATTTCGTAGAATTTTCGGTTAGCTAATAGTATCCTTCTTTGGACCCATCAACTTTTAAATAGAAAAAATATTGATCGAAATCTAGACTTTTTTAAATTGTTTTTTTTTTATCTTACTCAACCAGTAATAAATCAATACACTTATGTAATAAATTTGTGAGTTAAAGAAATTTGAAATATCACTAACGACAACTAAAGGTGTCTTTTTATAATATTATGTAATTTTGTGTATATAAGATACATAAGTACAATAAGCAATACAGTAGGCTAGGCTAGTTTAATCTATCAAAATCAAATGATACAAATTTGTTATTTATATAGTTTCTATCATAAGAAATACGAATACAACATTATTTTGTTACATAAATATGCGATTTATTTATAATTTCGTAAATAAAACTGTAGTTTTATTATCTGTATGTCATGTGACCGAAAACGCCAGCCACCATATTTTTCTTGTAAGTGACGTCATAAGAACATAATCAAATCGAATAAACAACAGCGAAAGTTAAATCTTAAGTTCATGCACTACACACTTTACACTTTAGACACACAACACACAATTTACTCGTATTTGTTTCTGTTCTTATGACGTCACGATTATGGTGGCTGTCGTTATGGCGCAAACGTTTGTCGTTTAAATTTTAATCATTTTCATCAAAGAGATATTATTTCCAGGAAATAAAAATACTAGTTGAGTATCGAATCGATACGAACATTTTAAAACATATTTAAAAAAAATGTAGAATAGCCTATTATAAGAATATTATACTGGCCAGTACAGTCCGTTCAGTTAGTACATAACCCCGGCTGCTGGCAAGATAGCTGGCCCATTTCATCTGCATATTTACCTGCAAAGTAATAAACACTAGGTGAATTGAAAATAGCACAGTGTACACTTCAGCTCGGATAATGCTGAGGTTTTCCTCGATATTAAAAATTAAACATAAAGCGTATGTGTCAAAACGACGAAACCGTATTATTGTAAGATTTAATTAGTAGAATGACCTACCAGATGTGTGATCTATGATCGTGTTGAAATAAAATATATTATAGCCGTGTTATTTATCCGGTCGAGCTAGCCCATTCGTGTCGAAGCATGGATCTCCCACGCCAGAAGTAGTCTCTGATAGACTGTGCAACTCTAACACGGATTTGTTCAACATTATAATAAATTTAGTCCCTTCCGACTCGCCCCATATATCTATGATAATATGTTATTCAGTTGGCAGCCATCACAGTTCCCAGAATCGCTACGCCAACAGATAGAGCTACGAACTATCGTTAAACGAATTGGCCCCGGTTCGTGTACTTATTGGCCTAATCAAAAATTTCTAGACTAAACTGGATCCAATATTTACATATGCATTGTACTAAGTGCTTGATTAAAACGAGAATTAAGATCTTCATATTGTCCGTAATATGTGTATAAATGTATGTTTATACAGTTTTGTTACTTTGTACACCTACACGATCATCTTTAATCCCTATTGTCCATCTCATCACCAAAAGGTTGACTGGTAGAGATTGCTTAGTAGCAACAAGTTCGCCTTTTGTACATAATTTATTAGTATTATATTATTATATTGTTTAATATATTTTGTATGTTTTTTGGTGTGCAATAAAGTGTTACTGTATTGTATAATAATTTAAATGTTCACAAGTGACATACCGAACCGACTCGTTGCTGTGCTTACAAATGAAAATTTTGCAATGCGTTAAATCCGATGTCTGCAAGAGGCTGTGAAATCATTTTTAAAGTAGCTTTTGCGCGCGACCTTGTTTGCGTGGGTTGCATACCCCATTGCACTCCCGTGGTATATATTTCGAAAACTACTTTTTAACGGATTTCTATGTCATAGTAACTATCTGCGTGGCAAAATTTAACGTAATCCGACCAGCTGTTGATATTTCACTATATAAACGTTGGATACCCATTCACCCATTTAGGGGACGAATTAAAAATAAATATATATAAAGACGTACTTAATAATTTTAATTTATTATCCCGGATAATATTTACACCCTCGGAGGGTAAATTAAATGTATTTAAAAGCATGAATCTAAATTTTTATCGAAATCGGTGCAGAATTAAAGACATACAATCTTTCACACCTTATTTCTCCCCTTTAAGGGTGGAATTTTTCAAAATCCCTTCTCAGTGCGCCTCTACATTATAAATTAAAACTACTGTCCAGATTTCACGTGTTTACCATTAGCGTTTTCGGCTGTGCGAGCGTCTATACGTCAGTCAGTCAGTCAGTCAGTCAGTCGGGACATCTTCTTTCATATATGTATATAGATAATCAGATGGACAATCGAGAAGAATTGGATGGATTTAAATGGTACCGAGAAGCTCTTCCACTAACAAAAAATTTACAAGTTATTTCCTTTATTTGTTTCAATTTAGAATCATCGTATGTTCAAGAGTTTCGTTTACAACCACAAATTAAATTTGTAGTGTCCGCACGTGATTACTTTCTGTAGAGCTGACCTCAAAACAAGCGCAAATTACTTTCATTCAGGAACGAACGACAGATGTAACTCGCATTTCGATCTGACGGGGTATGTAAATCCATTGTGGCCATCTCGGAACTTTTCAGCAACCTACTTGTTTGAAGCGCGATACTTGAATACTCGGTAATTACTTGCAGACCATTCACGTTCAGTATTTTATTGTTACATTGTAGAAATATGGAAATGTAAAGAATATCTTCGAATAGAAATATTTACTTACTCGTAAATGGTAGACGATTGATTCTACAATGTACATCATATTGTTAAGAGCGTCCGCAGTTGAAAACAGGCATTTCTATTTTAGCTAACTTTTCTTACGTAGTTTATTTCTTAAAACTTGATATAGCACGTTAATGAGCAATTAAAATAATCACCTTGTTATTTTCATTACTTCTTATTATAATTATTACCTACATGTGTTTTTTTTTTATTAAAACACCTGAAGTATAAGAAATAAGAACATATTTTTTTCATTAACTTAATACAGGTCGCCTAGACGGTAGAGCAGGAATAAAAATAATGTAAAGCCAGGCCGATATTAAATTACGGTATAACTATGCTCTATATTTTCATTTTTCATTTCGAACAGACAAGGAGAGGGTTGGCACAAAATTATATTGGAGAAAATGTTTATCGGTGTAGTCACTTTAAAAAAAACAAAAAGTATTGATTGATGATGGACGGTTTTAACCTTTAGGAGCGCTAAAAATAGTAAAAATCAAACGTCAATGACTTAGGTATAACGTTCAGCTTTTGATGGAAAATATAATCAGTTTATATATTTTAATAATAGTACATTAAGGATAGGTGCATAAAAATCGAATCAGTTAATCTAGACATGTTTTCAGATTAATCTTAAAAGAGGAAAAGCTTCAAAATGAAAAGGGGAAATATACGTACGAACTTCAGAGCATTTTTCTTTCAATACTAACTATCAATACAAGTATTGTAAACCTGTCATATTGAAAGCGCCCAACCCTAGTAACAGCTTTCCGTGGGCGGCTGGGCGGGCGGGACGCCTACAGTTATACTCTATCGATCGAGCACCATCTATGCAACACTTGTTACATCCACTCCGTCTACTTCCAGCTGAAAGGCTCAGTCATCATCATCACGATCTTTAAGTTGGCAGTGATTTTTATTATCTTTTCAAAACAACGATCTTTTGGCGGACATAAATCGAATTACCTATTATTTTTTTAATCACTATTATTAATATTGATTTTTATCCTTAAATAAATTCACAATGTTCTTCCGAAAGAAAAAAAATATCTGGCTTATTAAATTATTCATTGATGTTGGTAAATCTAATAATTAGTTATTTTTCTCTGAATGTGAATAAACAGAGGCAACCAGAGAGCATACCTTGAATTTGAGTTATTTGGTAGTTTATCACCGAACTGATAAGAGATATCGCGGACAGATCCGACACAAATAGATAAATAAAGATCAAAATACATCTCCTACACAAAGACGTCACTCGTTTAGTTTTGACGAAATCGTTTACGTGGGCTGATACGTCGGTAACTACAACTCATAGATTTTCGCAACATTGACATTGTCAAGTACGTACAGCCTGTTATTAAAATACTGGTATACGTATCATATATTTCGTATGGAAGCTAGTTCTAGTCAGTTCTAACCAAGTCATTTTGGTTATTTTCGTTTAGATTCTAATTAAGATATGTTGAAATTTAGAGAATTGCCTTATTTCTTCTTGTGTGGTATTTAAAAAAAATGATTGTCTGTAATGTCGGTTTACGGACATTACGGACGATCATTTTACGTGATAACGTCATCACAAGCCGAACGCTTAGGCCGATCGTGCCTCTCTATCGCTTGTTCCGCGCTCTCGCTTGCACGCTCGGCTCAGGCGGAACGTGACAGTCAGGCGGAACGTGACAATTTGCATGCAGCCGGCGTTCATCGGTTTATAAGACGTTATCACGTTAAAAGCATTCGTATTTTAGTTTATAGCTTAATGTCAATAATATTTGAACTAATAGCAATCTGTTTGTGAAACCGATAAGGAAAAATGTTGCGGAGTGGTGTAGGCGGTTATCGATTGCAACATGATAACGTTAGCTCAGTCACATTTATTAGTTAACGATTTGTATTCATAAACCACACTAGTTATTCGATGTGAATCTTGTGCGCTGTAATTTTTACTTTAGCACTGAATCTGATTTTATTATTATCAAATTATTTTAATTTGCTTGGATACAAAATAGGTATTGATGGTTTTTTTCACGTCTCAAAGCAAACAGACGTTATATTTATAATTATTTTATGTTAAACAAGTAATGTTGAGAGTGTAAACAATTTGTTTACTGAACAACCTTTTACAATGTTGTCTTTGCCGTGAAACTGTAAATAGAGTCACTAATTAACAAGCAAGAGCGAATAAAAGTATCTTAGGTTTAAAATCGCGATTTGCGAACGTAACCAAGCATTAAACTTGGATTCCTTGTAAGGAAGTCATGGTAAACAAAAGAAGGAACAGTTTGAACGTTGACTAACCCTACTGACTCACCAGACAAATCTAAACAATTGCCACAACTCCAAGAATGGATTTCCCAAAGTGATTGTTTAAAAACAACATGTATTTTACACTTTAAATTGTAGAACAATAATTTAAAGTTTGTTCGTTGGTTTATTGGCTCAAAATCCCCAAATTACATACCTCCTTTTAGTATTCCTGCAAGTGTGATTAAAGGCAAAACATACATGTAATTTTAATTGAATAGTTAGTACATGTAGTTACTTTGCTAATATTTATTTATCTATAGAGAAACATTAATTAAGGAAAAAAATTACTACTTAGCAATTTAACATGGTATAAATTTACATAGTTTAAAATGAGATTTTCGCTCACAGACGTGCATACGGAGAAAGAAATTACAATCGGCGGTATCGTGCCGGGAGAGATCGCTCGCGTCATTCGCGTGATAGTGATAGTCATTAGCTGCACCAGCACGCCGCACCGACCGCAGGAGTACCTACCTCAGTAATTGAAACGATTATCGTCATTTCGTCGCAGAATGCGTGCACTCAAACGCACACACGACACAACACATGTAAACTTATTTGGCACTTGGCTTAATTGAGATGTGGAACGCTCGAAGGCCGAGTGTGCAATAATGATTAATAGAACACACAATTGTGCCAATGTAAAGCGCGTCTTACGGAGTTATCTTTAGTTAATAAGTAGGAACGTGCTCGGTCGCGGCTGCTAAACGAGGAAAATCTTCCGACATCCTGTTCGAGCCACGTATGCGGTGAAACTCGACGTCCATCGCGAGTAATGCTACAATGTACATCTACGACACTACGTAGAGCCGAAGCAATTTAGGTAAAGAGATTAATTTTTACAAACATACGCTTTTACACAGCTTTGAAAGCAGAAATATAGCGAAAATCTTAAATCTTGCCAGGATATATAGGTATAGTAAGCATAACATTGGTGAAAATCAAGATGGTTAAAGCCAAAGAGGCGGTCTAGAGCCGAGCACTTCTGATCTTTAATAATATCATGCGATTTGCGAATGTTCGATATTGTTGTAGCATTAAGTGATTGACAATAATTACAATTAGTTACGGTCTTTATGTAAATTATTTTTCGTTGTGATTATATGCGAAAGATAATAAAAAAGCAAACTACCTGTTATTTCAATATATTAAGTTTTTTTTAGGGTTCCGTACCTCAAAAGGAAAAAATCGAAACCTTTTGTTGTCCGTCCATCCGTCTGTCCGTCCATCAGTCCGTCTGTCTGTTTGTCAAAACCCTTTATTTAGGGAACGCGTTTATCGAGTTGAAATGTGACGTGAAAACCCTTATCACGTCCACCGTCCCTTGGAGCTGTGAAAAATGTTACATTTAAGTTGACGCTAAAAAAGTTACGTCCGTTTTTTGCCAAAAAACGTATATTTCGAAACTTTTATGGGAATCAAAATTCATAGTTAAATATGGCAAGTAACATCGTTACCTATTAGAAGTATAATAAAAAATTTGAAAATGCAGTTTTCAGATTTTTTCTTGTAATTAAATCATAATAATAGGTAGTCGAAATTTCAAGTAGAAGCTCCACTAGTATCTGAAGTATCAGATAAGGTATTATATGGAAGGGTTTGATGGAAGCATTCCAAAACATTTTTTTATTTACGAAGAATATTTCTCATTTCAAATTAAAAATAACAAAAATAATAGCTTCTCTATATAAACTTTCATCGTCCATTTTCAGGTTCGGCAAAAACTGCGAGACTCGATACGTGGATATACGTATGATATTCCAACTTTGTATAGAACCCTCGGTGGGCGAATCCGACTCGCTCTTATCCGGTTTTGCCGGTGGCGATGTAGCCAGTACAGCGAGCTGCAACTTTACATTCGAAATCTTACAATGAAACGTGTATAGCTTCAGATTTTAGATACAGGGCCTGAAAATAACGTTATAGGTACATGATATGAATCACTAACATTTCCTTGCATATCAAGACTAAGAGAACATGAGCAGACAGACTGCGTGCATCCGCCATATTTCGTAACGTTCACGTTAATTGGTTTCAAGTTGTGACGAGGTCGCGAGTGGCGAGTGGCGACACAGGGACACCGTTCAGTGTCAGGACACGCTTCATATATCTCCCAGATGGTACAAACAGATATGCCAACTTTTAATTAGCCAAACTCTGTCGATTATGCTCCCTCCTTAGGAAACAACAAACCATTTGTAAGTTCCTTTCAAATGTGATTAGGTCCGTGAAGAATCAATGAGCCATTGCGATTCGGTGGACACTCTATAGACGATATATCGCAATTATTTTGTGGAAACGTAGTGTAGCGACGCCGTAACATCGCCCCAGTACCCAACTTGCAACAGACAATCTCATCCATCCATTATACGGACAACGCCAAAAGATGATCTCACTCACATATGCTTTTGGGCGTGAAACATGAGCCGTCTCACCTGTTTGGCCGAAACAGGTCTGTGGACGTGGCATCCTAACATTGTTATGGTGGTGCGGTCAACGCTCGCGTGCCCCGGCGCCCGCGCAGCCCCCACGCACTGTTGCGAAAAGGCCCGCTCACACGTCACAAGCGTTCACGATACTCGAATTATAGCACCCGTTAGCAGCCGTTAAATTGCCTATCGTAGCGTGATTTCTTGGAAACTCATTTTTCGTGTTATTCCCTTCGCCCGTGGCGTTTGTTAATACTTGCTCACGTGGCCCTTACGAAAAATTTACAGTTTAATCCGGTCGAAAAACCCACACTATAAAACTATAGTACTAAAACTTCTTTTATATTAGAGTGACTTTTTGTATATTGGCAAAGGAATGCGAAAAATAAAAGCTAGAAAGACGCCAATTGTTCTTGAATTATTCGGATTTCAACCCGCCTTTCGTCTGAAACAATGACAATTTAAGCCGGCGCCACCGAGCGGTTAGGAAAAAGGAAAACGGAAATATTTTCGCATGGCGAAGACTGTAATTATAATAAGACCGACCGACAGATTTTGTGTCTAGTTAAAGTGCTGACACACGTACGGATTCAGTACGAAGCAGACCGCGGATTTGGTCCGCTCTGTACCAAATCCGACCGTGTGTAAAATAGTCTGGCGAACATAGTTATTATTAATTGAGTCTGTCGCTATCCGCATCGGATTTGGTTCGCTCCGCACCAAATCCGTACGAGTGTATAACAGTCGGGCGTTTTGGCCGGACAACGATCTCAGTGTTGCCAACTTAAGGATTTTCCCCCCAAAATTAAGGAAAAATCTACGGGGGTTTACTAAGGGGCAGGATTTTTAGAGTTTACTCCATAAGACTCAATTTTTATATGTGTATATAGCCCGGGGTATCAAAATGTATAGGGACTGAAATCAGATTAAGTGACACGTTAGTTTTATGTCATTTACTTTATGTGTATTACTTGGTATAAACACATAAAGTTTTTAGAGTTTCTAGCTTAATGTCTCTTATTTATTATAATTATATTATTTGCTTTATTAATATAATTGGGATAACCCAATTATATTATACTATTTACAAGATTTACGCTAATTTTATTGGAATATAAGTAGTTGGGTTATCCCAATTACAATTATAATTGGGATATCCCAATTATATTAAATATATAATAATAAAATCAGCGTAAATCTTGTAAATAGTATAACAAATCAGGGTCGAATTATAGGTTAAGTTTGGGGACAAATTCGGATTCGGTAGGGTATATGGTCCGCGGACCAATTCAAGTGTCTGTTAGCACTATTACATCGAACAACAGTCACATTTATTATATACTTTTGTGCATTTCTTTTTTCTAGAAAGATCCTGGTACTCTTCCTTTTAAAATATTGAATTTCAGTTTGCGCTTATTATTGGCACAAAACAATATTTTACACTATCAAGCCCGTATACGCCTGATAAATTGTACATTTTTGACGTCACTTAAATTTTTGCAACCCGCATTAGATCGTGCGTAGTTTAGTAATAGGTAAATTAAACTATATAGGTAAGTAAACTATATCCTACAAATCATAAATAACAAAATTGACTGTCCTAATCTTCTCTATAAATTAAATTTTAATATTCCTTCCAGATCCCGTAGATATAACCCTCCACTGTTAGTCCCAGCTTACAACACTAACTATAGAAGAAATTCCTTTTTGGTGCGAGCAAGTATTACCTTTAATGCACTATGTAAAGAACTAGACTTGGATCCCTTTGTTACTAAAGTTGCTAAAGCAAGATCGGAATTTAATAAAAAAAAATATTTTTGATATTGATGTATGATGTGAGTATGGTACTTACTTTGTATTATTTTTAAGTATATTGTCAAAATTTCTAAGCTCAAATTTCCATGTACTTCTATCTTATTATTATTGGTAGCTTGTGATTGCTGTTAAGTTTGTATAATTTTATATTTTATAGCTATTAGTGGAAACCTATTATTGGCTTAACTCTCAACTGTCTGCTTTCTACTTTTTATTTATAAGCTGTTGGTTCCCCGAATAAATAAATAAATAAATAAAATCAATATAATCATCAATTTTGCAGTAGGAGCTCGAGCTCTACTTCCAAACAAATTCTACATCAAGAAACGATGAGTTATCATTGTTATTACTTCTTATTATTTCTGATTTCTGTAGAAACAAACTGTTACAGTCACATTCGAAAAACAAACTGTTACCCTACATATTTTATCGATTAATTTGATAGAACTTAAGACTTTCATAAAATGTAGGTTAACTATCATTTATTATTCACCATTTTTTAAAAACATGATTAGAACTAACTTGTATTAAAAGGTCCCTAGGGCGTTACTTACAGGTAAATTGCAATAGTAGTAATATGTCACACGTGTTGCAGCAGTGTCGTAAGAACATACCAGGCCTAGGTGTGTCCGCGATTTTCGATCAAAATTCAATAATAGACATATAGGTATCCATATTCCTTATTAGACAAGTGCTCCATTTTAATCAAACTGCGCAGTTATTTGGAAACTTACTGAAAACAACAATATTATCTTTTATAAAAATACAATAAGTTAGAATAAGCAATATTATATAGATGATTGGATGGGTCGTTGGTACTCAATGAGGGTTTTTAAATTCGTGACATCTGACAGCTTTTTGACACAACAAGGACCGTCGGGCTACCAAGCGCAGCCTGGTGACATAAAAAGAATCGAAAATTCTTGTTGACCGTTTTTGATACCACTTATGCCACCAGACGACGATTTGTGTGAGTTGGGTCTGCCCCATAGCGATAGAAAAAATATCAAAAACCCTCACTAAGCCCTACTGTCACTTACTGTTTCGTCGTAAATACATGATACATTCTTATCTTTACACACATTATCTCATTAGTCCCCACAATTAAAATATATAAGGCCTGCCTAGGGTAAAGTAGATTGTTCTTTAGATACAAACACGATTGTAATTTTTACGATAAACGCTGACTGATGAAGATGATTCAAATAATTACATTCTAAATAATATTTATCACAACCAGTTTCCACATTGCAAAAATGCCTGTGTTGTAGTCTGTAGAGCTTAACATTCGCGTATATTTTTTGTTAATTCACAGATGCTGCATCGGCATTTTACTAATAGGTATAAAAGATTGCGTCACTACTCACTACTCACAGAGCGTTCACTTTTCGGTGTCGAAACCGTGCATAACTTGCACATTACATAAACATCCGCTTCGAAAGAATAACATAGCATGACATATAGGAGCCCAGACGACCTGAAGCGATAAAAAATATGCAGAAAACATCATCCAAACGTTTACTATTAGGTAACATGGTAATGAGTGAATTGCGGAATGAAAATAATTCCAGATGATATTGACCGCATGTTGATTAATATGATTGTAAATAGAGGAGTGAGGACCGCAGCATTGCCGACAGCATAACCCCGTACCCGTGCCCAGTCCCCCAGACTACAGAGAGGCAAACAAAAAAAGCTGCAGGCAGGTTGGTAGGTGGGAGTATCGATTGTGATTTGTGAGTGTAGCACTGGCGGCGGCGGCGAGTGAGCGCCGCGCCGTGTCGCGACCTTGGGCCCGTGCCGGCCCGCGGACGTTCGTTGAACGTGCTCCCTCTCCGCCGTCCCGCCCCTCGCCGTCTCTCCCCGCACACTCCGCCACCTTCACTACTCGTTTGTGATTATGCGTAATTCTTGCAAATCAAAAGAATCAGCAGTAGGTATATGATGTTCCCCCACAAATGAGACCCTTTCGGAAATAATAATTTTATCCAAATTACCAAGTAGCATATTATTTCTCAAACATTGCTCATGTGTACAGCTGCAGAAATAAAATGATACCTCAGCTTCGCGAATGAAAGGAACTATTCATAAGGATAATAATTATGTATAATAAAATAATTAAAAAATATACATGAATAATTCCTACTAACAAGAGGCAATGTAAATTACTTATTTTTTATTAGAATGCATCAATTTTAATCTGGGGGCACGGCAGTGCCTCCGCCAAGACGTGACAAGCAAAGCGCAAGGGCACTACAAGACCACTTTTTCTCGAAGCGTTTCGTCGACTTTTTGAAATTATAATATTCCATAAATATTAAACTGTCTACAATTTTATATTATAACGCGATAAATTAAAATAAACTAATTAATTATCATTATATCGAATACAGGTGTCTAATAGCTTATGTAAATTATATAATATAGTGTCTTTATAATCTCTATAATATAGAGTAGGCGGGCCGGGCCGTACAAATTCACGAGAGTCTAGTGACAATAGGCATGTTGCCTAAAAAAATTTTTTTCGTCTATTCGATGGCGATGATGATGATGAAAGAGATGGGCAATATTTTTCATTTGCTTATAATTTTTAATGTGTCTATCTAAATAACTATTTCTTTTAGATTTATGTATCTTTAATCAACAATTATACATTTTAATTTATAAAAATGTGGTATTCCACACTAGGCAACATCCCTATTGACTGCGACAGCCGGCAGGCGACTGACGATAGGCGACAGGCGATATCTCGAACAAAGTCTGCGGCTCTATATTATTCCTCAATCACCACTGGGCACTGATAGCTCTATCTCTAGATCCGATTAAATTGTTTTTGTTAAAAAGGGAAACCTTACAAAATCTATTGGACAAAAAATGGTAATCGTAAGTGGTTAACAACAATGAGTGACATACTTATAACTTTAACAGAATTTATAATGAAAAACTAGCTGTTCTACATTTGTAAATTATTAAACGTAAACTTAACCCATAATAGAGCTTTAACAAATTCAATAATTAAGTAGCACTAGCAGATATTATATAAGTAGTATACTCTTAGCTATGTTATTATTATAACACCTACTAAATATTATCTTGAGCGTAAATATAAACATGATGTAATTAAAAGGGCCGCTAAACCTGATAAGCCTGCTTATCGCTATAACTTATTAGTTTGCTTACTTAAGCTACATACCACAATATTGAAAGAGTGAAAATGACGAAAACTAGCAAAGAAAATATTGTGATCCGTCAGCCGAAAAGCACTGTAATGGTCTGACAAGAACGTAAATTAATGTACGCTTTATTCAATAATAATTAATCATAATACGCTATTAAAATTATTTCATGTCACAAATATTGTGACCTTGAACCTTGGATAGAAAAAAAATGTAGATAGGTATTTTAAATATTTAAAAAATAGCTTTTGCCCATGCCTTCGCCTTCGTTAAAATGTATAGCGACATAATCTATTCGTAATTCTGATGTACTCGTAGTATGGTCGCGGGCGGAGTACGTCCATTGAGCTAGTCCTATCGGTAGACGTTGCACCGCGCGCATTCGACCGTTTGAATTAATTTTTCTCGTAATAAATTACTTTTTAATTTTAAGCGGTATATTACTGCTTTAAATACGTGATAAAGGAAATGTACGTATGTATGTATGTAATGTATTCAAAATTTATGTGACAATTAACACGTTTAAAACTATCAGGCTTCTAATAATGGTAAAAATAAAACTTTTGTCACCTAATAACATTAAAACGTCGATAAAATTAAAGAATGGCTTAATGGCGGTAAAAGACTTACTCTACATAAGATAGGATAGGTAGGTGCATAGCGAACACCCTAGGCATGAGATTTTATTTTTTAATTAGAGAGAGAAAAGAAGCTCAGGAATACTTAGAAAAATCCAACTAGCCAAAGCACAACTGGAACCGAGGTACATGTTCCCTTACAATATACAAATTTCAATCAGAAGAGAAAATTGCCTTACGGCTCGTTGTTAAAATTTTAAAGTTGTAAAGCACAATAAAAAGTTTTCTCAACGTAAACGACCAAATTTAACCTTTGCACGTTTTAACTCGACTTCGCGAGTTGCCGCTGTGTAAAAGTTTTTACCTAATTAAGGGAAAATTTTAATGCCTTAAGTAACAAAGTTACGTAATATTCAAATGACGAAAATTAGGTATGCATTTGAAAGCGAATAGTTTTGAAATCTTAGTTAACAAGAAACTAGCATCGTTTCCCTTATTTCAGATAGACGATCTTTGTTTACAAGTTTTACCTACTTACCTACTTGATTTGAAAATATGCTTGATTTAAATATGTCATCGTAAATTTAAATGTAGGTGTGTAGTGAAAAAGTATTACAGATCTGAGGGCTTAGACAAAGCGTCTCTATGTCACTTAGCGATACTTATGTCAACACCCATTCACTTTTGTTTTCGAACTTCGTCGTTGTAATTAGCGATGGCAACTTCGTTAAAGGCTCGAAATTGTACACGGTACTGCGTAGTAAACTGATTTTTTTATTACCTATACAAAAGTAATGATAAATCTATAATATCGGCGAAGTTGAAGACTAGAGAAAGAAACCTGAAGGTTGTCAATTAATACGTCTTCATTATATTAAATTAGATTATGTACGTCAATCGTGCGGCGTTCAACTCTCCCCTTTGATAATTTACTTCTTCGTCTAAGCAATAGCGACAGTGGAGAAATTCCTCGGGTACTCGGTTCAACGGCCGCGGAGATCTGTGTGCGTGTGTGTATCTGTGAGCTGTGCACACGCACACGTACCTCCTACCTCTGCAAACAAGAAACCGTTACTCGCCTCACTGTAGTTCGCAGGCAATCAGATCTAGACAAAACCTTCGCCGCTTAAAAATGTAATAGTAAATCGTTTAGCTAATTGGCAGACATTAGAACAGAATATTTCGAGTCTGAGAGATTTATTACCTGAGGCTTTAGGTTATCTAATAAGCCGTCATTTTGCAGTAAGGCTATTATTATATTATTATTGAAGTGTTATAAATGGGGATGTAATGCAATAAATGGTAGAATTTTACGGTGTAGCTAGCACCTGTCTATATAATGTCTTTTGGAGTTACAACACAACTGTAGTTTACTACTCTAGGCAAACGTTTCTTTTGTAAAGGTTAAAGTACGATCAAATGCTTTAAGTAAAAAATCTTAAAGCAATTATGAAGTAAGAGATTCTACTTTTTCTATATTATTGAAAGTAAGGTAAGTAAGGAGGCGGTTAATGGTTATACGTTCGGCTGTATATATATATATGTTAAACGATAACTCCGCCGTATGTTGACCGATTTTGGAAAATTTTACGTGGGAGAGCCACGCTTCGGCATGAATGGGCCGGTTGGACCAAGTAAATACCACGGCCTCACAGTAAACCGGCGTGAAATAACGTGAACGTTCCCAGTCCTTAAAATCTCCAAGGGGGGCTGGGAATGTAAGTCGCAACACCAGAGGACTTACAAGTGTAATGTGTACTGATGGAACGATATAATTACATTATTTTCGTCAATCTTATCAAAATATACATAAAGCTAGATATAAAATGAAATAAGTGAACGGTCTGTAATTCTGTACTACTAACGACATTCCCTTCTGTTCTATTTACTCTATGGCAGATATGCATGTATCCTTATTAGAATCACAAAAAAAGTAAATATTGACATTGCTTTCCTTTTTTCTTACATCATAAACTATCAAGTATTTTCTTGCAATTATTTATTGTTAAAAATATATTTTTTTAAAAATACTTGATCCGCCACAGACTGATAGTAATAAATGTTGTAAAGTTACATGTGAAATGAAATTAATTGACTTTCATTCACTGTCTTGTCATGGTTTTTACAGCTTTTATAGACACACGATGGCATTTTGTGCAAGGCGCGCGGGACGCATAGTACGTGCTACTCGTCGACCGGCTCTTCGCACAAAGAGAATGTAAAACTATACTATGTATTAAGAGGTGGTACTCCGAATTAAAAAAAAGTGTTAGAAATTCATTTGAATTTCGAATTTTGAAGGTTTGCCTTAGTATTATCGTCTAAAAGTGCAAAATATTCAAGCCTGAAATAAAATAAAAAAACTATATGTAAGTTATTATTATACGTAAGACCCAATTATTAGGTTAAAAAGGTAAATAAAACAACAAAACAACTATAATTCGATTTTTTTTATTGTATAAAAAAAAATACAAAAGTAAGGCAACGTTCCCACGAGCGTTTTTATGTAGTTGTGACAGAAAAAACTGTACTATAAAGACTGCACTATAAATAGGAGAAATAGATAGAATATAATGTAACTGTACGCTAATAAAACACAGCTGAAAACACCGTGTACAGCTGTCAAATCTGACATTTTACACTTGAGACTGTTTTTCAGCTCTATTGTGGGTTGGCTGTAGAGTTCTATTTACAGTGCAGTTTTTTCTGTCACAAGTCACAACCACAAAAAACACTCTCGTGGGCACGAGGGCTAAAGGTTTGTAACCAAAATATTTCTGGGTAAAACTGTACAATAGTATTAAATTAAAAATAAAGTATAAATATTATTATGTACCAATTTTAAACTATAAAGTTTTTACTGGCGGGTAGAACACGTAAAGAGACGAATTAGACGGAAGAAAACGTAATATATCTGTATTTTTATAAATAAAACCAATATTAGGTAAGCAATATCATGTCTTTGTTTTAAACATATTACGCGCATTATTGAACATTCGATTCTTATATTATTAATAAAGAAACTTTACAATCTTAAATCTTAGCACGCGCATTAAAATCACTACACAATATATTTCATTTATTGAAACAAATATAATCTTAAATCTCTTATCATTAAATCGAGAAGTTAAGGAAAATTTTTATACAAACACACCGATATTCTTTGCGTTCAAGCATGTTTATATAGTGGTTATATACATGAATTTATTTTATCAAAATCATTATCTCATCATAATAAATATTTATTTCGAGTTCACTTCACTAAAAATTACTTACAGTTTTTTGCAAAACAGAATTTTGTAATAGTTGAAATATTTTTTTCAAACATAGAATAAATAGAATGTTGAATTTTAAAATATTATACTTCTTCTATTTCTGCATTACCAATCACAGGCGTGTGAATGACACATATTATAATAATAGCGAGCCAGTTACCTGTATGTTTTGTACAGACGATATTTAGGTATAATTTTGAATTTCGAACGCCCATACTTACGATCGCCAGTTGCGACACCCTGTCGTCGCATGTTAACCACAAACTGCCCGGCGGGCAGTTTCGATTGTTTACTTTTTGTGCGCTCGTACCATATCTATTCATAGTATTTAATTGTTAATGTTAGTGAAGATTCTAACAAAATATACTGTGGAAAAGTCATTAACATACAATATTAACATAGAACTGAAGGAAAACCAGAATATAATAGATATTCTATCAGTACGAGATGTCGTTATCGAAAACAATGCGATATCGGCAATAGTTCTGGGAACTGACAAAAGAACTCGTTTAAGCTATCTGACTATGTAGAGGTCGCCAGATTGCCTGACCCGCTCCCAGAGACTGATAAATTACGACAATATCATTACAGTTTATAAATTTAAAAAAAATATACTACATTGTTGTAGTATTTTAGTGAAATGAGACTCATTAATTATTGTGTACCAAACCGGGACTACTGAGAAGCATCAAGAAACTTTTACTTTTATCGTAAACTCTATGTAGAGTTCATAAATTTAATAGTGGAAATTGAAATTTTTAAGAAAGTTAGTAAGATTGGAATTTTCGTTTATAAATGAAACAGACAGTCACAGACGATTTTACAGTGTAGGCAAATATGTTTAATATGACTTGGTTGTCAACCTCTAAGAGAATGAATTCCTTATTCAGAAACTTTATCTTATACTTTAACGAGCTAATCTTGTATGTATATAATATTAATCTTGGAAACGGCTGCAAAAAAATCCATAAGTATGCAGGGAGTTTTATCAATGAGAAACTCCGTATTTTAAGTTATATACATAGACGTATATATTATAGATGAGGCATGTGGAGGCAAAAAGTGTCTCCATTAAAATGGCCCCACTTTTGAGATTTGCAGGGCCTTTTGATTTTCATATTTGATGTATGGTGAAAACAAGATGGCTGAAATTTCAAGTATGGTGAAAACCAAGATGGCGCGGGCGTAACTTTTTCTTGTATGAAGATTTATTCTGTCAAATGTATGTTCTGCCGTAGTCTTGAATTTTAAAAGCTTTGCTTACTTAATATGTTTTTCTTTCATCGTGCTACAATATATCAATAATTTTGACTCCAAAATGTCAGTCCGATTGACAATTTGGCATGCGTGTGTGTAATTTTAGCGTTTTCGGCATTTCGGAAATCCGGAATGTGGTGGGTCCTACTTCTAACCCCGGTAAAATATTTATGTGATTATTTGTTTTTTATTTTTTTATCTACTAGATAAAAAAATAAAAAACTGGTCTGCGAGCAAAGGTCGTTTACCTAGTCTCTCTTATTTACTATAATATCCACCTTTACTCTCACAATAACAAAAAAATTGCTAAATGCAATCTAGTTATTAATCATCTCTTAAGTACTAAGATTTGTTAAAATCATGATGTTGCAACGATTTTCAAAGGTAGCTGAAACTCTACCAGAAAAACCTAAGAGCGTTTTCCTATAATCCGATCCGATATCGGTATTGGACGCCGATATGCGATAACCAAGTGCAAGTAAAATGTTGGTATGAAATTCACAACTGCCTTTCACATTATCTGGTCCGATATTGGATAATCGGATTCGTAATTTTAAATGCGCTTGGCTATCGGCATCCGATACCGATATCAGATCGGATAATACAAATATGCACTTACTTGGCAAAGCGAAGACAAAATTGTCATTTTCCCTGTCCGACCTTAATCATCTTTGACACTAAAACCTACTCGGCATTTTGTGAGGAAAATTGAGTGACGTTGAAGACTAGAAACAGATTAGGTCCGAAATGGACAGTATCATTATCATGCCTGTTTTTATCGGATCTACATTTTCAATAACGCATTTCGAATTAAGTGAAATTTCAGCTGGAGCTGCAAAGCAGCTCCAAAGGACTGCACTTAACGAAAATTTCGTCAATTACGAAAAGATAAACAATTTGATAAATATGCCATTATTATAAAAGCCGGCCAAGTGCGAATCGGACTCTCTCATGAAGCGTTTCGTACAAAACGGCAAAAAAAGTACGTTTGTTGTATGGGATTTTATACTAATACCCCCAGTAAATACTAATATTTCTTTTATTCTGTCTCTTTAGTAATTGTTGTTATAGTGGCAACTGAAATACATTATGTATAAAAATTTCAGCTGTCTAGCTAGCACAATCCAGGAGATTCAGCCTGGTGACATACAGACAGATGGACAAACAGACAGTCAGACAGACTGACAGCGAAGTCTTAGTAATAGGGTCCAGTTTTTACCCTTTGGGTGCGGAACCCTAAAAAGCGTCATAGAGCGAGTTCTCTACATCCGTTCTCTACCGTTACATAAATTTGCCTTTCCGACTCTTTAAACTACTTAGTTACTACGTGACTACACGATAAGGATTGTCGGGAGTCAAATTGAGTCAAGATTCTTCTGGGCGTTAAATAAACATGTAGCAGGGGCCTCTTCACATAATGGTATTAGGGCACAATGCGGAAGATGTGACGAAACGCATTGAAATATAGCACGCATTATCTCCGCTCGTTTCGCTTAGACGAGTTACTAACAGCGAGGGGAACAAGGGTTTAGGGTCAGTACACACCGCGACAACACGCGACGCGGCGCTGCATTAAAAAAGCTATTAAGAAAGCCATACACTGTGCACATATTTCACATGCACTGTGCAGCGCGGTGCAAACTGACGTTATATAATATATAGTATATCTCAATGAAACGTGCATCTTCCTGTGTAATGAATATAGATCAATTACATTTTACACACACATTATTATCTTTAAAATACAGCGCCGCGTCGCGTATCGTTTCGTTTCGATGTGAATTCACCCTTAGAATGTTTTGTAATAACGTGATTAATGTAAGAAAGTACCAAGATACCGACATGTTATTGATAGATGAAATATAAATTATTATCCGTCCTCTCTTGTCCTACGTGATGCTTAAAACTCAAGATAAGTAGTGTAAAGTCGGTACTCGGTACTCCTCACAAAGTAATGAAGTACTGATAACCGAAACACTTTATTCTCTATTATTATAAGCTTACCGGATAAAATGACCGACCGGCGACCAACGATACAAGTTTAATATAGGGCAGCTATACTCTAAGTATGTTCCGCGGAACCCTAGGGTTCCGCGATACCTCTGTAGAGGTTCCGCAAGAATTAAAAAAAAAACACCTCTCTTTGGTCGAACGTTTTGACTCCGCCCGCCGCGCCGCCGCCGCGCGTATACTTGTGAGCGCGCAGTCCCTTTGATAAAAGCCGCCTCTGAATTAGACACTATAGTTGTAGTTAGACACTACTTTCGGCTCTAACTTCAAAACATAAAGTCGAGATGGTTTACAACGCATTTTTTGTATTTCTATTTTTATTTCCGCTTTTTGTTTATCAAAGGCGCCGACTCGAGTATTTTTGAGAATGTTCGAGATCGAGTCTAGGACTAAGTATAAAAGCGGCGATCGCGCGTCGCGCCTCGTCTGTCAGTTGACGATTAGCGTTCGGAGCGATAAGTTCCTACCTACCTACTTTCAAGCTGGCTTGCGAATTGCGGAGTTTAAACGTGATATGTAACTAGTGTTTATTGTTCTACTGCCTACTGTATTCTGATTGTATCAGATTTGTACATTTCTTCTTTGGACTAAACTTAGTCTCTTATAAGCAGTAACGATTGTGCATTATTTTGACCCCACCATCCTGACGTGTAACATTATTAATAAAGAAGAATGGAACGTTGGCTTAAAGGCGTTAAACGTGTTGCAACAACATCTTCTAATGACGCTGAATGTTCAAAAGCAGTACGCGCGGAGAATGCAGCAATTACCGATCCAGACAATGATGCCACGACGTCAAGCTCCACGGTTTCAAAGACAAAAAAAGGAAGTATGATGAATCATATATCAGTTTCGGATTTGTTGATTCCAACGGCTCCGGGGTCTTTGCGTGCTATGTAGTAAACTGCTTCCTAATAGTTCCATGGCACCTGCCAAATTGCGCCGACATATAGAAACTGTACACCCCGAGTCTAAAGACAAGAATAAAGAATTTTTTGTTCGCAGAAAAGAACAGTTATTGGAAAGTCAAAAAAATATGATGCATGTAACACAAACTATCAATGAAAAGGCCACGGAGGCATCATATTTAGTTAGCTATCGCATTGCACAAGCAGGTTGTGGGAAGAGTGGATGCCCCAGGTGAGGAGATCTCCGACCGAGCGAAGTGGTATGCTCGGTCAGGCCGAAGCCCACTTGTATGAATTTCAGATGTCGTATATATAGTGCCGATCATAGAAAACTTCGATAGCGCGATTCAGGATTGTGGCGCTAATTGGTCCGCCACAAGGTGAATCGCACACTATCGCTGAAAATTTAATAAAGCCATGTGTGTTAGACATATCAAAATGTATGCTCGATGCAAAATCTGCAAAGCATCTTTCTACTGTGCCGCTATCAAACGATACTGTTTCACGGCGAATCCATGATCTGGTAAGCTACGTCAAACAAGAACTAGTTACACGTCTACAAAAAACACGATTCGCCTTGCAAATGATGTCGCTGGTCTGGCTATCTTGCTGGTTATCGTGAGAATCCATATGAAAGTTCTTTTGAAGAAGACATGCTTATGTGTTCACCGCTGCCCACAAACACTACAGGGGAAGAAATTTTTAATAAAATAAACATATTTTTTGAAGAAAATAATCTCAGTTGGAACGATTGCATTGACATTTGTACAGATGGGGCCAAGGCGATGACAGGTAAAACAGCAGGAGCAGTGTCACGCATAAAAAATAAAGCGCCTAATTGTAGTTCCAGCCATTGTATTCTGCATAGACAAGCAGTTGCGATGAAGCAAATGCCGTCAAATCTAAAATTAGTTATGGATGAAGCGGTAAAAATAATTAATTTTATCAAATCACACCACTACAATCCCGATTGTTCTCATTATTCTGTGAAGATTATGGCAGCAAACATAAAACACTGCTGTTCCATACAGAAGTGCGATGGCTGTCTCGGGGTAAAACTTTAACAAGGCTATTTGAACTTAGAGCGGAGTTACAAATGTTTCTTTCAGCTGATACTTCTTTTAATTTGAAAGACCGTTTGTATGATAAAACTTGGTTGTTCCGATTGTCTTTTATGGCGGATATCTTTCAAAAACTAAACGAATTGAATTTATCATTGCAAGGTAAACAGACAACAGTGTTCCAGGCCTATAACAAAATAACTACCTTCAAAAGAAAATTAGATTTTTGGATTGCTTGCGTTGTTAAGAGAGAAATTGAAAGCTTTACGTCACTCAGTGAGTTTGTTAGCGATAACGACTCAGAAATGTTTCAAGATGATAGATATGTTTGAAGAATTGGTCCAATATCTCACTTCGATGCGCGCATCTTTTGAAAAGTATTTTCCCAAAGAACGGAATACAAAAATAAAACTGAATTCATGGATTCATAATCCTTTTTTACCCAACTTGCAAAAGCCCGAAAGTATGTCAAACGAGATACATGAATCTCTTTTAGAAATGTCATCAGACACAAGTATGGAGTCACTGTTCAAAACGATGCCTCTCAACGATTTTTGGTGCAGAATTCGTCATGAATATCCAATGCTTGGCAAAATGGCTCTGAATATTCTTCTCCCGTTCCCAACAACATATTTGTGCGAAACAGGATTCTCAATGTATGCAGCCACGAAAACAAAATATCGCAATAGACTGGACGCCGAACCTGATATGAGACTGCAACTGTCTTCTATCAAACCTGACATCAACCAATTAATCAAAAATAAAAAAACAGTTTCATACCTCCCATTAGTTAGATTTTTTCTTTTTTAATATCTTGTAATAATGTACTTGCCATGTGGCATGTTAAAGTAAGTAATAATCAGTAACTGTTACATTGTACTTTTATTATGTTTCTTTATAAAGAATACACTTTTAAAAACTATTGTTTTATTGTAGGGTTCCGTCAAGTATTTTGCTTTCCAAAAGGGTTCCGTCACCAAAAAAGTTTGAGAACCGCTGATATAGGGAGTTATTTTTAATGTTAACAAAAGTGCTTAAATATCTGCATAAAATTTGCATATTTTTATTTATACTTACGTGAATTAATCATAAAATCACAGCAATACGTTATGTTTCCAAATATAATTACAGAGATAATATAAGTTCAATCATTACATTGTTATTACATAATACATTGTTAATGTACTGTTAGTGGTTACTAGTTTATGCATCTATACTAATGTTATAAAGAGGAAAGATTTGATTGTTTGTATGTTTGCATTGAATAGGCTCCGTAACTACGTGACCTATTTTGATGTTTGGCACATATATAGAGTAGACCACGAGGAAGGACATCATAACTTATTTTTAGCCGACTTCCAAAAAAAGGATACGGTTATGCATTCGGCTGGTATATATACAATAATAGCTCCCCACACTGATTTCAGTGACGGTGGCCGGTTTTAATTGAAAACAGGCCAGCTACGCAGGAGTTATTTTATAGTGCCCAAGTGTGTGCGCAGTACACAAGAGCACTCTCTCTTCCTTTACTCTCGTAACCCAGTGGGACGAATAACCGACACGACTGGAGAGATATCAGGCGCAGGTCCGACTTTTTACATGCCCATCCGACGCATGGATCATCTTTCTTGTCAGACAATCAGGGATCAGCCTGCATTGTCCTAACCAAACTTGGAAACAAGATTTTTTGTTGTTCCGACCGGCGACCAACGATACAAGTTTAATATAGGGCAGCTATACTCTAAGTATGTTCCGCGGAACCCTAGGGTCCCGCGATACCTCTGTAGGGGTTCCGCAAGAATTGAAAAAAAAACACCTCTCTTTGGTCGAACGTTTTGACTCCGCCCGCCGCGCCGCCGCCGCGCGTATACTTGTGAGCGCGCAGTCCCTTTGATAAAAGCCGCCTCTGAATTAGACACTATAGTTGTAGTTAGACACTACTTTCGGCTCTAACTTCAAAACATAAAGTCGAGATGGTTTACAACGCATTTTTTGTATTTCTATTTTTATTTCCGCTTTTTGTTTATCAAAGGCGCCGACTCGAGTATTTTTGAGAATGTTCGAGATCGAGTCTAGGACTAAGTATAAAAGCGGCGATCGCGCGTCGCGCCTCGTCTGTCAGTTGACGATTAGCGTTCGGAGCGATAAGTTCCTACCTACCTACTTTCAAGCTGGCTTGCGAATTGCGGAGTTTAAACGTGATATGTAACTAGTGTTTATTGTTCTACTGCCTACTGTATTCTGATTGTATCAGATTTGTACAGTTCTTCTTTGGACTAAACTTAGTCTCTTATAAGCAGTAACAATTGTGCATTATTTTGACCCCACCATCCTGACGTGTAACATTATTAATAAAGAAGAATGGAACGTTGGCTTAAAGGCGTTAAACGTGTTGCAACAACATCTTCTAATGACGCTGAATGTTCAAAAGCAGTACGCGCGGAGAATGCAGCAATTACCGATCCAGACAATGATGCCACGACGTCAAGCTCCACGGTTTCAAAGACAAAAAAAAGGAAGTATGATGAATCATATATCAGTTTCGGATTTGTTGATTCCAACGGCTCCGGGGTCTTTGCGTGCTATGTAGTAAACTGCTTCCTAATAGTTCCATGGCACCTGCCAAATTGCGCCGACATATAGAAACTGTACACCCCGAGTCTAAAGACAAGAATAAAGAATTTTTTGTTCGCAGAAAAGAACAGTTATTGGAAAGTCAAAAAAATATGATGCATGTAACACAAACTATCAATGAAAAGGCCACGGAGGCATCATATTTAGTTAGCTATCGCATTGCACAAGCAGGTTGTGGGAAGAGTGGATGCCCCAGGTGAGGAGATCTCCGACCGAGCGAAGTGGTATGCTCGGTCAGGCCGAAGCCCACTTGTATGAATTTCAGATGTCGTATATATAGTGCCGATCATAGAAAACTTCGATAGCGCGATTCAGGATTGTGGCGCTAATTGGTCCGCCACAAGGTGAATCGCACACTATCGCTGAAAATTTAATAAAGCCATGTGTGTTAGACATATCAAAATGTATGCTCGATGCAAAATCTGCAAAGCATCTTTCTACTGTGCCGCTATCAAACGATACTGTTTCACGGCGAATCCATGATCTGGTAAGCTACGTCAAACAAGAACTAGTTACACGTCTACAAAAAACACGATTCGCCTTGCAAATGATGTCGCTGGTCTGGCTATCTTGCTGGTTATCGTGAGAATCCATATGAAAGTTCTTTTGAAGAAGACATGCTTATGTGTTCACCGCTGCCCACAAACACTACAGGGGAAGAAATTTTTAATAAAATAAACATATTTTTTGAAGAAAATAATCTCAGTTGGAACGATTGCATTGACATTTGTACAGATGGGGCCAAGGCGATGACAGGTAAAACAGCAGGAGCAGTGTCACGCATAAAAAATAAAGCGCCTAATTGTAGTTCCAGCCATTGTATTCTGCATAGACAAGCAGTTGCGATGAAGCAAATGCCGTCAAATCTAAAATTAGTTATGGATGAAGCGGTAAAAATAATTAATTTTATCAAATCACACCACTACAATCCCGATTGTTCTCATTATTCTGTGAAGATTATGGCAGCAAACATAAAACACTGCTGTTCCATACAGAAGTGCGATGGCTGTCTCGGGGTAAAACTTTAACAAGGCTATTTGAACTTAGAGCGGAGTTACAAATGTTTCTTTCAGCTGATACTTCTTTTAATTTGAAAGACCGTTTGTATGATAAAACTTGGTTGTTCCGATTGTCTTTTATGGCGAATATCTTTCAAAAACTAAACGAATTGAATTTATCATTGCAAGGTAAACAGACAACAGTGTTCCAGGCCTATAACAAAATAACTACCTTCAAAAGAAAATTAGATTTTTGGATTGCTTGCGTTGTTAAGAGAGAAATTGAAAGCTTTACGTCACTCAGTGAGTTTGTTAGCGATAACGACTCAGAAATGTTTCAAGATGATAGATATGTTTGAAGAATTGGTCCAATATCTCACTTCGATGCGCGCATCTTTTGAAAAGTATTTTCCCAAAGAACGGAATACAAAAATAAAACTGAATTCATGGATTCATAATCCTTTTTTACCCAACTTGCAAAAGCCCGAAAGTATGTCAAACGAGATACATGAATCTCTTTTAGAAATGTCATCAGACACAAGTATGGAGTCACTGTTCAAAACGATGCCTCTCAACGATTTTTGGTGCAGAATTCGTCATGAATATCCAATGCTTGGCAAAATGGCTCTGAATATTCTTCTCCCGTTCCCAACAACATATTTGTGCGAAACAGGATTCTCAATGTATGCAGCCACGAAAACAAAATATCGCAATAGACTGGACGCCGAACCTGATATGAGACTGCAACTGTCTTCTATCAAACCTGACATCAACCAATTAATCAAAAATAAAAAAACAGTTTCATACCTCCCATTAGTTAGATTTTTTCTTTTTTAATATCTTGTAATAATGTACTTGCCATGTGGCATGTTAAAGTAAGTAATAATCAGTAACTGTTACATTGTACTTTTATTATGTTTCTTTATAAAGAATACACTTTTAAAAACTATTGTTTTATTGTAGGGTTCCGTCAAGTATTTTGCTTTCCAAAAGGGTTCCGTCACCAAAAAAGTTTGAGAACCGCTGATATAGGGAGTTATTTTTAATGTTAACAAAAGTGCTTAAATATCTGCATAAAATTTGCATATTTTTATTTATACTTACGTGAATTAATCATAAAATCACAGCAATACGTTATGTTTCCAAATATAATTACAGAGATAATATAAGTTCAATCATTACATTGTTATTACATAATACATTGTTAATGTACTGTTAGTGGTTACTAGTTTATGCATCTATACTAATGTTATAAAGAGGAAAGATTTGATTGTTTGTATGTTTGCATTGAATAGGCTCCGTAACTACGTGACCTATTTTGATGTTTGGCACATATATAGAGTAGACCACGAGGAAGGACATCATAACTTATTTTTAGCCGACTTCCAAAAAAAGGATACGGTTATGCATTCGGCTGGTATATATACAATAATAGCTCCCCACACTGATTTCAGTGACGGTGGCCGGTTTTAATTGAAAACAGGCCAGCTACGCAGGAGTTATTTTATAGTGCCCAAGTGTGTGCGCAGTACACAAGAGCACTCTCTCTTCCTTTACTCTCGTAACCCAGTGGGACGAATAACCGACACGACTGGAGAGATATCAGGCGCAGGTCCGACTTTTTACATGCCCATCCGACGCATGGATCATCTTTCTTGTCAGACAATCAGGGATCAGCCTGCATTGTCCTAACCAAACTTGGAAACAAGATTTTTTGTTGTTCCGACCGGCGACCAACGATACAAGTTTAATATAGGGCAGCTATACTCTAAGTATGTTCCGCGGAACCCTAGGGTCCCGCGATACCTCTGTAGGGGTTCCGCAAGAATTGAAAAAAAAACACCTCTCTTTGGTCGAACGTTTTGACTCCGCCCGCCGCGCCGCCGCCGCGCGTATACTTGTGAGCGCGCAGTCCCTTTGATAAAAGCCGCCTCTGAATTAGACACTATAGTTGTAGTTAGACACTACTTTCGGCTCTAACTTCAAAACATAAAGTCGAGATGGTTTACAACGCATTTTTTGTATTTCTATTTTTATTTCCGCTTTTTGTTTATCAAAGGCGCCGACTCGAGTATTTTTGAGAATGTTCGAGATCGAGTCTAGGACTAAGTATAAAAGCGGCGATCGCGCGTCGCGCCTCGTCTGTCAGTTGACGATTAGCGTTCGGAGCGATAAGTTCCTACCTACCTACTTTCAAGCTGGCTTGCGAATTGCGGAGTTTAAACGTGATATGTAACTAGTGTTTATTGTTCTACTGCCTACTGTATTCTGATTGTATCAGATTTGTACAGTTCTTCTTTGGACTAAACTTAGTCTCTTATAAGCAGTAACAATTGTGCATTATTTTGACCCCACCATCCTGACGTGTAACATTATTAATAAAGAAGAATGGAACGTTGGCTTAAAGGCGTTAAACGTGTTGCAACAACATCTTCTAATGACGCTGAATGTTCAAAAGCAGTACGCGCGGAGAATGCAGCAATTACCGATCCAGACAATGATGCCACGACGTCAAGCTCCACGGTTTCAAAGACAAAAAAAAGGAAGTATGATGAATCATATATCAGTTTCGGATTTGTTGATTCCAACGGCTCCGGGGTCTTTGCGTGCTATGTAGTAAACTGCTTCCTAATAGTTCCATGGCACCTGCCAAATTGCGCCGACATATAGAAACTGTACACCCCGAGTCTAAAGACAAGAATAAAGAATTTTTTGTTCGCAGAAAAGAACAGTTATTGGAAAGTCAAAAAAATATGATGCATGTAACACAAACTATCAATGAAAAGGCCACGGAGGCATCATATTTAGTTAGCTATCGCATTGCACAAGCAGGTTGTGGGAAGAGTGGATGCCCCAGGTGAGGAGATCTCCGACCGAGCGAAGTGGTATGCTCGGTCAGGCCGAAGCCCACTTGTATGAATTTCAGATGTCGTATATATAGTGCCGATCATAGAAAACTTCGATAGCGCGATTCAGGATTGTGGCGCTAATTGGTCCGCCACAAGGTGAATCGCACACTATCGCTGAAAATTTAATAAAGCCATGTGTGTTAGACATATCAAAATGTATGCTCGATGCAAAATCTGCAAAGCATCTTTCTACTGTGCCGCTATCAAACGATACTGTTTCACGGCGAATCCATGATCTGGTAAGCTACGTCAAACAAGAACTAGTTACACGTCTACAAAAAACACGATTCGCCTTGCAAATGATGTCGCTGGTCTGGCTATCTTGCTGGTTATCGTGAGAATCCATATGAAAGTTCTTTTGAAGAAGACATGCTTATGTGTTCACCGCTGCCCACAAACACTACAGGGGAAGAAATTTTTAATAAAATAAACATATTTTTTGAAGAAAATAATCTCAGTTGGAACGATTGCATTGACATTTGTACAGATGGGGCCAAGGCGATGACAGGTAAAACAGCAGGAGCAGTGTCACGCATAAAAAATAAAGCGCCTAATTGTAGTTCCAGCCATTGTATTCTGCATAGACAAGCAGTTGCGATGAAGCAAATGCCGTCAAATCTAAAATTAGTTATGGATGAAGCGGTAAAAATAATTAATTTTATCAAATCACACCACTACAATCCCGATTGTTCTCATTATTCTGTGAAGATTATGGCAGCAAACATAAAACACTGCTGTTCCATACAGAAGTGCGATGGCTGTCTCGGGGTAAAACTTTAACAAGGCTATTTGAACTTAGAGCGGAGTTACAAATGTTTCTTTCAGCTGATACTTCTTTTAATTTGAAAGACCGTTTGTATGATAAAACTTGGTTGTTCCGATTGTCTTTTATGGCGGATATCTTTCAAAAACTAAACGAATTGAATTTATCATTGCAAGGTAAACAGACAACAGTGTTCCAGGCCTATAACAAAATAACTACCTTCAAAAGAAAATTAGATTTTTGGATTGCTTGCGTTGTTAAGAGAGAAATTGAAAGCTTTACGTCACTCAGTGAGTTTGTTAGCGATAACGACTCAGAAATGTTTCAAGATGATAGATATGTTTGAAGAATTGGTCCAATATCTCACTTCGATGCGCGCATCTTTTGAAAAGTATTTTCCCAAAGAACGGAATACAAAAATAAAACTGAATTCATGGATTCATAATCCTTTTTTACCCAACTTGCAAAAGCCCGAAAGTATGTCAAACGAGATACATGAATCTCTTTTAGAAATGTCATCAGACACAAGTATGGAGTCACTGTTCAAAACGATGCCTCTCAACGATTTTTGGTGCAGAATTCGTCATGAATATCCAATGCTTGGCAAAATGGCTCTGAATATTCTTCTCCCGTTCCCAACAACATATTTGTGCGAAACAGGATTCTCAATGTATGCAGCCACGAAAACAAAATATCGCAATAGACTGGACGCCGAACCTGATATGAGACTGCAACTGTCTTCTATCAAACCTGACATCAACCAATTAATCAAAAATAAAAAAACAGTTTCATACCTCCCATTAGTTAGATTTTTTCTTTTTTAATATCTTGTAATAATGTACTTGCCATGTGGCATGTTAAAGTAAGTAATAATCAGTAACTGTTACATTGTACTTTTATTATGTTTCTTTATAAAGAATACACTTTTAAAAACTATTGTTTTATTGTAGGGTTCCGTCAAGTATTTTGCTTTCCAAAAGGGTTCCGTCACCAAAAAAGTTTGAGAACCGCTGATATAGGGAGTTATTTTTAATGTTAACAAAAGTGCTTAAATATCTGCATAAAATTTGCATATTTTTATTTATACTTACGTGAATTAATCATAAAATCACAGCAATACGTTATGTTTCCAAATATAATTACAGAGATAATATAAGTTCAATCATTAATTGTTATTACATAATACATTGTTAATGTACTGTTAGTGGTTACTAGTTTATGCATCTATACTAATGTTATAAAGAGGAAAGATTTGATTGTTTGTATGTTTGCATTGAATAGGCTCCGTAACTACGTGACCTATTTTGATGTTTGGCACATATATAGAGTAGACCACGAGGAAGGACATCATAACCTATTTTTAGCCGACTTCCAAAAAAAGGATACGGTTATGCATTCGGCTGGTATATATACAATAATAGCTCCCCACACTGATTTCAGTGACGGTGGCCGGTTTTAATTGAAAACAGGCCAGCTACGCAGGAGTTATTTTATAGTGCCCAAGTGTGTGCGCAGTACACAAGAGCACTCTCTCTTCCTTTACTCTCGTAACCCAGTGGGACGAATAACCGACACGACTGGTGAGATATCAGGCGCAGGTCCGACTTTTTACATGCCCATCCGACGCATGGATCATCTTTCTTGTCAGACAATCAGGGATCAGCCTGCATTGTCCTAACCAAACTTGGAAACAAGATTTTTTGTTGTTCCAATGCGGGAATCGAACCCACGACCTCCGAGTCGAGAGCCAAGCTCTAAACCACTAGACCACGGAGGCTGTCCATATATACAATAAGGTCCGGTAAAATCAACTACGGATATTTTGGACATATTATGATCTACTGCTTATTTAAAAACGGGCAATTGGCCCACCACACTTACCCACCACTGCAACTCCTGTGTAGCCAGGATCGACAGTGGTAACCAACCGCAAAAACCCTTTGATATGATCTTAGGGGTGCCCGGGGGACATGCTAAATCTGTCTTGGAACCCGCATCGAAATTAATCAGAAGATTGTAGGAGGAGTAGGAAGTATTCCAGTTTCCCTCCCCAAGCAAAGCGGGAGACAGCAAAAATTGTGATGACAAAAAGTCAGAATTAAAGGGGAAGCACCACGGGAATAACATGTTTTTTAAAAAAAGAAAAAAAACATACTGCTTATTTAGAGACGTTTAGACAGAAAAATAAATGTCATACTCGAAAAAAAATACTTCCTTTACATGGGCGAGTTTGTGTTGAGCGGAAAGTCACCCACCCATACATGAGATGATTTTTTTACTTTGAGTATGACAATATTTTTTTGCCTAAACGTCTTTATAACAAGCAGTAGATCATGTACCTAAAATATCCGTAATTGATTTTACCAAACCTTATATATTTTACTTTTTTTTTTTTTTGTATGTTCAACGATAATTCCGCCGTCTGTGGACCGATTTTCAAAATTCTTTTTTTTGAAGTCGGTACCAGCCGACTTGAACGTGAGTTCTATAAAATATTGTTTTATCATGATATATTGTTCGGGCTTGTACCGGCTTTAAAATTATGAAGATTGAGTAGATAATTGTTTAAAATTTTAGCCGAATTTAAAAGGAGAATTATTTAGGAAATAAGTTTTATTTCATAATTTTTTGTACATAAATTTTACTTTGGAAGTCAGTTTTAATTTTTTGTTTAATTAATCGCAGCAAAATGTGCAAGTTCCTGCGATATTTCCTTTTGCACGCACGACGTTGCGGGCAAAATCTAATTTATTATACTTTTATAATATATTCTAATTTCCTAAGCGGCTAAGTAATAGGTTTGTTGACTGTTTTTTTATTGCACAAATTAATACTTAGTATCTATATAATTGGTGGAAATTTATGAGTTGGCGCGTACAACACATGTATCCTATACTATTGTGTATGTATAGGACCTTACGTGACGTAGCACTGCATTATTCGTCATGATATCTCTGTAACTCACACTCGCCTAGTCAAACTTTCGATTATGAAGGAGACAATAATTGTTTAGTTCTGGCTACTACATAAATTACATAGAGCTTTTAATATAAACAGAAACGTCCTGTCTTAATTTTCTGACAATACCATAGATGCCGTGTTAGTCCATATTAGTACGAGTATAATATTAAGATGAACATTGAACACTCGTAAAGACCAAATAATAGTAGGCATCTACACATTTACATAACTACAGCCGGAGGCATTATGTCATCCGTACGTTCACCAACTTTTTTGTAATTCATTTCTTAGATGATTAGACGATCACAAAATTACACATAAAATTTAATATTTTTTTACATTTATATTATAGTAATTATCATACTACTATTATAAATGTGAATGTTTGTGAGGACGGATGGATGGATGGATGAATGTTTGTTACTCTTTCACGCAAAAACTGCTGAACGGATTTTGATGTAATTTGGTATGGTAGTAGTTTAGGCACTGGATTAAAACATGGGTACTTTTTATCCCGAAAAGTCCGTATTCCCGTGGGATACCCGATACAATATTAACACGGGCGGAGCCGCGGGAAAAAGCTAGTACCTCAATATTTCTGAATATATAAATTAGACAAAATATTTTACATGTAGTCAACAACCCAATTGCACAATATTTGTCCTGTGTGTACATATTTTAATCATAAATTGCACTGTATTGATATCCAATTAATATTTTTATTACAATCAGAACTAATTTAAAAGTTATAAAAATGTGAGTTGACATAAAATACATTTTCAAACATTTTACATTAGAAAAACCTTATAGTTACCAAGCAGTAACTTTATCCGGAACACAGAACTACGACATTTATCTTGTTGTTCATTAACACAGGGTAGAGCTATCTGTACCAAAATAAGCTCGCGAATACAACAAAGTAGGTCAGTTCTGCGAGTATCTCAATTAATTGATGATAACCGGTGTTTGTTTAATATATTGATATCTACACAATGAAATTATAACGTGGGTGGTATATGCATTGTGCATGACACACGAGACTTGCGCCGTCACGTCAATCAACGTCCACCGCCAACTCTATCCAATACAAATATTCTCAATTGGAGATGAACATTCCTCGGCACAATGTTGCAAATGTGCAGCGGCCGTCGGAGGACGGCGGCGGCTCCTAGTCGCGCTGACATTGCGTGTAGTCCGGCATCCCATATGGAATGCGGTCGCTTGACCGGCCGCGCACGCCCCGCGCCCTGTCCCGCTCTCCTCTATAATCCGTGTCGTCAACCTACTCGTATTCCGCGCCCGCGGCCACATGGAACCGACACATATGATCGTATGCCGATTGAATTCCTATAAGAATCCGACCGTCGCGGGTATTCCCCTACCATAGACAATTTCAATAATTTTTCACGATAGTCCGGTACCGCATGACGTCATGGTAATATGAGCAAACATTCCGACGTACGACCGATCCAGTAAATCCGATAGCATATTGATATGATTCATTCGATGTACCCATCTCGCTGTCTCAATCGATGTTCCAGATAGTGCCAGACGTGAGGACCGCCACGTAGTCACGAGGATGAGCCGTCTCGACGGTACATTCGATACATTGCAGAAAAGGATAATTTCAATAAAAAGAAAATTTCACTCACCTCGGAGGAAAAGCCGGCGACAAATAAAAGTGTCCACAGCGCACAGATAATCCGGTTATCGTCGGACGGCACTAATATTCACCACACCAAAACGACAACATAAATAAACTCGAGAGGAGTCTACGGCTCGGCCTCGGGTCGGACACCGCCGGCGAAATCTTCGCACTGATCGAAATGCAACTCGAGAAAATGCACGGGGCGGGGTTTTCAAATGTCATAAGCGGTTGGAATTCAGAGGTCGGACACCGTCGGTGCCGGGCAGGGGCGCGCGACGTAGGTACCGGTGCTGTAAACAACGCCACGGAGCGTACTAAATCGTGAGCGAGCGGCGAGGCGCGAGCGGGTGCGGCGCGGGGCAGGGGGCCGAGGCTCCGCGCCGCCGCGGCCCGAGCCGCCTCACCCGCGGCGCACAGCCACGAGCAACGGCCTCGGCTCCAGCCACCCAACCTACATCTACACTCTACATTTTTCCACTAACTACAACAACAAGTCTAAGGGGCCCCATACACGGTCCGGTTTTCCTTCAGTTCGGCCTGAACGGAACCAAAATCGTATCGTTTGTGTGCAATTTCGAGATCACATCAGTCGGCCGGATGGACTGAAGCGATTCGCTCCTGTGTTGCCAATTCTATTTTTGCGAAACTACTAAACTCGCGTCGTTTTCTACGAAAAAAAGAGTACAGATAACTATAAAAAAGCTACTAAACATAGAAATCCCTAAAAAACAACAAAAAACCACTGCATTTTCAGTGTTAATATATTGAAAATATGATAATTTTACCGTAAAAAAATAAAAATATAGTATATTACGTAATATAGAAATTAAATCGGTAGTTTTAAGCGAATTAAGGACGCGTGCTACTATGTGCTATTGTGATAATGTGTCATCATAGTATTTTGCATATTATGATTATTGTCTGGCTATTTTCCACAAAACCACTACTAACTACTAAATTCCTACTAAAGAGGGGATAAAATACTCAATTTAGTAGTAAAACTTTGTAAGACAACTAAGTTGGCAACACTAATTCTGACCAGTACGGATAGACTGAACGGTAATAATATTCGAGTGTAAAATAAAACCGGTCAAGTGCGAGTCGGCAAGAGGGGTTCCGTACAAAACGAAAGAAATCACGTTTGTTGTATGGGAAACTCAAATGTTTATTTTATTGTTTTTAGTATTTGTTGTTATAACGGCAATAGAATACCTACATTATTTGTGAAAATTTAAACTGTCAAGCTATCACGGTATAATAAGGTTAAGATACAGCCTGGTGACAGACGGACGGACAGCAAAGTCTCAGTAATAAGGTACCGTTTTTTACCCTTTGGTTACGGAACCCTAAAAATGGCAACGTGTTCTAAAGAATATTTATTAGAGTTCATTGAATTATTTGAAACTTTAGAGCCACTATGGTTGATAAAATCTAAACACTATTACTATAAAACAAAATTAAATGATTTCTATAACATTACTTGAAAAATGTATGGCACAATATATATATATATATATATATATATATATATATATTGTATACACTTCCACAACATTAAAGTTTTGTGTGCGTTTCGGTATGTAATGCTTACGCCTACATCTATCTGTTGCTTGCTTCACTTTTTACGATGCGTTTGTTTGAAGACTATCTAGGCCTTATTAATCTAAGGGCCGAACCGACGTCTGTTCGGTCGGATGCGATTTTTTCCGTGTATGTGCTCGAATCTGTTCAGGCCGAACTGACGTCAGTTCTAATTGAAACGATCGGCCTCTCGTCTGTGGCGGCCTTAAGGTTTTAACACTTTACAATAAATTAGACTCTCAATTGTTTGGAAAGCTTACTAAGCTTTGGGAAATATCACGCAGTTCCTTCTTAAATATTATTTTCTCTTATAAAATAAATTAAAGTGACGTTGCGATAATCAGAGAAATTGATTTTTAGTAAAGTATAAGTAAAATTCGTAGTGCGACATGAAAACAGATGAAAAAACTAACTTGACCCGCCGACGCTACATTTCCTTCTTTTGTATCCACCTTGATAAGTATTTATCTTCTACTACTTATATTAGTAAAAAAAATTACTTATGTACTCCTGCCTCCTGCTCTACCATGTCGATTCTACATCACATAGTAGTCTCTACATTTTCAAAAAATAACGCTAATAACGGTGAATCGCTTTTTGTGTATTACGGTTCGTATTTATATAATGATATAATCCTACTAATATTATAAATGTGGAAGTTTGTGAGGATGGATGGATGGATGTTTGTTACTCTTTCACGCAAAAACTACTGAACGGATTTTGATGATATTTGGTATGGTAGTAGTTTAGGCTCTGGATTAAAACATAGGCTACTTTTTATCCCGGAAAAGTATAGTCTTTCCGAGGGATACTCGATATTAGGTATATTTACGCGGGCGGAGCCGCGGAAAACAGCTAGTATGTCATAATTATTAGCATATTATTTCAGCATCACCATCGCCAGACCGTTATTGTGGTTTTCGTGACAAAACTAATATTACCAAAGGTCAACGAACGCCAAAACAATTGGGACTTGACAGAGGCATGGCCGCATGCGGCATTTACATGAATATGATTTTCAATTAGCACAACTATGGTGCAAATATCAATCTAAATATACAGACGTGATTGTAAAAACTGATGACATTTGGTAAGCGTTTGTTAGAAGAGAACCTTAGAATATACCACCGAACACTCCCGGTACTGTACAGTCTTTGACTAAATAAATATAGAGTAGCAGCAAGTAGACAATACCAACATTTTCTCTTGTACTTTAGTGAATGAGTGAAAAAATAACACGACCATCTGAGGTATTTTATAAAAACTGCTAACATTAGAGCGGCTCGGTACTCGGAGTTGCGACTTGCGTGCTCGACTCAATGGGCATGTTCCTGCATTATCCTACAATTACGGAACTTTCTTTCCCATTGTTAGTTGTTGGCGCGTTGAAATCGGTTTTACTATCTAGCGATCGGACGAGATACACAGGAGACGAATTAGCCGCATTTCATTTCATCTACTTTCACCTGTAGATCTCTATTCACTAGACAGTTGCCCACAAAAACTATGTAATATTGTACAAACTATGTATGTTAAGATACTGTAGTAATTAATATAAACAAATTAAAATCATTCATCATCATCATTATTATTGAAATCGATTACACGTAGGTATATTAAAATTGTAAAAAAAATATTTTCATTAAAGTCCACATCCATGGTGGGAAGATATTTTGTTCATGTCAAATAAGTATTATTAATCTATGTACCAACATATTTCTGTGAATGTAAAAGTAGATACAAACAAATCTACGATGAGTTATGGACAAACCATGATTTTCAAATAATGTAGAGACTGCGCATGCACAATACTGTCAAGGAAAGTGTTTAACAAAACATAACATGTCTCATTTAATGATGAATTCAGGTAAATCTCAGTATTTATAATAAATAATTTTTTCCTCAGGTTTAATCATAGAGGCAAGTAATTTTTTTATACAAATATTTTTCTCATAATTGTAACTTAAGTCATTGAAAATATGGATTAGAAAAGTATCGAATACGGGACTCGTAGTCAATCTAGGCGTGTCGTGCTAGCCGCGATAAGCATAAAGTAGAAGGGTGGCCTTCTATTGCAAACTGCCCTAAATAGCATTCTCATATCTAAACTGTATTTCGACATATGAGCATGCCGTGCACCCTTTACCGTTCTTGTAGTGTCTTTGTATTTGCGGAGTTATTTTCAACAACTTGAAATCATCTCTACTTTTATACAGTTTATGTTAGAACTGAAGAGATGCAGTGGCTATTGTATTAAGATTAATCGAACCAATACTTAGCTATGCCCAATACCTATAAAATGTATTCTAGGAAACTGGAAACATAATTAGTCTGGCAAACGAAAGCTGAACTCGGTTATATTTGCCTACTTTCAATTTGGCGACTCTAGACGACCGTCAAAGTCGATTTGGCAAACCAAAATTTGACAAAAATTCAGTAGTTTTTACTTGAACGAGTAAAAAATATTTATTTTACATTTTATTAACCATATTATTACTAATCAATAAATTATCAAGTAATTCGTCTGCTTTTATATGAATTTTTAATAGGAATTAGAATGTTGCCACCCTTAGATTTTTAAAATTTTCCGACATTTCTCTGGTTCAACTTCCGTTTGCCAGACTCTATACTACCAATGACGTATTAGGCTTTATTATTTACAAAATTACTTGAATGACCGTATTCGGTCAAGTTCAATGTCGGTTGCGTTGCTAAGGTCGGCAAACACGCTTTAAATCTCACTTATTACTCTTATGCACTTATAAGGATAACCTTTTATAATAAAACTTTTGTTTTTGTATTATTCAAAACAGGTCCGTATAAAAATAACCGGCGGAGGCTGACTTTGACGCCTCACGTGAAACGAGTGATAAAACTCTTAGTCGTTATTTAGAAAGAAGGATAGAATAGTAAATATGAATGGGCTCCGAATCAGTATGCTGGAAACGTTGTAATTAGACGAAGGAAGTGTGTCCGTTTTGTAAAAAGTCGACCGAGTATAGGCAGGCAACTATGAGGCGGTAAAATACGCTATCAAAATATTAAACTAGTTCTTTGATTATTAGAATTGTAACAAAAGTGTTGAAAATAAAATATACTTAAGTATTCGTTAAAGTAATATTATTATCTATAAATTCGATAATATACGTGACCTATTCAGATATGGACCGGTCGCAATTATGGTATATTATGATTTCATCGTCATTGTAGCTAAGACAGATAACTTATTTAAAAATCAGTCCTACATGAATTCGCCACTATTTTTCTCTAGTTCACACAGACACAGCCTACATTACGTCTTAGTATCAACGACGATGAAATCATATGCCTAAATTGCTACCAGCTTTGTAGTATCAAGTATGCAAAATAATATGTTATTAACGTGTTATTTTAAACTGCTATTAATAACGCATTCGATAAAATATAAAAAGCTTCTAAAACTTTGGTTATTTTTCTACTCTAGAATAAACTTGCAATTTTAAGGGAAAATTCAGTAGATAGCATGCAATGGAAATAAAAAGAAATACTTATTACATGTAATATTTATTACTGCCAGCGCGACACCGACGTTTCGCTTACCGTACATAATTACTAAGTAAACGTATAATTTTATAAGCTTAAACAAATAAGATTCAGTCAATAGTCCATAGACTAAAATATAAATAGTACGAAAAAATCTGCCCAAAGTTAAAGATTTCAGATATCGTGAGAATACACAATACAATTCGGTAGTATGTATTGGATATAACGACTCGATCGAAATATGATGACGATATTCGGGCCCGGAGCGTATTAATTTGCCGCAATATTATAAACAAATCATAACACAATTATAAACAAAATCTAAGTTTGCGTCTACGGTTAACTCTATATAGAAATTTTCTCAAGTTAATGTAAATGGGTGTGATTCATTAAAAAATAGGTAAACTGCGCTAACATAATATTAGAAGAGACACCATTTTTTTTGTCCTTTACGTTTTGCCATTTTACAGCCAGAGAGGCCAGTCGACACACATTATAACGACTATTAGCGGCCGTTAATCCAGGGTTATAGCCAGGTTTTCTATTTTATAACTAGGGTTGCCATATTGAAGCCAGAGTTGCTATTTTTAGTCAAGGACCAGTTTACAGCCAGGGATGCCAGGCGGGGTCCATGCGGCAGAGATTGTCATGACTATTGGCAGCTGTGACTAGAGTCGCAACTTTCGAGTCCGGTCCGTCGAACTGCGCTAGAGAGTTGAGCCGATTCACGATGACAGTTACAGCCTTGTTCACCATGTTGATGATAGTCTCGTTGTCCATCTCCATCGGCTTGCTGTCGGTCGCCGTGGTAGCGTTCAGTCCGGACTTATCCTCTATACGCTTTCTATACCCCGTTACCATTTCGTCGCGCAGTATCGTTCGCAGAATAGATTGAATCTGTTGAAAGAGAGAAACAAAGTTATGTCGGCCGCGGAATCTCTAGATTTTAGTGTCTATGACAGATAGAATTAAGTATTATTTTTATTTAGTACACAAACCGGTTATAGTCGTTACATGTAAAGTAAAACATAAGCTTAATGGCTAGACTAGACTGCAACCCAAAAAAGTATACATAACTCGATTATTTTTCGGTTGTTGATATAAATAATAAACTGATACATATATTATATTAATAGTAATGAGGCATATCTGCGACTTGTTGCAATTATCTAATGGAAAATAAATAACAAATTAAATTAACTTAATGGGTAGGAGACAAGTATATTTGAGGATATATTTATGTGTCGGACACGGGATATGGTGAATACTTGGCTTTCATTATTTCCGAGATTGTTTTCTTGTGCTACGAAAATTTACAGTAAATGTCTATGTCCACTTTTGTCCACATTTGCACTTACTAACTCGTTGTAGGTACGACACATTCACATTACCAGTGGGCTGTAGTAGGACGTATTGTTCTTGAATACTTGAATAGAAAACATTTTTGGATTACGCGTTCTATACAGAGTGTTCATTGTCATTTGTGATAGAAGATTAGGAGCAACAATATAGGAGTGTATAACTTTATGCAGGTATCAGGATCGTATCTCTCACTACGAGCACTTAATGGTACCACACTAAATTAAGGCAGTTGAGTGGTGTAGTCCTTCACCATACAACTGACATTACATTTTTTTTGCGAGGTATCGTAACACAGTTATTGAACTTTTTAAATGTTGTATATACAGATTTTGTAGAAAGGGGACCAAATGAAACAGCAATATACTTCTAACTAAACTGAAAAATAATGGTAGTACACCATGCGATGTCCTAAAGTCCTTTGTGGAACGTATGGCAAAATCTAAGACTTTATTACTTTTTTTTTTCTGTGCTCATAGTGAGGACGAAAAGATCATCAAATATAACTCCAAGGTCTTTAACAATTTCTTTCTAGACAATAGCTTCCCCTGCACGCAATAAGAACGGCTGTGCATATTCTTATTTCGTGTAAAATATATCACACAACACTTGATAACGTTAAGCGTCATGTTTTTACACGCACACGAGTCAGAGATGACATTTATATCATTTTGCAACGCAGTGAATTATTTCTCATTCATTACCTCTGAGAAGATTTTAAATCGTCAGCGTACAAAAGCGTGGGACAAGACAGACAATTAATTAAGTCATTAATAAATATGATGAATAGCAGAGGACCCAGGTGAGACCCTTGGGGGACGCCTGATGGAACAGGGAAAAGAAGAGAAACCCTTCACAGTGACCAGTTGGCTGCGATTGCAAAGATCTGAAGTTATCTGGCTAGAATCGGAAAATAGTTATACAAAAAATGTACAGCTGTTAAAAAATAAATAAAAAAATTAAATATTAATAAAAAAAATATAAAAAAATGTAAATTCTTACTTTTAAATTTATAAAACATAACATACCATCCGACTTCTTTGACATGAATAGAATATTGGCATATATTATTATAAAATTTAACGAAAATAAAATATTGTGACTTTTACCAACAGGTAAACATTAAAAAAAACACGCCATTGCATAAACTGACAAGACAAAATGTCAAAATTAACTACTCAGAGAAGGAGGAGAGCTAGTTGCCAATGTCTAGCACTTGTGACACATGACATTTGGAGCTATTACTATTGACACTTTAAATGAAAGCATTCAGCATTGAGACAATGGTACCTTGTTTTTTCATAAAACCTACTCTTAAGGCAGTCTCCGCCAACACACTCTGACATTGGCGATTCACTAAGGAGCCATTTTTAAAAGAAGAATTAGACAATGGTGTATGAAATTGGAAAAGAAATTATATAAACAAAGTTTATGTTTATGCATTCACAAATGACAAAACCTAAATTAAATAGATAATAAGTATCATTAAAATAATCGCTATAAAATAATTGTGACCGGGATATTGAAAGTAATTAAATCAAAGTACAAAGTGATCGAAATTAAATATATAAATATCATATTATGTAGGTTATTACTATATGCTATAAATATTAAACACTAACACAATAACAAGATTAATATTAATATGTTTTCATTGCTATTATATAAATAATCTGAGTATTAATTTATATAATTTTCATTCATAACTTTAAACTTTTTCCTTTTTATGTAACATACTATTTAAAGCATATTAATAATAATAACAAAGAAAAAACCAATAAGTAATACAGTAGTTTGTGTATTATACATGTCTTTGAAGTTACAAAAAAAGATGTAAATAGACCACCGATTAAAAGACTACTATGCCGGACTGATACTGATCGGGTGATAGTTGGAACAGAAAGACCTTATAATAGGATACTTGACCCTTTTTTTATTTTAATCCTAAACGATGAACAATTTTTTCACTACCCCAAAAAAAATTGAATAAGAAAAAATATTATTTTAAAATCATAAAACTCAGAAAACTTTAATAAAATACTCTTTTTTAAAACAGCCGAACACGCCTCCCGCCATGTTCGTCGATAGATAATCTGTGCTCTATACTAATAGTAAATAACCACTTGCCAGCTCAGTGCACTATGCACAGTTGACAACTATGACAAGTGACGTTTATTTTTTTATATATTTTTTATATTCCTATGACGTCACATCATATCCGATCGTACAATGCACATATAATAGTGTTATCGTCAGTTCAATTAATAATTTTCAAATTAAGTTTATTTATCCATCTTGTTCTTTTATTTCATGATTTCGCTATATTACGTTTTCCTAAGCCAAGTACTAAAGGAAATACTCATTTAAGGTATGAATGTAAGTATTAGTCAAATGAAATTAAGTTTGATAGCACACGGTATGTTGTGGTTAATAAATTAAGGAAATAATAATATGTGCAATATGAATTTAAAATTAATTAATATGTATTTGTGGTTGATAAATTTAGGTTTTAATGAAATTCAACATTAATTATAATTACCTTTTAGCTATCTTTTATTCGTATAATTAATATGTATAATATAATATGACTAATATAAATTTCAAACATTTAAAACAATTTCGGATTTTACCGCTATAAAACACGTAATAGTAGTTATATTTGCTATATGCTGTGCTATATGGGATTGACATATACTATGGGGCTTTACAAGCTGCATCATGAGGCTAGTTACAAAATTTCGTGTAAAATGTGTCTCTGATAATTGAAATGAAAGCTAGTAAAAAGACTGCTGCCTAACCGATAAGTACTTCCTACTACTATCATAAATGTGAAAGTTTGTGAGGATGGATGGATGAATGGATGTTTGTGACTCGTTCACGCAAAAACTACAGAACGGATTTCGATGAATTTTGGTATGTTAGTAGTTTAGCTTCTGGATTAAAATATAGTTACTTTTTATCCCGAAAAAGTACAGAATACGCGTGGGATACCCCATATATTTACGTGGGCGAAGCCGCGGGAAAAAGCTAGTATAAAATAAATAAAGAGAATTGAAGTGCATAGATATGTCATTTTAGAGATTAAGAGGGTGTTTCTAAGCTATATCAGTATTAATGACCAGTACGATTTGAGATATATATATATACTGTATTATCCACTGACGTGACTGTCTCACAAACACGAGTAAACAACTAAAAATCGAGTATGGCGTCGAATGCTATACTGGCCTGTATACCAGTGGCGTAGGGTTCCTATAACTCCATTCCTATCGGCATCAATTACCACTTACCTTTTGAAGACCCTCATCCAAATCCCTCCCTATTTTACAGACTAGGGCTTCCCTATGAAGGAGAACCAGCCTTCGCCACAGCTGTATACATGTAGCGTTTTGAAACAGTATGGTGGCTAATTGGCTACCACTGACGTCACACTGTACTGACCAGTGGTACTACTTATAGTTCAGGAGCACACGCTGGAAATCTTTCTCACCTTGAAGTTGGGGGTGACGAGGCAGCGAGCGACGGCGATCATGGATGCGGTGAGCGGGCCGGTGACGCCCATAGTGGTCACCAGCTCCGCGATGTTAGGCGTCAGCCGGAACGGCACCGGCCGGTTGCCGTCCAGCTCACCTGGTCACACAAGACAGATGTTCTATAGAGGCATTAGAATTAAATAGTTTTCAAATAAAAATGGTGGAAAAATCAACTTTTTAGCCGCGATAAATCATTATATTGTTTTCGATAAACTTTTCATATAGTTTCGACCATTTTAGCAAACTCATTTGTAACACTAGTATGTTATGAAATTTTTTGTAGGTCCTTTGCTAGCCGTTAGGCGCGTCGTCAAAGAGCCATAAAACGGCCATATTTTAATCCGTATACTGAAGCAGCAGTCTTTAAGGAATAAGGTTATAGGTAGCTATGAATTTGTTCTATTTTTTATCAATTTAGTAAAAGTGTTTTCCACATTTCCTTCCTACTACTGTATTATTATAAGACTGATTTGTAAGACTTAAATGTTTCAACAGAAATTAACTTTCAAGGCTTTATGATTAAAATGGTAAAAAGCTTTAAAATAGACGACTCGAAGGTAAAGTATAAACTCCTACGTCCAAACCTTGTCTGTTTATGATAAAGTATCGCAGATTTAGCGTAGGTGAATATCTCGTTTTAAAAATTGCGGGCTGTCGGCGAACGCCTCTCACTTTTCTATTCCACTCAACGTTATCTCTATTATTCTTCCGACGAACCGACGTAAGAACAAAACAAACATAACGGTCTCTTTAAGGAACGGTTATCTATTTTTCAAATGTCACATTCGTGATTTAGACTTTTATAAAAGTTTATATATTTTAAAATTATGTCATGCGGCAGGAATTCATGCTACATTATATTGTTACTGTTTCACCTTAAAGTCCGTATAAAGGAAAATATCTGTATTTATATATTTATTTTGATTGGTTTTATTTTGTGAAGGAAGCGAGAACCTGCTTTAGGCGGGTTAATAAAACAAGCTAATAAACGCGAAGCAGCATTTAAATATCAACATATCGCGATTAATTGCTAAACTGGTACCGAACGTAATAATAAAATGGAATCAAGTATTTTATTTCAACTAAAAACTATAATAGATATTTATTTATTACATTATTTTTAAGATTTGATTACAATAGCAAATAAAATCTGCACGAAATGACTTTTTTTAAGAGGGTGGCAGGCAAGGATGCCGACGATTCTCAACTACGATAGAAATGTGCCACAAATGTATTTCTATTTTTAGTATTATTTAATTTTGTGCCAGCAAACTTGCAAATTGTGCAGAAATGTCTAAATAAAGAAAGGTACTGAGATAAGCGACGACTTTATATTTTCTGTTAAAGGTTAGGTCATTTGTTTCGGCTCTTTAAGAGGGAGCTCTTTCTTTAAATGAGCTATACCTGTGGTGTCGTCAACGTCGAACTTAAAGTAGGCGACGTTGAGCAGGCCGGAGTCGCGGTGCACGTAGAGCTGGTCGGGCGCGAGCCGCGTGAGGTGCAGCGCGTACTCCGCCGCGCCCGCGAGTGCCAGCTGCAGCGTGCACAGCTTGCGGAACGTCCAGTACTCCGCCGGCGACTCCAGCGCGCCCTGCGCCCAGGACTTCACCATGCCGGGACCCACCATGGTCGCTTGTACCTATTAGGAGTGCGAACCTTAGCTTATGATCCGTAGAAGGACAACTTATATACATTAGAAATAACCGTGGAGTGGTCACCGTCCATGGGCAGCGGAACCGTTCCTCACATCCATTTCAGAACATTGCGCTTTTTCCAAACTTTTGTGTCTAAACGAAGAAAGAAATAAAATGAAATTTGTTATGAAGCAAGACAGAATACAGCATAGTGCATACCTCCCGCAGTATGTCCCTGAGCACCTGGTGCGAGGCCTGCGAGCCGCGCGCCTGCACCGCCGCCAGCCGCTCGTAGTACCGCGCTATCGGCGCGTCGTACTCCAAGCCCCTGATGTAACAATGTTTCATAATGTTTCATTGTACTTCACAAATAAAACCGGTAAATATAGGAAATATCTGGTTAACAAAATTATAGAAAATACAACAAACAGCATAGATAGACTATAGAGAGTAAAATATAAAGCTACAAAAAAAAACAAGTCGCTTGCAATCTACATGCAACTTGCACGCACGTTGCACGTACCAAAAGTAATTATTTTCATACCTATTTGCACATTCAGTGCGATAAATATCTAATAGTGATATAGAGCTTGGATTGTCTTCCACGAGGCGCATTTGTGGGGAAACTGATACAACGCGCGGCACGGTGAAGTGCAAAAACCTTCTGGATGTTTCCTTCTGTTTTCCGAGGTAGTGATTCAGCATTCTTAGTAGTTGTAGGACTCTTTCTTCTCTCCTAGCATCGCCTAGGCCCGAGTCATTGACGACTAGATAGGGGTATATCTTTCCATTATGACCCCGTATGTACAGACGGCGGGCTGACGTGTTGTGTTTCTGTACAATCTCGACTCGCGGCATGAAGCGCGCTATCCGCACGTGGTAGTGCGTGTGCTTGGGCAGCAGGAATTCGCCAGGCAACTCCACTTCTGCTGTCTTCAAACTAAAGTTTGACAGGAACCTACACTTCTCCTCTATTAGGAACGATCTGGAAAAAATTGAGAATGTTTAATAGAGAAATGAATCAATAGAAATATTGGGCGAATAGTATGTATATATATAAATATATGTATATTATAAATGTATGTAAGTGGTACCACTAACAAAGATGGACGCCAAAACTTACAATACTTTAAAAGTTACCTTGCATCGCATATTAAGTCCATTCTGTTCCTACTTACTTGGGTAGCACCTTGGTTTTAGCCTCGAGGATTTTGACCCACTTCCTCAGCTTCTGTATGAGGTTCTGCAGCTTCATGGCGTTGGGCTGCGTGAAGTCGAAGTCCGCGGTGAACTGGCTCTTCATCTTCTGGAAGACGGGGTCTTGCACCGTCGCCTGCGCGCGGCGCGCCAGACTCTCCGACGCGGCTGAAGAGAATGCAGAACTTGAAATACTTTCTGCAGACATACAAAGTGGTTATAGCATTTTCCTCGAAAAATCTCAACAATAACATCTACTTTTTATTTGTGCTAAAAACGAAAGTTATGCAATTTGATAGTCATATTATTACTCAAGATTAAAAAGAAACAAAAAAAAATTGTGTTAAGATATAAAATACCATAAAATAATTTATAAACTAATGTTTTCTACTTTATGAAGGACTCGTAGGATTCATCAGGATTGCATTGTACCTTTTCTAAATGTACTAATATTATGTTACCCTTTGCCGTACAGCAATCATAGTGCATGCACTTTTCTAGAACAAACATAGTAAATAATCGTTAAATTCCGTGGAAACCGTAAATCCTGTTGGGATAAACGGTACTATGCTAAAAGTATTAACGCTTATGCCTATACCATAATATAAACTATCCGTGTGCTAAATTGAAATATACGTAACTTTCAGTATCATCAAATACAGACATACCAGTTAATTTCTAAAAATAATTGTGCTTGGTTCTAACTTTTATAGCAAAAAATGTTTGCTCTTAAGTATTTGATTTTTAGCCCCAGAACGAATAACATAATAGTCTATACTTACTGATGCCGATCCCAATGCCGAAGGTGGACACAACCTTCTTGACGAAGTTGAGCGTGTGCGGCGTGACGGTGGCGGTGGCGGCGGCGGCGCGGTGGTGGAACGCCACCACGTGGCACTTGGCCAGACCCGCGCGCAGCTGACGCAGCACCTCCTCGTACCAGTTCTCGCGGAACCACACCATCTGGACGTCAAGACAAACATAGGTAGGTAACCTACATCTACACTCAATCTACAATCTACACTCTACCTTAATAATAATGTTGTGGCAGCCTAAAGGTCGGAATAAATTTTCAATACTATAGTCTGAAACCGCGCGCGTTTCTTTAAATGTATGAGGATCGCGAGGTTATTGCGCTGTAATGCTACTGTGTCTAGATAATAAATAGGTCTGCGTGACCCTGGAGTAAATTATAAAAAAATCTTCAATAAGTATATAAATAATAATATATGATGAATTACAAAAACTAGTTACACGTGGTCAAAAGTACTACGCTTGCTAAAGCAATCGCTTTGCATAACATACGGAAGGCGACTCACTTGATCCACGATGCCTTCGAGTGAGGACAGCACGGTGGGGTGTATCTCGCGCTGCAGCTGCATGATCTTGGAGCAGCGCCACATGGGCAGCGTGGCCTTGATAGGCCCCGCCTCCGCCGCGCCCCCCGCACCTGACGTCGACGCACCCTCACCCGCCTTGGTGACCGCCTTGCATAAATACATTTTGTATTAATGTAAAATATCATATTTTTAGTTTTTTGTAAAGAGGGGAAACGAGCAAACGCGTCGTCTGATGTTACCGATGCCGACACCATAACATAAACACCCATAACACGGAATATCACAGATGTTGCGAGTTACGTCGAAGTGTTGCCGATTTTTAAATAATTATAAACTACATGCAATGTCTGATAATTTTTTTTTTAAGGATATAGTTTGTGACTTCAGAGGGAGAAAAAAATACATTCAGTATATTATTAAGTGCCCATTGCTTGTAAATTCATTAAAAAGATGTAATATCTGGCTATACTTCTATAGCATATCATGGTTCCGTTTGACGTCCAAAGTCCTATATTATGAGAGTACATCGTCTTTCTGCATCACAGCCACTAGATGTCGTTTACCGTTACAGATCAGCTCCCTCTTCTGGTATGTCTGTGAACTAGATGAAATGCCACAAGCCGCCATATTTGATATAACTGATCATTGTTGCGTCGTTTTTGCAACCATTCAGTCGCTAAAAACAGACTAATTTAAGTTCAAATTATAACTTAACTTAATTTTAAAAATATTTTTCAAAATTATTTTTGAGTCTTTTAAAGTCGTAAAACAGTTACATTTCGTCATTAGAGTTCATTTAGTTTTTTACCGCAGTCGTAGTATCGGATAGACGAAAATGGCGCGATCGGGTAAAAAGTTCATTGTTTGAACTCGCTGTCGGCGGTTATGTCAAAACTATTTTGATACTTTAATAACATTATCACATTGTTACATAATTTACAAGCCACCAGGAGATAACAAAGAGGTCTCTCATAAAGGACTTTGGACGTCAAACCGAACCATAATATATAATTTTACCTTCCAATAAAATTAATATTATGTTCCAAGACGTAAAAAGTCCTGGTAAGGGCTTCCTCATCATAATGAAACACTAACAATGATCAGTTATATCAAATATGGCGGCTTGTGGCCATTTATCTAGTTCACAGGCTTACCAGAAGATGGCGCAGGGATCTGTAACGGTAAACGACATCTAGCGGCTGTAATGCGGAAAGAAGACGATGTACTCTCATAAAGGACTTTGGACGTCTTGGAACATAATATTATATTGCAAGGTAAATTCTTTATTTTATGCGATAAAAACAATAAACATCTTACGGCTGCGACGGCGGGCGCGTTCTCGGCGGTCTTATGTCGCTCGCGCTGCTCTATCTTGAGCGTGAGGTACAGCGTGCGGATGGGGAAGTACACTGCCTGCGGGTACAGCCGCCCGACCTGATACAAACATTTATTATCCCTTTCACGTCAAATCACTTCTTATACTTGACGAAATTATATTGAGTCATGTGTCTTCAGTAATAGTCATCTGGTACTTACACTTTCTACAGGCCTTTATATTATTCTTAAAACGCGCGTTTTTTAAAGCGATCAACATGTACTATCTCGAGAATTTTTGTGTCAAGATTGTGTCAATTACAAAAAATAAGTTTTTAAATAAGTTTTGCCCATGCACCACATAGATAGCCTAGTCCAGAGGAATGACTGGTAAATACGTCTTGGGCCAACCATGTGCCGGTTTCCTCACGATGTATTTTTTCACCGTTACAGCGTCCGTATTATGTAATAGGCTACTTGACTCATATTTAATTTCATATATTGAAGGAGTATCTCCTTTAGTACATGACTTATGAAAACGTATTCTAGCGATATCATAAATTAAAAACTTTAAGTTTGATAAAGTTGATTTAAAAATATGTATTTTTGTTTTTTAATTTCTTAAACACACTAATCACATATGTAGTAGTGAAACGGAACGTTTCTATAAATAAATAGTCAAACGGAACGAAACACCGCCATTTTACTACTACGAACTATTGCACAGATTACAAATAGTACTGTATGACGTCATAGCACAGATAATCTATCAACCAACATAGCGAATATTTTTGTGGGTTTTTAGGTTTCAAAATAATGTTATATTATTTTTTTGTGTGTAATTAAACAATTATGAAGCGTTTAGGACATAAATAAAAACAAGGTCAAGTAGCCTATTAAGATCTGAAAAAATCTCATTGGTACACGCAACAACATGGGAATCAAACTTCCACCCTCTCAAGCGCGAATCAAACCACTAAACCACGAAGTTTAAAACGGAGTTTTTTCTATATAACATTAATTAAATACACTCACATGACTGAGCAAGTTCAATATAACGTTGCCGTCGTATTGCACGAGGCAGGCCAGCAGCTGCGGGATCCACGGCAGCCACTGCACGGGCGGCACGCCCACCGAGTACTTGTCCAACGCCTCCGCTAGACTGTTCTTCTCGTCGTCGAAACTTAGCATCCAGAGAACCTGGAAAATTTCACTTGCTGTATTATCTGCTCCTGTGTCAGCTTTAACCTCACTGATGATGACTACATCTAAACTATTTATACATAATCAGATATATTGAGGCACTACTAGTTGGTAAATGTAAAAAAAAAAAAAAATGTGTAATTAGATACATCTAAAATACAAAAAAAAACTAATTTCTTTTCGCTAAATTAGTAAACAAAACCTACATCATTAGTTTACTTACATCATATACAAAAACATTTATTATGGTAAGTATGAACTTAAACGCACAAATATACAGGGTATTTGGTAGGGAGCTGTACATACGCCTAGGGATGGTCTGCTACCTACCCCCGCCCATTGTATTGACCTTGACCGCCAGGTTTTATTTTAATGACTTTTTTTAATTTTTAAGGAAAACTCTATATTTTTGACTAAAACTACCTGTAGCTCAAAATCTATCCATAAGACAGGTCTGCTAAAGGTCTTGTTTTAATCGTTAGTCTTAGTGTACTGTAAAAATTAATATCACACCAGAAAATTGTAGAGAAGAAATGTTATGGGACCTGAAGTACCGTAGTAAGGAAAAGAATAATTTTAATGGCCACTTTCTATGGGGTTTAAAAAAATCTAACAGGATTGGAGTTCTTCTGATTTTTTCAAAACATCCCCAGTCCATACCCTTTCTAATGATATGCTAAGTGTTATTATCACTTTTAGTTCCGAAGTTATTAATTCATTTCTGAAACTAAGGCACTTTTACCACCACGATTCTACCTTTGTAAGACAAATGTAATTACCGGAATTTAAACCAGTTTGGCCCACAGTTGGCAGGTAAAATTTACTGTCTCACTCTTACATGAGAGCAAGACTTATTTCTGTCTCTTCCACTCTCGGGTCGACGGCGGCAGGAAACTCGGTGGGGTCTTTGTTTGTCAGTCGAGATTTACCCATCTTAGCTAACTCACGTACTTGCCGTTACGATACTCCACTGTTTTCGTTAATTTTGTTGAGTTTGTTATTACTTCGTTCGTGTTAAGTTTTGTTGTTATTACCTTGCGTTGATTGATAGTAAAATGCCTGGATTTACCAACGAAGAGTAAGCCGACGTGCTGTTGGTGTATGGAATGGCTAAATGCAATGTGCGCGAAGCGCGGAGGATTTATCAAGAGCGGTATCCTGAGCGACGAGTACCCAACCACCAGACGTTTAGCTCTACTTATCGGCGTCTACGACAAACCGGAAATTTAAATTTCCGAGAACCAAGTGTCAACAGATTTGAACCAATTGTGGCTGATTACCAATGGATATTGGCCCAATTTACGGAAGATCCTATCAGAAGCATCAGAACCGTAGATCGGGCATTTGAGTTAAGCGTGTGGAAAGTCTGGTCTGTTCTCCGGGAAAATGGAATCATCCTTTCCACTACACCCCTGTACAAGGTAATTATTTTACATGAAGTTTTTTTAAGTTCGCATGTCATTCACATGACATGCGAGCTAGAACTAGTACGTGCATTTCATAGACAATTTTAAAATCAACGTGAGTATGTGTGTGAGAGAGAGAGGGAAATGGAAAGGCAGAGATAGCAATCAATGTTACATCGCTAACAATTCATAGGGACAAATCACATTGAATGACAAAACATTTAATTTTTTATTTTTTTAGGCTTAGAGGAAAACGATTACACAAAGAGGATGCAGTTTTGCCGCCACTTGTTCCATACTGACGTGGAAGACATAAATTTTTTGCAGAGTATTCTCTGGACCGATGAGTCAATTGTTAACTATCACAATCTCCATCACTGGGCACCCAGAGAGCAAAACCCAAGAGTGAAGAGGCACAAAGGATTCCAAAGAAAGTTCTCGGTGAACGTATGGGCAGGTGTCATCGGCAATCGCTTGATAGGGCCACACTTCTTGCCAGACAACTTAAACGGGCAAAACTACCTTCATTTCCTCGAAAATGAATTGCCCGTTTTAGTGGAAGACGTGTTTGATGAAGATCGGCCCATAGTCTTTCAGCACGACGGCTGTCCGGCAGCCTAGTTGTGAGGGAGTTTTTAAACAACTCCTTCCCTAATGCTTGGATAGGTCGGGGCGGGCCAATTCCCTGGCCTCCTGACCTTACCCCGCTTGATTTCTACGTCTGGGGAAGGGCGAAAGAGTTGGTGTACGCAGAGGAAGTACCAACAAGGGAGGTTTTGATAAGCAAGATACACGGCGCTTTCAACGCTGAAGAACTGCTGCTTGGCACGGTGACCGTGGAGATGAGGAAGAGGTGCCGAGCATGTTTACAAGTCAATGGTTAATTTGAACAAATTTTGTAATAAAATTAGTCATTAAACAAATTAACTTTGCATTTGCTATCCTTTTACGGTTGGACACATTTAATTTTCATTAATTGAAATTGTTGCTTAAAGTGCCTTACTTGCGGAAAATAATTAATAACTTCGGAACTAAAAGTGATAATAACACTTTTAGCATATCATTAGAAAGGGTATGGACTGGGAATGTTTTGAAAAAATCAGATGAACTCCGACCCTGTTAGATTTTTTTTAAACCCCATAGAAAGTGGCCATTAAAATAAATATTTTTCCTTACTACGGTACTTCAGGTCCCATAACTTTTCTTCTCTACAATTTTCTGGTGTGAAATTTTTACAGTACACTAAGACTCTAACGATTAAAACAAGACCATTAGCAGACCTGTCCTATGGATAGATTTTGAGCTACAGGTAGTTTTAGTCAAAAATATCGAGTTTTCCTTAAAAAAAAAAGTCATTAAAATAAAACCTGGCGGTCAAGGTCAATATACTGGGCGGGGGTAGGTAGCAGACCATCCCTAGTTTCTACCCTAGGCGTATGTACAGCTGCCTACCAAACACCCTGTATTTTTTAGCACTTTAACCGCAAGTCTCGTGAAAACGCTCCATACGAAAGTCGTACCTAGCTAGTAGCTTTAGTATGGAGCGTTTTCACGAGACTTGTGAAATTTTGTATACAAATCGCTGTTTTTGTATACAAACCTTTGAAAATATTGACTTTTGATATACTGTTTCTTCTGAGAAGTTAATCATATTTAGTAGCACTATTCATTTATGCAATAAAATAATTTGTCATCTAGCCTATTAAGATGACAGTAAATAAATTAGGAGAAATACTGCTATACTTGTACATAATACATAAATAGAAAATTTTTTCACATCATTTAAATTTCGCAAATACGTTATAATTGATTTTTAAAAGTAAGTATATCATTATGATTGATCTTCATAAACATATAAAAGCGTTATTTAAAAGTATTCAAACTACCTTCGCGCAATACTTCCTCGACTTGGACTCGTTCTGGTGTCGGCACGCGTGTAGGAAGCATGTCATGGCGGACACGCCCACTTGTATCTGCCGCGGGTCGCGAGTGAAGATCTGCTCCAAGTAATCGCCCCATAGCGCCCACGCCTTTACTAGTGTATCGTGTAGCTGTACCGCCGCCGCAAACGCCTTATTGGCGTCTTCGGAACGACCCAATTGAGCTAATAAGAGTCCCTTAAATGCATAAAACTCTGCTGTCATTTCCTTGGTGAAGTATTTAAAGTTGGTGGACTCTATCATGTCCAATCCCTCCTGTAATTCATCCTTGCCTTCGGTCCACGACATCTGGATGTGACACTTGACCTGTTGTCGTATCTTCTGGAAACAGTCCACGATGGGCACGCTCGGTATCGTGTATATTCTATGCAGCGAGTCTAGACAGACGCCGGACAGATTGTGTTTTCTTGCTATTTTTGCAAAGTGGATGATAGCCTAGAAATATTTAACAGTATTAGTTTTTAAATTTTAGAAGATTTATAGTGTATTGAAATAATCGAAAACAGTTAAATGTAACCATATTTTAACAAAACTTTACGGTAATCGTTATCGTAACAAATGTACAACACAAGCGTACCTGCGCGCTAGCATGCACGCCTAACATGCTGTGGTTGGAGGCGTGGTCATTTTGAGAGTCATAGTGCGACGCAATGAACTGGTAGTGATGCTGGCGCCAAGTGAATATCGCGCCCCAGTGCGACAGCGGGTCCGCGACCACGGGCAGACGGTTGCGCCATGTCTTCACTATCGCCTTCATGTCGTGCAGCGACGTCGGCCGACTGTGCAGTAGGCCCTGTGTGTACATTATTATATTGAGATCTAATAAAACAATCAAAGCGGACAAAGTGTAACAGCCGTTGGGGAACTTGCTCATAGCCTATTATGACCATAGCCTAACACTGCAGCCATTATAACCCCGTTACAGACACGTCTCATGCTGTACTGCTTAAAAAACCCGGACAGATTGATTAAAAAACCTAATGGTATATTGTGAAAGAGAGTAAGAGTCGAGTTATCTGTATGTATATTAGGTGTAACAGTTTTGTTATACTTACAGTGTGTATCTGCGCCGCTTCACTCAGCTCCATCAACTGCTGCGCGGCCCGAAGCAGCGGCAAGTGTGCGTGTGACACGAGGCGCGGCAAGCGGCGCCACTCACGCAGGCACTGCGCCGCCGCCGCCTCCGCGTGACGCTCTACGCCGCTCAGCTGCTGCTCGCCGCCCGCGCATATGCATAGGTAGCCGCGATAGAGGTTCACCAGCCACGCTGGAAAAGAGATATTATATAGCCGGCTTTTTTTAAACGGGCAATTGGCTCACCACACTTACCCACCACTGCAACTCCTGTGTAGCCAGGATCGACAGTGGTAACCAACCGCAAAAACCCTTTGATATCTCAGGGGTGCCCGGGGGACATGCTAAATCTGTCTTGGAACCCGCAACGAAATTAATCAGAAGATTGTAGGAGGAGTAGGAAGTATTCCAGTTTCCCTCCCCAAGCAAAGCGGGAGACAGCAAAAATTGTGATGACAAAAAGTCAGAATTAAAGGGAAAGCACCACGGGAATAACGTTTTTTTTTTATGACTACAAGACAGAATGTAATTAAATGTTTTTAATTTATAATATGACAATTAATTACAATGCATTTATAATGACAAAAAAGTGTTGCATTATTTCCAATAGTACTTATGACAAAATTTGAAAGCCCGGAAGTTCTTCGCGCAGCCCACGAGATCTTCATAGTACACAACCCTTGAATGACCCCCCTAGAAACCCTAGAACAATGGACGCTGTTCAACATTTCGATTCTTTCGTCATACCAGAGATCACATTCCCAGAGTATGCGATGAGCAGTTTGTTCATAAGGGCTACCTTCGGTCGAACACTCGCATAGCGGAGACGAGACTAATGTAAATCCAAAAAGTTTCGCTTTAAAGTTTCCGTGACCTGTCAAAAATTGTGCGACGTAGTGATCTATTTCTATCCATTGCTTAGAGAGTCGATCGCGTACCGAAGGCAAGAAATTATATAGGTGTCGCCCTTTGATATTATATAGGTGTTGTCCCACCGTTCCTGCCACTCAGAAATTAGGTTCTGTATAGAAATATCTAATGGCTCGAATAATCTAGTTATCTTATTACTCTCTTTCGCGCTTAAAAACTCAGGATTAGTCTTTTTTTTTTATAATATAGTGCTGCACGACGCTGTATCTCTCTAAATCTACTGGTAGAACTCCGGCTAAGACTGGAAGTGCTTCAGTACTTACGGTACGGTATGCATTACATAAAAATATTAAGGCGAGATGTTGGCTTTGCAAAAGTTTACGACGGGCCGCTCCTATTGTAGCCCTATCTGCCCAAGCCGGTGCGCCATAGCATATGCTGCCGAGGTACGTCGCATTATAAATTATCTTTAATGTTTTAAATGAAAGGCCCCATGTCGACGTTGATATTTTTGTGAAACAATAGAAATTCCTTTTAGCTTTCTCACCGGTCTGTATTATATGTTCCAGAAATGTAAATTTATTTTCTAAAATAAGTCCTAGGTAACAAAGTGACTGTTTACGTTTCACATTCATGTTGTTCAGTTTAATGCAAGGTGTTGATATTAATGAACCTTTTAAAAGTACTTGAAAGGTTTTATGTGAAGCAAATTCTAATCGATTTCTGTGGCCCCAACTCGATATTACGTTGAGGCACTTGTTGGCCTTGTTTTCAATTTCAGATCGCAAATTGGCTTGAATAATAAGAAAACCATCATCAGCATAACCTATCAGAGAGCACAGAGGAGGCAAGGGAACATATAATAAATCATCAAAACTTATATTCCACAAGTGCGGCGATAGTACTGATCCTTGAGGGCAGCCGCGCGTTAAGTTTTTGAAATGTGTGTAATGGCCGAGTTGGGAATTTTGTTACGCCGATGCAAAAATACGAGTAAATTAAATAATATAGCCGGCTGAATATTGAGAGTAAATTAGGAGAGAATAAGTTGCTCAAACAACAGTTACAATGACAAATAAAGGCACCTCTTTCACTTGCGTTTACAGCAAAAAAAAAAACATAATAAAAGAGCAAACTTGATGTGATTTACTGTAATCATAGTCAACATTTTATTTTGAAGTGCACAAACTTTATAATTTCTGTTCAAAAATTTTAAATCGAAGTAGTACATACCCATTTCCTTCGGACAATTGTACTCGACTTCTGCTAGAGCGTCCTTCATTGTTGGCCAATTGGGGTTTCTCCAAGAGCTTTCTAGGATTAAGAATTGATCTTTAACGTTTCTCGTCAATCCAAGATCTAAAAGTGAGTCCCACTGATTTAATTCCTTTGCACATTTAACCCAATGGTTTGTCCAAAGCGTGCATTCTTTATGCATAGTGTAGGACGATGGATTTGCGGCGTATTCTTGCTTCAATTTTCCCATCGCTATATCGTACGCAGCCTAAAACATTAAAATGAATTATAAACACTGCCAATTAAAAAATATATTTATAACTATAATATATTAAAAAAATTACCTGTGCTTGTTCAAAGAAACCTTGTTGCTCGTAAGCAATCGCAACATTCGTCTCTCTGTATCGCGCGTGTTTCTGCCACAATCCAGACCACATATCTTCTTCTTGAAGTAATTCATACATGTCGCTTAAAGAGTCTAAAACTTCCTACGAAACAAATAAAATATTTAATGTACTTGCTTACCTATAACGTATAAAATATTGGTTTAATGTACTTACATAAAAAAGTAATAACAAAGAATGTAACTTACAGTGGGCGTGGTAGTTTCAGCGTCGTAATCATAAATCTCTAAAGCATCACGATTCGTGCGATTGCTGGCTTGATCAATAGCCATCTGCTCTAAATTGAGAGTCATCCGGTGCCAAAGGTTGTGGGTCTTTCCGAGATATTTCATCATGGGACTGTAAGAAATTCAAACAGGCATTAAAACCACTTAATAATTGATTACTTAATTCGCAAAAAATACGTGTTTAAAGTTTTAAGCTTACGGTTTAATTGCCACGGGTGGGTTACACCTAGCCAGCGCTTCGATGAATGTATTGAGCGCGCTTGACGGCTGATCTCTCTGTATGACGTGCACTCCAGATATTATGAACGGAACTATTTCGTTCATTACCGTCTGAAATTGTATCAACTAGTTAAAAACATAAATTACACATACATACAAATATATTTAAAATGGTATTTAGTAACATGAACAAAAAAATATTAGCACATAATATTAGTAGAAAAAACATAATATTAGATAGAGCGAGAAGACGATGATAACCCCAGGTAAATTCTAGAACACTCACTCCCAGCTGTCGTTCATCAAACGCCGACCACAGTCGCGGGAAAAGCCGCAGCCAAGTATGATGCGCTAACGCGTCGTCCATATGCGCGAGTTGCGCCGCCGCCACCACTAACTGTTCTGTGCGCACGCGCCGCGCAAGTTCCAGGAACTCGGACTGCTTCGCCACTATCTGGTTTAGGGAATTTTGCCTGTGAACCAAAAATTTTATGTTTATATATGTTTACTGAAACTCATAATTTTAATTCTCAGTTCTGTAGAATAAGTAATTAAAAAAAAATTAACACTATGACTAGAGATTTCTTTAATTTGCAAATATTGCTTAGTTATCTAATTCAATAATGTATTGAGCTATAAAATTGTAATCATAACAATGTTTCTAATTTAATTAAAGATTAAAACGAAAGTAATTGTTAAAAATGTTTATATTTCACCTACCGATTTGGCACATTCTTGGTTAAATCATCTTTTTGGTTAGAGCTAGAATCTAGGTCCATGTCTAAAACGTCTTCTTTCTCGGGATCAAGCGAGTCGTTAAATCCCTCAATCGCTTCCTCTTTGACGCTGCTAAATATCATAAAGGATTTTCTCTCCTCGCTATCCGCAAGGTTTATAACGGATGTTATATTAGGCAACAGATATTTTGTGTTCGATAGCCGAATTTGGGTGCCTGTAAGAATGTAAATTACATTTAAAGTTTAATGATCATTATATTAATACTTTTATAAGTGAATTAAGCACTTATTTATACATTGCAGGGCAGTGAGCTCCATGGCCTAGTGGGTGGACCGTTTGATTTGCACTGGAGAGAGTGAAGTCCCAGGTTTGGCGTGTACTAATGAGACTTTTTCAGATCTCAAGTACATTATACGAACGGTGAAGGAAAACATCGTGAGAAAAACACATGGTTAGCCCCAGACGTATTGACCAGTCATTCCTCTGGACAAGGCTGACTGTGTCGTGAGAATGTCGTATGTCCTTGGGCAACCATACGACATTATAGTATTTCAAGAGTGGTTACTTTTTTACTACTTTGCTCGGAGAATATTTACAGATAAATCAGAATTTATACAGAAAAAAAGAACGAATTTATACAGATAAATCATCCCATAACAGATGAAAAGGCCTAAGTTTTTTTCTACATTGCAGTGTAAAGTACTCATTGAAGAATAACTTACTTGACACACAAGTCACAAGCAGCAATTCTAAACATTGCTTGATCCAGAAGTGTTGACCAATATGTTCCCAGTTCTGTGAGCATATTATGTATAAGAGTCGGTCAAAAATACGTCTGCGCACACTTTGGTCGTACACCTCGAAGAATTTTGCTCGTATTTGTGGCTGAGGACATCTCAAGCCAGCAAGGAATGCTGGTTCTAGCTTCATTGATAGTTCCGTCATTTTTAAATTTTCATCTCTGGTAACAATTAAAATTAAAAATATTTTAAATCGATTATTATTGTTTTAAACACTTACGGATTGTTTCGCGGTGCACTTTTCTTTTTCCCGACGTTTCGGCTACTTTCCAGCAGCCGTGGTCACGGGAGGACTGAGGTGTCAATTGTCCTATTTGTTGAAGTTGTTCAAACTACCCGAAGATTCTTCAATTATTATTTGTGTTCCGATCCACTCAAAACATACTAACAGTATCTTGAAGCCGCGGTCACCACGGCTTCAAGATACTGTTAGTATGTTTAGTCTCAGTCCTCCCGTGACCACGGCTGCTGAAAAGTAGCCGAAACGTCGGGAAAAAGAAAAGTGCACCGCGAAACAATCCGTAAGTGTTTAAAACAATGAACAATATTCGCGTAAACCTAAGAAATCGATTATTATTATCAAGCTAAAATATCATTGAATGCTTTTTTTCTCTTTTATTTAAAAAAGTACGTGCCTTCTAATTTCATTATTATTAAGTGTATTACAATACCTGTAAACATAGTTGATGAGGTCCAGGAAGTGTGCATTCAGCTCCAAGTCATCGGGGAATCGTTTTTCAACGTATTGCATGAGTTTTACAAGCAGTATGGACTTCTCACGCAAAGATGGCGCGGCCGCCGGCGCTGCGCCTTTGTACTTTACCCACTCCTCCACCATACGAGTTATCGCTTTCATCACCTTCAAATGTACATTTTTATTTTATTTATTGCTTGTTTAGTACATATGAGATAAACTTCAAGAATAATACAAAAAATGTGAACTAAATATTTGATTTTACCTTAGCATCATTCGTCTTCTCTATGAGACCCACTAATATCGATCCAATAAACGTTTTCCTAGTCTCGCCAGGCATCACTGAAACTCTTGCTTTTAGGAGATCCAACGCTAGTATCTAAACAAGATTTAGATAATGTTTCAATATCTACCCCCTTACTAATAAAAATATTTACATAACGCATTAGCTATACAATGTCGCTGTCTTTGTCTCATACGTTATAAAAGCTACTTGACAGGCAAAACAGCAACATTAAATAGCTTAATCGATGTGTAAATATGTTTATTAATAAGGAGTATATTTAAACAATATGCGTAATGACTGAATACTTTAACTATAAGGAAGTAGAAACCACCAATGTCACATGAGACTATTAGTCGTTAGTATACGCAAACAATTTATAGGAAAGTTTTGTCTTACTAATTAGTACCGTCTGGTAAATATAAAAGTGTGTATGTACAACTCCATAAACGTCAGTACTCACCAGCAAGTCCGAGGTCGTGGCATCTGGGTTAGGCGCCACATGGTCTCTGGCCATACGCTGCAGCACGCGCATAAGCGGCAGCAGCAGGCGGTCCACGTACCCTGGGCTGGAGGCGCAGCATGCTTTCAGCATCATGAGTGGGCCTAACAGACCTCCCGCTCCGCCGCCCGCCGCGCTCTTCTCGTATGTCGCCAACCCCTCAAAGGCGTATTTGCTGACGCATGCGTACAGCGTTTCTAATTCCTCATACTAATGGAAAATTGTATTTATAGTTATTCTCGCAAAACAAGTACACGTGATTCAAATAAAGTTAAAACTTAGACACAAAAAAAATTCACAACTACTTAAGAAAAGTATTTGTGACATTTTATAACAATAATATCTGCTGCCAGATGAACCTTCAAGTTATTGAAATTTTTACTTTTATTTCACTTTACACACTTGATAAAAAAAAAACAATAGCAAAAGTGTAATAATTATACCTTAGAAGATTGCGCTGCGCCACTCGGCTCTGTAGGGAACAGCGCCGTCAACTTGGCAAGCAGGTTATGCGTAAGTCGCACGATCTTCGCATTAGTTGACGCGACGCACGCAGCTAACCCTCTCTGTAATGGCTTGAGCGCAGCCAGTACTTGGTCGCGCCGCAGCACACCCAGTAGGAACACGACCAACTCAAGAGCCGTGCACGCGTTCGCGCATGCCGCCGCCGAACTGTCCGCACTTGAGAACACCTGAAAAATATACATTATATTGCCTTTACTAAAGCACATCACCTTTAAAGATAGAAACATGAGATCATCTAATTATTTTTACAAACCGTGTCCAAACCACCTTTTTAGGGCCTTGTTCAAATTATTTACAATATTTATTTCAATTGTGATTTTATACACTATATATGAGTGCCAATGCTAAAACGACTGTCAAAGGCATTTCAAGGGGGGGCAATTGAAGGATTTCAAGGATCTCGGATACCCTTTATCCAAAAACCCACACTAGTGAACCCTTCAAAAGCTCGGAGCTATGCAATAAGGGTATCACATCAAATGACCAAACAGATGAAAATAAAACTTTGTTTTACAGAGCAACGTATTGTTTAATTTATCGTCATAAATTGAAAAGATGACAAAAAGACTTACGGCCGTTCTCAATAACCTATCTATCCGTAATCCTTGCTACTAAAGATAGTCAATCTTTGCTTTTGTCTTTACTCGCATTTCCTACCGAAACTGCTCATCTATCGGCGGGAGAACGGATAGCCTCCTAGAGATAGGGATACTCATATAAATCTTAGCTAACTGCATTTCAATTTGAGTTTCAACTTACTCTCCGAAAGGCGGAGCTTACTCTAATAACGTCATTTGCTTATCTGTCAATGTCAGCCGATAACAAAACGGAGAACCTAGTTTTGCCGAGGATATCAATGTGTGACGTTGTTGTTTTTGTATTTCCTCCTTATTTTTGTGTTATTTCGGTTGTTAATTCTACTAATAATTTAAATGTTAATGTATGTGTGGATGGATGGATGTTTATTACTCTTTCACGTAAAAACTACTGTACGGATTTCGATGAAATTTGGTATGGTAGTAGTTTAGGCTATGGATTAAAACACAGGCTACTTTAAAACTTTACGAACTTTTTATTCCGAAATAGTAAAGTATTCCCGTGGGATACTCGATATTATGTTTACGCGGGCGGAGCCGCGGGAAACAGCTAGTGTGTAACATTACTAGAATATTAACTATTAATTAATATGTTTAACCTGCACAAGTGTGGGCAAGTGGTGCGTACAACTTCAAAAAGCGCGCTATTTTATGTTCCCTTTAAAACTCCCTAGGAAGTTTTAGTAAAGCGTCTACCACTTTACTGATTCGACTGACTTGACTTATTGACTGCATTGATGACTTATTTGGACTTTATATAGATATAAAGCCACTTTTTGATGATTAAATTTCACTATTAATTCACGATAAATTTTAAAAATATTTGTTCAGGTATGTTGTTTAGCGATAAACATTACAAATAAAAATATTTTATCCATTTTGGTGTCACATGCATATACCCTATTGTAAATAAATATATAATTGTTTAAAACACGAATTGTTATGTAGTTAGCAACGAATGAAAGGTTTCAAGAGGCTTGTATAGGCGAGAGGGAAGGATACTCTCCTTCGTTGGACAAGAATAAATATGTCCTACTTTTGATTGTGAAACGCAAGTTAAAAATAAACAAGAGCGTAATGTTTAACGGGGATAGCTATCTTATTGAAAACGGCCGTTATTGTTTTATATCTATATGCTGTAGCTTTTACAAAGTTCGAATTCAACTCACCTTATCAAGCCAGGCCAACTTAGGGTCGCACAGATGCGGCCACACATCGGGCTTGAGCGCGGCCTTGAGCAGCAGCACGCAGCGGCGCGACAGCTGCTCGCCCGGCGAGCCCGCGCCTAACGCCGCTCCCGCTGCCGCCGTCGCCGCCGCCGCCGCCGCCGCCGCGCCCACTGTGCCCTCGTTCACCTGTGTTCCGATATTCAGGTTGAGTTTGCCGGCTTTCATAACGTAAATAACTACCCTTATTTTACACCATCGGGTGGTAAATTCTATTACACCCTGAATCACGTACCTAATAAAATGCATTTAATCTCAATTTTCATCATAATCGGCGCTGATTTAAAAAAATTCCACACAAACTTTCAACAACCCTTATTTCACCCTTTTTAGTGTGGAATTTTTCAAAATCTCTTCTTAGTGCGCGTCTATACTGTAAATTAAAACTGTCAAAATTTCACGTTTCCACCATTAGCGGTTACGGTTGTGCGAGCGTCTATATGACAGTCAGTGAGGACATCTCCTTTTATATATGTCGTAAGACAATTGAAAAAATAGGCTGAAAATCTTGGAATCATTGCCAAGAGCTGGATTATCTTCTTAACCATTTTCACTATCTTCGCAAAACACCCCCTGTACTAGGAGAATATCGAAAAGTTTGACATCAAACAAATTCTCGCTAGTTATATCATAATCTTACGGTATTTACAATTTTATGTCGACCACAGGGCGACATCTAATACTACTAAATATATAAAAATATTATAATATACAATATATTATATAAAAAACTTAAATATTTATAACATGAAAGATATTCATCTTTTATTCGGTGGGTGGTACCCGGATTCGTTGACTTGATAGTTTCCTATAAATCTTATAAGTAACAGACCTGACAAGCGAGTCGCAGCAGCAGATTCACGACCACGTCCACATGCTGTCTCTCCAGCGGTTTAGCGGCGTCGGGCTCGAGGCGCGCGGTGCTGGCCTGCGGACTGGCCCAGCCCGTGTTCAGCGCCTTGCGGGACTCACTGCCGCTCTCCTCTGATGATATACGCTTGATCGCACCGCTCGGTGACGTTGACACCTACACAAAATATTATTAGACGTTATAGAAGCTTTCAAAAGTAAATGATAACGCTGTTTGAATACAATAATTATTATTTGAAAAAATGCATGGGTAAATTATACAACAAAACTAACCCAACTCTGCTAACAATATATTACAAGGTTGTATCACAGATAAAAACTCACAATAGAGTCCTCGGGCGTGTAATCCCGTATCCTCTGCAGGTCCCACTTGAGCGCCACCTCGGCTAGGTCGACGGCCAGCCGGCGGTGCTCAAGCGAGGCGGTGCCGGAGAAGCCAAGCCGCTGCATCGCCGCCACCATGTGCCCCACCAGCGCGTGGCGCACCGGGTAGTATACCTACGAGTTAGAATAAAGAAATTGGCACCATTTTATTGACAAAAGGAGATAGAGAATACACATGCATTACGCATTAGGTATTTAAAATCACTTGAAACTGTCTTGCAGTAAAGCTTTCATGTATATCTACAGACAGTCGATACACTAGTTTTGATTTATCATATACAGGGTTATAGGGTTATATATTATCTACGTTTAAACATCTACTTTACAAGGTATAAATGGAAAATTGGTTTCATTGAAGAAAATAACGAAAATGATGGAAGCTACACCCCCTTTAAGGATCAACATCGACTTACTCAATAACCATGTATATTTAAAAACTAGCTTTTTCCCGCGGCTCCGCCCGCATAAATATATTATCGGGTATCCCGCGGGAAAACAGTACTTTTTCGGGATAAATAGTAGCCTGTTTTAATCCAGAGCCTAACTAAAACTACTACCACACCAAATTTCATCGAAATCCGTTCGGTAGTTTTTGCGTGAAAGAGTAACAAACACCCATCCATCCAGCCTCACAAACTTTCACATTTATAATATTAGTAGGATTCGCATTAATATCGAGCCACGCCACTTAACTGCATGTGAGTCATTACGCAAACTGTCGCTTAATCATAAGATGCCATAAATCGTAAAAGAATTAAATATCTTTAAAACGAATTGATGTATCGAAATAATTATTTCACGAGTATCCATTACTTTCAACGCAGTATACAGACAGCTAACATTTGAAATTTGTGAACATTCAAAATATCTTCTAGTGGTAATACTTATTAAAAAGTACCTATTTTTGTACTTAAATTATACGTTAAAACTATGAAAACCTTGTAACCAAACCAACCTTGTAATGGCGCACAACTAGCTGCAGAATATGGAACAGCTGTTGTACAGAGTGACCGTCCTCGACTATGATCTTCTTGGTCCAGTGTGTGAGCATAGTGTTGCCGTCCTCCATGCGCTGCGGCATGGCGGGCGTGAGTATCTCCAGCGCCGCGCGCACGACCGAGCGCGCTTCGACCGCGTGCGCCTTCAGCAAGCTATGGAACACTGGAACAACACATATTTTTACTAGATATTTTATAATTTTTAAGCTTATTTTGTTAATAATCATAAGGGTAACTAAATAACACATTGATTTATGTTTACGCATATATTACATTGAAAAATAAAATGTTTAATATTTTGTACAGGTGGACTGAGTAATCCATGACTACGATTGCTGTCAAGTCCGTAAAAGTAGTTAAATTTGCAAAAATAAATAGGTTAAAAGTAAGGCATAGATTTTAAAACAGATATAGTTCATACCTTGTAAAACGATTCGTTTGTGAATTGCGAATTTCGCTATAATATGACTCAGCAGGAGATGACCATGGTACCTGACAAACAATCACCAATATTTTAATATCATTTTAATCTGCATTTGTATACAGTCGTTTAGTCTAGTTTTAGTTTTTCACTTCACCCGACTTCACCAAACTTTTTTAAACGCACTTAAGGCTAAACCCTGATTCGATCTCTCTCTCATTTAATTTTGAACGGGGCAGACAAATCGAAAAACGTTGTTCAGCCGTTAAACGTCGTTTTAATACGTCAGTGAAATTGGGGCTTAGGGTACCTGGTAGCAGGATCCACATAGTTCTTGGCGAGCAGGCAGGGCCAGGCGAAGGTCATAAGGCGGCGCAGTTTGTTGCCCTGCTTCTTGTTGTTGGCGTCGTGGATATGTGCCGACGCCTGCTCTAGCAACAGACACGCGAACTGCAGCAGTGCTATTCGCACCGCGTCCGAACATGCGAAGGGATTCTCTGGATCTATTACCTAGGTCAAAAAAAAACATTCGCAAATGATAATCCAAATAGAAAATAAGAAGTTGTATAATAAATACTTCAATATTTTGAGCTGTAAATACTAAATTTGAAATAGAGACTTACGTTATTTATAAAGACTGAAACCACATTATCCGGATTGTCTTGATACGGAGCGGGAGGACCGCCCACGATCTTCTGACCTTTCTCGAAGCTCACGGCGAAGCACGGTATCAATATCATCTGCAGAACTTTAGCTTTGAGGTCCTGCGACATGTCGTCACTCTGGAAATGCTCCACGAAACGGAAGAAGGCTTGCCGCTTCCACTCTACTGTGTAGTTTTGGGCTACGGTATTTTCCAGAAAATCGCGAAGGAACTAAAAATTATAAGAAAATTAATGAGTACTTATAAAAATATTGTTTACAGTTCACACGCGATACATGTAGAAGGTTTTAAAATATGAATTATATCGCATTCTCTAACATTTTATATGTGTTTCTTTTTACTGTCGGTCTTTGTTTGAATCTAGTTTCGAATCGCGACTTTATTAAAAGAAGAATCCTTACCTGGAAATCCGGTATGAAACGATCACACAAAGCTCGTAACAATTGGAACAGAAGGTCGATACTGTTAGGATGATGACAGAAATATTGTAGCAAAATCTTCACTATCAGCTTCGGCTCTTTCCAATGTGTGCAATCTACATTTTCTACTTTCTTATGTATTTCCTGAAATAAACACACACATAAAAGTCTTCGTAAAAAAAGTTTTTATGTAAAGAAAAAAAGCAAAATAAGTGCAAATCTCTATTCATAAAAAAGATACATGGTTAAGTTTTTATAATTAAAGTGAATACAACTTTGAACATAAGCCATTACATTCCGAACAACACCATCACTCACATGGTAGCGGTCGCTACACCATATACGCTGCAACAGCTCAACCAGGTCATGTTGCGCCGACAGCCACTCGGGGTCAAATTTGACCAGCAGCGATACCAAACGCACCGCCTGGTATGTAAGTTCTGGACGGTCAGCCGCTAGTAACTGTAGTAGGCGGGGTCGTTTGGCCCCCCGTAATGCCTCACGGAACGCACCACCGCTGTCAGGGTGCTTGACCAAGTAGACAAGGAAGCGACTCCATTGTGGGTCTTTCATGTTATTGTCACTCATCACCAGTTCTAGAGTCTCCTTGGGGTATCTGGCAAATAATAAGGATCGTATTTAAGTGAGGAATATATGAGTAGGTATCTTTATGTGACATATGTAATCATAATGCACCCCGTACGTCAAAATGAGCTCGTAAATAGATGCAAAAAGAGTGTTTATATACTTCGATTTATAATCTCAGTTTGTAAAATAAAAATTTTATGCACTTTACCTCTCTTTGCTAGTTAGTAGATACATGGTAAAGACTAATGATTTTTGACCGTCATTTTACTGATTGTTGATATTATAAAGCAGAGTTTAGTTGGGTTACTGGCTAATATAATATCGCTAATATTACCTCAGTAAAAATTTGACAAGTGGCTCCCTGAACGGCGAGCCGGCTTCGATCATCAGCGACTTCTCAGTGTGGAATATGAGCCGGCACAGAACGTCGATGAAACGCGGCGACGCGGCCGGTATTTGATGGAAGATGCCAATCAGTATTATTATCTTCTGCTCATTTTCCATATTCTTGGATACACTCTGAAGGAAATTTCCCCCTAAAAAGGAAAAAAAAATATCCATCAGTAATACAATATACATATTGTCTTGTTTTGACATCATTAAATTATTTAAAAGGAATTTATTACTAACCTCTATTCGTTTGTATAGAATAATCTAGAAGTTTCTTTAGCAACTGAAGTAGTTGCTCGCAAAGTTTTTCACTAAACGTAGACGGGAACAGTTGTGTGAGGTAGGACAGGCGTTTTGCGCCGTTCACACTCAAGTTTCGGTGGTCTCCCAGAGTTAGCAGTAGGGGTCGCATTACAGGATGGACCATCTCCATATCGATTTGGAATCCAGATAGGAACTTTTGCATGCACTCAAATCCAGCCTAAGACGACAAAAATATATTATAGTATTCATTTTTTATAAAATATATACTGAATGAACAACAATGTAACATTTGAGAACTTTACCTGTTGTAGCTCTTGGTCATTTTTCTCCAGCGATTTATACAGGACTTGGAATATCTTTTCCCTGCAGTGCTTCTCCTGTATGTAATGGCAAGCGGCTAGGGCCTTTAGAGCTGACGCGCGTAGAGGTACCAAGTTGACTCCCTTATAGCATGGCAGTTTTCCCAGCATAGAATCTTCAGCTTCACATAATGAAAGTAGCTCACGGAAGAACACTTTGTGCTCATTTACATTAAGATCTACAGTAAGAAAAAACATGTAGCTAGTTAAGTCACTACTCACTTGTTATTGTAAAGTTTAAATAAAATATAAGCCAAATAGAGAAACGAAAGCTTTACCGATTGTGAATAGTCTTGGCTTCAAAGTAGTACAGAATGTAGTTCCATCCATAAGTCCCATTTGCGCATTGGCCGGCTGATGACGTAACAAATGTTTTTTAGGTGGAATAATGTCCGCCAAGACATCGCGGTGTGGGTCCATAACATCCGTTATTGTCTTTCCTTGCAAATTTGCGATCAGTTCTAAGGATTTCATAGCCTATAACAACGGAAAGAGGTGTCATTACTTAGACCACCACTAAAAATGTATATACCACTTATTTCACTAATGTAAAAATCCATGCGTCTATCTATTGTTACATGACAGTAATAAATAGAGGCAAAATCTTCTGACGAATAAAATATAGATCATTGTACTTAAGTCGTGAAAGTTGCGAACTAATATAAACAAAAAGTGTTTTACCTGCTGTCGAACCAGCAGATGCGGGCTTGTGACCTGAAGTACGAGTTCTTGAAGCACGTCGTGTAGGGCGCGCGCTTTGGCCACCGCCACCTCTCCCTCCGGCTCAACGTTTTGGCCACCCGGGCCCATCACACACACCCGCACTAGTCGTTCTAAGTTAATAGTCGCCATATCAATCGCCCCCGAAGATACCTCCCCCGTCAAATCCATCATCACAAATAACACCGCCTTCAAAAACGTAAAAACATGCTTGTACACCCATTCCGGAGCCATTTTCTCGAACATAAACTTGACAGCGATGCATCCACCCAACTTCGCGTACCAGGCGCGCTCGTAGCACAAGGCTGACATTCTCTCCGCCAAATATTCCATCAGTGGTAGACGGCACGCTCGCTCCTTGCTGTTTAATACTGTGGCGGCAGTCTCTATCATCAATACTAGAGCCAAATGTCCGGGTTTACATAGCTCCTTCTCTTCGTGGCCCATCACGACTGCAATAGCGTCGACTATTACCAACGCGTCGAGACCCTCTTTCGGTCCACCGGATCCGGCAAACGGTCCCGCTTGTTGAGCAATAGCGACTAAGGTGTAATGCCTTACGAGGGATACCATCGTCGGAAGTACATGGTGTCTCAATTCTTTGATAGCAGCAGCGACGAACATTCCCGTCAGTGCGGTTTGATGCGTATTCCTAACGATGGCATTACTGCATTTGTAGTACGGTCCGTTCTGTGGAGGAATAGGACCGTCTACGAAACTAGGATGATTGAAAAGTTTTTGCAAAGTCGATTTGTCATCGTCCAAGTTGAGGGATGCTGCTAAGTAGCAGCGAAGCACTTCCCAGCATTGACGCCTATAAAACGGATCCGTAGTACTCGATTTTAATGCCGTGAAAGCTGTGTCAATAACTTTGTCCACCTCGAAGTCGATCGGCTTCGGTTGGTCTTGGAAGTATGCTTGAATGGCCGGTGGTGGCGCGTCTGTTTCGCGATATTCCAAACGCTGCGGTTCGATCATCATTTTTCGATTGCCACCACCGAACTTTCCGAGAACTCTAAACGCAATCCTAGCAACTTCGTTGTTTTGCAGTGTCCTCCACAGGGCTTGCATTAAATCTGCCCTGACAGGTTGAATATGTTCATATAAGAAATCAGGTTGTAAATTGTCCACACAAAGCTCTAGTGTTCTAAGACCTTGCGATATCAAGGTATGGGAACCGTTTAAAGCCGACACTAAGGGGTCCATGAGCATGGGCAGGTAAGGAAGGAGACTACTAAGCCTCACTGGAACAGTCAAGCACAATTCTACAAAGAGATCTTTCATGTGCTGCTTATGTAATCCACTTTGAAGTCTATTCAGACCCTCCAGTAAATTAGGCAGAAGTGGCAAAAATTCTTGGTAAAGTAGATCATGACTGCCTCCACCGATCGAACGGAATAGTGCCCTGAGTAGCAGGAAGTAATTGTAAGGCTCTTTAGCCGTCATGGCATAATCCATCGCTTTGTTGACAATACTGTGCAAGTGAGGTCTCAACATCTGTTCATTGTCAGTTGGAAATAGACTAACGGAACCAAAAACTAGTTTAAAGAGTCTCAAGTAAAGGTTCGATCTCTCTATATTCGTGCCCATCTCTTCCATTCTTTTAAGAAGGTACTCAACCAAAACCGTAGCGAATATAGGCGAAGTCGCGGGATTGGATAAAAACGTATTCGCAATTATTTGTAAAGTGGGATTCTTATTGATCCTTTCCACCATATGGGATATAGTCGCAGTGAAGATCTCTTGAAACGTTTGGGGATTCATCATAGAAAACTGAAAATAAAGGAATTGGTGTTTCATATTGAAATACAGGGTTATAGGTTAAGTTCATGTTGATCCTTTAAGGGGTTGCAGTTTCCATCATTTTCAATATTTTCTTCAAAGAAATCCATTTTCCAAAATTAATATTTTTTTTTAATTAAGATTTGGACTTTTTAAGTTAAAAAAAATTACGATTAGATTTTTTTATTTTTCATACTTCTACTACGACTTAGTTTTCATGGTTAGCGGCATTAAATAATCAACCTATAACTCTGTAGATAAATAAGAAGAGAACACACATATTATTTGCTATAAAATACGAATATCTATGTAATATAACAAGATCCAGTTTTTTTATATCTTTAGGTAGGTAATTGAAACTCACCACGCCGCTGAAATGTTCCAGAACCTCTTTCTCCTCCTTAGACCGTACGAGCGGCTGTGCGGGCGGGTGTGGCGCGTGCGGTGTGTGCGGCGCGGGGGGCGGGGCCGCGCGCGCGCCCGCCAGCGTGTATATGTCGAGGGACTGTAGGCCCCAGCGCACCAGACGTATGAATACTAGAGTCTCGTGTGCGCTGAATTGTTTTTGTCCGGTAAGAGCCGGCGTGGTGGCGCCCTCTGTAGTTGTCGTGGCCTGCTAAAGATAAAGAATACATGTATGCAATAGTTTTGTCTGATTTATTAAATTAAATAATGCGTTATTTTATTTATATCACATCATACATAATAAAAACAAAATTAAAAACTTTAAGTAACCCCCGACACAAAAAAACTATAATAAGTAATAAATAAATTTATATTTTAGCCTTTCAATATTTTTAAAGGATCTTTTTAAGTGCGTCGCTGAGTCGGGGGACCGCGGTATGAAGGAGTTTTTTATTTAGCTTACGTATTTAAGCTAATAGAGAATATGCAGGTACCAGTTTTAAATATTTTATAGACCTAGATCAAAAAGTTATACCCATAATAAATATTTATTACGAAAATTTCTGTTCTCTATCGTTAAAGCTAAGATCATCACACTACGGTCCCCCGACTCGGCGACGCGCATATTAAAAAGATCCTTTAAAAATAATGAAAGGCTAAAATATAAATTTATTTATTTACTTATTATAGTTTTTTGTGTCGCGGGTTACTTCAATATTTTAAATTTTGTTTATATTTCATACTTTTTTAATTAATTTAATTACAACCTTCTAACTGGTCTCTACGAAGTTCATTCCATTTGAAATTCTGATTATAAGTACTCATGCTACAATTGACTACTTGACCGTAAGTGGAAGGTTCCTTGGACTATAGATACAACAACTACATATACAAATTATATTTTTTCCAGCACTTAAAGCATCTACCACACATCCTATTCATTAGAGCCTTTTCAATGAGCCGAAACACGAAACGGCTGCTGTATTCCCAACATGATGCAGAAATCCCAACAAGTTCAGTAACTGAACTTGTTGGGATTTCTGCATATTCCAAGTAATGCTGCATCATCAGGTGCAAATGAACACTATTTATCTATGTCCTATTCATTGAGATCACTAAAATGAGCCCAAACGCGATACCTCTGCTGTAAGTTTGTGAAGAGTTGGGTATCCTACAGATTCCAGGTGATGCTGCAGCATCAGTTTAACATTGCCAAGTGTAGGCAATATTGTTAAAGTGCCAGGATACGATATATTGAACTAATCAAACCAGTGGAAGTTGCTTACAACCTTTCATCAACTAGATAACCACCGTATTGTCAGACAGTGAGTGAGCTGATGATGATGAATTTTAGCTAAAAACACTCTCAATCATATCAAATTACATACAAAAAAAAACCGCATCGGATCGCATAAATCGGACCTTTCGTTTAGGAGCTACGATGCCACGGACAGACAGACAGACACAGACAGACAGACACATCAAACTTATAACATCCCTCTGTTTTGTCGGTGGTTAACTTACTTTGCATGACGCGCATCCCCATGTTATGGTTTTCACTCCACACACCAGAGTTTTGACAAGAGTTCTGTAGTCGCCGACATTGAGGTTCCCAACTTGAGACGTCGGGAAACCGATCTTCGACTTTTCCTCAGGTTTATTGATTCCGTCCAGGAATTCTGTGCTGGGTTTCTCCTCCTCCAGTTTGATCTCAGCAGTAGATGTAGTGGACGTGCAAGGCGCGGGTGTTGTTGGAGTGCTTGGGTTGTTTGGGGTCCCATTCGCGCTATTTGGCGTTGGCGATGGTGTGTTTTGTTTACTGCTGAAAAATGCACTTGTAGTTATAGACTCTAATTTAATTTAAAAGACTTTAACTTAGTTACTTACTTATTTACTTTAACTCATTTAAAATATTCAATATATTTTTACATTATATGTAAAATCCATCTGTTTTTTTTTTTTGTAAATATCTTTAAAATTTACCATTTAGCCATGAGTGCCGGCAGCTGCAGCTTGGAAATGGTCTTGAACTTGAGAACGAAGACCTCCAGTATGCGCATCAACAACTGCCTGCCCTGCGGCTGCGCGCCCGCCGCGCCCTCGCTCTCCGACCGCTGACGGATACAGTCCACCAGGTTGAGGAGCAACTTGCACGACATTGTCTGAATACTAGACACGAAAAAAAATAAGGTAAAGTCACACCACCATCGGACACATATTTTGGTGTGTTTTTTAATGAATGCAAGTAGGATATTACAGAACAGTATGTGAAGAGATAGCAAAATTGAACATTGTGTCATCTCTTTTATTCATAAGTAATGACCATATGACATGCAAAGCAATAATGTTGAAAATATGTACTTTTATAAAATACATATTTTCAACATTATTTTACACATTGCTAAACAATGTTTTATAAAGTTATTTAACTGCTGTGTGAGAGCACTTTTATTAACCAACTTCCAAGAAAGGAGGCGGTTATACGGTCGGCTTTGTATATATACAGGGTTACAGGAAAAGTCGACGTAGATCCGTTAAGGGCGTGTAGTTTGCATCGTTTCTAACTGATTTGGCTGTGAAACACCCCATCCTAAACCTAACCGTTTTCGAGACATTCGACTTTAATTTTTTTTTCATAAATTTGCCGAATTTTTTGAAATTTGATTGTATAATATGAAATTTAGTAGTCAAAATCGCATCATTTTTTGCTTTTTACAACAAGGACAAGATACCTTATGACTTAAATAACCAAAATTGTAAGTAAATTAACTTAACAGGTCGTACTAAGACATTGAAAGTTAAAAAAAGTAATATTTATTTATTAAGTTTATTTTTCTTTAAAGGATATCCAAAAAAAATATTATGAAAGATGTTCTGCAGATCTACTTTAAAATATCTACGTTTCATCAGCTATCCAACAAAGTATCACAATCAAGGGTTTTGTCAAAAATCATAGAAAAAACACTTAGTTAAAAGCACCCAGGTAGCAATTCTCGGTCCCTTGCCTATTGTCCTTTGAGTTGGTTCGGGGCGTGCAAGCGAGACAAATTACGATTTATGCAGGTATAAGTGAGAAAGATAATGTGCCGATGCCGAAGGAGATTGGGAATGGGAATACAACATGCCCTATTGTTTGTGTTTGGTTGTTAGTCTGCTTATGTGATTCGTCCATGGTAGATGCGTTATCGTTTTGCTTTCTGTTTTCTGTTCGACTTGGCTGTGTTTCTGGACTGTTTCTTCCGATTTGTGACTATTGTGCTTGTTTACTGGACTCTGATTTTGCTTGTGATACGGAACTGTTGACTATGACGACCTACACGAACCAGGAATATGCAGATATGCTAGTTTGCTACGGATACTGCAATTGTGTGTCCGCGCAAGCTCGTAACGAGTACATAAGACGCTATCCCGGCCGTCGAGTACCGGATGTGAGAGTTTTTGAAGGACTCTATCAAAGGCTTTGAGCTTGGCTCCGTATCGAGACGACGGACAGATTTAGGAAGGCCACATGTTATTGATGATGACGAAGAACAGGACAACGAAATAGTGCAACGATTCCGATTGAATCCAACCACCTCTACAAATATTGTTGCCGCTCAACTGGGAGTCTCGCAATGGAAAGTGTGGTATAACGTTCACACTGCGGGCCTATACCCATACCACTACACGCCTGTACAGGACATTGAACAAGATGATCCCGTAAGACGATTGGGTTTCTGCCGATTCATGTTGAATGGAGATGTAGAAGACCCGACTTTTTTAAAAAAAATCTTGTGGACGGATGAGTCAAAGTTTGACAAAGACGGAATCACAAACTACCATAACGTCCATTATTGGGCCCCGAAAGAACAGGGAAATCCAAACAAGAAGAGGGTTAAGGGATCACAACGCCGATTCAGCTTGAACGTGTGGATGGGTATCATTTCCAATCATTTGATTGGCCCATATTTTCTCCCTGATAATTTAAATGGGGAATTTTAAGAAAATTTCCTGAGAGCAGACCTCAATGATTTACTAGAAGATTTGCCACTCACTCTGCGCCGAGACATGTGGTTCCAACATGATGGCTGCCCTGAGCATTACAGGAGAGGTGTCAGAGAATGGTTGGATAGAAATTACCAGAACAAATGGATTGGGCGAGGTGGGCCTATACCCTGGCCACCGAGAAGTCCGGACCTAACCCCCATGGATTTTTATGTATGGGGGCACATGAAGAGTCTGGTATACAGTGAGCCCAACCCGATATCATCTGTACAAGAATTGAGAACTAGAATAATTAACGCGGCGAATGAAATGAGGCAATTTAACAACTGGCGTAGTGAAAATTGGACTTAGAAAAAGACTGCGAAAATGTGTGCAAAACAGGGGTGGTCATATTGACCATGAAATTTAAACATGTGTTATTAAGTAATAAATGTTATTGTGTACTTATTTATTGTTTTATTTTGTTTTCTGGGGTCAAGGGTTAAATTAAACGTAATCAACTAATGTAATTTTTTACCTCCTCAGTTGCCGTTGAAGCTAAGTTTTTTGCACCAATTCCAATAAAATCTTTGATTGTTTTACCTTGTTGGATAGCTGATGAAACGTAGATATTTCAAAGTAGATCTGCAGAACATCTTCAATAATATTTTTTTTGGATATCCTTTAAAGAAAAATAAACTTAATAAATAAATATTACTTTTTTTAACTTTCAATGTCTTTGTACGACCTATTAAGTTAATTTACTTACAATTTTGGTTATTGAAGTCATAAGGCATCTTGTCCTAGTTGTAAAAAGCAAAAAATAATGCGATTTTGACTACTAAATTTGATAGTATACAATCAAATATCTAAAAATTCGGCAAATTTATGAAAAAAAATAAAGTCGAATATCTCGAAAACGGTTAGGTTTAGGATAGGGTGTTTCATAGCCAAATCAGTTAGAAACGATGCTAAGTACACGCTCTTAACGGATCTACGTCGACTTTTCCTGTATCCCTGTATATGATGCCGCCGTCTGTGGACCGATTTTTAAAAAATATTTTTTTGATGTTTACATCATGGGTGGGTATAATCCCAAATTGTTTCTTTTGACATCAAAGTGTTGACCTGCTGATGATCCATCTATCCAGGGATCCATGAAGAATCGAGGGAACCACATAATGATGATATAATAGGTACTTCTCATAGTATTTTACACCGACACGGATATCTTTGAATATTACTTAGCCGTTTGTGAACCTATTTGCAAAATTCTTTTGTTGCTGTAAAGCACATATGGGCAATCCGGCCCGCTGTATGATATGATCCAGCCCGCGAGACATTTTGAAAAAACCCCATTAAAAAAATATTACATTAGGTACTTACGAGGGCTGCACTAAAAGTATCGGGAATGGAATATTTCCACTGTTCCTGTCATATTAAAATCTTTTTAATTTAAAACTCCTTGGTTTTAAAAATCGAATACCGTTTATTTATTTAAAAAAAAAATCCCGGTCTTGTCAAACTTGTTTAGTCGTTGAGAAAATGGAATTGACTCGAGAAAATTCTAGAGCGATGATTTATTATGTCTTTCGAAGTGGTTTAACACAAAAACAGTGTGATGACCGGACGATTTCTGTATTTGGTGATGAAGCCCCATCCAAAACCACAATTTATCGCTGGTTTGCTGAATTTCAACGTGGACGTGTCAAGCTCAGTGATGATCCCCGTCAAGGTCGTCCAAAAACTGCAGTCACCCAAGAAAACGTTGATGCTGTGCGTAAGCTGATTGAGGAAGATCGACATGTGACATACCGCGAAATTCAGGCAACTTTAGACATTGGCATGAGTCAAATACAAATAATCTTGCATGAACAATTAGGTGTAAAAAAGTTGTTTTCCCGATGGATACCGCATTTGCTCTGTGAAGAGCAAAAAGCGGCTCGCGTTACTTGGTGCGTCAGAACTCTCGAAAGATTCCACGCAGGATCCTCAAATGCTGTATACAACATCGTATCAGGTGACGAATCCTGGATATACGCGTACGAACCCGAAACAAAAAACCAGTCACGAGTTTGGGTGTTCGAAAATGAGTTAAAGCCAACAAAAATTGTTCGTTCACGGAGTGTTGCAAAAAAAATGGTGGCCACGTTTGTCTCCAAAACCGGCCATGTTGCGACTATTCCTCTTGAGGGACAAAGAACGGTTAATGCAGAATGGTATGCTAACATTTGTTTGCCACAGGTCGTTTCTGAACTCCGTAAAGAGAACTGCAACCGCCGCATCATCCTCCATCACGACAATGCGAGTTCTCACACCGCGCACAGAACAAAAGAGTTTTTAGAGCAAGAAATCATAGAATTATTAGACCATCCGCCGTACAGCCCCGACCTAAGCCCTAATGATTTCTATACTTTCCCTAAAATAAAGAATAAATTGCGTGGTCAGAGATTTTCATCACCTGAAGAAGCTGTGGACACCTACAAAACGGCCATTTTGGAGACCCCAACTTCCGAATGGAATGGTTGCTTCAATGATTGGTTCCATCGTATGGAAAAATGTGTCAAATTTCGCGGAGAATATTTCGAAAAGCAATAAATACATTTTTAAATACTAATGTTGTGTCACTTCCTTGATTCCCGAAATTTTCAGTGCCGCCCTCGTATACTCACGGAAGTGACAGTGAGTGAGGCGGCAAACATCAAATCCTTTGATGTTTGCCGCCTCACTCTTTGATAATCGCCGCCACTCTTCTTGCTCGATCAAATTCTTTGAGGTTTGCCGCCTCACCTGCGACTCATCAAAAGATTTATGGCTTCTCAATTATTATAAACTAGTTTATTCAAGATTATTCCTTCATTTTGCCTATATAAGCGGGTGGATGGCCCGAACGTTCTATTTGAGCTACCGAGGTGATAACTTGGACAAGCGATATCCTAGCGAACTGCTCGAGCCGTCAACTTGCTTTGTGACTTTGTGTGCATCTTGAGTGGTTACTAACTATAGTTTATTATTAAGTATATTGAACGAAAATTAAACAAAAAAGATGTCTGGTGAAAAGAAACGAAAAATACAGAGGGTCGCCAGTTTCAAGAAAAATGGACTGAAGAATTCTTTTTTATCTTGCACAATGGTAAGTCTATTTGTTTGCTGTGTAATGAATCCATTTCAGCAATGAAAGAATTCAATATAAAGAGGCATTACTTAACTAAGCATGCTACGCTGCACTCACTGACAGGACAATTAAGAACAGACAAAATACAGAAGCTTAATTTGGAAAAACAGCAACAAATGTTTCATAAACAAAGAACACAACTTGATAATGTTGTGAAAGCTAGTTTTATAGTTAGCTCAAAATTGGCAAGTTCGACGTATAGAAATGATGTCTAATGATATAAAAACAACATTGACTGACCGTATGGCTGGTTTTGAGTCATTTTCCATAGCATTAGACGAGAGCACCGATTTGTCTGACACAGCTCAACTGGCTATATTTATTCGAGGTGTTGATAAGCAGTTCACTGTTACTGAGGAATTGCTTGTTTTACAGCCGCTGAAAGGAACCACTACAGGAGAGGACATTTTTATTGAAGTTCAAAAGGTATTCACAAGTTTTGACTTGCCATGGTCAAATTTAATTGGAGTATGCACTGATGGTGCACCTTCTATGGTCGGCTTACGTAAAGGTTTCATCGGAATTTTGAATGTAAAAGCAACAGAATTAAATGTGCAAAAAGATGATTTGATAATACTTCATTGCATTATGCACCAACAGAACTTGTGTTCTAAGTCCATTCGACTCCAGAATGTTATGAATGTGGTAGTCAAAACCATCAACTTTATTCGATCCCGAGGGCTTAACCATCGTCAGTTCAAGGCGTTTTTGGATGAAATATCAGCTGAATATAACGACGTAACATATTATTGTGAAGTCAGATGGCTTAGCAAAAGAAAAATGTTGAAACGGTTTTACGAGCTTAGAAATGAGATAGCAGACTTTATGAAAATAAAAGATAAACCACTATCTGAATTAAGTGACCCAAAATGGATATGTGACTTAGCATTTCTGGTCGATCTTACAGGCTATTTGAATGAGTTAAATTTGAAACTTCAAAAACAAGGACAGTTAGTAAATGATTTGTACAGCCATTTGAAAGCGTTTCAGATCAAACTACGCTTGTGGTAGTCACAGATGCTGTCTGGTAACAGTTACCATTTCAACACGCTCTCTGCGTATGAAAATATTGCTTATGCTCAATATGCTGAAGAACTCAAGTTACTGTCGGAACAATTTTCGAACAGATTTAGCGACTTCAAAAACATGGAAGACTGTTTCAGTTTATTTGCTACTCCTACAAAATGTAATGTACTAAATGTTCTAATACACTTACAAATGGAGTTGATCGAGATTCAAGAAAACTCACTCCTAAAATCCAAATGTGAAGACGTAGAGTTGTGCGATTTCTACAAAAATACCTAGAAAAAGACAATTTTCCGCAGCTTAGAAAATTGATAGCAGCAAGAAGATTGATTTGTGCGTTTGGCAGTACTTATAAATGCGATCAGTCTTTTCATTGATGAAAGTTAATAAATCAACACATCGTACAAGACTAACTGACGATAATTTGGAAAATTCTTTACGTCTTTGTATCAGTGCATTTCTCCGTTGAAGAGAAGAGAATGGATTAGTTTCCAAAATTCAAGCTCAAGTGTCTCATTGATTTCTGTGTATTTAACTTTCGTAGTTTGTAACAATTGCAAATTTAACGATTTAATTATAATGTACCATTTATTAAAATTTCATTTTATTTTAATAAATTGTACTATAATAACATTGTCGTATTATTTCATGTCTAATATATATCGCAAAAAATATTATCACTACTTTAAAATGCACTAAGTACTTTTAAACGAGGCCCGCAAACGTATTTGCACGCTAAAGTTTGGCCCTCAACATGTCAAAGATTGCCCATACCTGTTGTAAAGGTTATAATTAAAAACTTGTCTCTTAGTCACCAAAGTGGTGAGTTGATGGTGGGTTCCATGATGAATCGAGGGAACTATTCGAAATTTATAGGGACATATATAGTGATTTCGACTTTTACTGAAGTAGTCCAAGCATATGCTACCAAAAAGTACGCTTTTGTATCAAGGCATACCCTGGATCCAAAAGTACTGAACAGAACTCCTGAGTCCTTATAGATACATGTTTGGGGATTCCGGCGATGTTTAAAGAACTGCAAGCATACGCCATCATACCACTTAAAGTAATCATCATCATCATACGAAACACGAACATATTATTATGATGTCATAGATGCTCACTACTCGTCAGAGTTTTATGCATATCTTTGAAATTTTGCTATTTCCAAAATTATATTCGTGATCATCATCTTCACTATAATATATTTAAAGCTTACTGCTACATTTTTTCCGCCAACTACTACAATAGATAATAATAATTATTTAATTATATAGTATCTAATCATTATCATCACTGGTTATTGTTTAGTAGGTCTACAGATCCGTAATGCTTATTTGGGGAAACGGCCACGGCCTCTCAGAAAACTGACATAAAATAACGGTTGAGTTTGTTTTGCCGAGAGAGTGAGAATAGTGGAGGCATATTTATAACTTTCTTAAAATGTGTTAATAATAATAAAATAAATAGAACAAAAAAGAGAAAAAACATTATTTTTAAACAAAAAATGAAAACCAAGTTCCAAAGTAAAAATGCACAAAAAAGTATAAAATAAAACTTATTTTCTAAATAATTCCCCTTTTAAATTTGGCAAAAATTTTAGCTATTTCTCTACTCAATCTTCATAATTTTGAAGTCAATATCCGCCAACTTAAACATGAGTTCTATATAAGATATTGTTCTATCAGGATATTGTTTGGGCTGGTACCAACTTCAAAATTATGAAGATTGAATAGAGAAATAGTTAAAATTTTTGCCGAATTTGAAAGGGGAATTATTTAGAAAATAAGTTTTATTTCATACTTTTTTGTGCTTTTTTACTTTGGAACTCGGTTTTAATTTTTTGTTTAATAATAAATAATATTATGTAGAATCTCAATTCTACCTTGTCGGTAGTGACTCGTCGTGGACATTTTTAGAGAATAGATGTGCAGCAATGGCAAGATCGCTGAGCGGCAGGTGTTGGCGGACATGGTGCACTAAGTCCGCTAGGGTTGAATAAGCCAAAGGCCGCAACGACTCATGTACCGTCCATCCACCGCCCAAAAGTACTTCCTCGTCAAATAGCCGTTCCATGTAGGGAACAAACTCTGCAATAATATCAAAATAATTGTTTAATAACAATTTGTATTTGAGTATAGTTTATTTTATGTAATATATTATGATTAATCAATAGCACTCACTTAGTCTGAGATCTGTTGCCAATATATGGCGTGTTGCTATAACCAACTCCTTGCGCAAATGAGCAACTTCAGGTGGACACAGTGTTAACAGTCCAATAATACCCTTCACCATAAGACTTGCATGATTGGCAATGGTATCTTGGTAAATTCTAATAATGTATGCTAAAAATGCTAATGTCTTGATCTGTGCCCCCATAAAATCTACAAATACTTCCTTATTGAATGATGCTGATTGTCTGAAAAACCAAAAACCAATTATAATAATTCAATGTGTTGTAAAAAATTCAAAATATAAATTTTATGAATAGATTGTTTTATTTAAAATTTGTGCACAAATATATATGAAACTTTACAAATAATAACTTTATATGAAATTCAAATTTCTACAGTAAAATCATGTTGCTATTGGCACTCGGCAATCTTTGTTTTTAACCAACTTCTGAAAAAGGAGGCGGTTATTCGTTCGGCTGTATATATTTCTTTTTATATATTTTATTTGTATGTTCAACGATTACTTCGCCGTCTGTGTCCTGATGATGATGTCCTTTTGACATCAAAGTGGTAACCTGATGATGGGATCCATGAGGAACATGGTGATTTCTACTTTTTCTGAAGTAGTCGAAGTGTATGCTACCAAAAAGTAAGATTTTGCACCAAGGTATACCCTGGATCCAAAAGTACTGAACAGAACTCCTGACTTCTTATAGATACATGTTTGGGGATTTCGATATCAATGTCTTTGAAATTTTGCTATTGCCAAAATTATATTCTTTCTTAAAATGTGATAATAATAATATAATAAAATATATAATATGTAAAAAGGGAAAAATGATTATTTTTAAACAATAAATTAAAACTGACTTCCAAAGTAAAAATTCACAAAAAAGTATGACATAATTATTATTTTCTAAATAAGTCTCATTTTAAATTCGGATAAAATTTTAACTATTTCTCTACTCAATCATGAAGACTGAATTATGAAAATGACTTAAAAGGTGAATTATTTATAAAATAAGATCTATATGAAAGAATTATTTCATACTTTTTGTGCATGTTTACTTTGGAAGTTGGTTTTAGATTTTAGATGTTTTGTTTAAAAATAATAATTGTATACAACTGACAGACGATGTATAAATACAGAGCCCTAAAAACTACGATTGCCAAAAGACATTGAGGTTATGGTAACATCTTGTATGTTTTACCCGGCTACGGCGAAGCTAAAAGGAAGGGTAATGATTTTGGAACATACATAGATGGAACGACCATACGATGGAACAAACATACATACATTATGTATGTTTGTTCCATCGTAGTGTCTAATCTACTGGTCCAACTTTAATAAACGAGGTGTCAATAGATTCGTAATGATGCAGCGGGTAACATAGGATATACATATATTAAAATCGGAACATTACGTAATATAAGACTATAAATATATAATTTATATATTAATATATATTATTTTACCTTCATAAAACATATTTTATTTTATTTAATAACATTAAATAGCAAAATAAAAATTTAAATACCCCTGAATCGTCAAACAGTGAACGAGCTGATGATAATGAAGCTATGTACAGTTGTTGCAGATTAAATAAATTATTAGCACTTTTATTATATTATATTCATTCAATAGATGCATTTCTGGATTTCTATCTGAATTATTTTCTTGTTTCGTCCTTTTTAGACCCCTTTTTTACGTAGTCAGGTTACAGTTTTTCATTTTATTTTTTTTACTTGTTAATCATAGTCACAAATATAATATATACCTGTGTGTAGCTGCAGGTTGTAAAGTTATAGTCTCCATGATTAAGGGTATAAAGTTACTGACTTCTTGATGAACATTCTGCTTGTAAAGCTGATACATCAGCACTACAATGATTGGTAGTTCTTGAATCACTTTCAACGATAATACTGATCTTGGAATAAGATTATACTGTAAAAAGTTTTTTAAATATTAGATTAAAAATTCATTTTCACATTTGTTTTGTAGTTTTAAAATTTAACATACAATACTAATTATTACAATATTTTATCTAATTTTTTTTTGTAACATTAGCACTTATTTGAACTCTAACAACTTACAGTTACTACGCTGCCATCCAGCAATTTTTTCTCTGTGTGGATAGGAGTAGTGGTATATGTTTCTTGCAGCAATTGCTCAATATTGACTTCAGATAAGTCTTTCACCCGTATGGTGGGTTTGGGCTCAAAAATTTTTGGTAAATGGTTTGGTAGGTCAGAGTAAATACCTTTGACCCATTGAAGGAATTTATGAATCTGAAATAAATTAAAATGTCCTCATTTTTGTATTTGAAATTGATAAAAAATAACATTGTAACTTAATTACTTTAAAGTACTGGTACTAATTGAACTTATTTACAGGATATAAATACTTACATCTACTTCTGTGCTATATGCTGGTCTATACTGTTTGTGCAATTCCATAAATATCTTCAAACACACTAGCACATTTTCTTCATTTTCAATTTCCATCAACTTTAGCATCAAAATAAGAATACTCTTAACATATGGCCTCAAAGTTTCACTTATGGGTAAACGATGTATCATTTCCAATATCAGCTTTCGTACTTGTTGAATATTATATTCTGCTATAAAATGAGGTTCACCTTCTTGCAATATTTTTAGAAATATTTTAAGTGAGTGATCCAAGAACTGGGGATATTGTGGAGAGCTTAATATTACCTGTGGATGAAGCAGTGAAGAAGAAGCATAATAAAGCAATAAGTAGATATTACTAAGTTATTTATTTCTATGGTATTTTAATTGATGTATGGTATTAACCAATATAAAATTAATATTTTATATTGTGTGTATTGTCAACTTACTGTAAACTTAAAATATACAAATTACATTAAAATTAAAATTATACTACAAAATGAATCTATTTCAAAACAAACCTCGAAATTTTCACTAAGTTCTTGGGCAGCTTTAAGTTTTATCTCATCCTTAGCGCCAGGATCTGCTAACATAGTAACATAGCTGCGGTATGTATTCATTTGGGTATGTGGATCACCAGGACCTCCTGATGCCATTGAAGACATCATTTTTGCAAATGCCTTAGGACTTCTCAGATTATTAAAGCAATTTATTCCAACATAATAACTAAATTTTATCAACTTAAACAAGTCTTATATCAAAATTCATAAGTAAAACATGATGAAAATTTTTTAGCAATTTATATTTATTTCACATTTAGCACTGAAAAACTTTTAGTTTGTCGTACCGCGATCCGCGAGCTTTTTAACTTTTTCTGTCAAAAATTGAAACAAGTGTCAAATACAAGCAGTCACAAGCAGTGAATGTCTATGGTCAGATCTAGATTAAAAATAAATAAAATCGATATTTTTTCAGCTGATTAAAGCTAGGTTTCTGAAACTAGGCATAGAGGTTGATATTTAGATACTATTTTATCATAATTTAGCGTTTAGTATGTTATTGACAAAGCATGTAACGTCTATACTAGTAATTTAATTTTTTAGAATTAAATTTGTTTATAAAATAATTATAAACTATACGTCGCGACTCGCGTCCGCTGTCTTCATTCTCTTTGTCGTATTAAATTCCATAGGCGAAATAAAAAAGAAAAATTGTTTATTCCGTGTCATTGGCATCAAAATGTATGCTTTGCTTTTCCAATATTTTTCTAAATAAAATGGGTTGAAAATGAACTAAAAAGAATACAGTGTATGTGAAAACGTATAAAATAACGAAGAAGAGAAAATCTAAAATGTGATAATGGCTACTAGTTGGACAGTATTAGTCATATTTTTTTGGCTTCAATGTATAATAGCGAAAGAACACGAATTTATATCACAGTATCCCATTAATCAGAATGAAACACTATATTTTAATCACCTCACTGTCGACAGAGTAAGCGGTCAGTTATATGCAAGTTCAATAAATTGGCTACATCAATTGAGCCCGGATCTGAAACCCCTTCATGTAATAAAAACCGGGCCTAAACTTGATAACCCGCTGTGCCATGCCACTGGCTGTTCTTCGGATGACATACAAACGTCGTGGACGGACAATGTGAATAAAATATTGGTTCTCGATCAAGAGTCTCGCGTTGTTATAGCTTGTGGTTCAGTAGCCCAAGGTTCCTGTTTTAAATATAGACTCGGCGATTTGTCTGCAGAACCGGATTTCGTGTCGGAAGGTGTCGCAGCGAATGATGCAGATGCTTCTACTTATGCATTTATTGGCCCCGAAAGATACAATGCATGGGAAAGATCTAATGTCTTATATGTGGGTACAACCTTCACTAACAATGGTGAATACAGACATGACGTACCAGCAATATCCAGCCGCAATTTGATGACTTTGGAATTGGCGAAATTCACATTCTCTGAACAGAGTTTGATTCAAATAGATGTAAAATACAGAGATAACTTCCTCGTGCAATATGTGTATGGATTCAATGCAAGTGATTATGCATACTTTCTTATAATTCAGAAACATTCTCATTTAGCTGGTAATGAAGAACTCGGGTATGTAACAAGATTGGCTCGCACTTGTGTTAATGATGACAACTACAATAGTTACACTGAAGTCACACTTGAATGTCATGTTCATGAAGATGTTGGTAATCGTAAGCTAGAAACTGTCAATTATAATTTAGTACAAGATGCAAAAATTGCTAGAGCCGGTGTTAACGTAGCCACACAGCTCGGTATTGAGACTGGCGATTCTATTCTTGTGGCCTCCTTCAGCCCTTCGAAGGGCATAACAAATGAACCTGTAGCAAAGTCGGCAGTTTGTGTATTCTCATTGCAAGAGATAGAAATTAAGTTTAATGAAAATGTTCACATGTGCTTCAATGGTAGTACTAAGGCTCGTAACATGGGCTATATATCAGGCATGATATCAGATGGTAAATGTCCCAGTGTTGGATCAGTTGGTAACATTCTGAACTTTTGTGAAGTAGGTCTTAAGATAAGTGGACTGTATCCAATAAAAACAATATCAGTAATATATTGGAATGACACCTTAGTAACCTCTGTGACCATGTCAGTGACTGGTTTACATACTGTAGCATTCTTAGGCACCAGCGAGGGACTTTTGAAAAAAGTTCTGATAGATTCTGACAAAGCACTAGAATATTCTAATAAGGTCCTCTTAGCTAATCAAAAAATTCTTCCTGATACTACCATATCACCCTATGGCAAAACACTATATGTTCTGGGTAAAAACACTATTATCCAAATTCCAACTGAAAGATGTGCAGAATATGTCAATTGTTCATCTTGTCTTGAATCAAATGACCCCTATTGTGGATGGTGTTCATTAGAAAAGAAATGTACTGTCCAAAGTATGTGTCAGAAAGGAACACAAAGTGCACCAAGATGGTTATCACAATACACTGGACAGCAGTGTATAGATTTTGAACAGATTTTGCCTGATAGAATATCTATGACTGAAGTGACAACTGTACAGCTTATAATAAAAACTTTGCCAGAACTTCCATTTGGAGCTAAATATAAATGTGTTTTTGGCAATGGCCCTCCTATTGATGCAGCAGTCACATCTACTGGACTGGCTTGTCCCACTCCCGACGTAAAGCACAGGCCTAAAATATCACAGAATCAAGATCATGTATATGTTTCATTATCTGTTCATTCTTCAGAGACCAACAAAGATTTTGTGTCTAGAAACTTTGCTTTCTATGACTGTTCAAAACACACAACATGTCAATCCTGTATTTTGAGTGATTGGGCATGCAACTGGTGTATATATGATAACAAATGTACCCATGATACTTCAGCATGCCAGAGAACCGTCATTAGTGGCGAAAATAATCCTACTAAATTACTCAACCACGGCATTGGTCATTGTCCTAGAATAAGACAATACAAGAAACCCATTTTATTGCCCAACAATGTACCTAAAGAGCTAGAGCTTGAAGTTGAGAACTTACCCCATTTACAACCAGGTCATACAGGATTCCAATGTATTGTCAGCATAGAATTAGCGAATATGATTTTACCAGCAAGAGTTGAATCAAATCATTTTATTGTATGTGATAAAACAATGTATTCATATGAAGGAGATGTTGGAGAATATAATGTAAGTGTCAAAGTCTTCTGGAATCATAAACATTATATTGACACAATTACAATTACTTTATATAAATGTGAAATTCTTGGATCTCATAGGGACCATGCTGACTGTTCGCTTTGCATAACACGTAATTCTGTTTACCAATGTACTTGGTGTGGTAACTCCTGTTCCTACACTGAAACTTGCCAAGATAACCCTGTTACAGAATGCCCTAAACCCAGAATTGACATGATTAAGCCCCTGAGTGGTCCTATAGAAGGTGGAACAGAAGTTACAATTGAGGGAAGTAATCTAGGTTTAAGAGTTGAAGAAGTGACTGGGAAAGTAAGGATTGGTGATGTACTATGTCAGATAATTGATTTTAGAGTATCAGTCAGTATTACCTGCAGAACTGGACCTTCCAATGGCTCTATAGTTGCACCTGTAATTGTTGAAAATGAAGCTGGGTACACTGAGTCCTCAGTATTGTTTAGTTATAAAAACATAAAATTACAAGGTGTTTACCCAACAGTGGGTCCAATGTCAGGTGGGACACAATTGGCTATCAATGGCCAACACTTAAATATTGGCTCCTCTGTTTTTGCTTATCTAGATGAACTGCCTTGTTATGTAGATAAAAATCAAACATCAAACAGTAGACTGATATGTATAACACCTAAAGCAAATGCTCCCCGCATAATTCAAACTTTAACTGTTTCTATTGATAATGCAAATAGAACTTTAAATGGCGAATTATTCAATTATACAGCAGATCCAACAATAATGGAAATCAAACCCTTAAAATGTTTTGTTTCTGGTGGGAGAATGATAACTGTGCATGGTACCAATTTACACACAATACAAAAACCATTGATGAAACTTTATTACGGCAGTGATCTTATCCCTGTCAATTCATCTACCTGTGTTGTGCTCAATTTCAACCAAATGGAATGCCCCAGTCCAGCTATAAACAAGAAATACTATGAAATATTAGAATCTCAAAAAACAACAACACAAGTAGCTATGAAAGTTGGATTTGTCATGGATAATGTTGAAACTATGCATGATCATGAAAAATATTTTAATCCTCCAAGAAGTCACATGTTATTTGTTGAGGATCCACATATTTTCCAATTTCCTAATAGAATAAAATCATACAAAGGCGATCCTTTAGTAATAGAAGGAGAAAATTTAATTAGAGCCAGTGATGAGTCTGATGTAATTGTAACAATTGGAACACAACCATGTAATGTAACTAGTCTAACTATGCAGCAGTTACTTTGCACCCCTCCAGATATACAACCTGCTAATACGGATGAAAATGGAATTCAAACTACTGATATTAATCTTCCTTTAGTGGTTGTCAAAATTGGAAGAAATTTACGCTTTCCTATTGGATATTTGCATTACGATTTACTGAGAAACTATAATTTCCCACCTGAAGCTATTGCTGGTATTGCTGCTGGAACATTTTTCTTAGTCCTAATATTTATGATAGTGTTAGTAATGTACAGAAGAAGAAGTACAAAGGCAGAAAGGGAGTACAAAAGAATACAAATACAGATGGACACACTAGAAAGTAATGTGAGATTGGAATGTAAATTAGCTTTTGCAGAGCTACAAACCGATATGTCTGATTTGGCAGCAGATTTGGAACATTCAGGTATACCAACATTAGATCACGTTAACTATGTCATGAAAGTATTCTTCCCAGGAGTATCTGATCATCCTATTTTAAATGTCCAGCGTCAGTTTATCAATACGCCTAGAACAAATTATGATGCGGCAATGATTCAATTTGAACAACTCCTTAACAATAAATGTTTCCTACTGTCATTTATAGACACATTGGAGGCTCAAAAATCTTTTAATATTAGGGACAAAGTAAACGTCGCTTCCCTATTGATGGTTATTCTTATGGGTAAAATGGAATATGCCACAGACATCTTGAAATCTCTTCTGTTGAGACTTATCGATAAATCCGTATGTGCTAAACACCCGCAACTTATGTTAAGAAGGACAGACAGTGTGGTAGAAAAAATGCTAACAAATTGGATGGCACTTTGCATGTATTACTATTTGAAAGATTATGCAGGATCATCACTGTTTTTGTTGTTCAAAGCTATAAAACACCAGATAGAAAAGGGTGTTGTAGATGCTATTACACACGAGGCTAGATATTCTTTATCTGAAGAAAAGCTTTTGAAGGAGCAGATTGATTATCAGATTATTACTTTGCATATAGTTCAAGATGATTTTGACGAGAAAGTACAATGTAAAGTTCTGGACTGTGATAGTATATCACAGGTTAAATCTAAGATTTTGGACGCACTTTTTAAGAATACCCCATTCAGTATGCGTCCTTCCGTCCATGATGTCGATTTAGAATGGAGACATGGAAGAGGAGGTCATGTAACTCTCCAAGACGAAGACCTGACAACCAAAACAGTAAATGGTTGGCGAAAATTAAACACATTGGCACACTATGGAGTTAAGGAGTCGGCCGTTATGTCTTTAATATCTCGTCAAAATGATAGTTTTAATACTCCCTACAAAATACCTTGCAAAAATTGTACAGGGATATATTGTTCTAATTCTCATATTAGGGTATATAAGAGCGACATAACGGAACAAAATGTGCACTACTATCACTTGGTGAGGCCTATTGAATATCAACATATTATAAATAAATCTTCTGAACACAGTCATAAGGCAATACCAGAAATATTTCTCACAAGACTGCTATCTACAAAGGGCACGGTTCATAAATTTGTTGACGATTTCTTCAGCACAATTTTGACAGTAAATGACGTTCTACCACCAGCCGTAAAATGGCTTTTTGATTTATTCGATGACGCCGCTCGAACTCATGGCATAATGAATCCAGAAGTGGTCCATGCTTGGAAATCGAACAGCTTACCATTACGCTTTTGGGTGAACCTCATTAAAAATCCTGATTTTATATTCGATATTAACAAAACTGCCACTGTAGATTCCTCCTTATCTGTGATTGCTCAAACATTTATGGATGCATGTTCTTTATCTGAACACCGACTTTGCAAGGATTCTCCATCGAACAAATTGTTATTTGCTAAAGATTTGCCAGGATATAGAGATATGGTTATACAGTTTTACCAGGCTGTGTCACAATTACCTCAAGTGACCGATCAAGAACTGAGTACCTCAATGCAGCAGCTCTCTGTGGAACAACTCAACGAGTTCGACACCCTGTCGGCTCTGAAAGAGTTATACATCTATGTCAGTAAATATAGAGAACAAATAACATTAGGGTTAGAAAACAAAATGCACTTAGTTCATAAATTAGATAATGTAGCCTGCACAATGGAAGGAGATCCTGCATCTATATGCTGACTATATGATAACAAGAGTTTTGACTTGATTGCATTTACATAATTTATTATTATATTATATATATTTGTAAAAAAGCTTTAATTTTTTTAATACTCAGATTGTTTGTATAAAAAAGATTTATATCAGTTCCATGAGGATTATTCAGACGAAAAGATTGAAGATTATTTTCTCCATAAAATATTTCTAATAGACTAAAATATTACTATTAATTAGTTATATTCAGATCAATAGTTACATCACTTTTTGATGGTTTTATGCACCTATTTAATTCAGTGGAATTAATATAGTGATATTTGTTAATTTTTAATAAGCATTTTAAATGAATCTCCCAGTGGCCATATTTTATTCTAAATGCCATTTTAATATTATTTAGTGAACACTGTACACAATGTAAGTTCATATTGCTCTCTAAAACACCTACATTTTTATAATTTTGCTAAAATGGTCCGGCACCAATATTTATTGTAAATTTACAGAGAAGTTGCAAAAATACTTAATAATGATGTGTATTAATGTAAGATGTATGTGTAAAGAATAGTTTAAGAGAAATGTTGTGATATTTGTATTTGGAATATTTATAACGTTAAGGTTTATTTTAAATTATTATTATTATTATAAAGGCCTCACACATTTAATTGTAGATGTTACACTATAAGCTTTTGAATTGCTGATATTATAATATAATTCATTAGTCATTATTCATTAATGTTGTGTCGCTTTGAATTATAAAATATTATTTAGAATCTTCTATTAAGTTAAGTAAAGCATTTAAAGATGGTGAATGACATTGTAAATAAAAGATACAATATTGTAATCTCGAAGAAGATTAAAAAAATATTTTACAGGCCAAATATGCAGATACTTAGCTAGTTTTAAACTGAACAATCTACAAAATTAGCTTTCGCAAATGTATTTGTAGTTTTTAATTAAATATTTTATGTATTTTGTACTAATCCACTACTACTCTAGGACTGACAGATTTCTGGTAAATATAAAATATTCTTTCTAGTTTTGATCTCTTTTCATTTGCTCAAGTTCTTTTTTTTTTTAACATCAACTAGGATTACAATAACGTAAATCAAATATTCCATCTACAAAATAAGATTATTTGTATCTTTGTAGTATGTAAGGCATCATTAATTCACCCGTCTCTTTAAATTTTATATATTATAATTGATGACTTAGAAATATACTTATTTATGAAAAGTTTTTGTATGATTAATTTAATTATAAATGGAACAAATGAAAGATAGTTTTATTTTATTCACATTTATTAGGCACGTTAAATTGAATCTCACATAAATAATTATTCCACTGATAGTTTACAAACGTAGTAAGTATTTGTCGCTAACTCTTCGTTATAAACAACTAACTACCAATTAACAATTTAAATTGGTAAAACAGCAATAGTGCACCATTTTTGAAAACCATATTATATTTACATACATTCATACTGTGTGCTGAGTGCTAGTTTTTTTCATTATTCGGCGTGAAGAAGTTAACTTAAATTTGTATGGCATCGAAACAAAGCCCCTTGTGGCAAACAATAGGAACTAATTCGATATCTTGTGTGAATATCGACAAATTGTAGTGAACTTCTTCACGGCGAGTAGTCACAAAAATTCGCACTCAGCACACAAGAATCCAAAAACAGATTCAAGTAGGTAGTAGTCAAAATGAACCTGTTCAACAAATTAATATAAATGTATTATAACATTATCAACATCTAATAATATTATTAAAGGACCTTTAAATCGCTCGAGTCGTATTAGGGGTCTACAAAAGGCAAAAGTTTGATGTCCTATAGGACGCATTGGAACAATAAATATTAATTTCATTTACGAAATACATTTCAGAGATGAACTAAGTAATTTTGGGTTAAAAATTAATTGTATTTTCGTCGATAGCGACCTCTAGCAAACAAGGATTATTGTATGATATTTTATAAAGTCTACTACATATTTTGTTTTACATACTTTATTATCAGGGAGTACTACAGAACACAATCCATACTGCAACTGACGCATAGGATTTATCGTCAATAAATATTTTGTGCTAACGAATTAGTCACCTTTTACACACGACATAATGGAGATCAATAGTATGGAGTGTAAGTACGTTTCGTCATATAAATGCGAACTATGATTTCCCTGAAGTCTTTAGGAGCCATATTTTTGGCGATGAACAAAAGTATTAGCAAGTACTGAACCCGACTGGTATAAAAATTTTAAAGCTTTAAGAGACTTCTTAAAGCTTTAAATTTTTTATAAACTCTTAATTAATACTCATTTCAAATTATTTGTAACAAGGTATATTCATATTTGTACTATTTGATCTGTAGGCAATAATCCATATTACTGTGGTCTTAACTAAAACTCATAGGTATAAGCAATTTAACAAAATAAACATACATCCTATTATCCTTGAAAATCATAAAAATACCTTTTAACAATGATCCTCGTAACTCAAATGGTCAGAGTAACCAACATAATGTCTACACTTTATAGTACCTATTTATGTAGGTAGTTAATAGTTTAAATAAATATCACAATCAATGTACTGCATACTAGACCAGAACCGCAAAACAAGTATTTATGAAACATTCATTATTGCAGATCGCACAACATTTCTACAACTACAAGTAGGCAGTAACTAAGTACTAACGTTTGCATTCAACGCGTATTTAAAGCAATAATCTAATGTATCTATTATAATATAATGTTTGATCTAGTAGGTGGAACATTAAAAATATAAGTTTATAATCGTAACCAAAAAAAAATTGTCCTCAACAAAAATGTCATTGAGTTAGTAATAAATTGAATAACGTGCGATCTTTTTAACATTGATACTACAATTCCTTCTTTTTATTAGCATAATATTCGGTCAAATTACAAAACGTCATCGACATTACTTCAAAACAAAAATGTATGGTTGTTCAAAATCAATTACCTACGTATATTTTGGGCATATTATGATCTACTGCTTATGTCAAGACGTTTAGGCTAAGAAATAATTAAATTTTTGAATTATACTAAATAAAATTACAATAAGCTCTTTATGGCTCTGTTAAGGCCATTGACCTGACACTGCTACCTGCTGTGTACCACTGCCTAAATAACATCAATACTGCACTGTATTGATGTTATTTAGGCAAAGTCTTTGCTTCCTCTTTAATTTACGTGTTTTTGTAAGGGTAATGACCCCAGCGCCTTAGAGAGCGCAATGTAATTTTATTTAGTATAATTCATAATTTCAATTATTTCTTAGCCTAAAGCCTTTTATTTCCAAATTTTTAATTCGTCTTTATATAATAATATATAAAATATAACTCCCCCCACACCGCTTTGGGTGACGGTGGCCGGTTTCATTGAAACCAGGCCAGTTACGCAGGAGTAATTTTATAGTGCCCAAGTGTGTGCGCAGTACACAAGAGCACTCTCTCTTCCTTTACTCTTATAACCCAGTGGGACGGATAACCGACACGACTGGCGAGAGATCAGGCGCAGGTCCGACTTTTACATGCCCATCCGACGCATGGATCATCTTGTCAGACAATCAGGTAATCAGCCTGGATTGTCCTAACCGAACTTGGAAACAACATTTTTTGTTGTTCCAATACGGGAATCGAACCCACGACGGCCGAGTCGAGAGCCAAGCTCTAACCACTAGACCACGGAAGCTGTTTTCTTATGTAATTCGTCTTTACGTAAGCAGTAGATCATATTATTATGCCCAATACATCCGTAATTGATTTTGGTACAACCTTATATTTATAACATTTGTATGCAACACAAAAAGTAAGAGAGTAACTCATATTATATAACTTTATATAACAATAAATGCGAGAATAAAAGCATGTCTGAAAATTAAGATTAAAATATTGGTAACTACCAAGTCATATTCCTTGCTGATAAAGATAAACTTAAAACAAGTAAGGTTGGAAAAGCACGATATTAGGTATATGCTAAACAGGCGTAAGCAATTCATATCACAAATATATAATTTTAATTTTAAGAATCATTTACAATTGTTACAATTTTATAAAAATATAAATAATAACAAATAATAGCTATATTTTCTACACACATACATAAGGCTTTACTTTATAATGTGTGGTAAGTTACAACTCTCTCGAGCACATTGCATAATATACAACATTTAATAATAACTGCAAGCTTTACACTGATATAAGAAGCTCACCTACGACTGCGTCACACATGACTCTATGAAAATGTTGAAGACCAGGTCTTAATGGTTTCCGAAAAAAAAACTTAGCGTATTAAATATTCGCTCTCATAAAAAAAATGGATTTTATCCTACATTATATTAATATATAAATATTATTTGTGATAAATTAAGTAGTTTGTCCACAGGCGACATTAGCAGCATAATTCCTAATTTTATTTGTCAGATAATAAAATACATACAGTAGGTAGGTACTAAATATTAGTAAAGCTAAACGGAAATAAATTATTCAATCAAAATTTTTACTTCCCATTGTTAAGAAAATCTGACTAATAATCTCAGAAACTAACACAATTAAATAAGAATATTTTATTTGCAAATAAATTAAAGATAATATATTTTGTGAAATACCCATGTGTATCTAACACGATATGTTCGGTATATAGCATATTATTCGAGTAGACACATTTAAATATTCACAATAAACTCATACAGAAGTATAATTAAAATTAATTTTATACTTTAATTTAAATTTTCGAAAATGTAATTTTTTTAACCATTTTGCAAGAGTTAAAAATATTCTACAGCTATATGGAAATTGCCTTATGGTGGAAATTAATAAACCGCTCTATGTATGATAGAGCCCTAAACGAATTCGACGTTATACATAATATTCTTATTTTCTTAATTTCATAGTAGGCACTACAACTTGAAAAATTTGAACGCCAGTGTGCGAGAGAAACCTATAACTTAAACTTTCAAATCTTTTTTTGACCTTTTCAGATTGTGATTTAGGCCTCCTATACACTGCTTTCATTTGGACAGTTTTCGACCGAACGAAAATAAGCATGCGTATTATAATTTTAATTTTCAAATCAGACCAATATACAGGAAAAATCTTAATTTAAAAAATTATCACACGCATAAAATTCTCATTTTTTCAAAAGCGTCTTTTATCTCCAATTTATTTAATCTCCTAGCCATTCTAAGCAACCTTCTCGAGGGGATCCCGGTATATGATGGTCGACTTGATGAGGTCGGGTTCGTCGTCGGAGAAGGACATTTCGCTCTGGGGGGTCTCCTTGGGGGCACATTTGTTGTGGGTCATGAGGAGGCCCCCGACCAGTCCAACGAGCGCGCGGTCCAGCCACGTGACGGGGTTCGCGAAGAACCGCCCGCCCTCGTAGAAACCAAGATGGCCGCCGTGCGTCAATTCCAGGTACATCTTTTGGTCGTGTCGGCCTGCGATGTAAGCAAATATTTTAACATAAAAATAATAAAATGTGTCTTAACTAATTAATTCGGTAAAAATACTTTGGTATAGATGTACTATACCAAAGTATTTTTACCGAATTATATTAGCTATTAATCTAGACCTAGATTAATAGCTAGGTAGAGTTAAAATGTACTTTCTTTTTGTCAAATATTAATAGGAAGGGTTGTATTCAGTGACAAAAAATACATTTAATTTAATTGATTCACACCACGTCAATCTGACAACGTGCTAAGTTGACCCGAAGAACTTGTGTTACGACTTACGGGGATCAGACAATGCGACGGAAAGTATATATAATACTTTTATAGTATACAATATAGGTAGGTTAGGTTAGTTACTTACAAATACATATGTTATAGTTACATATGTATATGTAAGATTTTATTATATTATACACATATTTAAATGTTTTGTTCCTCTGGCGGGATTCGAATCCGTGAACCCGGCTTGAGCACCGAGCGCTGTATAGATTTTTCAGAAGTGTCAAACTTTCAGGGTTAAAAGGTTAACCGCAGCCTTCCGATCTACGCGACCGCGACCCGAGACCACTTACACACTGTACATGTATGAGAGATTCACCCCTGGATCTGTGGGCCTAGCAGGATTATTTGACAGCGGCGTAAACGTAAAGTTATTGAATGAGAATTGTATGAGAATTGTATGAAAATCTGACAAAATCATGACAGCTCCCGTACAAATTTCATACGATAACGTTACTGTCAAATGTTCCTGGTAGGCTTTTCCTGGTAGGTTGAGCTTTGGCCGTTTTCTCTGACATAATTTATTGGCGCATGCGCTGTGAAATACCAATTAAAAACGTTTGATTTTGGTTACCTGTCAATTTATAAACACATTTCAAATTTGTTTACAACTTGCCAGGTAGCCTTTGTTATTAATTAGTACTAAGTTTCGGTGATGCCACAGCGCATACGCCAAAAAGTATGCCGATGAACCCAACCGTACAGCTAATCATTATTACGGTCGAGCACACAACGGTGTGTGCGTTAACCAATCACGCTGTTATTTCCTATGTGCTTAAGAATTTTGCAAAAGAAAATATTCAGAAACTGTTCGAGCAGAATCTTTGGCGATAGTACCTACCTATAAAATATAAAATTTTATTGAATACATATATGCAAACAAGTTCATGAAAATGAGTGAGAATTTAATATATTATGTTGTGGGTAATCAAAAAGTCAAATTCGCAATAAAGATATTTTTATTGCAATTAGGTATTATAATATTATGTATCAATTCTCATTAAATTAATTACATAATATATTATCATGTAAGGTTGAATTTTAAAAGAATCAAATTAAATTTATTTTCTTTAAATAATGGGTCGTTCTACAAAATAAGGAATTTTCGGTGTCTCAGCTAAAATATCATGGAAAATTTGTCACCAACTAATTTATTTATAATAACATACTGTAGAACATCAAGTATAGCTGGTCACTAAAAACTATGTTGATTGAAAATTATTTTCTTTACTAATTTCTATTCAAATCTTTCAGGATACTGAAATGTTAGCGACATTTCAGTATCCTGAGTGCTAAGTGTGAGTTTTTCTTTTCGCATTCGATCTTGAGCGCGTTTGGCGTTTACTAGGAATTTATAAGTGAATTCTACAGCGCCACCTAGTTGTAAACGCGACAACTAGATCAAATGTAACACATTTTATAATTCTAATGTACCAAAAATATTATAAAATCCAGTTCCGAAATTTGTCCCCACAGTTTTACGTCAGGATCCTGTTCAACTTAAAACTCGCGAATAGCCAATAATCTATTAGCCGTACGACGTTGCCGTTCAACTGAGTTAGTATTTTGTCCTATCAGTTTGCACCTAGCGAATGGTTTGGTTGAATGGTATTTAATTAATGTTTTTTATCAATTTAACTCAAATATTCTCAGTAACCTGGTCTCAGGATCCTCTCATTTGAATGCAATAATTGGGCATAGATTGACTGCAATTTGTTATAAAAGAGATTTCATATTGTGTCTTAAAATAATTACTTAAAGCTCTAAAGATAATATTCTATACTTAATGATTAAAGTTCCTATTCAAGACTGATTTATATAGAGTACTATATTTTTCCCGCAGCTTCGCCCGCGTAAATATAGTATCGGATATCTCACGGGAATATTGTACTTTTTCGAGATAAAAAGTAGCCTATGTTTTAATCCAGAGCCTAAACTACTACCATACCAAATTTCATCGAAATCCGTTCAGTAGTTTTTGCGTGAAAGAGTCATCCACAAACATCCATCCATACATCCATCCATCCTCACAAAATTTCACATTTATAATAGTAGTATGAATAATGTAAGTCAAAAATAGACCTAATTTTCGTTATTGTTCAAAATATTTGGAATATTATAAGTAATGGTTAGAAGGATATATTTATATGTGAAATTATTAATATATAAACGTTGTTCTCGATGATTTTCAATTTATTTCTCAGTTCCCTGGTTACATTCTCAGTTTCCTGATTCTTGAATTTCTTCGATTGGACATAACTTTAAAATTTCAAAATATTTTGACTGTTCCACTAATCACAAGCTAAAAGAATGTGTATTCTTTATGATAGACCGCATTTAGCAACTAGAATGTAACAAAAAAGTCGGGCCGAAATCAGGCTCTTTTTCATCCTTAGTTTGTAGATCGACCCTATTTCCTAATATATTTTAAGTAATAGAAAGGCTAAGAGCGGGCGATCACTTGCGTCAGGATAGTCTTGACAAAAACTTGACTAAGTACCAATTTTACAATGTCTCTTAGAGTTAATCATTTGTCTAAATATCATGCCTTCTCTTTCATTAATAAAAAGAATGAGAGAGATAATAATTGTTGATTAGATAACATGTTAACTTAAAAGGGCGTTGGTGAAATTGGCACTCAGTCTGTCTTAAAACTAAAAAATATCGGACGATTTAGATGAAGTTTTTTTTTTGTTTAAAAGCTGACGAGATCGAGTGTTCTTAGTGATAATTCATCATCATCAGCTCACTCACTTCTCGATAATTCAGGAGTTCTCTTACCAGTTACCACACGCACATGAACAAACACAAGCGCACAGTAACAAACATCCATCCAGGGTGTTTCTTACTCTTTCTCGAAAAAACCACTGAACAGATTTTGATAGAATTCGGTATTGTAGCACACTAGGCTCTGGATTAAAACGCAACTTTTTATCCCGTGGGATACTTTATTTACGCGAGCGTGCGGGAAAAAGCTATTCTTAATATATAATTTATAAAAAACGAAACAGTCAATTGAGTGACTTTGAGCTTTGAAAATTGAAGCCCCACTTAATAGTACAAAAAACATACCAATTAAGAGTTTATGCCTAGTCTACAAATAAATAAAATTGAAGTATCTGTTTGTAATTTCAAATCAACAGCTTGCACTAAATGCATAATATGATACTATTTCCGGCACCTATGCCAAAAGATGGCATAGGTAAAACTATGGCATAGGTACCGGATTTTAGATTTCGATCTATAAATAGTCTTACGTTATCCTTAGTTATTACCGGGTACAACTATTATTCTTAGGGCCCCTATATACGGCCGATTTACCTTCAGATCGGCATGAACGGATGCAAAATCGTATCGTCTTTGTGCAATTCCGAAATCGCATCATTCGGTCGGATGGACTGAAGATGGACTGAACTGACTGACTCATCAGCTCTTTTCTAGTTGATGAGGGGATGTGACTAACTTCCTTATGTCCGATCGATTCGAAATTTGGTACCGTATTACTTCAACGTTATTTATGATTTCCTAATATTTATACCCATTTTAAAAATGACAAAATAAAAGTAAAATTTAAAACTTGAAAATAAAAATATTTGAACTTACATAATATATGTGACGATATTAATTATTATAATAGGTTTAAAATATTATTTGTTAGTTTTTAGAGTTTACTTTTTGTGTCGAGGGTTTTTAAATTTTATAATTTTACTTTTTTCCACTAAAAGAGTACCGAAAACTATCAAAAAAGCTACTGAACTTAGGAATACTAAGAAACCAAAAAATACCAGTGCATTTTCGGTTTTACTATATTGAAAATACGATTATTTTACCGTTTAATCAAAAATATATAGTAGCAATTATTACATTATATAGAAATTAAATGGGTAGTATCACTGTAGGTGGTTTTAAGCGACTTACGGACGCGTGCTACGATGTAAAACTTTGTAAAATAACTAAGTTGGCAACATTAATTCGTTCAGATCGATCTGAACGGACCGTGTGTGTGGCAAAATATCGCTTCAGTTCTCACCAGAGCCGCGGTCGTACGGACGTGTATTGTGTACAAACGTAGCAAGTTTTCGAGGTGTAATAAAATTCGAGTTTAAAATTAAAACCAGCCAAGAGCGAGTCGGATACTCGCAAGAAGAGTTCCGTACGAAACGGAAAAAATCACGTTTGTTGTATGGCAGTCTCAAATATTTCTTTTATTCTGTTTTTAGTATATTTTGTTGTCTCAGGAACAGTTTTGGAAAATTGTATAGCATTCTTTTTTTTTATTTTATTAGTAAGGCTAAGGCAGCGTAACACAATAATTCGGTTTCGTCCATAGCGTGACTACAATTGCAGCAAAATATAATTAATAAACAAGACCGTAGCTCGCAGCAAAACAGAGAGAACAAAAGCGATATGTCCGTGTAGATGTAGTCCGTTCGTGTAGATAAATCATATTATAGCGTCAAAGAATATTTATTTTTTTACAATAATTCATAATAAATGATATATTGAATTTGTAGTTCGACATTAATAATATTATTATGTTTTTGACATTTTAATTTTATTTATACCTACATAATATAATACGGAAGAACGGAATTTTAGTTAATTATTGTTTCTGATTGTATATTAAGCAAGGTACCTACTCAAATATTGTGCACATGTGTGTTGCGCTACGTATAAAGACCAGGATGCTGTAAAACCACTCCTAATTTTTGACACGTCAAATTACATTTTATTTCTATTTAATTGAACCAATCATCATCACCATCATCTTTGTACCAATTTCATTGAAATAAATAATTCTGATTCTATGTACTCGAATCAGTTCAGGCCGAACTAACGTTAGTTCGCTCTGATGCCATTTTTCCGTGTATGTGCTTGAATCCGTTCAGCCCGAACTGACGTCAGTTCTATAGGAAGCGATCGGCTTCTCGTATGTGGGGGCCTTTAAGTAGTGACCTAAGAAGCTATGATGACCTCATTGCCTTATTGGGTGAGTCAAAGAGATTCTGACTTAGTACAAGGAAATCTATATTGAGCATGTATCAGTAAGCTATGATGTAACATAACATCCTTATTAGAAAACCTATATAAATTAGTAGTATCAAAATTAGAGTATTTATATATACGTAAAGTACAGGCTGTTCCATTGGGTTTCAATGAATTGCATTATATTTAGACTGCTCTGTATAACTGAGCCCTCTGAGCAGAAATCACTGGCAAAATACAATGTTCTAAAAAAAAACAACGGTACTCACTTACAAACTCCCTGACGATGGGTAGGAGCGGCTCCGGTACTATGGGGTCGTCCTTCGCATTGATGAACACCATCGGCGTCTTGATCTTGTCCAGGTAGAACGCTGACGAGCTCCACTTGTATAGGTCAGCTACTGATTCGAAGCCGTATACTCTTCTAATAAAAAAATAATAAGGCATGAGCCTTGATAAAATAGTAAATACTTTTTTGTGCGATATGATGATTATTGATTATGGTAGATTGCATAAGCAACACGCAAGAGCATCTTTAAAAATAAGATTTTACTTAAATGTAATATAATAATAAATATATACATCATAAGGACGCTCATATGTGCATTAATTTAATATATTTTAATTTCATTAGTAAGATAATCATATACATAACTTCTAAACGATCTACGAAATAAATGCAACATAACATTCAATGATCATTATATTTTATTTAATGATTTATTAATATTATGTATGCTTACGTAAGACAAAATACATTTCATTGTAGTTATTTAAAAGATAAATTATACATATATTTTCATTATATCCTTGAATATTTCTTTGAAGATTATAATATTATAAGATTATAATATCTAATTTTGGCCACGAGAACGTTTTCGAGACAATTAAACGGAAGGCCACAATACTATCGAAAGGCGATCAATCATACATAATGAAGAATAAGTATTACTGAAAAGTTAAATAAATATCGATTATTTCACGGATATGTCTCATTACGGACGCTATCGCAACGGCGGACAATAAAGTGTAATTGATACGACCTTGGGGCGTTAAGCAACAGGTCTGTTCATTGTAATTGCTTAGTTACCGGACTAAAACACAACAAACATCATCTGCTCAGGCATCGGTCATACCTTCCGTTCCGTAGAACAGCATCAAAAATCGGGTGGCAAATGCTTTTCTGCAGAACGGAATAAGCTGCGGCTTATGAAGCATGATCCCATCGATAGCTAAGAAGGATGAGCCTGACTCCATAGAAACACAGATGAAAACTTTAATCAGAACTATAGTTCTTTGCATGATTTCAATCTTTGAATGTTTTGCCGTGATAGCATCAACGCGCGTTCGCAGCCCTCGCCATTCAACTCCCGGTCAAGTGAGTCACATCAATCAGGTGCCTCAATTTACAGTGTCGGTGCGGCACAGGGTAAAAGCCGGTCTGAGGTCATATCTCCCCACGTGTAGAGTCGTGTGCCGGGAGTTCGCAGACTATTATTGCCAATCAAAGAAACAGTGGCCAGATTGACGATGTTTTTCTTTATTGATGATAATAGATAGAATATGATTACTCTCTGAATGACATGTCCTGACGTCCACGTTTTTGTATTTCTCCTCTTCTATGCTCATCGTCATTCATATGAGAACAGATTTGCGTTTTGTTCCCCGCGCGTAGAGCGACTGCATATCCCGCTTGCACCCGAAGGTCTATAATCTATGATGACCACAAGATTGACAACTTTATTGAGATTTATCGACTAGGCCACAACGCTCCCGCTGCTGTTAGCGCTTAGGCGGATCCGGCGGCCCAGCACCAAGCGGAGGAGGAGGCACCTTGGGACTTTAGTGCGGTATCCCCGGGTGTGTTCCTCACCTCGCGCCCGGAAGAGTCTCACATACCCGGTCCGCCGGGGATCCACAATGGAGTTCCTCAAGTAAAGAACTCGGCCCTCGTGCGCCTCGACTCACTGGGCTCTAAAGCTGAGCATCAATTGGCCGGCACCGGCCGCAAGTCGCAACATATGCACGACACGAAACGGATTTTTGTTCGGATGCTTTTTTACATCAGCTTCTTAACATCAACCTATTTAACACCACTAAACTTACCTAGAATAAGCCTCATCCAGATCCGGCAGAGTACCGGCAGATACGATCATCTTCTCGTCCAGCGAGTACCGGCTCTTCATCTCCGGACTGAGCAGCATGCGCTTGTGCCGCGTGATGATGTTGCGGTAGTTGTCTGTCATAATGTACAGATAGAACCGACGGAAGTTCTGCCATTGCAGCAGATATACCATTGTACTGGAAAGAGAAATGATTGTTTGATAAGAAAAGGTAACTTCAAATCATCACTTAAGAAGCACCTAGATACTTTAGCGTATTTGAGACATAGTTGTTTTAAAGAATATACTATATATTGAAGTCAATCTACATAATATACGTACAAAGACAAAACTAGATGCACTCGATAGAACAATTTGCTGAACATTTTCTAGATTATTCTTCATATCAGATTATTATTATTGATTGCCCTGTGAAATGGAACACCCCTTAAATCGATCAGAAGGCTATTCAGTGTTTAGTTGGTCGTTACCAGTAGTAGACAAAATTTTAATGATTGCAATATTATTATTTTAGAAGGATTAAGTGTGTAAATATACTAGCCCCCTTACCGACTATAGTAAAAATATTTACACATCTGATTTGCTATTCAATATTGTTGTCTTTGTCTGATACGTTGAAAAAGTTACTTGACGGGCAAAGACGGCAATATTGAATAGCTAATCAGTGTGTAATTTTAGTAGTGTTTAGGTAGGTATATAAAATTACATAAAATGCTAGAATATTCCAATCATTTTTAAAATACATTGGGCGTTATTATCCGCTTTTTGATAAATCGCGACAAAAACCAAAATACCATTGGAAAGTCTTTTTATCCACATTTTATTCTGGTCTATAGGGAAATGAGGATATTCAGTGATTTAAAATATGTAATGTTTGCCGTTGCTATAACAACCGATATGTAATGTATTACAACCATTAACAACTAGTACATAACATCATTGATCATCATCCATCATCAGGTATTATTGACTATGATGACGTTGATGCTGATGATAAGATAATAGTCAGTGGTATGGTGGCATAATCTGAGAGTTCTACAATGCCGTCGAAACTCTCAAACGTGTAAGATAACACATTTGAAAGACTAAGAAGTTCCGTGTCATGCTTTTGGATTCAGTGTACAGGCTATACTTTACACAGAATCTTACTCTTTAGTATATATACTTGCATTTGTTATAAAAGTCTAAAAACTGTAGGTGTATAATGTATATATAATATTTCTTTTTAATCGGTTCTAGTGTCATCGAAATCGGTTCTAGTGTCGTGGAAATCATTTATCTTTTAGTATCATTTTCTCGTTAACCCCACTTACTGCATATAAGCGAGTTATAGGTACCGTTATAATCCAAGTGTGATTACGCTTGCATTAACCTTAATTTCTATTATAATTAAAATGGTCGCCGTGGATCAGTGGTAAAATTCCCAATGTCCTTAATCCGACGAACAACGGCGATTAACATTTTTTTACCTAATGTATTATATAATAAATATGAAAAAAATATGAACTATTTAAGTATTAAAAAGGTGCAATTAAACAGAGTTAAACTAAAACCATACATAATATTATAGTAACTTAATATTTATTCAAGCCTTCCAGCTTCTTAATCGACGGAGAAATGTATTGAAAGTGCTATCAGAGTTTAATATACAGACAATTATCTATAGTTTTTCCAATGATTATGTTTAATTCCAAAATTGAAATAAATGTTGTTAATGTTGTTGTTGTTGTCAAAAAAAATTATGCGTAAAGAAAGTTTTGGATTTCTTTGATGCATTTAGCATTACACTTACCTTACCTACACCGAATATACATAAATGTATAAAGAGGTAAATATTCTCGGCCTTGGCTCAGTTTGAGTGCGTGCCTTTCTTTTTTCCAGCTCCGACTGGTTCACGCATACGCAAATGGAGGTATAGCAGGTTTAATAATTGACTCGAGTCTATCAATTTTACGATTTTATTACATAATATTTGGAGATATACCTACATAATATGGACCAGCTAAACCCGCCATATCTTACGAGATACGATTTGCCCATTTTGTATGTATTTGTATATTTTATGTATTTTAATTATTACTGTGACACTGTGACACAGATGTTTTAGGAACCAATAAATTTCCATACAATTAATCATATGAGTGGACGGCAATATTTCCTTAGGCTAAACGCAGCAAATAAATACGTTGAGGTTAAACGCTGAAGTCAAGAATTATGCTATGAAAATAAAAATAGAAGAACTTTGTTTGACACCTTGTTACTTTTCGTCGAACATCACACAGCGCGGGGTAAGTAGCCCCAATTACGTATACATAAAACGTAACAATGAATTGTGAGCCTTAATTTTTAATGACAAGGTACGTGGAAGGAATAAATCATCTATTCTATGAAAATATTGACAATAAATGTTTATGAGCCCGACGTCCAAAAATAAAGTTTGTTTTAATAATTTCAGTTGAGCGCATTTTTATATCATCCTTCATAGCTACTGCAATGGCTCTCATCTCTGCAGTCTGCATATAAGATCGTGTAAGAACTATGCCATACCTTATTAGACTGATCTATTTTATTGCATAAATAAATAAAACATTGCGAGTTTGCTAAGACGATTTTTTAATTTAGGTATCCGTTTGAGAGATAGTCAACTTTCAAGTGCTAAAAGCTACGCTAAAACGGCTGGCTCGAAAAATCTGACAAATATCATATCAGTTATAGAGGCTTAACTCATAAATGCGCTTACTTGGTTTAAAAAATAACGAGATAATAATATGTAATAACATGTAAAATATTGGTAGATATAATGGTACGGAACCCTTCGAGGCCGACTCGGACTTGGCCAGTTTTTATATTATAATATTATAAAATGATATTTCTGTTCCTGTTGGGCACACGTTATCTTCCGCGATCTGTCTAGACCAGCCATACTCAACCTTTTTCTTATAGGGGCCACAAACATGTTTCAGTCATGGTATCGAGGGCCGCAAGCAAAACTCTTAATAGTTTTTGCTTGCGGCCCTCGATACGTGAATTACGTTTTGATAAAAACTATTTAAGCTAACAATGAATTTACTTTATTATTGAAAAAATAAGTTTTTACAAATATGTTTATTAATTATGTTTTAATGCTATTTTTGAAATTTTGAACACATTTCAAAACTTTATAAAGCCTTAAAAAGGTGTACATAATGTCAAATGGTGAAATTGTAAATGTTTAACATAAATTTTTTTCTTCAGATAGGCCAATAACAAAGGTCCAGCGGGCCAAATGCGGCCCGCGGGCCGCAGGTTGAGTATAGCTGGTCTAGACTCGAGCATTACGTCATCCTCATTTTAGTACACCAGTACTAAGTGGAGACGTATCAAATAAACTGCTATAACTGTAAAAGCAATGTTTTACTTTGGCTGATAAAAATATCGTAAAACTCACAAGGAATGTTCTAAAATCTAGATTAAAAAAATATTATCGGATCGATCAAATTAACGAGGAATTTTCACCGCGTGATACTCTAAAGTAATCAATAATGTCAAATCTAACCCATTGTGCCTTAGACATTATTGATTCCATGCTGTGGGAAAGAGGCCTTAATTAACATTAGTAGATAGTTTTTTCTTTTGGTAAAAATTATGTTTAATGCAAAAGAAACATTCTGCACTTACGCTGGATTACATTATAATAATAAAAATGTTTGCCTAAAGAAAACGCCAAGCCGTTTAAAATTTTGTATTTTATTGTAATTTGGTTCAACTTAAAGGTTTTTTGTTAATAAGGGTTAAATTCGTGAAATCAGATTTTTGACACGACAAGGATCGTCGGACTACCAAGCGCCGCCTGGTGACAGAAAAGATTCTTTTGACCGTTTTTGATATCACTCCGCCACCAGATGACGCTTTGTGTGCGTTTGATCGAACACCCTCATTAATTAAGACTTTAGAGTACAACAACGCTAAGTCAGGACTGGTATCAATTCAAAATATACGTATCCAGTTCTTCACTATCAATAAAGAAACGAAGCAACTGGTATATTTTATCACGGTAAAAATGAAGGTAAAAATTGATATTCCAAACATACACCATTTGAAAACTCGGAGATTTGCAAATATTCTAGCGACTTCAAGGTACAAAAACTTTTAGAACATTTATAGATAACATCATTTTTAGGGTTCCGTAGTTTAAGTCTCGGAACCCTTATGGTTTCGTCATGTCCGTCCGTCCGTTTCGGCTTACCGTCCAAAAGGTTAGAGCTAGAAAGATTAAGGTTTGCATGAATATGTGTATTTACCACGTCGACAAAGTGCTAAAATAAAATCAAAAAAAATATTTTTATTTGGGGTAGTTGTAGAGTTAAAGCGTGTAGAGTTAGAAGTTTGGTAGAGTCAGAAGCTTGGTTTAAATGCGATCTGATAGCTTTTTGACAGTACGAGTCATATGGTATCGTCTTGGCATCACTTTACATGGTTTTTGATGGGATTTCACTTCTTTTTGAAAGTTGTTGACATTATTTTTATTGTACAATATTCAGACCTCAAGAGTAAAAACTTTCGTAGGTAAGATGCTTGCAAATTTTCATTCCTAGTTTACGGGTTAGAGGATAAAAGTTCCAAGTTCGACAATTTTAATGTTGTTTGTGTGCTAATACTAGTTTACATACTAATATCAGCTTTCTAGGACACCCGGAAGTACCCTATAATTTTGTTGATCATCAGTCAGTCTGTCACGAAATTCTCAGTTTTTAGATATCAATAAAATCTAAATTATAAGACCTATGCAAACAAAACTTAACATGTTTAATAAGTCATGGGAACATATCCTGAAAATTCAATTAACTGGTAATTCAAACCCATGTTTTAAGGGGTCCAAAAAATTGACATAACGCTTCGAGAAAAGGTGGTCTGGTAGTGCCCTTGCCCTCCGCTTAGCATGTCTTGGCGTGGGCACTCCCGTGCCCCCAGATATAAGTACTTAAACATGTAAAATATTGGTATAATGGTACAGAACTCTACGTGCACGAGTCCGAACCGTACATGGCCGGTTTTACAACTCGTCTTTTAGGTCAGAGGTGGAGAAGCAGGAACTTGATAAGATATAGTTATTTTATATTATTTTTAGATATTTTTTGCTAAAACATTTGAAGTACCGATTACATACTTTACCTATTAGTCTACTACGATGATTAATACGATCGAAGTAAGTCTATGAAATAAAAATATTATGTAATGATGTAATAAACTTACTCAATGGCGTTATATCCTTGGCATATAGAGATTCCGCCGATAATATTCTTCGGTCTCTTCCTGTCTTCGCCCAAGTACTTAGTGATGAGGTTGCCACCCAGGCTGAAGCCTACCAGGATCACCTTGGTGTTGGGGTAGCGTTCCAGAATGTTTTCTATCATATAGTTGAAGTCATCCGTGTGACCTGAAACGTAGAAACGAGATATTATTCTGATTATTTAATTAGGAACGTACTGATCGTTGATCGGTTATCATCACTCTTGGACCTACTTGGCAGCCTTATAGAATATTATATTAAAATAAATTCACATAATAAATAATAATCTAAATTCTAACAGACATCTGAGAGGTAAATTTATTTGAAGTAGTTTGTGGTGACATTAAATATTCCATACCATTATGAAAGAACCAATAAAATGTGTCCAACAAAAATCTGTACCTATAGTTAAGTTGAGTTGGTTAATAATATTATGATCATTGGGATTTGTCATTATTACATATTAATGAACTTGTAACACAGTTGTGTTATGTGTATAAATTCCTGGTGTATTCCAAATCCAAATTAACTGTACATATTTTTAGGGCGTCAATAGGAATGATGACTACATCTAAACTATTTATTTTCATTAATATACTCAGATATATTGAGGCATTACTACTTAGTAGGTAAATGTAAAAAAAATATATATTTTATGTGTAGTGTAGTAATTAGATACATTTAAAAAGTACAAAAAAGTTTAAATTTGTTTTTGCTAAAGTAGTAAACAAAACCTACATCATTAGTTTACTTACATCATATCAGTGGCGTGGGGTTCCTATCGACTTCACTTACCACTTACCTTTTGAAGAACTTCATCCAAATCCCAACCTATTATACAGGCTAGGGCTTCCCTATGAAGGAGAACTAGTCTTCGCCGCTGCATTATATACAAAAACATGGTAAGTATGAACTGAAATGCACAAATATCGGAGATATTTAAAAATATGTTCCTGCGGCCGTATACTTCATACACTTTAACCTAGACGTGACGTCACAGCTAGGCACGACTTTAGTATGGATCGTTTTTACGAGTCTTGCGAAATTTTGTATACAAATGTGTATACAAAATTATACGCTGTCTGTACCTTTGAAACTATTGACTTTTGATATACTATTTCTTCTGAGAAGTTACTCATATTTAAGAGTACTATTCAAATGAATTTTTGCAAACATAATAAACAGTTTCTGGGTAACTTCTGATAAACTGAAATATATATATATATATATATATTTTTTTTTTTTTTTTTTTTTTTTTTCAGTTTATCAGAAGTTATCTTATAGTATACTTACTTATAATCTGACCGGGATTCGATCCCACCACATTCTGAATTTTCGAACAGAGCAAAAATTATACATGATACGCTAACCAATCTGCCAATCGGGCTGACGACACTAAAGAAAAAACATAATATAACTTAAAAATGCGCAGTTTCCCAGGAATTAAATCTAGCTAGACTGATTTTTCTCCCCCAAAACTCCCTGCATACAAAATTCAATGTAAATACTTGCAACCGTTGCCGAGATTACGATTATATATATACAATATTGTCTCGTTTAAAGTATAAGATTAACGCTTTGCTAATTAGTTGATAGGGTAGACACTAGACAATGACACTAATACAAGGTGGAGGAGCATTGGCCTTTGAAGATAATAATTAGTCTGTGAACAATAATGACAGACCGAATAACACAGATTATGTAGAGTCGCACAATAGTAGGGTCAACTGAGTTATTTGAAGACCGCAAGATTTTTTTACCGTTATATAAACTTTGCGATACACAGTATCAAAAGAGATATTTCATACCTACTTTTGGACTAAGAGGTGGTTAAAACACACCCCGGAAAAAATAAAAAAGCCAGGAAATATCAGACTCTTGATCTGTCTTAGATGCGACTATTTGTAAATGTTTGACCTTAGGCTTGTTATGTGAGTAGGAAGTAGGTAATCCTTGTAACAATTCAGAAAACTTAGAAGCCAAGCAGTAACTTGTATCACCGGAACATATAAATTACATGTTTCGGTGGGAGGAAAGTGATTTGTAGTATGACCAGTGACCACCAACTACAGACATTCTTTCTCGATTTTTGGGTAGCAATTAGCAACCTATTTTATTATTATAATAACCTATTACCCAACACATGAATATTTTAGGCATTACATTAGGTATTTCGGAAGTGACACCCTCTGATGCTTTATAGGCACTTCGTCCATGATGCATTGATAAAATTAATGCAACTGCTCATGAACAAGAAAGAGACCAACGCCAAATAAAATCATCAGTATTTTTATGTTTGCCTGATTCAACTCGGATCGTAATAAGTGATGTAATTCTATGAGCTCATGTCTAGTAAGTAGTTCCTGTACTGGTTTTTAAATGAACAAAGACCCAAATCTTATCTACTAGCAAGCGGCAACCTTAGTTCAGTGCAATTTAGGATTTTTTTTAGAATAAAATTAAAACATTTTATATGAATTGGTACTTTATTCTAACTAACGAATTATTTCTATATAATTTAAACGAAAACTAGACCACTTTCACTGGATAATTGTTGCATAGCTTAGTCGATACGTATCTGACATGTGTCCATAATAATATTATAATGGTATTCAACTACGTATGCACTATGCTCTACTATAATTTCGAGTATGGTAGTTAAGATTGCAATGACGAATAAATAGAAATGACAATTTTAGGTATGCAGAAAATTTTACCAGAAAATAATTCCTGGCGAAGTATGTTAGTCTTTTTAAATAATTTTCTGCTACCCACATGCGAAAGTAGTTGGGAAACTTTCCCCATTCTATTGTTTATAGTACGTCTGATTATTCAATATTTGCTAATATAGATGCCGGGCGTTGTCATTCGTCAGCATTTATAATTGTGTAGGTGACGACATCATGTAACACATGCAGCCTACTTCCATAGGCATAACAGCTGTTGTTACTCGTCCGTAGATATATTATGCTTTAGAAAAGGTCATAAATCGATTTTAATTTCTTATTTATTAACTTTACGCCTCGATTCATTTCCAATAATAATATCGAATTGGAATTAAGGGCATAATCAATCAATTTATGTGGCTATGGTTATTTTTACCGCGTCGACGTCCGACAATTTTCACTTTATTCCTTGAAATTGAATTAAGACCATTGTATCACATTCGCTTATGCATATAATATTATGTGCGTCAGAATTAATTTTCTAGATAAAAATGTTTTATAGCCCAAATATAATATGACTAATAAAAATATTAGCAACTAGCATTAATTGCCCGCGGCTTCACCCGCGTGAAATTAGGTTTTAAACTTTCATCTCCTATTTTACCCACCTAGGGGCTGAATTTTAGAAAACGCTGAAATACGTAACTCATTATTTTTTCCGTACTCAATTCATACGAAATGTCATGCAAATAAGTCCAAGGAATACAAAGTTTCAAACAATCTTTAATCACCTTTTGAACTCCCTCGAGGGTTGAATTTTGAAAAACCCTTCCATAGTGAATGCCTACGTCATATGAGAAATACGTGTGCAAAATTTCAAATTTCTAGCCATAAGGGTTTGGCCGGTGCGTGGATATATCAGTCAATCAGCTTTGCCTTTTATAGATAATTATAAAGATAAATGTAGAATGAATATTGATTGATGATAATTATCACTTTGGATTGTTTAAAATATTTATTAGATATGAGATAAAGTCCGGAAACAGGTAATCAGATGAATTTTAAAATTTTCACCGAATGACGAACGCTGAAGCCCACACAACGGCAGGAATTAAATACACTCCAACCCTAATCCAGAAAATCAAGAGAACTTAATAGGGCATGTGACACCAAAATGGATAAAATATTTTTATTTGTAATCTCTATCGCTATAAAACATACCTGTACAAAATAAGGGCGTACTCAGGATTTCAGGGGGGGGGGGGGGGGGGGGGGGGTAATATTCATTACGAATTCTGCACCAAAAATCGTTGAGGCATCGTTTTGAGCAGTGACTCCATACTTGTGTCTGATGACATTTCTAAAAGAGATTCATATATCTCGTTTGACATACTTTCGGGCTTTTGCAAGTTGGGTAAAAAAGGATTATGTATCCATGAATTCAGTTTTATTTTTGTATTCTGTTCTTCGGGAAAATACTTTTCAAAAGATGCGCGCATCGAAGTGAGATATTGGACCAATTCTTCAAACATATCATCTTGAAACATTTTTGAGTCGTTATCGCTAACAAACTCACTGAGTGACGTAAAGCTTTCTATTTCTCTCTTATCAACGCAAGCAATCCAAAAATCTAATTTTCTTTTGAAGGTAGTTAAGTTATTTTGTTATAGGCCTGGAACACTGTTGTCTGTTTACCTTGCAATGATAAATTCAATTCGTTTAGTTTTTGAAAGATATCCGCCATAAAAGACAATCGGAACAACCAAGTTTTATCATACAAACGGACTTTCAAATTAAAAGAAGTATCAGCTGAAAGAAACATTTGTTAAAGTTTTACCCCGAGACAGCCATCGCACTTCTGTATGGAGCAGCAGTGTTTTATGTTTGCTGCCATAATCTTCACACAATAATGAGAACAATCGGGATTGTAGTGGTGATTTGATAAAATTAATTATTTTTACCGCTTCATCCATAACTAATTTTAGATTTGACGGCTTTTGCTTCATCGCAACTGCTTGTCTATGCAGAATACAATGGCTGGAACTACAATTAGGCGCTTTATTTTTTATGCATGACACTGCTCCTGCTGTTTTACCTGTCATCGCCTTAGCCCCATCTGTACAAATGTCAATGCAATCGTTCCAACTTAGATTATTTTCTTCAAAAAATATGTTTATTTTATTAAAAATTTCTTCCCCGGTAGTGTTTGTGGGCAGCGGTGAACACATAAGCCTTCTTCAAAAGAACTTTCATATGGATATCTCACGATAACCAGCAAGATAGCCAGACCAGCGACATCATTTGCAAGGCGAATCGTGTTTTTTGTAGACGTGTAACTAGTTCTTGTTTCACGTAGCTTGCCAGATCATGGATTCGCCGTGAAACAGTATCGTTTGATAGCGGCACAGTAGAAAGATGCTTTGCAGATTTTTCATCGAGCATATATAGCGAGTTATGTCTAACACACATGGCTTTATTAAATTTTCAGCGCTTCACTTGCTTGTGCAATGCGATAGCTAACTAAATATGATGCCTCCGTGGCTTTTTCATTGATAGTTTGTATTACATGCATCATATTTTTTTGACTTTCCAATAACTGTTCTTTTCTGCGAACAGAAAATTCTTTATTCTTGTCTTTAGACTTGGGGTGTACAGTTTCTAAATGTCGGCGCAATTTGGCAGGTGCCATGGAACTATTAGGAAGCAGCAGAGAGGTGAGCCGTTGGAATCAACAAATCCGAAACTGATATTACTTCTTCTTCATACTTCCTTTTTTTCGTCTTTGAAACCGTGGAGCTTAACGTCGTGGCATCATCGTCTGAATCGGTAATTACTGCATTCTCCGCGCGTACTGCTTTTGAACATTCAGCGTCATTAGATGTTGTTGCAACACGTTTAACTTTACTTTTAAACTTTACTTTGGCCTTTAAGCCAACGTTACATTCTTCTTTATTAATAATGTTACACGTCAGGATGGTGGGGTCAAAATAATGTTACACGTCAGGATGGTGGGGTCAAAATAATGCACAATCGTTACTGCTTATAAGAGACTAAGTTTAGTCCAAACACGAAATGTACAAATCTGATACAATCAGAACACAGCAGGCAGTAGAACAATAAACACTAGTTACATATCACGTTTAAACTCCGCGACGCGCGATCGTCGCTTATATACTTAGTCCTAGACTCGATCTCGAACATTTTCAAAAATACTCGAGTCTGTTTACAAATGCGTTGTAAACAATCTCGACTTTATGTTTTGAAGTTAGAGCCGAAAGTCGCTTGTTCACAACTATAGTGTCTAATTCAGAGGCGGCTTTTATCAAAGGGACTGCGAGGTCACAAGTATACGCGCGGCGGCGCGGCGGGCGGAGTCAAAATGTTCGACCAGAGAGAGGTGTTTTGTTTTTTTTTTCTAAATTCTTGCGGAACCCCTACAGGGGTATCGCAGAACCCTAGGGTTCCGCGGAACACACTTAGAGTATAGCTGCCATAAATAAAAGAAGTTAATTCATGTTTTCTATGGTTATGCGAAAATGCACCTAATTACAATATTGCACATAAACTTTTATATTCTACATTTATCAAGTAATAATATCTTAATATTTCGGAATATATAAATTAAACTTAATATTTTATATGTAGTCAACACCCGTATTGTGCTAGGGGTGTAGATATTAGAGCCTATAGCTAGTCACTATACCCCTATGAAAAACAGTACCTCTGTTCTTACCATATGAGAATATTCTGGTGCCTGTAACTGGAACGCTGTTCAGGGCGCCGATGTGGTTGAGAACGGCGCATCGGTAGCCGTGCCGCTGGGAGTAGTGCACGTAGGTGCGGATGTACACGCTCTCCGACGTGTTGCCGATGCCGGGACAGATCGCCACTGTGACGTCATCTGCATAAACAAAAGCAAAATCTATAGTCAAAAACATCAGGAGTAAATTTCGAAATTCACTTGTCTCTATGGACTAATGATTAGAGCTAAACTCTTTAAAAAAACTACATGTTATTTAGGTTTATTTCAGTAGATAAAGGTATCCTTTTCACATTCCATGATTAGCTATCACAAGTCTTAATTATGTATGAAATCGTTTTAACAGGTTCTAGTACAGCTAGAAGTACAACTATAAGTAGAGGTGATATCTCGTGGAGCCGGTCATATATGCAATAGAGTACGAGATATCACCTCTACTTATAAAAAGCTTTCACTTTTATTACTTATATCTAGTTACATAAATTAATTAAGTCGGGGTAAATTATTTTAGTCTATTTCAATTCCGTTTTAACCATCATGGATTTTCTCCAAATTTTAAATTTTGTATTTTATAGATATACATTTTATAATTTTAATAGGTAAAATATAAAAACAATTTTTGATTGCTTGCCTTGATACTTGAATTTATTAGTACACCTACATACCTATTTAACGGTGTTGATTTTATAGAGTTTAACAGGTAAAATAACAAAAAAATTGCAACAACTGTAGTTAGAATCTGTTGTTACATTGAAATAAAAAGATTTTCATAATAAATACCTGTTCATATACTAGTTGCCAAATTTAAGACATGGCAACCCTAATTACGGTAAATACTAAAGTACCGAATAGTGTTGAATAGCTAATCCGGCAGTTTTGACACCTGCTTACTTTATACTGAGCGACAGAGATAAAACATGCAGTGTAGCTATCTTGTATCTGTTGCAAATAAGCAGCCAATTTCAATAGCCAAGCCAATTCATATTGCAATATTATATATATTGCATATATATATAAAAAATTCTAAAATAAACTAGTCTTTCTCAGTTAAATCAAAAATAATGATGATTATTCCTGCAATAAAATAATTAATATACTAAAGCCAAGGTAGGCTCACCTTCATGTTCTGCTCCTAGTGGTTCATACAAATCATATGTAAGAGTTGACTTATCCGGTAGTACCAAAGATATTCTACCGCCAATAGGCCAAGGGCACCTCACTCGACCTATCAGGCTGTGTAAAATTGTTTGAACATGACCACTGAACCCCCATAATCTTGTTGGAATATAACTGAAATGAAATATGTGTGTACCTTTTCTTATTTAAGTAAAATATACAAAATTATATTTAGAATGTTCAACAATTTTTTTTTATATTTTACTAAGAACATGCCCAAAATTTAAGACTGTTTTTCAATGAATTAAATTCTACACAATGTTTTGGTTAAGGAAAATGGTTTTGGCTATGAGTACGTATAGGTTTCTCAGACACGTAGATACTTACGGTTCGTATAGGAATGGTGCAATGAACAATATGTTTTCTATGAAAATTTTATCTCTACCATAAATAAGAGGCTTATGTGGTTGACTGTTCACATTAAGAATTCGGAAAAGTACACAAAGTATAACAGCAATTACAGCTAAAAGTACCGTAGACATAGTGGAATGGTTCACAGAGCACAATCCACGGTTTAGTACAATGATCTACATTACAGCGAGGTAACGAATTTTATGGAATATAATGGTACCGGCAACCCGCCGTTAGCGCAACACCAAGGCTTCAGAAAAGAAAACTGAAAAATTTTATGATTTTCGATTTGATGTTGTTCGTGTTGACAAATGTCAAATTGAAAATTGACACAAGTGTTTTTTTATAAGGTAGGTAGCATAGCATACAATTATTGCCTGAGTCAAGTTAAAAAGGCGAGCAAATTGTTTTCAACATCGTTTTCGAAAAAGAGCGGGAATCTTAAAAAAAGGCGAACGTGTTTCTCTTGAAATTTTTAATTTTAGTTTAATTTATTGTAAATATTAGTCAGTTAGTTAGTTTTCTTTAATTTTGTATTTAGTTTATCTTAATTTTTTATTATATTTAGTGCAATTCATAGATAAGTGTTTTGTATATATTTTGCATAGACGTATATAATAAAGACGAGGCTTGTTGAGGCAAAATGTGTCTCCTGTTGAATGGCCCCACTTTTTGAGATTTTGGGGCCATTTTGACATTTGAGGTATAGTAAAAACAAAATGGATGACATTTGAATTATGGTGAAAACCAAGATGACGTAACTCTTTCTTGTTTTTGATTTGTTCTGTCAAATGTACTTCATAGCCTATTTTGAGTTTTGAAATATTTGATATTTTGTAAATATGGATGTGGACCCAGGGGGTCCAGAGTGCCCCCCTGTTGGTCAATTTATCACAATCTCACATCCGAAGTAATAAATGAATCCAGTATGGATACTGATACATCTACTCTTAATTCAACTTCTAACCGCAAACGTCCTGCATCATCGAGGCGTGTTTGTAGGAAATGCAATAAAAAAACCCAGACAGACAGACAGAGCAAAACCTGATGTCAATTGTATGTGTTCGAGTGACACAGGAATTAAAGAAATCTTAATTATAATTCAGGAAACACATGTATCACATACAATTTATGTCAAAGAGAAAAATCGAGGCTTGATTAATCCCCGTATCAGTAGCTTGATAAATACCAACGCGAACTCCACACCCTATGTAGTACATATTCAGAAGGAGGTATCATCTCCCAATAGAAATTGCATGTTGCACCATGTTAAGTTTGGTTGCTTTCTCAAAAACAATAATATTAGGTCCTTACATATGAGATAAGCGTTTTGTCGTACTGGCTACTTTGATCTCAAATATATCTTCTTTGGTTACGAATTCCAATTTCAAATTTATACCGCTATTTACTCATGAATTTGTGATTCGAAAACTGTAATTCATTTGTTATTTCCTCTGTTGTTTTTTTTTTGCGTTACTCTGTTTACAAAATGGAAAACTTGAAATATCGTATTATTTTCGACTACGAGTTCCACCGTGGCACCAGTGCTGCAGAAACGGCTCGAAGGATTAGTGATGTACTTATATGGCGGCGGTATCGCAAAAGTTTGCACTGGCGTTTTTGGTTCTACCGTTTTCGTTCTGGAAATTTCGCCCTGCAGAACAAGCCGTGGACGGCCGTAGACCAAAGTTGATAATGAAGAATTGAAGGCTATTGTGGAAGCGGATCCATCGCAAACCACGTCCGAGTTAGCTGCAGGCTGTGGTGTTAGCATAGCTGGGCATTAACTCGTTAATCCGTTAATCGTTAATTAACGAAGTTAACATTTTGATTACCGGATTAACTTTTAACTTTTTAAAATGTTAACGGACACGTTAACTTCCGTTAATATGCAGAAGTCCGTTAATCGTTAATCCAATGCCTAATAGTTACCGCACGGCACCGACAAGTGCTGGGCGGCGCGTGGCAGCGAGTGAAACAAAAACAAAACTAGATATATTTTGCCGGCGCGTGCGAGTGAGAAAGAAATCTGCGAAGAGATTTGTTTCGTTTGATCATTTCATTACTTAGCGCCGGTGCTTAGAGTGACGAGTGTTTTGTTTGTTTGTTTGTTGTTATTATAAATTACTGACAGTGATAATTTGCGTGTTGATAATTGATTAATGAATTAGAACCTAAACCAACAGGTTTTATAAGTTCACTTACGCAACGATATAAAGATGCAATTTTACACATATTAACGGTTTAACGATTAACGTTAACTTGCGTTAATTCTTCCGAAATGTAACGCTTTAACGTTTAACGAAGCTAACTTTTTTTATAGCGGATTAACGAAGTTAACTATTTGATTAACGGTGCCCGGCTATGGGTGTTAGTGATAAATCTTTTTTAATCCACTTGAAGCAAATTGGGAAGGTGAAAAAGCTTGAAAGATACAAGCAAGAGCAAGGTACCTCATGAATTGAGTGCAGCAAACCGACAAACGCGCGTCGACTGTTACGTTACATTACTCAACCGGCACAATAATGAAGGGATTTTAAATCGAATCATTACCTGTGATGAAAAGTGGACCCTGTACGATAATCGGAAACACTCACCGCAATGGCTGAACCCTGGCGAACCAGCCAAAGCCTGCACCTAGCGAAAATTGTCTCAAAAAAAAGTTAGTTGTGAGCGTTTGGTTGACTAGTAACGGTGTCGTTCACTACAGCTTTCTTAAATCTGGCCAGACGGTTACGGCAGATGTCTATTGCCAGCAACTGCAAATCACGATGGAAAAGCTAGCTGCTGAACAACCGAGGTTGGTCATTCGCTCCAGGCCACTGCTGCTTCAGGACAACGGTAGACCACACACTGGACAACAGGCGACTACCAAATTAGAGGTGCTTCAATTGGAATGTCTAAGACATCCACCGTACCCCCGGACCTTGCTCCCACGGATTACCATTTTTATGTTTAAAAAAAATCGACTTTATGGTTCTCCTTTACAAAACGCCAATTTCATATGCAATGACCTAATATTAGCATCCGGCCGTCGAGTACACGATCTCACATAGATGCTACACCCGGCTCTACGAGAGCGGCCGTAGTCTCATTGGACTGGCTTGAAAACTTTCCAATTGAGCAAATTCTCGCCATTGGAAATTGGAACATACCTTCTGAAGATTTTACAAAAAATAAATATTAAGGTGTCAAAGTAGTGCATGTACTACATCTCATTCTAATTATTTTACACCAAACTAAAAACTTTTATGAACTGCTTGTAATTAAGTCTAATTCATATTAAATGATGTATTCAATTTACATATTATGGCATAATTTCAAACTCCTTAATTTGTAGTAGGTAAGTATGTCTACCAGGAGATAACAAACACATCACTCAAGATCGAAGACGGAACAAATAATGGAGAGTTTTACCTAACAATAAAACTTACTTACCTATTATTTTTCCTGAGATATCCGAAAACCAGGTAATCCCTACCTGGTACATCTCGAGCTTCATAATGCAGAAAGTCAGTTAGGCGCGCAACCGTCTCAAATCCGCGACACTAGCGCTATCTGCCGTACGTGAAAGGAGGTAAGTAGCCGGAGATCGACAAATTCGGTTTCGATTCCGGATATCTCAGGAAAAATAATAGGTAAGTTTTATTGTTAGGTAAAACTCTCCATTTTTGCGTAGCTTCCTCAGAGCGGCAAAAGTTTATTATGTATTTTTATACAACGAAAACAAAAGGTTTTTTTTTCATACAAACTGTATAACTGGTTGTTTTTTTTAAATTTAATATAGAGTTAGGTTCTATTACAGCAAGTCTTTAAATCAACAGCATATTTTGCATAAAGATGCTGTGAAAGCAAGTAAATATTTTATATTGTGAGCAGAAATAAGATATGTTTAAACTGATTTGCACACTTAAAACAACAATTAACCTACGAAAATTAAAATAAAATAACTATATTCAAAAGGCGGATAAACTATATTTATATTAATCTTACAAATAATCAAATCTTTAAGTTTTATGATTATAGCTAGCATGTGACATTAATAATTTATGTTTATTTTAGCAACTTAATACTTACTTCATAATATTATACATGTACATACTTAGTATGATTGCATGTTTAAACAAATAATATTATAATTGATATAAAATAAATACAAAATACGAAATGTAGTATAATAATAATAATGCAAAATGATTATAGTCAAATATACAATAAAGTTTTAAAAATCTGTGAAAATATGTATAATGGTGTATGACATTATTATTATGTTTGCTTGTTCAAGATCAACATGGAAATAAATATCTGCACATTGCCTCGTGTAATAAATAATAATAAAATCAAGAAATGCAAAAAAGGTGTAGGACATATTATTATGTTTGCTTGTTCAATATCAACATGGAAATAAATATCTGCACATTGCCTCGTGTAATAAATAATAATAAAATCAAGAAGTGCAAAAACATCTGTATATATTTTATTGCATATTTTTTTTTAATGCAATAAAATATATACAGATGCTGACAATCATCACAAAAGTGAAAAATATAGAATTTTACCTTCCAATAAAGTTAATATTATGTTCCAAGACGTCCATAGACCTTTAGAGTACATCGTCTTCTTTCCGCATTACAGCCGCTAGATGTCGTTTACCGTTATAGATTAGCTCCCTGCGCCCTCTTCTGGCAAGTCTGTGAACTAGATGAAAGGTCACAGCCGCCATATTTGATATAACTGATCATTGTTAATGTCTCACAATTATGAGGCTGAACACTAGGAAGCCCTTACCAGGCCTTTGGACCTCTTGGAACCTAATATTAATTTTATTGGAAGGTAAAATTCTATATTATGGTTCCGTTTGACGTCCAAAGTCCTTTTTATGAGTGACCTGTCTGTTATCTCCTGGTGGCTTGTAAATAATGCAACAATGTGATAATGTTTTTAAGTTAGTAATATATTTACTTTTTGACTTTCAACAGGGAATTTGTATAGTATAGCGTATCCCATAAATTGATCATTATTAGCGGCCTCGCATAATCGTGAAATGACATGACTCACGAAATGCTGCGACATCTTTTTGCTTCGGTCCCAATACTCTAATAAACCATTTCTTACGACGAATGACGAAATGTAATGGTTTTACGACTTTGTAAGACTCAAAAATAAAGGACCATGCAAAAAACTGATGGGCAGTGTCCCCACCCCCCAACAGAATTCAAACCTGTCTCAGTTAATAGCTCTTGCCACGCTGATAATTATTTAGTATGGCGACATTCACCTCAGGATTCGACAGAAATTGGAATTTTATTTTCTATTGTTTTATATTAGCGACCTATTCCAGTTTCGCATGGATGTAATGTATTATACATATAAAGCTTCGTCTTGAATCAATCTAGCCATTTCTGAAAACTGCATTAGGGGCCCCCTACACAGTCCGGTTTTCCTTCACTTCGGCCTGAACGGATGCAAAATCGTATCGTCTGTGTGCAATTTCAAGATCGCATCAGTCGGCCGCATGGACTGAAGCGTTTCGTTACAGTTTTGCCAACTCTGTTTTTGCGAAACTACTAAACTCGCGTCGACTACTAAACTAAAAAAGCTACTAAACTTAGGGATCCCTGAAAACAAAAAACCACTGCATTTTCATTCATTCACTAAGACAAAGCTTTTTAATATTTTCTGTTTTTTTTAACTATCCATTTAAAGTATTGCCAGTATTAAGATAATCCTTAATATATTCCTTATTACCAGTTTAATGTTCACAAAATATGTTAAGATGGTTTATAATGAAATATAAGTTAAATTTTTACATCTCACGATATTAATAAAAACAAATAAAATAATTCCAATTTTAAGAGCTACATTTTCTGGGGAAATTATCCCTTAAGTCTGTACACACTCTACAACATAAAAGTTTTGTATGTGTTCGTTTCGGTATGCAATGCTTACACCTACATCTATCTGTTGCTTGTTTCACTTTGTACGATGCGTTTGTTTGAAGACTAGGCGTTATTAATCTAAGGGCCGATCTGACGTCAGTTCGGTCATATGCGATTTTTTCCGAGTATGTGCTCGAATCCGTTCAGGCCGAACTGACGTCAGTTCTGACTGAAACGATCGGCCTCTCGTCTGTGGGGTGGGAGCAACGGAATTTAATGCCGTTTTCAGCAAGGGATAGAGTGATTCAAGAGGATGCTTTATATGTATAATACATCGCACCCGTGCGAAGCTGGAGTGGGTCGCTAATATAAAACAATTAAAATAATTTCCAATTACTATCAAAACCCCACTCCTGAGGTGAATATTGCCATACTAAATAATAATCAGCATGGCAAAAGCTATTAACTGAGATAGGTTTGAAATCTGTTGGTGAATGGGAACGATTATTTGCATGGTCCTTTTAAAAATATTTCTAAAATTAAAAGTTAAGTTATAATTTGAACTTAAATAAGTCTATTTTAGCGACTGCATGGTTGCAAAAACGACGCAACATTCATCAGTTATATCAAATATGGCGGCTAGTGGCCTTTAATCTAGTTCACAGACTTACCAGAAGAGGGCGCAGGGTAACAGGCTAAACTGTAACGGTAAACGACATCTAGCGGCTGTAATGCGGAAAGAAGACGATGTACTCTCATAAAGGACTTTGGACGTCAAACGGAACCATAGTATGTTTGTTTGAATATTAAACAATAATATTCCAACATTAGTAAACTTGCATTTGGATCTTACAAATTTTGTTATTGTTTGTGTAGAGAACTTAAAGCTATTTTGGATTTTTTTAGTATGCACAATGGAATTACATACATGAATAAATAAATGTAATATCACTTTTAAATCCTTACTAATATAATTAAAAATGTTAACCAAATATTCTAGTTCGTAGCTTGCTTAAAAGTAATCAATACAAAATAACCAATTATGAAATAACATAAATTAAGTAATCCCTACCCATTTCATACTCCACTTATTGAACTGAATGAAGCATTAAATCCGTAAAAGCTTATTAAATATGAGCATGTTACAAGTTAAATTGTGCATATATCTTTAATATACAACATTAATTTTGCATATGCATCAAAATATTAACAGTAATTGTATTGCTAGAGGTACATATCCTAATGTTATACATTTTTCCTGTATAAATATACATATTATATATTAAATTTACGTTATGTGCATATCCGTAACTACAATATGCTTATAAATAATCAGTTCATACATCCGTTCATTCAAAGTGGGAGTTTTATATACATTTTAGTTTAAGTTTTACAAAGCACTTCCGTCTCAAAGACAAGAACGGTTTGCAAACTAGTGTACTACCCTACGATCGAACCGTCATAGGGTTCACACACGACACTATAGCACCACCGTTCCCACATTGCAATCCATATGTATCAACCTCACTTAAACATGCGCTAATTAAAGTGTCCAAAAGTGTTCGATTATGTAAATGTCTCACAAATATCAACTGTGTAATGACAATAGTCTATCTCATTTTTGTGATGTCAGTGCTGCATTCAATTATTTTGTTTTTACTCGCTTCTCTTTTGAATTTCCTTTACCAATTTTTATATTTTCATACCAGGTCAGCACGACTATCGTGTATCGGTGGTGTCAACGTATAATACATGTTAGACACAGTTCGGCAGAGCCAATGCAGTCGTCATGGCAAAAGGCACCGCATTTTTTGCAGGGTATCATGGCACGGAGGTTACAAACGCAAGACTCCTCTGCGCCAACGCTGCGACACCGTGTCGCGTTCTGTAAAATGCGTAAATTTCTCTTTCATAACATAACGTTCTTTAATAAGCAATTACAAAAAAATCGCTTGCTAGAGGAATGTTACAAAAATGGAACTTACCACATTTGTGTTTTGATTTGACGGCGGTGCGCTCGAAGCTCTAGGGGCAACATTTGGAGTTCTTTGAACGAGAATATACTGCCCCATATTATTTGATCTGTTCTCATTGACCTGAAATATTAGTTGATTAAAAAAATAAAGCAGCTTGGCAAACAAAATATGTTCATGCAATGGTTTAAAATAATTCACCGAAAACAAAGACTCTAAACAAAAACAAATGTACGAATTTGTATTAATACCTTAAAATTATTCAGACACTCTCATGTTATAATATTATTTATTACATCAAAAAGGTTAATGATATTTCTTTATTTATAATGATGGTGGACATTACCACAGTGCGGGCAGGAAAGCAGTATTAAAGTTATAACCCTCGAGTTCTATGTTACAATTTCGGCTTTAATGTCAAATGGAAACCTTGCATTACAAGGGCATATGAGCGTCAGTAGAAGATGGTGTGGTCGCCGACAAACCCGATGTAACACTTTTGGTCCTTGGTGGGTCAGTCGGCGTGCGTACCTCGTGCGTCATAACGGCGGCAGGTAGGTGCGGCACGTGTCGCAGTAGCACGGGCGGCGGCGCGCGCGGGGCGCGGGGGGCACGCGTCAGCAGCGCGGGCGGCGGCCGCAGCTGGCCGCGAAGCGCGTCGCGGTTCGGGCTGTTCTGTATCACCGCCTGGCAGATCTGGTAGCTGCGCTCGAGGTTCACTGCGCCCGGTGGCACCTTGTTAGAACTGCGGCTCCTAGAATTTTACAGTATTGTTCATATCATTTACACAAAAGAAAACCAATGTTTTCTTTTGTAATAAGTATATCAATTTTTCTCTAAACTTTTAATGTGCTAAAAACATAAATTTTATATAAAGTAAAAACATAAACAGTATTTTTTTTATTTCTTAATGGACTTCAGCACTATAGACAGTATTAAGTAATTACTATGACTTAAGACCCGCTTTATGAAACAAACCAAAATACTTTTAAATTGTACTATTTTCATCCACATTTCATTTTCGGAAGTATTTTAATTTAGGTCCATGGGGGAATGAAGTTATTAAATAAATTGTTAAGCATTTCTTATGTTTTCGATACATTGAATTAATGTAACTGATTGAGTGTACTGTTGGTTCGTGGTGGAAATTCATGTTCATAATAATACCACACAACTTTTTTATATACTTTTCCACTTTAGTTAGGTTTATACAATAATTTATATATAATATAAACACGACTGGTTTTGATTAACACCTTATGATGAGTTAATCGAAACTGGTTGTGTTAATATATAAATTATTGTAAAAACCTAAATAAAGTGGAAAGTGTATAAAAAAGTTGTGTTATTATTATGACATTGAATTGACTTAAATTGTGATAATTACTCTTGCCGTTGCTATAGCGACCGCAGCTAATAATATAGGACTTCACTTATATTAGGTCTTTACATATGAAATTGTCGTTTTGTATGAAAATTTTTATTTTTTCATGTATTTTTTATTTGTATTAATCGAAGTAATCACCCATGCAATCAATGCATCTTTGCCAACGCAGTGGCATTATTAATGCCCTTCTAAAAGAAATCAGCTGGACGGGAGGCAACAAATTCTTCAAAGGCGTTTGTACTGCCTCTCGGGTATTGAATTTTTTTCCCGCCAAGAAGTTATCCAAATTCTGGAAAAAGTAGTAGTCTGTAGGCGCAAGGTCTGGTGAGTAGGGCGGATAACGGAGAGCTTACAACCCCAGTTCTTGCAACTTGGAGACCGTCTGCTGTGCAGTATGAGGTCGCGCGTTGTCGTGCAGGAGCAGCGGCGACGAGAGATTGACCAATGCTGGTTGGAGATGTGCCAGCTTCTCCATCATTGTGTTCAGTTCTTCACAGTACACATCTGCAGTAATGCTCACCCCGTTTGGTAAGAAGCTGTGATGAATCACACCGGCGCTAGACCACCAAACAGTAACTATCACTTTTCTAGGGGTAAGTTTTCGTTTAGGGCATTGTTTAGGTGCTGAACCAGGATCCAACCAACTTGCTGAGCGCTTACGGTTATCAAACAGAATCCATTTTTGATCGCAGGTAACAATGCGGTTCAAAATTCCTTCATTTGTGTGTCTGTTGAGCAGTGCAAGACACGTCTCGACGCGTACTTCGCGCTGGCGATCATTGAGTTCGTGGGGCACCCATTTTGACAAATGGGTGCCCCACGAACTCAATGATCTAAACTAACATGTATTATACGTTGACACCACCGAAACACGATAGTCGTGCTGACCTGGTATGAAAATATAAAAATTGGTAAAGGAAATTCAAAAGAGAAGCGAGTAAAAACAAAATAATTGAATGCAGCACTGACATCACAAAAATGAGATAGACTATTGTCATTACACAGTTGATATTTGTGAGACATTTACATAATCGAACACTTTTGGACACTTTAATTAGCGCATGTTTAAGTGAGGGTGATACATATGGATTGCAATGTGGGAACGGTGGTGCTATAGTGTCGTGTGTGAACCTTATGACGGTTCGATCGTAGGGTACCTAGTACACTAGTTTGCAAGCTTTTTTACCTTGCCAATTTGACGCAAATGGACCAATATTGTTTTGACGCTAACGTCGAAAGCTGCTGCTAATTAAGCCGTAGATTGTGTATCATTAGCTTCCACAATCGCCTTTAATTCATCATTGTTGACCCAAGTCTTCGGACGACCGCGAGGTTCATTTTCAGGTCGAAATTTCCATAACGGAAGCGAGCAAACCAATAACAGGTGGTGCGTTGGTTTGTAGTGTTAGCTCCGTAAACGTCGTTGATGTTGCGTGCCGCTTGTGCCGCGTTGCTGCCACGACGGTACTCATATTCCATAATTACTCGAATTTTTAACATATCCATGATGACGAAAAAGATTGAAATGCGATGAAAATGTAACACTAATCAATAAACAAATGACTACTTTTGGAAAAAGAATTCCATGTTTTTAAAATAAAATTAATTTGAAATTAGAATTCTTAGCCAAACAAAAATTATTTTGATTTGAAATGGCCAGTACTGAAGAACGGCAATTTCATAGGTAAAGACCTATTATTATATTAATAACTATGCATACAGCAAAAAACAACTTATTTATATTTCAACATGCGCACACACACACTTCACTAGCAATAAACATATGGCTCATAATTCAGATGTTCATAGTGGTTTTTTTGCAATTTTTATGTAAGCAACGAATATGATCTATATAAAGTCTATTTTTATGCGGCCTGTAAATGAACAAGATTTGTATAATGACTGTTATATGTAAAATAATATATATATTAAAAAAAATTACAATTAAAACTGGAGGTGCGCAAAATGTGTCATTAAAAAGATAACATATCATTTGATCACGGCGAATTATATCACTATTTTAGTTCAGTAGTTCAGTTACTAGTCACTGGGCACTATTTTCAATGGGCAACAGCTCAAGTCATATCTCACTATTCTCTTCCTAAAAATAGTTAGTTTTTGTTGGTTTTTCTCGTTAATTTAACAAAATGTTTAATGTTACTTGCTGTGAATGAGTTTGTGTAGTTTTGTCTTTGAGTTTTGTGCACTGTCGAGCGTGCGGGGCCGGGCGATGAACGTGAACTAAAGATATGTCTGTATCGAAACTTAATGAATAAATGAATTGTCTGACACAAATGAACTCGTCCAATTGAACGACTCATTCGCGAATCTTCTAATTAAAACAATTCTTCATCGTCTGCCGTTGATAGACCAGATAATATTACTAAGGGGTAAAATACAGTCCCGTCATGTAAGGACAAATTTTTATTAATCCAGGTACATCAGGGAAGACAGAGAATAGAAAGTTATTATTGTTAATGTATCCATGGGCGACGTACCCTTAGAAGTTGTGCGCATATTGTAAGCATCATTTATTTTTTGGGTCGGGCTCAAAGGAGAAATCGAGGCACCTACGGCGTTTTTGACTAAATCCTTATGGATGGAGAAATATTCTGGATTTAGTGTATTACTTTTTTGGTAACATTTGCTTGAATCACTTACATACATACCAGTTTTAAAAAAAAGTACAGGTGTCTTTATAAAAACGAAGGATTTCCTCGATTTCTTACGGATCCCATCATCACATCCTGACTTTATGATCATGGGACCAACTTAAAAGTACACTCTTTCAAACAAAAAAATATTTTTCGAATCGGTCTAGACATTATTGACTAATGCAGTGAGAAATATTGCATGTAAATGTATGAAATCGTTAATTTTTAATTATCATTTTCTCATTAACCCCACATCCTACAGATATGCGACCCATATCATTGTAATCCAGGTGTAATTAACCTTACATTTAAACTAATTTTAACTTTGGTTGCCATAGCAAATTGTTCCATAGTAAATTTCCAATGTCCTTTGTGAAGCATAATTTTTTATGGCAACAATTAATTTCATTTCACCTACACAATCACTCAAAAACATACTTGTTATGTTACTAAGACTAAAAATAAATAAAGCAATATACAATATACAAATTATACATCCATTACCTTCCTGACTCTTTTCCTGACTTAGACTTTTTTGTGTTATTCCTTATGCTTTGTGCTACAGTACCAGTATTTATAGACGTAGATAACATATTATTGGATAATAAACTACTAGTTAAATCAGTTTCTTGCTTAACAAGAACATCCTTCATTGATTGACAACTTTCTGATGAATTAGATGTTTCCATGTTGAAATTCTCATCATTCACAGAGGTATCATCTATACTCGTTTTTGAATCTTCACTTGCATACTTAGCACTTTCTGTATTCATATTACCAAAGTTTTGTAAAGCCAGAACATTTTCACTCTGAACCAAATCATTTTCGTTTTTCCATATAACTGCCGAGTTTTTAGGTTTTGCTGGATCTTCTGTATTATCATCGGGATAAGATACCATCTACAATGCATAAAAGATTATGAGAAATGGTAATATATTTTATTCGCTGTTAAAAAATTAAACACAATTTACCGATGTGTTAGTAACTTCCATAATTGGTATAGATGAGTTTTGTGTCATTGGCATGGTCACTACAGCTGTTACATCTGGAAATAAAGAGAAAAAAATTAACAGCCATAACTACAACTAAAGTGTAAATTATTTTGAAATAAATTACTCACTGGCTTCACTCATATAAGATGTAAGCTCCATTATATTTGGTTGTGAATATTTTATATCCTCATTTTCTGAAAGAAAAGACAAAACAAGATAAACTTACATAGTTTCTCATGTTTTAATATGTACTTATAAATTAAGAACCAATATATGGAATTTTTAAATAAGTTACATTAAAATTATATTGCTAATGATCAGGGTCGGAAAAAATCATGATAATCGAATAAAGTACGATTTTTTTTTCAATCGTAATCCCAATTAATCACGATATTTTTTATTTTTTCGTTTAATTATTAAACTTAAGTATATTTTTGCGCAAAACAGAACGCGCCCTCAAGGGATTGAGCGGACACAGCGCGGGAATTTTAGATGGAGAGCTACTAGGAATAGGAGCAGGTGTTTGAGGCGAGCTGAAACCTTCTCCTGCCTGCTGAAAATGTTGCCTGAAATTTTTTTTCGTCTATTCGATGTTAGACAACATGATAATAAACAATCTAGAACCCATTTTTGTATATCTTAAAAAATAACGAAGATACAAACAATTTAAATTTACAATATGAAAGAGAGCGATATATCGGCCTGTGACGTCACGAGTGGCACCCGCCATACATTTGTCATTACAAAAGGTATGGCGGTAGCAACTTGTGACGTAACAAATCTTTTGCGAGAAAGAAATGGGCAATATTTTTTATTTGCTTATAATTTTTATCGCGTCAATCTAAATACTCATTTCTTTTAGATTTATGCATCTTTAAACAACAATTTTAAAATTTAATTTATAAAAATGTGATATTCCACACTAGGCAACATCCCTATTGTACCCCAACACGAGACTGCGGGACTGGCTGGTCAGAAGTGGGGCTAAGTCAATATACAAATTTTTGAAAAGTGATTTTTTATCCCAAATAATATGTTTGAGGCAATTTGAAATTTTGATATAGTGTTAGTTTAATTTTTAAGGCGTTGGGGAAAAATAAAGCCAGAACATTTAGTCGGGGTTTCAACTTTTACATTCCAGTGTCAAAAAAAAATGGAGATATGCTGGCTATCAATTCATGATTTTCTGACATCTGTCGATCATTTTATGAACTACAATCTTCATATTATCAACATATAGTCGACTCGATCGTAGTTCATAAAATGACCAATAGATGTCAGAAAATCATGAATTTTTTCAATTTACTTTTACCGACTGGGAATTGTAAAGGCTGGAAAACTATTTTTTTTTTATTTAAATATTATAATGATATTGATTTCTCTGATTTGAACGTGTATTTCGTAGTTTGTAACTTGGTTATAATTTCTAAATCAGTTTTTATGTTCATTTCTGAAATTAGCAATTTTTGATTAAATCATTGATTTTTATTGAAAACATCATTTGATTAAAATCGTGATTTAAATCAAAATGATTTATTCATGCCAACCCTGCTAATGATTCACTTATAAATACTAATTGATGGTGTTTTATGTATGAATCTTACTAGACTAGAGATTTATAACATACTCACGTGTTTGTATTATTGGCATAGCAGCTGTTTCCAATATGAAAGATTCGGCATCTTTGAAATGTTCATCATAGTAATTAGGTACAATGGTCTCTGACTCCTTAGGTTTTTGCTCATCAGGTGCACATTTCTCTTCCCTATTATTCTTATCATTATTTGTGATTTCCTCTTTATTGAGGTAATTCATGTCCTCCATTATTTCCATGTTTTCATATGAACTTTCTTTAGCCATATTTGTGATTTTACTACTAGGCTCTTGGTCTATATTTGTTTCATATTCATTATAAACATTACTATCAATATCTGCCACATATTCACCTTTATTTTCGTCCGAACAAGCCTTAACGTCACTACTGTTAGACATGATATTGTTCATGTCAGAAACAGAGTTCTCATACTCATTTTCTAAATTATCAGATTGTTCATTGTCTAAAGAAACATTGTTTAAATGATTCTCTATTTTTAAACTAGATACAGATGACACACTGTGCTCATCATACTCATAAACAGAGGCAGTAGCTTTGCTATCTTCACTGTTAGTGTCAACATGATCCTGTGCAGAAAAAGCTCCTTCATGCTGTGTTTCACTCATATAATTGGCATCTAAATCTGATCCATTATTAATGTTTGGATCATTTGCATGTGTAAGGAAAGTGGAATTTTCAACACCATAATCATAGTCATATCTTACTCTTTTTGAAAATCTATAATCTTCATCTGTGCTTAATCTTTTGTTTGGTTCTAGTGATGTACTATCAGATTCTAAAACTTTTTCATCGTCACAATCTTTAGATGTACTAGATTCTTCTTTCACTACAGTCATATCTAATTCTTGCTTAAGTTCATTTCCTGAATCTACATCAGGTAGAAGTAATGGATCGATGGGAGTAGTGGGAACAGATTCCTCTAGTTTATTTGTAGAAGAATCTGAAAAACTAAAGTCCATCTGACATTCAACATAGCCTTGGCTATTCTTGCTATGTTTTAATGGGAGCAAGCCTGGCACTGGCGCAGAAGATTTACTGCTCACTGAAACAGCATCATTATCAACTTCCTCAGCTTTTGCAGAAGATCTTGTTACAGCACCAACTGATCTTAATCTTTTACTAGTACTAGATGATTTGCTTTTCTTTATTTGAAGAACAGTACTACTACTTGTTATTGAAGCCGTAGGCCTTAACTTAATAGTAGTCTTCAATGATGGTCTTTCAGAATTTAAGCTCATGGATGATTTTTCTCTTTTTGTTTTCTCACCCCAAAATGGTTCAAAATGTTTTAGCTTCCAAGGATCAATCTTACTCTTTTCTTTTTCTGCTTCAGTCTTCATTTTTTGTTGATTTTCTGGGGTAAATTCTCCTCCAGAGAGACATTCCTGCCATTCTAAACAAGCCCGAGCAAAAAATTCATTATTGAGACTAGAAGAACTTAGCCGACCTGATGAACTGGGTCTGTCTACACTAGGAAGAAGTTGTCCCAATTTATACTGATATAGAGGGGGAAGCAAAGAGAATGTATGTTTATTTAACAGTGATCTAATATTTGTGTTGACTAAAATAGAGTCGGGAGTTTCTAGGTCTATACAGCCTTCTCTTGTTTGCTGTAACTGTGCGGCCGTAGAAAGTTTTTTACCACTTCTTTTTCTAGGTTTTATACAAAATCCTGGTATACTGGCCAACACTTCTCTCATTGTTGATGGTCTGTTGGATGCATCTGTACACGAGGTTGCTGCTGTCCATTCTCTATTTTCTGGAGGAGGTGGGGGCGGTAAAGGTTTAACAATTATCCTGGGTAATGGTCTAGTATGACTAGAACTCTTTTTTCTTCGTTTTGACTGTTTTTTAGACGAATGTTTACTATTTTTTTCTTCGTTTGAAGATATTCGTATGACTGTATACTGATCATTGTTATTGCACTGCAAATATTTACTTTCGGAGGAGTGATCAGAACAATCTATGTTATTGTCAACAGCTCCTAGTGGTGTTACGTCTAACTCCATTGTATTGGTATCAGATCAGCGGTTTGGATTCAGTGAATAAATAGAAGTGCCTGTAAAATTTTCGCCGCAGACAATCACTCTTTCAACCCATTATGAAATAATACACTTAAATGATTCCTCCCTCGTAAAATTTAACAACTGATTAAATGAAATCATCACTTAATCTAAAGACATTTCTGTACGTGAAAAGTAAAAACCATTTTTTAAAACAGAAAACCAAGTCCCAAAACCAAAATGTCACAACAACGCAGAAAATGGATTCCGCATATTTTAGTGTTGCCAATGTTAGCAAATATTTTTGAAAAGGTAAAAACTTCAGTGACTGTCCAGCCTGCAAATCCAATGTAGCGGCGTCGAAGCAGATTTGTAGACAAAAACTCAAATAAATCCGGCTAGTTGTCAAATGTCAATAAACGTGTCAATCAAATAGATATTACATAATTTTTTCCCTACAAAGTACAAGTTCTTTTCAAGGCTGCGGTATTAAATTTACAGGCTGGATCGTGAGTATGGCTCTGTTTCCATCCTTTTATTCTAAGCCTACGTTCCCACGAGCGATTTTTTGTGGTCGTGACAGAAAAAACTGCATTGTAATTTATAGAACTCTGCGCTAGTGCTAAACTTCGATTTTCAGCTCTATTACTTATGCACAGAGTTCTGTTTACAGTGCAATTTTTTCGAATTTTCGTTGAGAAAACAAAAAATCAATCGCGGGAACGTGGCCTAATAGTGCCGAAATTCGGTATTAAACTTTATTTTTAGAGGTGTTACATATGTACCCCCTATGTAATATGGACTTAGCACCGAATTGCCGAATACCATTATATGGGAATCATCATCATCGGTCAGTCGCAGTCGAACTTGCTCTTGGACTATAATTAACATATAACATAATATAATAATTGAAGCCGCCTCTTGGACTATAAAGAAAATACATGTTGTGCAGTTTCTTCATAAATTACGAAAGAAATCGTCATATACTGGAAATGCTGTCGCCGCATCATCGCGGCGGTCCCAACTCCGTGGGACCGTGAATTTAGAGTTAAGTTAGACACTTCAGATCTTACATCGGTCAAAGACGGTAGTCTTAATTTAGTTATAATTCTTGAGTTTAGATCCAACATAGATCTGATTCATTTTAGTTAAGTTTAAATGTAAAAATAGTTTGTAATTTTTAACTTCAATAAATCTTTTAAATAAAATAAATTTTTTTGGAACTCCCGATAGAGAACACTATAAGGTGAAAAGTAACGAAAAAAAACGTTACCGTATTCGTTACTATAACAATTAGTACTCGTTACTATAGTATCGTTACGTTACTCGTTACTTCTGATACCTCATAACATGCTATGTTAGGCTGGGACCATATGCTCCGGAATACGGAACGCCGGTGAAAATTCAGAGCACTGAAAATATAACTCCTGCGCTAATACAATACAGTTGAAAATGGAAGTTTCGTGTGTCGAGCTGTCATATATGACATTAACATTTGAATCGACACTCATGTGTTTGATTTTCTACTCTATTTTATTGTCGCAGAGTTCTATTTTCAATGCTCAGAATTTTCTACGGCCTTCCGAATTCATATTATGGACTATATTGGAATTATAGTCCCAACCGTATGTTAGAGCAACGAATCAAGTCGTATTGCGTACGCGTATACTATGATGTCGCATAGTAGCAACACTCGTAATTTGTAAAAAACACACTTATACATTATATACCCAGCTGCGTAAGGTGCATTTTTCCACTTTTCCGTATTTTGAACCAGACTTGTGTTTTAGTTATTCTAAATTTAGTTTGATTTAATAGGTAAAATGTATACCTAAAAGTGAACTATTGACGGAATCAGTGGTACCTATACTATGAAAAATGCGAGTAACGAAATGTATTCCTGTGTAACGTTTCGTTACTAGATACTAGTCTCGGTACTAGATGACGCACCGTTACTCAGTACCGAATACATCCGGTTTGCTACAGCTCTATTTATTTTATAACTAGTAACACTGGTACCTAGGTGCGTAGCAGCATGCGCATTGAGCGGGCTTCTAGTTCCGCCATTTTGTTTTGAAAAGCTGCTTTTATTGAAAAAATCTCATTTATCGGTTTATTACTACAATAGTTAATACCTAGGATATAATATTTTCATTGAAAAAAGTGATTAGTAACACGTGTGTTATTTGTTATAAGTTTGTCGTGAAAATGGGACGTGGAAGGTGAGAAAAGAATTTGCCATTATTGCATTTAGATACTTTACATTGTAACAAAGACCAACATTTGCATGAATTTTCTATTTATTCTTTGTTTCAAAGGGACCGTAGTCGTGACAGACGCAGGACCAGAAGTAGAAGTCGCAGTAGAAGTAGAAGTCGTAGTCGCAGTCCTAGATATGGCTTGGGTGGAGGCGGAGGCGGCGGCGGAGGAGGAGGAGGATACGGAGGCGGGGGCCGAAGAAGTAACCCCGGAGCTAATCTGCGTAAACCGAAATGGGATATGAGCAGATTGAAACCATTCAAGAAAGATTTTTATGTGCCACACCCAGATGTGGAAAGCAGACCTGATTCCGAGGTCGAAGCCTGGAGAAGTCAAAACGAGATAACATTAAAAGGACGTAACATTCCAAAGCCCACATTGACTTTTGAAGAAGCTGGATTCCCAGAGTATGTAATGAATGAAATAGATAAAATGGGTTTTGCGAAACCTACTCCTATACAAGCACAGGGTTGGCCGATTGCTTTGAGCGGCTATGATATGGTGGGTATAGCATCTACTGGATCTGGTAAAACTCTTTCTTACATATTACCAGCCATTGTTCATATAAACAATCAACCTAAAGTTAGTAGAGGAGATGGGCCCATTGCACTGGTATTGGCACCTACAAGAGAATTGGCTCAGCAGATTCAAGAAGTTTGTGATAAATTTGCAAAGACTTCACGCATTCATAACACATGTCTCTTTGGAGGGGCTCCTAAAGGACCTCAAGCTAGAGATTTGGATGCAGGTGTAGAAATAATAATTGCAACTCCTGGCCGTCTTTTAGATTTCTTAGAGAGTGGAAGGACAAATCTTAAGAGATGTACATATTTAGTTCTGGATGAAGCCGATAGAATGTTGGACATGGGATTCGAACCACAAATCAAAAAGATTATTGAACAAATTCGACCAGACAGACAGACACTTATGTGGTCAGCAACGTGGCCTAGAGAAGTACAAAGTTTAGCATCTGAGTTCCTAAAAGATTACCTGCAAATTAATGTTGGGTCTTTGCAATTGGCAGCTAACCACAACATCTTGCAGATTATTGATGTGTGTATGGAATATGAAAAAGAGACTAAACTCAGCACGCTTTTGAAAGAAATTATGGCAGAGAAAGAAAATAAAACTATAATATTTATAGAAACGAAACGTAGGGTTGATGATATTACTCGAAAAATGAAGAGAGATGGGTGAGTTCCATTGGTGGTAATTTTATGTTTTTGTGTCGTCGAGTTTGAAATAATTTAAACCTACATAAAGTTACTAAGTTATATCTCAAGTAATAAAATCTTGTCATATTACGAGACAAGGTCCAAAAAAAATTAGTACACATCAACAACAAAAATGTATATATAATGTTATAATATGTAATTTTAAATTTCTTTGTCTTAGATGGCCGACTGTGTGTATCCATGGAGATAAATCTCAAAATGAGCGAGATTGGGTTCTACAAGGTAAGAATATTCTTCTAATAGAAATAATGAGTTTGATTTGGTAGAATTTTTATTTAAATTTTACTACTTTAGTAATTCAATATTTATATATTAAGATTTTTTTATAAAATTTTAAACTGCTGCTGAATAAGAGGTAAACGAGGGTCTACAATCGAGAAGCGGTGTCGGACAAGTGTACTTAACAGTATAAATTATGACAAATGTGTCCGCGTGTGCAGGCTGCGGCGAGCACCGGGCGGGCGGCACGGGCGGCGGTGCGCGCCGGTCGGTGCCGCCACGAGCGTGGCACCCGCACCGTTCCCGCCCTTGTCGTTGGGGCTAAGCCCTAAGCACTCTGACTCGCCGCGGCTAGTCTGAGCCGCTTCTCGCACGTTCGGCGCGGCGAGGCTCGCACCCTCGCCTGCGGCGGACCGTAGCGCGGGCGGTGACACCGCTGCGCTGCGCCCACCCTGGCGCTCGAGCGGGCTGCTTCGCTGCTACGCCTGTATAGCTAATTGAGCTTGCGGGCGCCCTTGCTTTGCTCTATATAACTATTTCCTTGTTCATCATTCTATACTAATTTGATGGATCCCTAACACTTAGTAAGTTGTTAGAGCATACTGAATTTGATTAAGTCTCATCTGAATTGAATAGGGATTGTTCTCATATGCTGATGCTGTATTGCATTATTGTAATGGTTTTAAATATCATTCGTGTTTATTTATTAATTTATTATTATAACTATTGTTTGTATTTTAATTTATCCTCATCTTTAGAAGCAATATTTTTATAGAGTAGCATAGAAGATGTTGGTGCAGTCGCTGAGCAGAACTATTTTTATCTTTTTCTTTTGGGCTTTCATTATTTGTCTGACTTTTGCATAATAGTAAGTAATTGGTAAGTTATACATAATTTTTTTGTTCAGTCTTATGAACTGCACAGAGTCCAGTTTTTTGTAGCATATAATTCTTCTCTATCCTAAGTAACTTTGTTTCAAACAAATATTTATAAATTATGACTCAAGACAGACGAAGAGACAATTTGTATTTAACATCAATATAATCTATATATTAATATTATGAGAAGCGAAAATTTCAAGTACAGTTTTACGAGAATTGTGCGTACGGATGAGAGTGAAATTTGGCACAATTAAAGTTTATGCTGAGGAAAGTGTGCAAAAAGCTTAAATTTCTTAAAATAATTCTTTGAAATACATTAAATTATTAAAATTATACTACCATGAATTTGGTTCACACATGTTACATATTCATAAGTGTCCAATCCCTATGAATTTTGACGTTTGGTTTCATCAAGAAAAACACGAGTGAAATTTTATTTTTCGTAATTTTAATGGAACTAGTCTAATATTCTTTTACTTATTACATTAAATATAGTTTATAATTATAGCTACCTCAGTTAGCCCACACTAGTAGGTAGTGTGGGCGTACGGCGTAGTGTGGTAGGTACATGCGTTTGATATCATTTTATTACACGGTGAAGTTTGTCAATCTGTCACAACTTAAAACTTTTCAAAAGCCTAAAAATTTCAACTTTATTATATAAATTATAGTCGAATTTCGACCACAGGGCGTAACAAAATTTATATGCAATTCTCAGGCACTAACTTGTAAGCCTTAGCAACTGTACCATATTCTCTGATTGATTTCATAAGTTATGATCTAAGAATATTTTTAATAAACCATTACTCAAGGAAATTATAGTATGTATAACATTCATACATAGAATTTATGTATTTATTGATTAGATTAATATATATATATTCATTAATATTAATTCATATGAATTTACATTTTAGTATTGTTTTCAGAATAATTAGCGTGTAATTGTAAATACTAACATTATGTACTTTTGCAGATTTTCGAAGCGGCAAAGCTCCAATACTTGTTGCTACAGATGTAGCTGCAAGAGGTTTAGGTATGTCTCCACAATATAATTAATTCTAATCAAAAGTAAAGTAATATATTGCAAGCAGGTTAAAATTTTGTGAAGATATGTATTTACTAGCTGTTCCGATAGATGTTGTTCTCTCTTAAGTCTTAACTATAAATTACAGTAAGAAATAAATAGCTACATACACTTTTGTAAAATATACACATGTATATTTCAGATGTTGATGATGTCAAGTTTGTCATCAATTTTGACTACCCTAATAACTCTGAAGATTATGTTCACCGTATTGGTAGAACCGGAAGAACAAACAAGACGGGAACTGCTTATACATTTTTCACACCTTCAAACGCCGCCAAAGCTGGAGATCTCGTATCCGTTTTGAAAGAAGCCAAGCAAGTTGTGAACCCTAAGTTACAAGAGTTGGCTGAACGTGGCGGGGGTGGAGGTCGAAGTAAGTATTATTTTAAATAAAAGAAGTTTTTTTAAATGTGTCATTGTTAATTTCTTTTTAAACAAGATTATTGAACAAATCCTTTTTTTATTAATTTTCTAATGATTTAAAAATTATAGGACATAGGGGCAGAGGAGGCAGGTACAGAAGGGGGCGTCGGTCTCGGTCGCGCTCGAGGTCTCGGTCGCGGGACCGCCGGCGCCGCAGCCGCACACGCTCGCGCTCCCGAGACCGCCGCCGGCGCCGACGCAGCTCGTCTAGATCTTCACGAAGCAAATCATCGCGATCTTCCAAGAGCCACACACGATCACGCTCGCGTTCGCGCTCCCGTTCACGAAGCAGATCACGATCAGGCAAGTGCAGCCCGCAGAAGAATGCATCTAACAATGGGCCTCAGGCTGCCCCCCAAGGTCTCTTGCCGACGCCCAAGCCGCTATTGCCCACACCCATCGGTCCCCAGCTACCTCCAAACTATAACGGAAAGAGCTCCCCTCCCGACCGAAACGATCAACATCGCCAAGGAAACGAACACAGTAATCAAAACACAATTCATCAACAGCAGGCTCAACAACCTGATGTGATTCCACCTTTGATGGCCATGAATCCTCAAATGAACATGTGCTTGCCTCCTCCCATGGGTGGGCCCTCTCAAGGCTATGTTATGCCTCCATTTTTTCCCGCCGATCAATACGGAATGGTGGTGCCCAACTATGCACCAAACTCGATGTTAAACCAAATGGGCTGGGGAGCTCCCCCACCACCTCCACCCCCTCCTCCTCCCTCGGAAATGGCTAGCGGGATGGGGGCGATAAACAATTATGGGCAGACCGGCATGAGACAAAGCAGCCTGGAGTCAGATTCCAGAAAGCGAGGCGGTCGATCTGGCGGCCTCGGAGGTTCGAGCTCGTACGACATGAGCTCCGGCGGCGGCGGTCTGGCCTCCGACAGAGGTCTCGGCGCCGGTGGCGGGGGCCTCGGTGCCGGTGGCGCCAGCTCCGGCGCTGGCTTCGGCGCTAGCGGGGGCCTCGGCTCCGGCGGGGGCCTCGGCTCCGAGGAGAGCCACTCCGGTCCGCGATCGCGGGGCGGTCGGGATAGACGTCGCCGTGGAAGAGGACGCGACCACGACGACCACAACTCTGATTACCCGAGTGGTGGTCTCGGGACACATGATTCTGGCGGCCAAGGCCCGGGTCTCGGTTCTGGCGGTCCCGGTGTACCCCATGGGAGCCTCATGCCGCGCCTGCTTCCTCAAAACATTGGTGAATTCAATTCGACAACACAAAATGCCAATTTTACAGCGTTTGGCAGTTATGGCTCGAAAGATAAAAGTTTGTCTTACGATTATGGAACTGGAAATAGTAATGATTACTACACTCACCAAAATATGGGCCCTGGAAGACCGTACGTAGCTGGTATGGATCAAGTCGGTTCTAACAATGCATTCCAACCTAATTGCTCCATGGGGTACCAAAATGACCGCCAGGGCAACCGGCGACGATGAGGAATTGGAGGTTTGTTATATTCAGACCAATTCAAGCTCACACTGTACTTCTATACATGATACACATACTAAGTTGATTGTTAACATACTTATCCTCATGTTGTTTTACACTTTGATTAAGGACATTATATTATTTGATATTTAATTCAATAAATCTTTTCTTTTTATTACAGAAAACGGTCACAACGGGGACTCGCGCCGGCGCAGGAGGCGGTAGATGACAAATTAAGAAGTGGATACTATTGATGATACTAATGAATTTCATTCCATTACCACAAGTAGCAGCATTTGTGAATTCATTCACCATTCAATTAATATACATATTTAGGTATGACTGTATCAAATAGACAATATGGACCCTTGTATTTTTGTTCTTTGCTTTTAACAGTTTTGTTGTTTCTTAGTGTAAAACTATAACTTTTATTTAATTAAGAACTTTTTTCATAAGAGATCACAATTTTATAAATATTTTCTAGCCGTACTTTATGACAATTATTCAGTCTTAACTCATGGCTTAGTATTCCTCAATAATCTTTCAATATATTATTTTGTATTCAAGACTTAATCGTGTTACAAGTTAATTTGTACCTGTAATCATTAACTTCTTATGTTTTTCGAAATAGGTAGTCGCACAGAAAGTATTTATGTTCTCTAAGTATAAAAATATATCTATACATTCTCTTTTTTGTTATTATTTAACTTGTTTTTAAGAAGTACTCAGAAATAACGAAGCTTAACATTAGGTATGTAAGTACCTACTAATATTTATCAGTTTGAAAAGATGAACAATTTGACAACTTGAATCTATTTTTAGATTAAATAGCAGATTATAAGTATGTAGTTTAAGAAAATAAAATTTTCACTTAAATTTATCTGTTTTATTGGCTTCAACAGCTCGGTAGCTTGATACTCCAAGTAATTATGATTAGTATAGGCTTGTAATGAGGGTTTTTAAATTTTTTAAATTATTTTATTTTTTAAATTCGTGACTCTGACTGCTTTTTGACACGACAAGGAACATCGGGCTACCAAGCACCGCCTGTTGACAGAAAAAGAATCGAAAATACTTATTGATACCACTTACACCACTAGATGATGCTTTGTGTGATTTGGGTCTGCCATATAACAGTAGGTGGTCTGCCCCCTAGCGGCAGAAAAAATATCATAAACCCTTAATAAAAAAAAACAAAATATTGTCATAAATGGTACGAATGGTCAAATAATAATAATAATTTTCCTTGCATAGTTTTTTACTAATACACTAATTCTGATTAAACCAGGAACCAGACTTAGTTTTAAAAAACTTACCTTAATTTTGTAAATAAATAATGTATGTAATGTAAATAAAAGCAAAGATTCAAATACTTTATGAATCATGTTTGTTAAAATTTATTATTTTTCTCGTATACAAATCATTCATAAAAAATAAACGCAAGTGAGCTTACTTAATGTAGCGTAATCCTACTACTATTATAAATGTGAAAGTTTGAGTGGATGAATGAATGGATATTTGTTACTCTTTCATGCAAAAACTAGTGAACGGATTTTGATGAAATTTGATTTCGTAGTAGTTTAGGCTCTGGATTAAATCATAAGTAAAGTACAGTGTTCCCGTAAATACAGTATACGCGGGCGGAGCCATGGGCCAGCCCACAGTAGTAATCATGCACTGAGGAAATTCGAGTGTTGCGTTGTAATTGCAGTTTGTGTTCGTAAAAGCGGCAAACGTATGAACATTACTCTTCTATAGTTTTTGTAATTTCTAGGTCTATGGATAAACTTATGTAGGTATCATGCTTAATTAAATTTCTACAAACCTTACTATAAATCTAGAACATTATCGTCTCAAGTGTTATAGCCTACAAGGTAGGCTAATAAAAAAACCCAACAGATTGAAAACACAGTGAGCCCATAGATGGCAAGTGTTGCATAGACATTATTATTATATCATGAGTTATCACCATGGTAATTTTATAATAGTGTTTGTGGTGATAAAAAATTGTTATTCAAAGATTTTATACATAAGGCAAAAGATTTTTAAATTATGAGTTTTCTTGTAGATCTCGTATCAGAAGATTCCTTTTATGAAAACATAACTTTAGGCGTTACAAAAATATTAGGTAAGCAGTCTGTAGGTCGCAACTAAATAATGTAGGGCTAGCAGTAGACAGTGGTCTAGGTAATGGGGCATTCTCATAGATGTATTATATTAAAAAGAGGGGCTTTCTACTCAGTTTGCAAGGATTCATTTTAAAACATATCAACAATTTTAATATTTTATTGATATGAATTAGCTTTATGCTTAGGCAGAAACAGAAATCCTTCTGGAACTGGGCCCAAAATCATTTCACTTATTTTTATCCAATCTTCACAGTTGCCTGAAGCCATAAGAGTTTCTAAATCATTTCTGCCAAAATATGTTGGAGGTCTTTCATTAATTTTCTGTGGAGGTCTTTCTAATAATCCAACAGGAACATACCTATATAAGAAAGAGAGCCATTCTAGCAAAAACCGTCGAGTATTTTCAACTCCTTGTGTATCTGATCCCCAATGTTCGAGACCATAATTGCAAAATTTCTGAATTATATCAAATCTTTCATTGCTACTGATATCCCAGAGCTTTTCTTCTTTGATTTCAGTAAACAGCCATGGTTTCACTAAGGCTCCTCTCCCTATCATAACACCCTGTACAGTAGGGGCCAGTTGCCTTCGCTGGATATAATCTTCATAACTAAGAATGTCCCCATTTCCAAAAACTGGACATGGTGCAGCAGCCTGAGCACACTGTTCAATATATTCCCAGTCTGCCCGTCGGGTATACCTGGCCTCTTTGGACCTACCATGTAGTGTTATTAAGGAGGCACCCCATTGAGCCAATTTGGGAGCTATACTATGAGCAATTTTTTTATCCTGATATATGCCTGTCCTTATTTTTGCTGTAAATGGTATGGTCAATAAACTAGATGCACTTCTTACAGATGTCTCTAAGGCAGAAAGTCTATGCATCATTCCACTACCACCGCCTTTTTTATAAATTAAATCAATAGGACAACCTAAGTTAAGATCTATGAAGTCTAAGTGTGCATTTTCTTGCAGTAGCTGGGCTACTTTTGAGATCATATATGCATTGTTTCCACAAATTTGAGCACCAAATAAATCTTCGGATTCATGTCTTTTTACTAGAGCCCATTCCTGCTTAGCTCCCTTCAACATTGCCTCACATAAGGCCATTTCACCACATGTAACATCTGCGCCAAATTCCTTGCAGATTCTTCTGAATGGCAAATTACCTACAGTTGTGAGGGGACTAAGATACAATTTGTCTTTCCAGTCAATAGTTTTCTTTTCCCTTGGTAATAACTTAATTAAGTCTTCATCACTTGCTGCACCAATATTTTTAGTTGTACCTTCTCCATTGTTTTCAATATTTGATTCATTTTTGTTTCCTTTATCACTTTTGTTGTACAAAGATTTTACCAACTTTTCAGCAAATGTAAAGTCATAAGTTTTCTTCTGCAATTTAGTTTGTAATGTAGGTTGAATAGTATTTTGTGTGTCCTCATGCCACATTTTGTACTTTTCTTCATCAATCAAGTTAAAGCCTTCTGATGTTATGTGAGACGATCCATATCGACATGCTATGCCTCTGGCACAAAAACCTCGAAAATTAAATACATGACACTGTTCACCTATATCTTTTTGCTTCGATTTTAAATACTCTAAGGGGTCATGAATATACTTGCAATTAGTATATTCACATGATTTTTGGTCTTTGGCTGTAATATTTACAATACTTGGACATGGCTTACATTCCTTGATGTCTCTAAAAGTCTTAGGCCTTGCTTTGTTTTGGCCTCTCTTTTTATTCTTCTTACTACCTGAATCAACATGTTCCTCCTGCTTAGGTTTTTTTGCATCAGGCTCATTAGTGTCACTATTTAGTTTTCGTTTAGATTGGGAGTCTTCACTTCCATTTACATCATTTGATGTTTTATTCCTTAGTATAACGAATTCCTCTTTAATTAAACATATTCCTGCAGTCGTAGACATAGTAATGATTGACTTGAAGAAAGGTTATCAATTAAATTAATGCTTTAGTTTTGAGGTTATTTCATTTTAAAGGCTCAATGTAAAAGATTTACTATTCATAAATATTCGCACGGAATATAATATAACCATGTAACAATAAAGTCAAACCTATGAATTAGGCTGCAAAAATTAAATATTTCAAAACATTATTTTGAAAATGTGACAGCCACTGTGTACTTTATTTTTTTTTATGGCGGTATATTAGAGGCATTGAATTTATTATTAAATCCATGAGTAGAGGTGAAGCGTATTTATCTCAGAAACAATTATTTATAATTAAAAAACAATAGGTAGGCAAATTAACGTACGCAAGGAAAAGAGTGAAACCACCTCTTAAAAATGTATGCGTAAGGCACTTGTGAATTGTGATTTGAGAAGCACTGTCGGTAGGTTGAATCTTGAAGGATTGGAGCCTCAGAGCATCCAACCAAACGGAGTGAAATGACAGCTTATTTCTATGGGAAGTCGAAATAGACTGCCACTTTCTGCATACGGACGAGGAACGCACACAAATAGTGATTACAAGCTAATGCATTTTCAATCGCGTCGTTACGCACGCATAGTGCCGGTTTTAGCATTACCAGCGCCCTGGGCGTTTTCTACCCCCCGTACGTATACAATGAATGATGATTTCATACTGCAAAGATTAGATTAAAGTGACGAAAGTGTATAATTGGAATACATAATATTATTCAGTATTTTTTTGTTATTGGAAGTTGTTTGAGTACTCAATTTAGAGAATTTACGAGTATGTAGGTCTCACTCTTAGTCAGCGAGCAGGGCCGTGCCTGACGGGCGTTCATTGCGTGCACCGCACGCAGGCGGCCGAAATTAAGAGGCGGCCAAATCGTTACAAGTTGTTTACTGGGCAAAAATACATTCGGTTTGTTTTCATTAAGATACGAAGTAAAAACAGTTTCTCTAATCTAATCTATCTAAAAAGAGTTTCTCAGAAATAAGAAATGTATAAAAACTGATTATGTCGTTGTAGTATTTATATACCTAGTCATGCAGCGAATCCGAATTTTTTCGAACATTGCACGAGCGAAGAGCCGAAATAGTTTTTTCAATTGACCGGCGTCGCGTAAGCGGTCTTATTCGTCTTATTAGTCGTATTAGTCTATAGACTAGCGAGGATAAATCGTTTTTTGTGTCCTGTGTGTGATCCGATATTATTAAAGTCTTTAATTTAACACAGGGGTCGGCGCGACCGTGCACGATCGAGCTGATTTTCGAAAAGCTCCGCCTCCCACCACCCCCTTACGTTCTCACTTCCGCGCGATACCTACAAGCCTCCAGAGCCTCAAGAGTGTACTCTTAACGTAGAGTAACGCGGGGCCTTCATATTACGAAAATATTATCAAAATTACAAAAATTTCATTCAATTATTTTAAAGCAAAATCTAAAATTTAAAAATCAATAGTTTAAAATTTAAAACTGAATAATATTTTTGTAATTTTGATAATATTTTCGTAATATGAAGGCCCCGCATTACACTACGTTAAGACTACGCTCTTGAGGCTCTGGAGGCTTGTAGGTATCGCGCGGAAGTGAGAACGTAAGGGGGTGGTGGGAGGCGGAGCTTTTCGAAAATCAGCTCGATCGTGCACGGTCGCGCCGACCCCTGATTTAACGAATAAAAATAAATTGCTTTATTCCTGAAAACTTTTAGTTGTGTGTTCGTGTGGTGAAATTTAATAAAAAGTTTATTTACTCGACAAAGACTGAAAAAGGTAATACACAAAAAATGTAAAATTTGGGTAGACTTTCAATTTTGGGCCCGGGAAATTTTGGCGGGTCTTTTTGGAGGGAAAAGGCCTTTTGATATGAAATTCTTAAATAAATATTAAAAAATATTTAATAATATTAAAAAAAATTTAAAAAAAAAATTAAATAATAATTAAAATAAATAATAAAATAGTGCAATTTAATATTAAATTACTTAAAATCTTCCTTAATTTATACTAAAAAATGAATATCTTTCTCATTTTGAATGCATTTATATAATAATTAAAAGTTGTTTGTTTGCATACGAGATTCTCTGTTTAAATCGCTCACAACCCGCCGATGGAAAATCAAGCATTTGAACTTGTGTAGCCGAAAGCAACTCTTTAAATTAAGCTTATGATTCCTTTTTATAATAGCAATGTTATTGTTATTAAATGGAAGAAATTTACCTGACATTGAACTAGAAAACAGTTATATGTGGTTGAATTTTCCTCTCCGTTTTCATTTTCAAAATAAATCTTGACATATTTATGTTTAAAAATATGTTTTACTTAAAGAGCTTATAAATGATTTTCTTATCATGTCATCCTATGCGCATTAAAATATACATTAATTATAGATTTTAAGTAATTTAATATTAAATTGCGCTATTTTATTATTTATTTTAATTATTATTTAATTTTTTTTTTAATTTTTTATTTTTTTAACATTTTTAAAGGCCTACGAATGTCTGAAAGGAAAACGAAAAGATTGTCTGGAGCGCAATATAAAAGAAAGCGAGAGGAAAAGCAAAATGAAGCCAAAAAAATGTTTGGCTCATTAACAAAGTTTTTAGTAAAATCGCCAGAACCGGAAAGTAGTTGTAGTAGCCAATTAAATCCAATTGATGATTTGTTTTGCGATAAAAATGAAAATGAATTATCTGTCGAAAATGAAAAGGCTAATGACAATACTAGTAGTACCGACGAAATGGAAACAGAAGATAATAAGGATATCGATCTATACAATACCGATACCGCTGAAATTGATAAAGCATATTTTGCTATGTGTATGGATTTAAATGATCCAGCTTGCTGGCCTTTAACAATTACCACTAAAATATTGGATATATTAATCGAAAAAGGACCCATACAAAATAAACAATCTACATATCCAATTAATGAATTGGGAAGATCATTTTCATCAACTTATTTCTATAGAAAAATGCCAAATGGTGAAAAATTTAATCGTGAGTGGTTAATCTATTCTCCAAAAACGGATTCCATATTTTGCTTCTGTTGTAAATTATTTGGCAAACAAGAAATAAAATTAGTTAATGAAGGCTTCAATGATTGGCAACACACATCTGATAATTTATCTCGTCATGAAAAAACATCGCTGCATATCGGAAATTGCACCAATTGGAAAAATTTGGAATTAAATTTAAAAAACAAAGCTACAATTGATAAAAATTTGCAACGGTATTATGACGCAGAGAAAAAACGATGGTATCAAATTGTCGTACGCATGATATCTGTGGTACAATTTCTGGCAGTACAGGGTTTAGCGTTTAGAGGTAGCTCGAGCAGATTGTATGAAAACAATAATGGAAATTTTCTAAAAGCAATTGAAATGATAGGAAAATTTGATGATGTTATGGCAGATCACATAAATCGCATTCAACAATCAGTTGCTTTAAAGAACCATATGCCACATTATGCGGGAAATCGCTTCCAAAATGAAATAATTAGTATCCTTGCAGCGCAAATTCAAAAATATATTTTGTCAGCAATAAAAGACGCCAAATATTTTTCAGTAATTTTGGATTGTACGCCGGACATGGGACATGTCGAGCAAATTACAATAATTTTGAGATATGTGCATATTCAAAATGACGAAGTAGAAGTGAGAGAAAATTTCGTTGGTTTTTCTCCAGCTCAAAAAAGTACTGGAGAAGCTTTTTACGACTTTTTAATTGAAAAATTAAGCTCTCTTAAATTAAATGTTAACGATATGAGAGGCCAGGGGTATGATAATGGATCAAATATGGCTGGAAAACATATTGGATTGCAGAAACGAATTTTGGACAATTATCCACGAGCTTTGTTTATGCCATGCAACGCGCATACATTAAATTTGGTCGTCAATGATGCAGCGAAAGTTTCTTTTTCAACTGTGGATTTTTTTAGTAATGTGTCAGCAATATACAATTACTTTTCCGGATCACCTTTTCGATGGCAAATTTTAAAAAAACATGTAAAATCGTTAACAGTAAAACAAGTTAGCGTAACCCGGTGGGAATCAAGGATTAAGGCGATTAGACCACTGCGTCATGAATTAGGTGAAATTTATGACAGCCTAATAGAACTAGCGGAAGAATGTTCAACACCAATAGGTCAACATGAAGCTAAATGTTTGGCAATGAAAATTAAATCGTACAAATTTATTTGTTCCACAGTAATATGGTACGAAATCTTAGAAAAAGTAAATATTATTAGTAAAATGATGCAGACCGTTTCTTGGAATCTTACTTCATGTGCTGAATCTATTAATAATATTTTAATTTTTTTCCAAAGTATTAGAAATGATGAAAATTTCGAAAAGTATTTGAAAATTGCTGATGAATTATGTGTATCACTTGAAATACAACCGGAATTTCCTGTTGAAATTAATCTACGTCGACGCCATAAGCGAAAACAATTTGACTATGAAGGAGATGAGGATATTCAGTTAACTGCTAAAGAAAATTTCAAAATTAATTTTTTCTATGTAATATTGGATACAGCCATTTCATCTGTTACTACCCGATTTGAAACATTATCCAATTTCGAACAGTCTTTCGGATTTTTATATAAATTTGTTGAAATAGGAGAGGACGACATAAAAAAAAGTTGCTTCGACTTTCATAATAAATTCAAGGATGGCGAATCGTGCGACATAAACGGAGCAGAATTATACGAAGAGTTAATTTCATTGAAAATAATTATAAAAGATAGGAAACAACCCGAAGAACTCCTAAAGTATTTGTACAAACACAATTTACAAAATTCATTTCCAAATGTATCTACAAGCTTAAAACTATTATTGACCATGCCTGTATCAGTTGCGTCTGGAGAACGTAGTTTTTCTAAATTGAAAATCATAAAAAATTACCTACGTACTTCCATGACGCAAGAACGTATGAGCAATCTTTCAATTATCGCGATTGAAAGTGAAATTGCTGAATCTTTAAATATTCACGAAGCAATTGACGATTTTGTCAGTAAAAAATCCCGTAGGATTAACTTTTAATATGTACTTTATTTAATAATTGCTTCGTGAAGATTCAGCAATTTCACTTTCAATCGCGATAATTGAAAGATTGAAAGATTTCCCTAATTAACCGGTAACCTAACCGAAATAATTTTATGAAACCGGTTAATTAACCAAAAACCTTTACTATTTTCAATATCAATAAATAATACGTAAGATTTGATTTTTTAAAATCAAATAATTTTAAATTGTCACTGAGCGACACCTAGGATTTTAAATTATCGTATTCCTATGTTCTTTATGTTTGATAATTTTGTCTGTGATTATAATACCAATACCATAATTACTTTTTTTCATGTTATTATTAAAGTAAGTAAATTAATTCTATTTTGTATACCTCCCAAGTTGCAAGTCAGCCCAGATCTGCCATTGGCCACTGAGCTTTGTTATCCTAATATGTTAGTATAGATTTAAGGGTTATTCCTTGTTCTTTATGTTTGATAATTTTGTCTGTGATTATAAAACCAATACCATAATTTTTTTCATGTTATTATTTTTGTTTAAATTTTAAATAAAAAAATGTTTATTTTGTGCATTTTTTTTTCTTAAATTTCATCCAAACATATAAATCTCATAAAACCGGTTTTTAGCCGGTTTTTCTTTTCAGAAACCGGTTTTGGGAACAAAACCAATATTTTTTTTCGTTCTCGATTTCGGTTAACCAAAAACTGATTTTTTTCCCGGTTTGATGCCCTGTGTATAATAATAAACATTAAAAATTAAAGTAGTTTTTTTTAATGTTATCCTGGGGGCGGCCATACAGACTGGCACGCAGGCGGCCATATACCCAGGCACGGCCCTGTCAGCGAGGGATAGAAAAGTATGCCTGCGGCGCCCCTTTTTATCAGGCGCCCCTTTTTATCAGGCGTCCCTGGCGGTCGCTCAACTTCGCCCCCAACCTAACGCCGCTACTGCGCACGCACAGGAAAATATTGTTAAACACTAACATAAACTATACGCACACGTGTACAAACGTACAAAGGAAACAGTATGTCAGTGTACGACAAATGTCATTTTATTCAAGCAACGCTAGTGCTGCCACTATCGATATCTATCGATAATTAAATATCGTTGTATGAGTTTAGCGAATAATAATAGGGTACTTTTCATGGTGAACAAAAAAGTTTGTTTAAATAAATTTATTGATTTTATTTAATTAAAAATGATTGAAAAGATGCAATATGTAATTTATTATGACTTTTAAAGTTGTGTTGATTTATAGCATGTAGATGTATCATGAAAAAGAGAATTACTTACATTGAAGTGATTTTCACAAATATACAATTATCTTTTAGTTGTAAATGATTTAGGGATATCTTTTTGTGAGTTTCAACTTCCAACCAAACTTTCCTCATTTCGATATCTTGTCTGGAGTTCTATTGCCATTATTTTTACAATTTTATACCACAAACGAATAATATTCATTCTTGCCACAATCAATATCACCTAATAATTACTATTTCGAAAAAATTATGAGTTTAGAGTATGGAAACCGACATCCAAAGTAAAAATGCACAGAAAAGTATGAAATATTTATATTTAATTTACAATTTCGCTTAGTAAATCTGTATTAAAATATCTCCTTTTGTTATTCGCTTGTACTATAAAACATGAAGCTTCAAAATGCTGTAAGCAACTTGTTCTCGTTAGTTTAGTCCACGAAGTATGATTTGCACAGCCTCGAATCCAGACATCCCGAATTATTGTATCCTAAGGAAATCTGAAAAATGAATAGTCAGAATAGGGATGTTGCCTAGTGTGGAAAATCACATTTTTATAAATTAAATTTCAATCTTGTTGATTATAGATAGGTAAATCTAAATGAAGTAGGTATTTAGATTGACGCGATTAAAAATTATAAGCAAATAAAAAATATTGCGCATATCTTTCTCGCAAAACGATTTATTACGTCACAAGTTGCTACCGCCATACATTTTGTAATCACAGATTAAGAATTAGTTACTAGTTGATTTTTTAAAATTAAGAACCGAAAACAAGCTTACGGATCGTCTAATAGTAAATGGTAACCATACCTATTGTAACTGACTCCGCCACCTTTGGACACTACAACATCAGAGGAGTTACAAGTAGGTAGGAACTTTGACGATCCCAAACATCCCTTCCTTCGGGCTTCAGCCCTACAATAACTCACTCTAAGATAATGCCTCAGATTAATAACTATTATTACAGGTTAACACACTTTTTATTTCAGAATCTGATCCTCGCATTGTCAACGTAAAGATAGATCGTCGAACCCCATGCGATAGAGTGGTTTTATCAAATTGGGAACAAAAACATTCAGTTTCATTTCCCGAAGACCTTCGAAATTTTTACGCATCTACAGATGGATTTCAATTGAATTGGGACTACAAGTATACAGGTAGGTACTTAACCATGGGAACGGGAGTAGACTAGAAAATTATTCCCTGCATTAAAATAGCTGGCCCTTAATACCCTATAATGACCCTTACTTATTGCTATAGTAACAAGATGTTTCGAATTGTCCATAAGTTCCTACTAATATCTTATTCGATGCCTTTAAATAGCAAACATCTACTAAGAGAATATGCTTCTACATCAATTTTATGAATGATTTTTTCACAGCTGAGGAGATCCTTCCTGTAGGATCAATACAAGTGAATACTATAAACGAGCTTTGTATGTCTCCTGGATTAAAGGATCTTGTTGATTTCGCACTTACCCGTCAGAATTCTGGTTCCCGCCCTTTTTTAAATACAAAGAGCAAGATTTTTGAGCTAGATGACTGCAGAAACATTGGCAAGGTGGGTTAGGCCATAAAAAACAAAAACTTTACATTATGAAGTTAAATAATTCATTTTAAAATGCTTTATTTTAAAATTAAATTCAAACTTTAGATATGTCTGATTTATTCAAACGGCTCGTGGTCAATTTGGCTGGTGACGAGAGACGGCGCGTGGGGTTGGCTCGCCGACTCGTTCACTCACTACTTCAGAATGGCCCTGGTTCATCTTGGCTTGCCGGGATGGCAAGCTGCATTTGCTAACTTACCACTTATCCCTTGGGCAGAGGTACATTTTGCAGTTATTTACCTTCTTTGTGCCGAAATCAACTACTGGACTTTAGTTACTTAAGTTCTACAGTTTATTATAGTTCAGTGGACTGTCTATAAACAACGTCCACATAATATGCTCTTTTGTCCGTACCTACCGTACCTTAGACTCGTATTGCCGTCACGTTCTAAGAACTCTGGACGCATATTCCGCAAATGCAAAGTACCGTCCTTGCAATCACTACGTCACACGTGTTCATTTCTGTGAGATGTGTCGTCAGACTATGTCGTCGTCTGCAGAAGTATAAAAGTATTCGTATTATTATAACATATCGCCATATTTTTTACTTTTTGATAGCATTTGCTTGATGTACTTAAAAAAGTTGAAATCACTATTTTAAAGGCGCCCTTATAAAATTTAATAAGTTCCCTTGACTCCTCATGGATCCCGTCATCAGATCTACCATTTGGTGATTGGCCGTAATATTTTAAATGATGATGATGTAGACATGATGCCCTTTATAACTAAAAAATAATTTTGAACATCGGTCCACAAGCGGCGGAGTCATCGTTGGACATAGAAATAAAACCCATAGCCAAACATATCACCTCCTCCACGCATGACGCAATCGCGTCCAGACTGGCAAGTATGCCGTATCGGTTTGAATCGCGAAAAAATGTCTCGCGGTGGATTTGAGCATATCTGTATCCATACCACAGCACCGTACCGAACACATACCGAACATGCGTCCAAACTAGCGTTCTATTATAGCGATGGTGACACGAGTCAGAGATACGATACGGACAGAAGAACATGTCTGGGGCCAAGGCAATTTTAGGTGTTTCATATATTTTTTTCAACTTATAATATGTGCGCCATTTTACGCATTTCTATTGAAAACTGTCAAAATGGACGTTTTCTAATATTATGATGAAATCAGATGAATCATGGAGCCATTTTACAATTTCATGATTTTTGTATGGAAGTTCTAAAGTGGCCTTTTTAGACCCCCAGGACCTAGCTTATGCCGTACCGTATCGCATTTGAAACGATGGTTCGGAGCGTACCGAACACACGTCCAAACTAGCTTTCTTGGGTCCCAACGGCCATACAAAAACTACGGCGATCAAAAAACGTACCTCACGTTACACAGAAAAGAACATTATCTGGACCCAGCTTAAGCCTGTTTTTCAGCAATTATTTCTGCTGCTGGCGCCGTATCTTCTGGAGAAATTAGAACCTGAGAATGCAATAAGCTCTGTGAGTGAAACAGGCTTTAATCATATCGACCCGAACATCTTCAAAACCACCTCACGTCAGCACAAGAATACTAAAACCGCCAATCATTAGGGAAGCTTATAATTAATATTTGAGAATAATAAATAAAACATTAAAAATACATTTATTAGTTGCTTTATTTATATCAAATAATGATTTTTAAACTAATATAATAAGCTAACTAAGAAAATAATATGGACGGAATGTAAATCCTTAATTAAAACGTAAGCTACGGTGACATATGTATTAAACATACTTATTAATGTAAATAATCGGTCAATATTTTAAGATTTATAATTTAAATAAGCAAATGGCGTACGTAAATAAAAAACATTACAAATATCGTCAAAATTATGTACATACTGACGGTACATAAGATTCATAATAAATTTTAGCCTTGTGCCTACTTATTGCGATTTTATAGTCTGAGTAAAAATATTCCAAGTTTCGATGTCTCACATTAGTCTTCGTTTAGATTTAGTGAGAAATATAGGCAACTCCAAAATAAAGGCCATGTGATTATTGAATTGTGATGTAGTTTTACAAACCATTAAAAAGTAAGCATTAAAATTTAGCAGCAGTTATTCCAACAGGTTAGCCTATGGCATGTTTGTTTCATAATGAAATGAAAGCACACGATAGTGATGATTTTGCGGGAGTAGGTGCATAAAAAATATGATTATGGGAGAACTGTAAATACTTTATCACGAATTTTTCTTGTAATATTATCTTCTAATACTATTTATTTAAATCGTGAAATTGACCAATACCTACGCGAAATTTTGGTGGGATAATTTTTCACTTACATATTCAATATTTTAGGCCTACGGTTGTAGCTAAAAAAATAGCGTTTTTAATTTACGCGTTTGTGCAAAATACATTTTGTGCTATCTATTATACTCCGTGGAAATTAGCACATGCGCTATCTGCTACGGATTTTAGTTCTGGTTGCGTTTTGTAAATACAATTGTCATCGCTTTTCATCGTCTAAATCTATTGTAGAACTACAACATAACATTATGGACGTAAATTACAACATGTCATTACATAAAATGTCTATGAATAATAAAAATATAAATTTCTTAAACATAATATTTGTCGCGGTAACGGTTCCTTATTAAGAACAAAACAAAACATTGGAATGAATTCTTTAACTTGTCCAGTATATGTAATTACTCATCAATTACCATACATTTGTTAATCTACTTTACCATGAAGGTATACAAACTTATATAAACTACGTGTGATGACATTTGAGCGCAGAACGGTAAAGTAGCGGTCTTTGAGTCAAGGGGATGTTGGCAGTAAGCCTGTATAGAGTCCTCTTTTATATTCTCTGCATAAAAACCAAATTTTATCAGTTGTGATTGTGAGATGAATTCATTAAATCGACTTCCTAAAACCTAACAGGCAACAGTGCATTGCAATCCAACCTAGTAAGAGATCATTCAGTTGAAGTATAAAGGTAACCTAAGATTATTTACTTGAAAATTGGTGTCTAGAAGCCATACATTAAAAAAATATATCTATTCAACAATGTATCTATAGTCTTTTTAATTAATACTAGATATCGATATTTAAATACATATTATAATAACTATAGTTTATACCATGTTTTAATTCGTTTTTGTATGAAGTGTGATGATCAAAAACATATGTAAATTGTGATGTAAAACGGAAATAAGTACATACATTAACATAATAAATAATAACAATAAATGTCACATGTCAGTAAACAGTTATACAAACAGTAATGTTAAAAATGTCCCACAATACAATACACTTTTAGTCTAGAAACGTAATACACAAGATTCATAGTTGCCATAGAACCCAAAATAAATGCATCTTAAATATTTATTTCATAGTCTCATTCGAATACTTGTTTTAATAATACAGTGATATTCAGAGCCATAAATACTCTCAACATCTACAACGTACGAAATAACTTATCTTTAAGGATTGTTTCCAAATATGAAGAATAAATGATGTGTAAAATTAAATAATTAAAAAAAGAAGCCAGCTTTAGAAGAGGCATACGATTTGACGCAACAGTGAAGAATTTGTATATTAATCGTTTGGATAACGGACATCTGTTTTAAATAGTATGGCGGCTGGATTTTAAAAGCTATAGTTCAGATTTTAGCTATCAATTCCAAGTTATTCCTTCATTATTTTTAGTCGTGACACAACTATCGCTGCGCTAGACGCTAGTAGATCCAACTGACAGGCACCCACTGATAGTCAGTCGACAGGGAATGTAGGGCGTCCATGATCTTGGAGTAGGTGGTGTCTACATTATTGTTCGTAATCACCAGGTCTATGTATTTCTCGTTCTGACGCTGAATGCGAGAGCTCTCCTCCAGTGTTTGTTTTATGTCTTCCTCCTGTAAATTATAAAGTGATAATTGAACTTTACACATTAAAATATATATTTTAAAGTTTGCACAATTACTTTAGGAAAATAAAGTTAAAATAAATATCAGATGCGTTCACAATACACATTTTAATAAAATAAAATAATAATAAAACAACTTCGAAGAATAGAGTGTGATAAAAAGTTTGATGATAATTTACTCTTCATTAATTATGTAATGAGTAAAAACATACACCATTCTTTGCACACCACACGCAAAAAACAAGTTCGGCATTGACACTTACCTCGTACAGCGACGCCAGCGACTCCAGCGTGCGCGCGCGCCGCGAGCTGTAGCGGATGGAACTCTGCCGGTCGAACTACGCATGCGTACACGTCAACAACATATACTAGGGGCCCATTCAATTATCCGAGAATAAATTTTATCCAATTATTATAATCCGAGAGTAAATTTTCTCCAAGACGGTTTTTGCAAGATCATATTTTTGGAAAGTTGGATAGAATTAATCCTCATGCTTATGACAAGCTAAAATAGGCTACAAAGGACAAAAGGAAAATAAATCTAGTACACTAGTGACAAGATCATAACTAAGGTATCGGCAATCTAATAAAAACTTGGAATTCGCCATTTTTAATAATTTAATTATTTTGTAAATCAAAAATTAAACGGGACGAAAAATTTTGATAAAAAAAAATATAGTCAAGCATTTACGTAAAAAATTTAAAACTAGTCTCATTCTAACTATAAAATAGATCATATAATTATAATCAATAACTTAAAAACGTAGAGGAATTTGAGACCTACAATATTTTGAACACTAAGCGATTAAATAAAATATGTATGAAGGTAATGATAAAAATCTCGTTTTTACCATCCGCGAAATGTTCCTTTCTGGGCACTATAAAATGTTTGCATAATTTTATATTGAACATAAATGCACAAATCATGCTTTCATACCCTTTAAAAACCAATAATGCGAGAGCAACTACCAAAATTAGAGCAGGTATTTGAGACATCTCTCAAACTCAAATACTTACTCAAAATTGGTAGTAGCCATAAATGGAGTCATGTCAAGTCATGCCAATCATTACAGATAATACTCATAATAATGTTGACATCTAATGGAGTAACTTTGCCTACACTTTAAATACCATGCTATTTAAATGTTCATGGAACATACCGTCAAATTTCTATTGGATGCGTAGGTGAGGTTCCTCAGTTGTTCGATCCCTGGTGCGGCGATCATGACCACATAAGGCAGGAACTCGCTGCTGTTATGTAGGAGCTTTAGGGATTGCGGAGCGCAGTCCAAAATGCACATTTTTCCTGAAACATTAGTAAATTATGTGATTATAATACAAAGTGTAGTGTGTGCATAGTGTCTTTCAAAGATTTGCGATTGCAAGTCAATCCACCGGATTTCGTAAGGCGCCGCCCGGTGGATTGGCTAGACTCTCGACTCGCATAAATAGTAAAAAATAATGTTTCCCGGTGTAATATTTAATTTTATACGAAAAATAATTAAAGTGTACGAAGAGTTTAAACGAGATGTCTGAAATTCATTCGCGCGGCCCGAATGAATTTCAGAAATGATGCTCAGCTCGAATCGAGCCTTACCTTCCTTGATGATAGCGCGTATGGAGTCGAGGTGCGTGCCGTACAGATGCCCATTGTGTTCGCCGTACTCGAGGAAGCGGCCCGCGTGCGCGTCGCGCTCCATCTCCTCGCGCGACACGAACCAGTACGACAGCCCGTTTTCTTCCAGCGGTCGCGGCGGCCGGGACGTGTCTGTGAAGAGTAAAAACTATTAGCTGTCTCTTGTCGCGATTTTTGCCATACGACGAAATTATTAATATTGATGCATAATGTGATCGTGATAACAGCAATGATATCGTTAAAAGTAAAGAAAAAAAAAACAATATAATTATATAAATTTTAACTGGAGGTCGCCCTGTCGAAAAACGTCCACAATTCATTTTAAAAATTTTAAGTTTAAATTTTTTAGGGTTCCTCTTAAATACGCAATAAAAAGGAGGCATACGGGGTCGCTCAGTTTCCTGTTCGATTAGATCTTTTGACTAAGCACCGGATTTTAATGCAGTTTTGCAGCAATGGATAGAGTGATTCAAGAGGAAGTTTCATATGTATATGCTCACCCGTGCGAAGATGGAGTGGCTCGCTAATATAAAACAATAAAAAATAAATTTCCAATTTCTGTCAAAACCCCACTCCTGAGGTGAATGTCGCCATACTAAATAATTATCAGCGTGGCAAGAGCTAACTGAGATAGGTTTGAAATCTGTTGGCGGGTGGGGACACTGCCCATACAGTTTTTTGCATGGTCCTTTTAGTTATAACATTTTTATCTTTTGTATGTTAAAAATAAGCAAACAAAAATTTCCCTAATTTTGCAGGTTTATCCTGGATAAATATTTTTTTTCCAATGAGGGTGTTTGATATTTTTTCTGCCGCTAGACCCAACGCACACAAAGCGTCATCTGGTGGCGTAAGTGGTATCAAAAACGGTCAATAAGAATTTTCGATTCTTTTTCCGTCACCGGGCGGCGCTTGGTAGCCCGACGATCCTTGTCGTATCAAAAAGCTATTAGATGTCACCAATTTAAAAACCCTCATTGTGCTGGTTTAAATTTGAAACATATACCTCTCTGAAAGGGTTTATTCTTTGGAAAAATCAACAGTGCAAAATAGATATAATATTATTATGTTCTGTGCAAAAATAGCAGGTTTAAATTGGGTAAATCCCTATGGACTCGAACAAATGACCGCGTTGCAGTAACACACTATTAAAATCTGCAGAGTCGCATGTCTTCTCAATACCAAAAGAACCAGCCGCAGCCTGCCGCTCTCATCTAAAAATTATTGAATTTTATATTTTTTGAGAGTAATTTTGTATGCAAATAATAATGTTTCTTTAAATTTCATTTAAATTGTAGGCCAAATTTGCCGCCCTAGGCTTCAGCCTATTCCGCCTTCTGGTAAATCCGCCACTGGATATTGACTATTATTTACAGTTAACAGATGAAAAGATGTAAATCAATTATTGACAGGTTGCTGGATTTGCAGTCTGGACGCTGGAGGATGGCACATAAAATAGGTCCAAAACATCGAAAACGTGATATTTGCTTCACATATTAGAGTGTTTTTATATTATATATCGGACTTAATCAATGTGAATGTGCTTTTATGCCGACAGCATTGTTGCGCGCGACGCGTTATAGAATCGCGTAATCTGAAAACGCTCTAATTATATCTTATGATAGTGATACTTTTTAAGTTTGAACTTTATACAGGTTATTTTGCCTCTTGGATAGAAAAAAGAAAAAAAAAATGTTGTGACAGATTGACAAACATCAACGTGTATTAAAATTATATCAAACGCACGGTAGGTAGTGTGAGCTAACTGAGGTAGCGATAATAATTATAATGTACTATAATTAATGTAATAATAATAAAAGAAATAATAATATCAGTTTAGTTTTATTTATTTTTTATTACCATTAAAATAACCAAAAATAAAATTTCACTAATGTGTTTTCAAGATGAATCCTAATGTCAAAACTCAAAGGAATTTACAGTAATGAATCGACCATAAATCGATATATGTACTTTTGACAATTCAAATACTCGTTTTTGTTTGACGGCGATTCTAAAATCGATTTGGTTTTAACTAATAACTTTCTCGATGCGGCAACAATATCGATTATCCTTCTTAAGGGTACAACACTACAAATTTCAAAAACAGTGTGTCCAAACTGTCTTTAGCTTACACAATGTTATGGTAGTGTGTGTTGTTGGTAGTTTTATTAATTTCATGCATTTCTAAGAATTATTTTTAAAAAAATTAGCTTTCTGCACGCCTTCCTCTGCATAAACTTTAACTGTGCCGTATTTAACACTCATCCGTACGCACAATTCTCGTAAAACTGTACTTGAAATTTTTGCTTCACATATTAATATAATATAGATTGCTACATTGTATCAACATAAATGCTTCACAAGAAAAGTAGTTTAGCAAGACGGATACAATATTGTAAGGAGAATTTACGACGATTATGATGTGCTAATGTGGGTGTGTCTCTTTTAACTACTATCAAATACCTAATATATTTTAAAATTTACTATCATTAGCAACTCACGCGGCACAACAGCTCCAAACCGGTCGGGATGATCCTGTATGAGCTTGTTTTTGAGCGTGCGTCGGCCGACAGAGCGTGTGCCCACCAGCGCGAGCACGCGGCGCAAGAACGGCGGCGTGCGCGCCACCTCCTCGTACAACGTCAACTCTGCGCCCTCCAACTTTACTGATGACCGGGACTCGTACACAAACTTCTTCTTCTTCTTTGATATCTGAAGAGTTGGGCGGTTTTAGCAAAAAAAGAAATATAAAATAAATAAAATTGAAAATCAACCAGAGAATGAGCTGGTGATGATGAATTATGGCTAAGAACATTCTCATGTCAGCTTTCAATTAAAAAAATCTAGATCAAAATCCATTCATCCGTTTGGGAGCTATGATGCCATGGCAAACTTATAACACCCCCCTGTTTTCGTTGGGGGTTAAATATAGGACAAGAGTGCATTATTATTTGAAATCGACAATCTTCACCGGTTAATAGAATGTGCAGGACATATAACAATTATATATCATGTATGACCGAGGCCTGTATATTCTGAAATAAATTAATTGAATTTAAAAAAATAATAAGAACGCAATAAAATTGAACAATTACTGTCGAACAACTTTGTTTAGTTTCAACCATTTAAATTCTTAGTTTATTACTTAAGTGATTGATTTATTTATGTTTAATTTGTAAATTATATTAATTCATAGTAACTTAATCTCCCTGAAATTATGCTTAGTACTCTTAAAAGATGCAAGTTGTATTACACCTATAATTGAGGCAGCATTTAGATGTGTAAACAACATGAATGTGCAATTTTAGCTTTTAATAATGTTTGTTCCTTGTTGGTGTATCTATTAAATAAATAAATAAATAAATAAATATGTCGCGTCATGTAAAAAGGCGTGCAAATACGAAACATGACAATCGACAGCAGATTCCAGCTTTCCTTAAAACTAAAAATTCAATATTGAAAAATTAAACAGCACTACAACTCACTCTAGCTCCGCATATGCTGATTTTGTGTACAAAGTCGGCCTCGGGTGGAACATACGCCTTTCTCCTCTCCTCTAGCTCGGGGGAAGGAATAAGTCCAACTACTTGGGTATCAACATGACTTGCTTGCCACCAGTTAGGGTCTTTTCTGTCCGATACCTAAAATATTAAATAGCATCAAAACTTTGTAGTTGGCTGTTACATTTAAAAAAAAAACTTGTGAGGTGTCAAGGGACACCCGGATGGAACGAAGTTCCTTTCGATTAATTAATGAAGGAATTGTAATAATTTTTTTTTTTTTGTTATAATATTTTTTTTTTTATTATTAACAAATATAATGTAATATAAACTTAATCAGTAGGCTCAATTTTAGTAATAATTGAGAGTGAGAGAGAGAGAGACAGACAGAGAAACACGCGCACGTCGCACGGCTTACAACTATAGCAAAAAGTGTCGGTACAACTTTTTGTCGTAATTTTTTCTGTCTAGCCCCCTTTCGCAACACTCCATAAGGAACTTCGTTCCAATTGTAATGCTTTTCAAATTTGTAATTTTTTGACAACATTAGTAACTATATTTATAGTAGCTTGGCATTATATAAGGAAGATTAATTGAGCTCATCCTGACATCTGACCCCTTATTAAAGCATTTAACTATGCAAATACTCTTTATGGCACTGGCATTTAAAAAAAAATTATGGTTGATTCCTATTCCTGGCCAAATAAAACTGAAATAAATTGGTATTTGGTAACCACAAAATCTAATATTATAATTATTAGAAAATGATTCAATACTTACTTGTAAAATGTCACCCTTCTTAAATTCAAGTCCGATTTCCTTGCAAGGCAATAATGTGTCCTCAGTTGGATTATAATCAAATAATGCCCTCATGTAACACTGGAAAATTTGGATTTAGAAACATACACAGTTTATCAAACTTACATTACAAAATTACAAATATAATATTACTGTTAGAATGATTTCGTAAACTTTAAATCAATCCTTTTTACTTAACTCTATTACAACATGCTGTGTGCTGTACACATTGTGTTTTATTTACAACTTGAATATTAATTATGTTTAAATAATTAACTTCACATTAGTATTTGCTCTTTTTCAGGTGTGTACAAGGAAATCAATAAAAACTTTACACTTTTATAGTTAAAAAATAAATGAAATTAACTTACACTTAGCTTATTGGCCAATTGTGAGCTTTTCTCCTTTAGGTTTGGTCCCACTTTTAAAGTGACTCTATCATTAGGTTTGGAGACAGCTTCTTTGAGCTGGTCTTCTGTGTCTATTTGCACCCCATCGACTTCCAGCAGTACATCACCTACTGAAAGCAGCGCCTGTTTAGCAGCTGCGCTCCCTGCCATTATCCTAGCCACAATCAGCTGCCCATGTTCATCAGTAGTTACCTACAATAAAGTAATAATAACTACTTAACGAATAATTTTGAAAGTTTGAAGTCTGTGTTTTTTGTTATTGTTTTGTTTAAGTACATTTAACCAGTGTAATAAAATTTTGATTGTAATTTACAGATTGCATAAGGAATAGGTAACTACAATTTTTATAAAAAACTATAACTCAACTACATAAATTTTATAGCCTATGTTACCCGGGCTATAATTATGAATATATCGACACCTCATTTATTAAAATCGGACCAGTAGTTTGGCTCCTAAGGTGGAACAAACATACATACATAGACTGTCAAAATCATTACCCTTCCTTTTGGCTTTGCCGTAATCGGGTAAAAATCATAATTACGGATAATCAAATTTAATAAAACATTTATAAACTAGTTGTTGATGTACATACCGTTAATCCCAGTGGTTGACCTGGCACCTTTCTAAGACCAACCACTTTCACAGTTTCTATAGGCATATCTCCGTTTTGCTCTGGGCTAACGTCTGTACTTGGAACTTCGGTGGTAATTAGTTTCTCATCAACACCAGACCCTCTATCTAGCCAAATCTTACCTATTTGATCATGAGCATTAATAAGTGCCTTAAAAAGAAACAAAAACCATTTTTAAGTTTACACAAGTATTTTTTGGAAGTTTTACATAAAATATAATGGATAATACCTTAAAATGTACTCGAGACAATAGTATTGCTAATTCCGCTTGTTCTATGGTCCGTATATTGTTACCTCTGTATTCGCTTAGCGACCGTATTATGTTTACATTATCCAAGGAAACGGGCTTAACGATTAAATCTTCTTCCGACTCGACTGGCTGAAATGTAAAAATATTTTATAACAAAATAGGACGAAACAACGGACGCTTAGTTCTCTATTAATTCTAGTAAGTTGTTGTTGTTTAGGCGTGGCACTTTGGGAGAAATTATTTGAATGAAAAGTTTCAGATAATAAACTGTACCCAAGTCGATATTATTGAAGTCAATATAATACGTTAAATTCTAATTGTTAAATGCAATACTTCAGTTTAAATTTGAGTAAATCAATAAATAAAGGAAAACATTAAAATTGATTTTCTTACCCAACAGAAAATGACATTTGAATTTGACAGTCATGATGATTTTTTTTATTTAAATGGCGGAGGTCATAAGCTATTGCAAGTGTCAAGTTAAAAAGGCGAAAGATTTCAACACCAATTTTCTAAGTCATCAATGCAGTCAATAAGTCAAGTCAGTCGATTCAGTAAAGTGGTAGACGCTTTACTGAAACTTTCTAGGGAGTTTTGGAGGGAACACAAAATAGCACGCATTCTGTAGTTGTACCACTTGCCCACACTTATGCACGTCAACGAATATCTAATGGATTTATTATTCTACCAATATTACACATAAAAAATCGGTTGTCTGTAAAGTCGGTTTACTGACGATAGTTGAACGTGACAACGTCATGTTTATAGTGCGCGCGTAACTAATTGGCCGCGCCTTAGGTAGGCGTGTTGCCGCCACAAAGTCCGGCGCCGAACTGAGTAATAACATCAAGGCTCAAGCGCCACCGCCTCTCCGTCCTACCGCTCACATACCTAAGGCGCGGCCAGCTGAGGTAACGGCAATGCGTCATATTTAGCAAGGTAACGCAAGGTAAATAAATTTTGGAGGACTTACAAAAACAACAACGTCGATGATTGACATCCCGGCAAAACTCCCTGACTTTTTTTTTATTTAAATGGCGTTCGGATTAAAGCCATTTGCCAGTGTCAAGTTAAAAAGGCGGGAAATTGAATTTTCCTTAAAGTTTTCAACACCGTGTTACTAAATCGTCAAGTCAGTCGATTCATGAAAGTGGTAGAAGCTTTACTGAATGTTCCTAGGGAGTTTTCGGCGGGAACACACAAAATAGCACGCTTTTTGAAGTTGAAAACTTGCCTACACTTGTGGACGTCAACGAATATCTAATGGTCAATATTCTACCAATATTACACATTATGAACCGAATTAACACAAATTTTGCAAGAAATACAAAATAAACAACGTATTACGACATTCTCGGCAAAGCTCTCAATTCCCTGACTTTTGCTATTGTTTTTGCTCCTGTCATTTACATAAGGCATCGTTCAGAAATTGAAAAATTAATAACCTATTAAACTTTTAACAAGGGGGCAAAGAGAATGTAAAAATATACGTAATACAAGGTGGTTTGAAAAATCTTTTGGAATATAACTTTTTACAGAATTTTGTTGGAAAAAAGTAAGATTACCTGAGTTTTTCTAGTAAAATCGGGACTTTCAACGATAAATTTTAAAAATATTGCTTCATGATTCGATAAATCTTCTGGTTCCGGTTTTTCTTCCTTCTCTGTGAAAGGATACAAATTTTATTCTTAATAACAATAAGGAACTTTCTCACATAAGGCATGTACAGTTTCAGACACCCCGGGTGAAACACTTAATATGTACTTTAATGCTACAGTAATAATATGGTCGATATATGATTAGCAAACCAGGTTTGCTGGCAACTATAACCATGCAACTCAAGTTGCATAATAATATTATACTGTATAGGTTAAGACAGAATCTTTTGTAATATGTACTTATGTATTAGGTAATTACATATGAAATTGGCGTTTTGTAAAGGAGGAACATAAAGTCGGTTTATTTTAAACATAATATATTTATTTTCAAATTTGATTCCATTGAAACCATTCGGACAGGAATCAATAAAATCTTTGAAGGCGCTTTGGACTGCCCCACCGGAGTTGAATTTTTTCCCTTGCAAGAAGTTATCCAAATTTCGAAAAAAAAATGGTAATCTGTTGGAGCAAGTTCCGGTGAGTAGAGAGCGTTGTCCTGAAGCAGCAGTGGCCTCGAGCTGATGACCAACCTTGGTTGTTTAGCAGCTAGCTTTTCCATCATGATTTGCAGTTGCTGCCAATAGACATCTGGCGTAATCGTCTTTCCAGATTTAAGAAAGCTGTAGTGAACGACACCGGCACTAGTCCACTAAACGCTCACAAGTAACTTTTTTGAGTCAATTTTCGCTTGGGGCAGGCTTTAGCTGGTTCGCCAGGGTTCAGCAATTGCGATGAGTGTTTCCGATTATCGTACAGGATCCACTTTTCATCACAGGTAATGATTCGATTTAAAATACCTTCAATAATGAGCCGGTTGAGTAATGTAACGCAGCAGTGGATTAAAACAGTTTGATCGCTAACACCGGAGCCTGCAGCTAATTCGGACATGGTTTGCGATAGATCCGCTTCCACAATAGCTTTCAATTCTTGATTATCAATTATTATAACGTTAATAACTATATAAAAACGCACTGTGTTTTCTTTTGCGACACCGCCGCCATACATAACTAATCATTATCATTAATCCTTCGAGCCATTTCTGCAGCACTGGTGCCACGGTGGAACTTGTACTCGAAAATAATGCTATATTTCAAGTTTTCCATTTTGTAAACAGAGTGACGCAAAGAAAAAACCAAAAGAGGAAAAAACAAATGAATTACGGTTTTCGAAACACAAATGCATGAGTAAATAGCGGTATAAATTTGAAATTGGAAATTATAGCATGTTCAGTTACTTACACAGTAGTGCACACATACACACGCAATATAAAACCCCACAGTCCACACACACACACACACACACACACACACATGAACCCACCCACGAGCACCCACCCGCCCACACACTTAAGTCGAAACAGTCAAACACTAGAAATCTCCACCAATGTTTTGTAAAATTATAGAGTTGTATGGTTACGTTTTTTTCGGGAATCGCTGTTTTTCATACACACATTGTCTGTCACTTGCATAGATAAAAGAAGATAGTCGAGACTCGAGAGACATTAAGGTGATCGTACTGTACCTAAAAGCTATAAGCATTATATTCACCTTCAGATGTAGACTTTTGTGTTTTATAAACTCTATACCTATCTTAAAATCAACAAAATAATGAGGGCACCGATTTAAAAACTTTTAAGTACCTCAGCTGTAGCCTGTAGGCCGCACTTGTGCTGATTGCAGAGAGCAGAATAATGAGACTCGCGCGAGTCCGCGTTTAATCACTCGTAGTCAATAATGATGTAATTACCAGTTTATTTTTATCTAGACTTGCTTTGTAACGTAATACATACTTTTATATGACATGAAACCGGGAAACGCGCAGGCGAATCGCCTGATGGCAAGCGCTAACCGCCGCGTCGTCGCCGCCCTGCGCCTGTGTTCTCTGGACTCTAAAGCCTTCGCAGTTGTCTTATTGTGCCTCGAAATGTACCTTTGGTGTAAGTTCGCTGGTTAAATGTCCTAAATCTCAGTCACTCATATTCCAGTTCCATCACATAAATTATTGCTTTTTTATATCTTATACTTTAAACGAGACAATCTTGTATATATAATCGTAATCTCGGCAACGGCTGCAAGTATTTACATGAAAAATTTAGTATACAGGGAGTTTTGGGGGAGAAGAATCGGTCTAGCTAGGTGCTATCCCCGGGAAACTGCGCATTTTCAAGTTATATAATATAAGAAATAACTTTCTTTCGTCGTGCAACAATTCGACTCTATAATGTCAGTCCGTTTGGCAGTTTGGTTAATTTATGCGTTGTTCGGAAATTCGGTATCCGGTATATCCGGTAAAATATTTTTGTTTTTTTTTTAATGTACTAGAGCAAAGCTTGAGGTACTTATACTTTAAACAAGCAATTCTCTCTATATCATCCTCAATTCGAAAAGAACCCTGGGACTTCATTATCTACGTTGATGAATGAAACATTTCAAAAACAAAAGTTCCACTGTTATTACAAGAATCCCCTTGTCTGTTTAGAATTCAACCGGCTTCTACAATGTCGTAAGTCTATTAGCGTAATGTCTGTCCGGCCGTCTAGACGGCTATAATTATTGTAGGCAAAATCTTCATTTTCGTTTCCAGACTAAACATAAATCGATAACACTTTGGACTATATCTTTAAATGTAGTTTATAATGTAGTATTTTTGTTTTTAAAATAAAATATTCTAGAGCTAAGAATTAGATAAAATGTGGCGATTTATTGTGAGTGCGCCTGTGTGAGGTCGTACGTATTCTAGTGAGTAGGTGGGTATACCGTATAGTGACCGAGGTGCTGTAATATTGACGTGAAATATCTGGTTTGTATAACGATCATACATTATGAGGTCTACATGCGTCAGCGCACTTCTTAGAAGTGTACACTTATAATAATAAAGCGTATTATATACATTGTTCAGTGATGTGTCATGTGTGTGAAAATAAGGCAGTTTATTCAGAATTATGTAGGTATAGATACGATAAGTTTCGCGGAAAAGATAAAAACTTTACATGACAAACATAAAATAACTAACATAAGAGGCAGTACGGATTCAGGTTTCTAAGACAACCCTGAATAGGGATCATGAAAAATTGAAAAAAATTGCCAAAATATTGAAATACATCGCCATTTCTTCATGATGGCGAATCGAGTAGTAGCAAGATGAGGTGGCAAATTTTAAATTCGGTTAAGGTAGGTACATACAAATCTATTAGAGTCACGCTTCATTAGGTGCAAATTACTCGTTATTTACCTATTAGTAAGCATCACAGGAGGTTGCTTTATCCGGGCTGAGTTTTGGGCAGGTTTGAGCATGCCAGACCGATGGTTTTCGAAAGAGGATTAGGAGACATACAGATTGACGTATAACTTGACCTTGTTCCCTGTGACGTTTTTTTATTGACAATTCTTACACGTTCAGGGCGGTCTGGCTGAAACTGTTTAAGAGTAGGACTGCCAGACTTGCATTTTTATAGGTTTCTAGTCGGCACGTAGTCGTGTATCTAAGCAGTTTTCTTGTTCCTTATGATCTTTTTTACACATAAAATCTTCAACACATTTTGGTCAACAAAAAAAATTCCGGTTCGGAAACTTGCCCGGCGAGATGAAACTCGCACGGGGCCACCTTTTAGCAAAAAGATGGCAAAATTGTTCTTTTTAAAAAGAATATTTTTAAAATGTAGTAACTTAACCTATATAACAATGGTTAAGATACGTAAGTAATAGAAACAGCCTTGCAGAGGGCCATCTTATTCCCAAGGTGTGCAATCGTTAATGAAATCATTGATCTTCTAAGAGTAACTTTAGCACACAAACTTTCTATAACAACTTTTTTAAATTTATTAATGGAAAGATTTGGAACGGTTTCTGGAATTCTATAGAAGAAATAGGTATTTCTAACTTGTTCTATAATTATCGTACTATGATTGTCGCTTTTCTTTTTGAAATTATTTATATTCTTTCTGTCATACAACACATTGTCCAAAATGTATTGAGAAGCGATGGTCAGAATACCTATTTCTTTAAACTTTTCTCTCTGAAATTCAAAGCATGACATCTTATAAATAGGACGTATAGCTAGATTCTGTAGCACAAATATTGTAGCGTTTCCCCATAGGATGCCGTATGACATTATACTATGAAAATTTATTTTAAATTTAAATAAAAAACCACTAAATTCATTTTCTTATAATTTAATAGTGCATTGGTTTGTGCCGGCCTAACATTTGCCAGGCTAAACTTTAAACATTTTGTTATATTTGTATTTAAAAGTGAATTATTTACAATAAACCAATGTAGGTACCATTTTCGTGAGAGCACTATTTACCTCGTCGTAATTTGACTGTCGTCACTTCACATTAAAATTAGTGAAGTGTCATCAGCAAAAAGTACTATCTCATGCTTATCTTTAACTAGACAAGGTCATTTATATAGATGAAAAAGAAACGGGCCAAAATGGTACCTTGTGGGACACCTAGTACTATTTTGGTCCCAGTAGACCTTGTAGAATTTACTTCTACTTTCTGCGTTCTATTTATAAGATAAGAACTTAAACGTTTAAGTGCCGTGTCCCTTATACCGTAATGGTATAATTTGCTGATTTATTTAAATTCTGAAATATGCTGCATAGAAGACTGATTATTTTCTCAAAAATTTTACTAAAAGACTAGATATTGGAACGAAGTTCCTTATGGGGCGATGCGGAGGGGTACCCTAGCCGGGAAAAAACGTCCGTAACGTAAGATTTTTATGTATAGTCTTTATTATTTTATTTATACCTCGAATAGAACTTAAAATTAATATTTTTATAATAAGGAACGTCGTTCCTATCCGGTGTCCCACGGCATTTTATATTTATATAATTATAGACCAATATATATACTATAGATATTGGTCTATAAGTGGTTAAGGTGTGGTAATGAGTGTTAGGTTGAATAAATAACTTAACACAAAGCACTTTTAACTATAGTTTATTTTTTACAGTAATACAGCGCATATAGTCCACACCTTACATTACCATACACAGTTTAAGAAGGAGATCTTAAAGGATAGTAATTAGGTATTACTTAAATATAATATTAAAGCCTAATTAAATGAAATAAACGGTATTTAATTTTAATTACAATAGATCGCGTACTAAACGTGTCGCGACAAGGCAGCTGACAATACAGGTTCAGCGCACGGAAGTAAACGTACTGAAAACGATTTGCAAGCCGACCGAGCGCTCGCACACCTAACGATAAGAATTCCTGTTATTAGATATGTATTGTTATTTGTTAGGTACTAGGTACCTAAGTACGCGGAGCGCGGCGGTCCGGTTGCGTAACATGCTACCTATACCTGACAATATATATATATATATATATATATATATATATATATATATATATATATATATATATATATATATATATATATATATATATATATATATATATATATATATATATATATGTATATATATATAATTTATTAGTTGTTATGTAAATATTTAATATGTTTAAAATATTATTTAAATGATTTGTGCAAATAAAAATTTGTATATAGCTGTGTATACTGACTTACATATTATGTAACTACTGTGTTAGGCCACATCACTCCCCTCTGCGACCGTTACTGCGGTCGATAAAAATCAGGGACACAAACTACTCGACCAGATCGTGTACGTTTAACATCTTGTTGGTCTAGGAGTGACACTGTAGAGTCCGGTGATGGATTAAGACAGGGACTTACAATGGGAGAATTCGTGGAATCAGGAACTGGGTCGAAGGGTCTACCAGCGTATAGGCCGGCTTGAGGCGGTCTATGGTCACTGTGACGCTCTTCCCTTTAATAAGTATTTTAAAGGTTTTATTACCTCGTTGCAGTACTTGATATGGGCCTAAGTAAGTAGGCTGCAAGGAACCACGCACTGTGTCATCCCTTAGGAAAACATTACTAGCAGTGACTAGCGGTTCTTATACACAAAGATCTTATGCTTTGAATGTCGTAATGCTGGTGAGGGTCTCAATTTGGAAACGAATTGGTGAAGTCGGGTAGTAAAATCCGATATATCAGTACTTTGATGTATCGAGGTCTGGAAAAACTCTCCAGATAACCTCAATGGTTCCCAATATACCAATTCGGCAGACGAGGATTTAAATCGTCTTCAAATGCACTACTTATACCCAATAGCACAAGAGGAAACATGTCGATCCAATTTGCATCAGTATGGCATGTTATTGCCGCCTTTAACTGGCGGTGGAAACGTTCCACGAGGCCATTAGAAGCAGGGTGATAGGCGGTAGTTCTGCGATGTTTGAATCCAATCGCTTTTCCAACATATTGAAAAGCGAATATTCAAACTGTCTACCGCGATCGGTTACAATATCCAGTGGACATCCAAACCTGGATATCCAAGATATTAATGCCTTCCCTACTGTTTCCGCTGTAATATCAGACATTGGTGTAACTTCAGGCCATCGTGTGAACCTATCCACCGCCGTTTAACAATATCATCGGAGTTGAATTTTTCCTTTCAAAAAGTTATCCAAATTTCGAAAATAAAGGTAATTTGTCGGAGCAGGGTCCGGGGAGTACGGTACGGTACGGTACGGGAGTACTCCTCTAAGAGGGTAGCCGTCTGTTGTGCAGTGTGTGGTCTAGCGTTGTCCTGAAGCAGCAGTGACCTAGAGCGAATGACAAACCTCGGTTGTTTAGCAGCTAGCTTTTCCATCATGATTTGCAGTTGCTGGCAATAGACATCTGCCGTAATCGCCTGGCCAGATTTAAGAAAGCTGTAGTGAACGACACGCGCACTAGTCCACCAAACGCTCATAAGTAACTTTTTTTGAGTCAATTTTCGCTTGGGGCAGACTTTGGCTGGTTCGCCAGGGTTCAGCTATTGCGATGAGCGTTTCCGATTATCGTACAGGATCCACTTTTCACCACAGGTAATGATTCGATTTATAATCTCTTCATTATTAAGCCGGTTGAGTAATGTAACGCAGCAGTGACGAGCGTTTGTCGGCTTGCTGCACCTAATTCATGAGGTACCCACCTTTCAAGCTTTTTCACCTTCCCAATTTGCTTCAAGTAGATTAAAACAGTTTTATTACTAACAACGCAGCCTGCAGCTAACTCGGACGTGGTTTGTGATGGATCCGCTTCCACAATAGCCTTCAATTCTTTATTATTGGTCTCCGGCCGTCCACGGGGCTTGTTCTGCAGGTCGAAATTTCCAGAACGAAAACGTTGGAACCAAAAACGTACTGTGTTTTCTTTTGCGACACCGCCGCCATACACATCATTAATCTTTCGAGCCGTTTCTGCAGCACTGGTGCGACGGTACTTGAAAATAATACGATATTTCAAGTTTTCTATTTTGTAAACAGAGTGACGCAAAGAAAAAACCAAAAGACGAAAAAACAAATGAATTACGTTTTTCGAAACACAAATGTATGAGTAAATAGCGGTATAAATTTGAAATTGGAATTCCTAACCCAAGAAGTCAATATATTTGAGATCAAAGTGGCCAGTACGACAAAATGTCAATTTCATAATATATAAGGACCTAATAGATAGGTATTAAAAAATACTCACAAAAATATTAGTCAACTCAAAAGTCCAATGCATATAGCTAAGCCACGTGCTTGGTCAATTAAAGAGCGAAATAACTCTTATCTTATTACGCTACGAAAGAAAAAAAAATTGAAAAATCGCGGTTTTACTGGGTTTTTCGAGTTTTTATTTATTTATTTCTTTCTTTGCGTATAGTATATACGCAATATCCATTTTCACCCTCAAAACCCCCCTATGTACTGAATTTCATGGAAATTGTTGAAGCCATTTCCGAGATTTCGATTACAAATAAATATACAAGAATTGCTCGTTTAGTGTATAAGATTTTAAGCTTGGTAAGTTACCCCTTGTTTTTTTCCGAACAATACAAGAAAACGTGAGCCGGACGGTCGACATAACTCAATATGCCAACTGGCATAGGTATAATAATTCGCTTTGTATTGAAAACGATTACCTTCTTTGGCAAAATGGAGTAAAGACGGTAATGTACTTCCGGTTCAATAACATTAGAATATTGTATGCAGGAATGCAATATTTTAAATTCTATGTCAAAAAAAAACCTTTCTCGTGTATTGTACACGTACGTAGATACCATATTACTCTGCAAAAACCTTAGCTCTAAAGACATTACGTCTTTTGGAAAGATTAACTGATGACCAAAATATTTATTCGAAGCTTTGGCTTAAATTAATAATTTAAGCCAAAGCTTCGAATCACAAAACTATTTGAATGAAAAAGCTTCAAATACTTTGCCAACATTCTTAATCTTACAATTACTTAATCTTATCATTCAAAATCTTACGAAAGAAATCGAATAAAATTAATTAATCAATATTACAATTCGCACGCAAGAATGCGCAGAATATCTAAGAAGACTTTGGAATATAGGTTAGCTTCTTACATTATATTTGCCGTTTGTGCGTAACTGAGATTTGCTAAGTACAAAATCTTCTGCGAATTGTAGTGTATTTTAGAGAGTTCACATTTACATAAATTGCTAGTACATATTTTGAGGTTAACTTTATTGATGAGTTAAACTTACCTTCGTCGGGGGGCTTGTTTCCCATGAAGTCCCGGAACCCGCGCCAGTTGATAGAATACCGGCCGCTCCGTCGCACCATCATGGTAGCGCAGCGTGAAGGAGTCACAAGGAGTCAAAACGTAAAGCAGTCACGGCGTCGAGCCCGCGACGTGTTCGCGTGATAACGTCACGCCGTCAGCTGAGCTCGTCGACACGTCACGCCGCCGCCCGCCCTCGCGCCTGCGCACGCCGCGCTACCGAAATACTTAGGGATGCTCTACATATCGATGTTTTCATTTCGTACAAATTAGCGAGCAAATTGTAGATATTTTAGCAGTTGGCATTTGTTGTAATTTTAGTTGATTAGTTAATATTATTTTATTAACACACGCTAAAATGCAGTACAAAATTTTATAATTTGTTACATGTTATTGCGGATATTGCGTCGATTCTGTTATCTACTTAACTCTAGTTAATTTCAGAGTATCAAGCCGAACACTATATAGCAAGTTTTATTATTTTGTAGAGTAGTGAAATGTAACGGAGTGTAAAATTATGTACTGCTATGCTACCTTCAAAATTATCCTCATTGGCAACTCTGCTCTAAAACATATATTTACAAAACCTAAGTCCTGTAGTCATAAAATCAGTAAATGATCAAACATTGCGTTTCGGAAACACGTCGATAAAAAGCGAACTCAAAAAGCAAATCGTAAAACGGTTATAGCTACATAAACTTCTTATTTTGATGTAGTCATTGCCAATATTGAACGTATGATATGAAAAAAAACACATAAATCATTAAGCTAGTTATTCTCGAAAGAATTTCACATAAACATTATTTTATGGGTTCTCGATAATGTATCGTTGGAAAACACAGGCTTCACTATAAAGTCCGCCGCCCGTCGCCCTCCTTAAAGTGTTTCGCAACTTCACTACGCTTAAAACATCCTCACCAATCTAATATCAGAATACGACAACATCATTACCAAACAAACAAACTGTATTTTATATGCGGTTATTATTTCGACAAACAGATAGTCGAGTTTTTGTTCTAAAAGTTTTTTTGAATTATGAACTCCATAGTATATTTGTAAATGGAATGTTAATGTTTATCTTTTCACCATTACAGTAATTGCCTACAGAGGCTTACTACGTGACGTATGACGTGACGTTCGCACAGTGACCCACGTCACGGTAGAGACAAGTACAAAGCTATGAGTAAGTTGAATGTAACTAAATATGTTGTATGAGTTTTTCACGCTCCTATTATGATCACAACTAGCTTTTTACCGCGGCTCCGCCCGCGTAAATATAGTATCGGAGAATATACGGGAATACTGCACTTTTTCGGGATAAAAGAAACCTATGTTTTAATCCAGAGCCTAAACTATAATTGCTATACCAATTTTCATCGAAATCCGTTCGGTACTTTTTGCGTGAAAGAGTAACAAGGATCGATCCATCCGCCCATCCTCACAAACTTTCACATATAGTAGTAGGATGAATATCATCTAAGCTGGACCCATAATTTATTATAAAAGATTTATAATAATCTATTATTATACTGACTACAATATTCTCAAATTATCTATCGATCACAATGCACACTAAGAAATCTATAAATAAAGTGTTGTTGCAAGATTTTAGGCTATCGCCGTGTCGTGAATTCGCGATAGTATATACATCCACAAAACAGAAGTCCCAATATAACTCTGAACTTAAGAATTGAATCGTCAATAATTAACGTTTAATATATTTTTATTATCAATGTCACTGTTGCATGTCTTTAGCGAATTTAGTGAGATTTTTTCTGAGTAGAATGCAAAGACACCGACATTGTGGTTATCGAAGACGTTTGTATCAATTCAAGTATTAAGTTGAAAGACTGACTACGACTGACCAGTACAGCCATTACCTGCACTAAAGTAATAAGATATTATGACCAAATTTTAAACCAGTATAATAGGTAGGTATGTCCGTGCATTTCAGGGATTACGGCTAAATAGTGATAGTCTATTTTATAACCAGTTATTAGTCTATTTAGTTTTTTTCTACCAGACATTGGTATAAAACCGCTTCCTGAATTTTTTTCCTGGTAATATTCTCTTACTGTGCCATCGCTATTTCATTCATTGATTTATTACGCATCATATTTTAATGCTTATGGTCGCAAATGTAAAAGATAAAAGTCGTAAAATATTATGACGCATACAAAAAATTTCTAAGCACTCTGAAAAGACATTTATATTCAGCGTACCTACACGATAAACGTTTAAGAGCCAAATATAGATGAACTAAAACAACAAGAGCTAGAGATAGATAAACAGAAAAAAATAGATGTTACAGAAAATGTAATGATGAAAAAAATGTGTTGATAGTGGAACCACAAAAAGATAATATAAAATCGTTATAATTAAAGATCCGTCAAATTCATTGCAATTGCGATAACCTTCGACACACAAAAATGTGGGTAGGTTTCAAATTGGCGTCACCGATTCACGTGTTTTCTCAGTAAACATTATCTTATTTTACATGATGCCACAGTTAGGAAGAGAGGATATTGTTATCATTCATGTAAACGACCAACACCGTTTCTAGGAGGAGTGTATGTAGAAGTAAACTATTTTGTTATTTTGGATACCTAAACCAGTAGACAAAATCCACGCACGGATGTTTTGTCGAATGAAAAAAATATTGCTATAACTCTCTTATTACAATATATACAACTGACTTTGGATAGGTCAATATGAAAATTTTCTATTTCACTTCGTTTTAGAAGCTTACTTATGTACACATTGTACATCTAATTAACATTACCATTTACTTATTTAAGTACTTATGATGCTGAAAGGACTATAGACGTTCTGAATTTATTTGCGCTTCAATATCCTTAGAAAATAAAGGTAAAAATTCTAAAACCTACAGTTAAAGTTGTCTGTCAGCGGATTATTCTTACTAATATTATAAATGTGAAAGCGTGGATGTTTTACGCTTTCACGCAAAAACTACTGAACGGATTTCGATGAAATTTGGTATGGTAGTAGCTTAGACTCTGGATTAAAACATAGGCTACTTTTTATCCCGAAAAAGTAGTGTTCCCGAGGGATACTATACTTACGCGGGCGGAGCCGCGAGCAACAGCTAGTAGTAAATAATTAAAATAATAGGGATGCTGCCTTAGTAATTGGACGTCCATTGTTTAGATTATTATGATTTATTGGTAAGTCCCGATGAGTGAATTAATATATAAGCGATAGTGTCCATTTTGCGTACTAGGCGCGTGCTCGTCAGCGATAGCAGAGGTCGCGGGTCACCGATATAAATAAGCTTTCGTTATGAATTAATGCCAGTCTCCTCAGTTTAATGGGCCGAAGGCGTTTCTTACACACACTCAAAATAAAGTAAATCCAACCACCCAAAATGCCGTGGACCAGTACTAACAGGTAAATTTTGTTTTATTTAGCTTATATTTTTCACGTGTATCGCCGAAAAATTAAGTGGTATAACATCATATTTAGATTTAAATATAAATATTCCAAGAGTGAGGGATTATGCTACGACGAAGCTAAACTAAAAAATCATTTCAGAATTTATGCGAAACCCTCGAATACCAGTTCAGGAGAAGCAGCGAACACAAGCAGAGTCAAGCCGGTGACCACCGCCGCCGCCGACTCGGGCGGGAGATTCGAGCTCAGCGACCACGGATATGGAAAGAGTTCCGTCAAACTCTTACACGTGCACCGAGACGACGAGTACCATTCCATTAGGGAATACGAAGTTTCAACGGAGTTGAAGCTATCGTCTGAGTCTCCGTACGTGGTGGGTGACAACAAGGATGTCGTTGCGACAGATTCACAGAAGAACACCGTGTATCTGTTGGCAAAGAAGCATGGAGTGAAAACACCAGAGGAATTTGGAGCAGTAGTTGTCAACCATTTCTTGTACACGTACAAACAAGTGACGGAAGCGAAATGCCGGGTGATCGAGTATCCCTGGGAGAGGTTACAAGCTGGCACACCGCACAACCACGCGTTCGTGTTCTCCCCGACAGCGACGAGGTGGTGTGAAGTTTCACAAATCAGGCATGGTGAGAATCAGAAAACAGTTCAGTCGATCGTAAAAACAATAATACCTAATTACAAAATATTTATGATCGTAATTAATTTGCAGATGCCGTAGTAGTGAAATCTGGACTGAGTGACCTACGCGTTTTGAAAACAACACAATCCGCGTTCGTAGATTTTGTTCAAGATGAATACACTACATTGGGCGATGCTCCTGAAAGAATATTTAGGTGTGTGTTTTTTATACCAAAAATTAATAGATAAATATTTTTTAATCGAATCTGATAGTAAATTGAGTTTTATTTTTAATAGTACGGTGGTGGAGGCAGAATGGACGTACGACAACATGAGGACAGCGGATTTCGACAACGCGTGGCTGACAGTGAAGGAGGCTATACTACAGAAGTTCGCTGGGCCCCCAGACACAGGGGTCTATTCACCGTCCGTACAGCACACGTTGTATCAAGCGCAGAAGACAGTTTTAGAAAACGTACCTGAAGTAAGTTTTAATATTTCTTAGAGAAATGAAAATGGTAAAAATATGATAACATATAGTTACTAAAATAAGTCAACAACAGTTTAGGTTGCAGTCCCATAAAAGTTTCTGATTTTTAAACATTTGATGTCAAAAGACACATCCCGATAATTTGATCGAAAACTACATGCTCATTAATCACAAGAAGTTATTGAGCAATTATTTTAAGTGTTCAATAATTTCTTATTAGTTGTTTTCGGGTTGGTGTCAACTGCCGAACAAATATATATTTACATAATAAATATATTTATTAAATATAGCTTTTGCCCGCAACTGTTCGTGCCAAAAAGATTATTTAGCAAATATACCTACTGCAATATAGTAATAGCAGATATTAAAAATATATACTTATAATAAATTTTCACACGTACTTTTGACGTGATCACGTCTTATTTTTCGATGGAGCCGGCTGCACGCACGAAAAAACATGACTCATGCGGCGTTACCTCGCTCTGAGGCGTTCCATTTAAGGCTTGAAGTGCAAGCGAGAGCGCGGAATCTGTCTCTCTCCTACTTGAGTGAGCGATCCATCAGTATTTTCTTATGAAGTTGTCACGTTCAACTATCGTCAGTAATACGACTTTACAGACAACCGATTTTTAATTTTAATATATCTCCTAGATAATGATTAGGTAAAATTGTATCCGTCTAAATAGCTTCTGAAAATACCACATTATTTGTGATAATTTTTTAAAACTTAGAATAGTTATAGTAACCTATCCTTATAAGATAGACATATCTATGCCATGCGCAGACTTTTTTCTAGAAACCATGGTAACGACTTCAAAAATATGAAGATTGAGTAGAGAAATAGTTAAAATTTTAGCCGAATTTAAAAGGGGAATTATTTGGAAAAGAAGTTATATTTCAAACTTTTTTGTGCATTTTTACTTTGGAAGTCGGTTTTCTTTTTTTGTTTAAAAATAATATTTTTTTGCCTTTTTAGTTATATTTATTATTATTAACACATTTTAAGAAAGTTATTAATACAAAAAAAGCCTCTGGTATTCTCACTCTCTCAGCAAAACAAACTCAAGCGTTTTTCGTGCCGGTTTTCTGAGAGGGCGTGGTATTTACCCAAATAAGCCTACTAAACAGTCACCAGTGATGATATTGATTAGACACTATTGTAGTAGTCGGCGGAAAAAAATGTAGTAGCCAGCATTAAATATAATAATATAGTGATGATAATGATCATAAATATAATTTTGGCAATAGGAAAATTTCTAATACATTGATATCGGTGTACAAAAGGATGAGGAGTACCTATGTGTATCGTAAGATGATGGTGGTGATGATGATGATTACTGTAAGTGGCACATGCTTGCAGTTCTTTAAACAATTCCGAAATTTCTTTAAATACTGAGGAGTTCTGTTCAGTCCTTTTGGATCTAGGGTACACCTTGGCACAAAATTTTACTTACTATAAAAGTCGAAATACTATAAATGTCCTCATAATTTTGTGGAGTTCTCTCGATTCTTCATGGATGCCATCATCAGGTCTCCACCTTGGTGACTAATGGACTAATTTCGAGTTATATTCTTTACAACAACAACAGAATTTTGAAAATGCTTCGACAAACGGCAGAGTAATGTTCAAAGATATACGTGTCGGCGTTAAAGACTATGAAAAGTAACTCATATCATCATAATGTGATGGTGTATGACGTGATGAAGGCGGTGATTGATGATGATTACTTTAATTGACATATTATGACATATGCAAATATGCATTCAGTTCTTAAAAGAAAACCGAAATCACCAAACATGTATCTTTAACGACTCAGGAGTTCTGTTTAGTACTTTTGGATATTTATTTTTTGTAGTGTATGCCTGGACTACTTCAGAAAAAGTCCTCAAAAAAGCTTTTAAAGAGAGAAAACATGAATAGACATACTACACGAGATGTACACCAGTAATTAACACCAAAAATAGATTTTACAGATACTAGAGACAGAGAGTTAAAATGTAAATATGTACTGCTGATATACATTAAGGAAAACGAAAATAATTTGCAAAAATATACAAGTGGAAAGAAAAAAAAGAAGCTAATAGAAACACGAGTCGTAGAATTTATTTACCATATCGCATATTTTGGAACGTTAGGAGAGATTGTTACATCATAGAAATGTAGTAAAAGGAGAGTTGTTGCAACATGTATACAGAGAAAAGGGGGAGGAAGGCGGCCTCATGAACTAGGACTATTGCACGTCGCCTGCTACATTAGGTACGAAGTGCAAAGAGATGCTGACGCAGTCTACCGTCGGCACTTGGAGCAGCTCCTACCTGCTCCAGGCGAATAGCGGCGGAGGACTGATATATATTATCTGTGAGACTATGACACGGTTGTCATGGTAGCAACATTGTTAGTTTACAAATGGAAAATGAATAAAGATTGCACATTCTAAATACCACATTAATTACTTCACAATAGTGTCAATATAAATTTCGAGGAGTTCCCTCTATTCCTCATGGATCCCATCAGTAGGTCACACTTTGGTGTCAAAAAGACCAATTATCGATTATACCCTTTACAGCAAAAAAAGAAGGTCCATAGGCGGTGGAGTAATCGTTTAGCATACAAAAAAATAAAAAATATAAACAGCCGAATGTATAACCGCCTCCTTTATTGGAATTCGGTTAATTATATTTTAAGAGGAGTGGATTAATCAAAACGCATTAGTGAACACCGCATTCAAATCGGTTAAGCCGTTGACTTCTTACGCGAAAAAGAATATATCGCGGGAACCGTACATTTTCCCGCAATAAATAGTAGCCTATGTGTTAATCCAGAGTCTCAACTACTACCATACCAAATTTCATCAAAATCCGTTCGGTAGATTCCGAGATTAGCGCGTACAAACATACAGACAAACAGATAAACAGACAAACAGACAAACAGACAGACAGATAAACAGACAAAAATTCTAATAAATATTGTTTTGGGTTCTTTGTCATTCATAAAGCCCCCCTGTAATAGTTTTTCTTATATACCTTCCATGTACAGACAGGGACCAGTTACGATTTTATTATATGTATACATAATGGTGATGATAGGAAAAAAATCATTTGCTTTCACTCTACTTTAAACTTTCTGGACAGGTGCGTCGTCATTTGTCGCCTATGTGGTCCAGAGAATTAGAGATTGGCTCTAAACTCCGAAGGTCGTTGGTACGATCCTCATGTTGGAACAACAAAAAATGTTGTTTTCAAGTCTGGCTAGGACAATGGTCAAAAATGCAAAGGCTTGATCACTGGATTGTCTTACAAGAGAGATGATCCATGCGTCGGATGGGCATTTAATAAGTCGGTCCTGCGCCTGATCTCTCGCCAGTCGTGCCCGTCATCCGTCCCAGTTGTTTACGAGAGTAAAAGAAGAGAGAGTCCTCTTGTGTATTGTCTGCGTTTCTGCTGACAGGGTTTCAATGAAATCGGCCACCAGCACCGAACTCGGTGTGGGAGGCTATAGCCTCCTACGTATATCTTTGAACATTACTCTGCAAAAGCATCCAAAAGCACTGAACAGAACTCCTAAGTCTTTAAAGAAATTTCGGAATTGTTTAAAGAACTGCAAGCATGTGCCACTTACAGTAATCGTCATCACCACCACCATCATCTTACGATACACATAGGTACTCCTTATCCTTTTGTACACCGATATAATATATTATATCGTATAGCAAACTAGATGTTGCTATATTTCCTCATTCTACCCTATCATGTGGGGTATCGTCGAATAGGTCTTTATAAACTTATATACACGCGAGGTTTGATACACGACTTTTTAAATAAAGTGAACGATTTTCGAGTGATTCAAAGTGGTTTATAAGTTGGTAAACAAAGCTCGGACACTATTGAGAGGCTTTCGTATACGCTCATTTGCACTGAACTGGAACGGACTTAATTTGATCGATAAGTTCGTTTCTAGATTTGTTTTGGTGCCGGTACCGATTACGTTGTTTATTGTGTCTATATCGAGTCGGCGCGGGTTATCTCGTCCTTCTGGACATAAATCAAGTTGGCTTCCATATTCAGCGCGTGCTGCGATAAATCCCGGTCCAGCCAGTAATTGCTTATTGATAAGGGTCCAACGAAACTATTGGGAATACCTCGCAACCAGAATCTGGTTTGTTCTGGTGCGATATCCGGTCGTAACTAATGTTTAAATTAAATGCAAGCCATCGACCCTAGATCGACGAAAACTAGCGAATATATTTTAATTTGAGCTTTCTGTGTATCTGATTTCACATTCACTTCGACATAAATTTCATAATCTGAACAAATTGACCCCCTTAATTTTTACTCACAGTCCCATCTGTTCGCAGATAACATGGATCAGGATGACGATGCCCAACAAACATTACCTGAACATCGACGTGTCTAAGTTCCCCGCGAACGTGACGAAAGGCGACCCCCGGCACTACATCTACCAGCCCATAGACAAGCCCGCCGGCCTCATCTACGCTCAGCTTCGTCGAAAGCCGAAGAGCCACTTGTAACATTGACTCATACTTGTAGTTTTAGATCATAGAGTGTTACACGACATTGCGGTTAACACAAAAATATTTGGCATATAGGTACCTAAAATATTTTAAAAACTTTGAAAATTGATTTACTTTCATTTCCAACTACTGTATGATTTTTTTGGTTTATATATTCTACTGTTTTCGCAACAACAAAGGTGTCAGATAATTTAAACTACAATAGTAATTGTAAGTGAATACCCAAATATCACAAAAGCTACCACATAATTACAAGTAGGTAAAGTATTATAGTAGTCAGCCTGGTATGTTCAAATAATATTCTCTTGAAACAAAAACCTCTGTTTATTGTTATTTTAGTTTTTACTAATATATTTGGACTGTAATTAAGGTTGCTGTAAAATACCTTTTGTAATTTCGGTACGAATTAAAATGTATGGAATATACCATTATATGTGATGATTTTAATATATTTTAAAACTTTTTTACTTTATTGTAATGCCAATATATGATTATTATTATATTATTTAATCGTGGATTGATTCTCTTAACCAGTAAAAGAGTTTAGTACTTACCTAATAATGTTTATATACCTGTAAAAGCTAAGCCTTAACATTAAGCAAGCAACATTCTATTAAAAAATAATATTATAGGAGTGTGTGATTAAAATGTTTATTCAAAGAATGAACATTATCGAGATGCATCCTATTGCCTATAATAGTTACGTGAGTAACCCTAGTTTTAAGGACTATTGAAACCGGCTAATTAGGGCTTATTCGTTATTTACCTGAATTCAGGTAGAAGCTAAGTACTTTTATGTAATATTTTTGCTTAATAACTGTTATTATATTCAAACCATAGACGTATATATTATAGACGAGGCATGTCGAGGCAAAAACTTGGCCCCACTTTTGGGGGTTGCTTGGCCGCAAGCATTTTGACATTTGAGGTATGGTGAAATCAAGATGGCGTAACTTTTTCTTGTATGAAGATTTGTTCTGTCAAATGTACGTCATAGCCCATTTTTGATTTGAAATCATTGATTCAAACAATTTAAACCGGACCACTAGCCACATTTATTGTAACCAAACATTATTCTGCAGAAAAAACGGCCGTATCTTTCTTTCACGTCTGTAACTTAAAAGTCTGAGCCTTTAGCCAAGTTGCCATCGATAATGACGACGATTGAAAAACATTGTGACATAAGCATCGCTATATCGCTATCATCGTACCCCCTTATTAATAAAAAGATTTAGACAATGGATAGCCACGTGAACGAAAGTCCTGGCTAGAAAAAACTCACGCCTCGCCCGTTTCCGTAATTCGCCCAGCCACGCGCACACAGCCGCGAACTGTCATTCGTGTAAATCGGTGGAGTGACGATTCTTTACGTTAGTAATATATATTTTTTGGCTATGTATAGCGATGCTTGTCACTTATCGATGCTTATGTCAAATTCCATACGTTTTTGTTTTCGAACTTCGTCATCGTCATTATCGATGGCAACTTGACTAAATGCTCTAACTTTTTCATACCTAGATTATAAATACGTAGACAGTATAAGGCTTAATTTCAAATCAACACAACAAACAAACAGACGGACGGACAACAAAGTGATCTTATAAGGTTCCATTTTTGAGGTACCCTCTACAAATGCCCGCCGTAGCGCGAAAAACAATCGGAGTGCTATTAATTTTAACAGCAACTTGCACACACAGCCCTATGGCCTTATTTAATAACATCTTAAAGTTATAATTATTATAACAGTTAAGTATAGGTTAAATATAATATATACATATCTTATGTAACAGCTATTTATAAATGAAACAACCAATCATACCTAATATTCAAATTTTTAATAAAATCACATTATAACTTATTGATAACGAGATTAGGTGAGCTATTTATTAGGTGTATTTTTCATTAAATACTCAAACAATCAAAATTACATATTTATTTCGCTTAAAAATATGAAAATAATTTTATTAAAATGTATCATAAACCATCAATTTACAAAAAATCAACGTTTACTGTGCCGCTGGCTGAGTTGAACCGCGCTGGACTTTATCTTGCTGCTCTTTTTGTTTTTGGGCTGGATGTTGTTCTCTATATTGCTGTGTTTCTTTCGCCGCCTGTTTCATGTCCTGTTTTTTGATACCAATAATTTTATCTGCCAGCGCATACAATTCTTCGACAGTCTGAAAACAGATGAATTGGATATTCTTAAGATTAGCTATTGTGTACAGTTTACATTTTTCTATGCAGATGATTTTATTAATAAGTATCGTACAAAATAGACGACATAATTTTTAAACATCCTGATATTTTTAATAAAGCTTTGCCTATGATAAACCCATTATTAACTTCACGCGACCTCTCTATGACCTCTCCCTCTAGTACCCGGGTTGTTACTCAAAATGTACACTGTACAGACACACGTATATTAGTTGAAATCACGGCTAAATCAAAGCAGGGTGTAAGGTTAGGGCGCAGCTCGGTTCGATTACATTTGTAACAATGTTCAAGCGGGTTAAAACCCGTTTTACCGTCAACAAATCATTATTACATTTTACATGTTTCTAGTTATAACGTAGACTCAACATATTTATTAAAAATTTTATTTATTTAGACTTAGGATTCATGAAAGAAATGGATTTGTGAAGCGGAATAGCTTAAAGTGTGTCCTTTGAGATACGTACTCTATTTTCCACTTTGGGGTTTATGTCCTGGCAAATATAGCCTCCGACAGAACTGTTGTTGAATGGTTGGAACTATCATGTAGCCTCCGACAGAAATAAAGGCTTAGCCAACATGCCATTGTTAATTATAATAACAATATTCGAAATTGAAAATATATGGGATAACGTTCGCTAAGTGACATACATTTTTGATTTCTAACCTTTTTATCGTAATCGACGATGACATCTTGGCTATATAGCCTGTTGTTTAATGATTGGAACAAATAAGGCTTCAACTAAGAGTAGTCTTATAATAATTTCACAATTTTCTGAATGTATGTATTTTGATCATTTTACCTTATTATTTAGTGGAAAAAATGAGTTATTTTTATCCGAGAGCGCGGCAACGGTCTCACCAAGTCTTTAAGCGGCCGTACTATCTTTTCTCGAAGCATTTTGCAAGTTTTTCGTGCCGCTATATGTTCGTTTACTCGTATAATGAAGCGTTAACAAATTTTATCGCAAACAATGTTAAAGTAGTGTTTTAAAATTTTGTTAAAATTAAAATTTTGAGAATGTTTTAGATCAATACGTATCAACAATCAACTAATAGGCGATGACTTGACAATGTCATGTTAGGAAAACATGATTATGACGTGTAATATGTAATACATTATAGCAGAGACTGCACGCATATAGTTATCACATCACCGTCCAAAGGTTAGGGGCTGACATCGCGTCCGGATCGTACCGGACCGCCACGAGCCCTCAGAAGTAAACAAAAATAAACATTTTCTGCATTTCAATATTATAAACCTTGGTCACATATCTACTAGTGACAATCGGGTAAACTGATAGGATCATATTTTAGTTTAAATTGTATAAAAAAATTGAGCTCATGAATCTAAATATTACATTTAATGTTTGGCAAATCGAACAAAACAAAAATTATACATTACGCATATCAAACTGCCAGTCGAACTATATCAACTATAAAATAATAGAGTTAATTATTTTTAAACAAAAAATTAAAACCGACTTCCAAAGTAAAAATGCACAAAAAAGTATGAAATAAAGCTCATTTCAGACTACGCTATACTATTTTGCTATATAGTATAGCAAAGAAGGACCTAATGCTATACTATATAGCATGGCGTTCACATTACGCGATATTATCGCAAGTATTTATAGTATATAGCAAGCTCAGTATGGATGTGTCGCTCGTTTCGCTTGCGGGACGGCCGGTGGTGAGGGAGAAGGAAGAGGGCAGCGCGCCTAAGGACTCAGAAGTTCTATTTAGTACTTTTGGATTCAGGGTATACCTTGGCACAAAAGCTTTCTTTGGTAGCATCTACTTGGAATACTTCAGAAATTTAAATCACTGTATGTGTCCATATAAATTTCGAAGAGTTCCCTCGATTTATCATGGATCCCCTCATCAGGTCTCCACTTTGGTGACTAAGGGACAAATTTTAAATTATAGCCTTTACAACAACAAAACAATTTTGCAAATAGGTTCAAACACGGCAAAGTAATGACTAATGTTCAAAGATATCCGTGTCGGTGTAAAATAGTATGAAAAGTATTTATTATATCATCATAATGTGATGATGTATGGTGTGAAGATGGTGTTGATGATGATGATTACCAAAATTGACCTAGTGGCATATGCTTACAGTTCTTTAAACAACGCCGAAATACCTAAACGTTTATAAGGAGTCAGGAGTTCTGTTCAGTACTTTTGGATCCAGGGTATAGGGCAAAACCAGGATAGTTGCCCCAGGAGTATAGTTGCCCCGATTTAAATAACTCTAGTTTTGCGAATGAATTGTATACTGTTTCAATTATTTATTGAAATACTTTTCAGCTACCACTAAGTAGACTCTGTAGTAGGACGGACACTTCGACCTGGGCGCAGAGGGGTTAAAAAAGTTTTAGTAAGGAAATGGTAAAGTTGTAGAAGCGAGTAAGAATGCAATAAAGATGGAAAAAATTAAAAGAAATAATTAATGTTAAGTTAAAAATTGAGAAAAGGAAGTGTGAATAGTAATAAAGATAGTAAATAATTGTAACTGTAAATGTAAAAAATGAAAAGGAAATGTTAAAAAATGATAAATGATGGAAATGTAATAAAGATAGTAAATAATTTTAAGAAATAATTAATGTAAAGTTTTGTCTGAAATTTAATAACAGGAATAAATGTAAGAAAAGGGATGTAAGAATAAGATGTAGTAGAGATAGAAGGAGAAGGAAATGTATAAATAACAAAGAAATGTAAACTAATAAGGATAGTAAAAAATTGTAAGGAATAATTAATGCGAAGTTGTTTTTAAAATAGGAAAAAGGAATGTTATAAAATAGATAAATGAAGGAAATTAAATAATAGGAAATAAATGTAAGAAAAGGAATGTAAGAATAAGATGTAGAAGGAGAAGGAAATGTATAAATAATAAGTAATTGTAATGTAATAAAAGAAACAAGCAAAAAATTGGCCCTGCTTATGGTAGGGGGAACAAGACAAAAAAAAAAAAAAAAAAAAAAAAAAAAAAAAAAAAAAAAAAAAAAAAAAAAGTAGACTCTGTCGTAAGTCTCTATGTAATTGCATGGGAAGGCGAAATGCGATCAAAGTTTTTCAGGGATACTTGCTTCGTTTTGAGAGAGGTCATCTATCCTATACGGGATTTATATGAATCAGGCTACTATCCCATACGTGGGATAGATGTCACAAAATTAAGAGGACTGTTAAAATCGCTAATACCTACTCCGAAAATATTCAACAAAATGTTTTTTACTTTTTATAAATTGGTCAATGAAAATCCGAAGTACAGGCTGGTTAAATAAATAAAGCATTTAATTTAATTTTATAAGATATATGGAGTGATTTCAAAGTGTCGCAACTATCCTGGTTTTTCCCTACCTTGGTGCAAAATCTTACTTTTTGGTAGCATATGCTTGGACTACTTCAGAAAAAGTCGAAATCACCATATGTGTCTATATAAATTTTAAGAAGTTCCCTCGATTCCTCATGGATCCCATCATCAGGTCACCACTTTGGTGAAAACGGGTCCAACTTGGGATTATACCCTTTACCTACATCAAAAAAAAAATTTTGAAAATCGGTCCACAGACGGCGGAATGATTGTTGAACATACAAAAAATATATATGTATATAGCCGAACGTATAACCGTCTCCTTTCGGAAGTCGGTTAAAAATGAGTTGAAATTATTGATATATTGTTGCACGCTAAAGAAAATTTATGGCTTAAATATGCGCATTTTCTCAGGGATAACACCTAGCTAGATCGATTTTTCTCTTCCAAATCTCCCTGTATATTAAATAATACTTGCAGCCGTTTTCAAGAAATCGATTATGTATTCAATATTGTCTCGTTTAAAGTATAGTTTCGCAGCGCGCGCTCTACCCACGCACATACTACGCTACGCTGGCTACGAAGCCGACAAAATGTTTTTTATTATTGTAATATTATGTACTTATCATTAAAATCGTTTCATTTTTAATACAATTTAAATAACAATATTTTTAATTTATGTGTGACAATTACTAACCGTTAAGCTTTTTAATGTTTTGACGTCGTTCGTCTCGTATTTGAGCTGGGAGTACTGTTCATCAGTAAATCTGATGCCCCGTTCGATATCTGCCTGCTTCATCAGCTCCAGCTCCTCTCGAAACTTGGCCAGCAGCTGTTCCGGAGTCAGCTGCTCTCCTTCATCAGCTGTGACTAAGGATTCTATTTCCTCGTCCATGCACTGAAACGATTATTGAAATAGTAGGCTACATTTGAACATTCCATATAACAAAATATAATAATAATTATTTAGATAGTTTGAGAATTAATAGACAATAATGTAAATATTGTGTTATATTCTTCTATTTCAACTCACGCAGAGTTGGAAAAGAAGGCTAAAAATTTGGTTGACCGCTATATATTTAGTTATTGTTATAACTAAACCAATAAATAGAGAACTTTTTATTTTCTTACTTGATCAATTTTCTGCGAGGCTTTTAGTTTCCTGTAGTATGCATCGGCACGTCTTTTCGACGCTCTAGCCACCTCTCTGTTCACCATCCTCCAGAATACAAACACAGGGTGGTGGAATAGCTCGGGTGGACATTCTTTTAGCGGCGTTTTCCCGACTAGGATCAAACGTTTCAACCTTTCCATTTCATCGAGCTAAAATAATTATTATAGTTTAAAAAAAATGAACTATTTTCAGGCGTCACTTTTGGAAAGCTACTTTTTTACTTTTCTTTAAAAGGATAAAATATTTAAAGGAATTTTATAACTTTAATGGCACTTAATTATGTTTTCCACTGCTGCTACATTAAAAATGTGAATAAATTACTTATGTATGGTTTTATTTACAAAAAAAACAGCGCAATGAAGGCTACTTACGACTCTGGAAGATATTCTCTTATGGAGGTTCTCCTCATTGACGACTCGTATTCTCTCCTCCAGCTCGTTCATATAGGTTTTGTCGGTGAGTCGCACCAGGTTGGAGCCCATGTGCTTCTCCAGCCGCGCCCGGACATGGGGGTGCGCGAAGCTGGGGACGAAGAGAAGATCAAAAGGAGAAAGAAATTAAAAAAAAGAGATGAAAAATTGCTTCAGCGACCGCGCCCATTCACCGGACAGAAGAACTACGCAGTTCAAACTTTCTAAAACTATCAAATACAATTACAAAATTTTCAGTAAATCAATTAATACTTTTACCGCTTCTGCTGTGTATTATTCGAAATCGTTTTGGCAGAACTATTAAATGAATTTAGACTAGAGACTGTCGCCTGGGTGGATGTCTCCTCGATAGTAGTTTTGGCGCTGGGACCCTCGTGTCATAGTTGAGACCTTCATTAGGGCGACAGCGGCCTGGCACGGTATGGCACGGCCCCACAGACACCATATGTACGAGCTGACGTGTAGCGGGACATTTACATTGACCTTATGTATTTAATATAATTGATTTCAAGAAAAAAGTAAGGATCAATGAAGAAAAGATTGCCACAGAATTAGCGAATTTAAGTTTTTTTACGGTAAACCAAATTTGCTGTGCTGCGGTTAGAGCCGTTGATTCTTTGGATGTTTGAAGATTATTATAGAAGACGAGGAAGAAGAAGGCCCAGGGGAACTACTGCGAATCAGGAAAGGACCGAAATTGTGGCGATTGGCGATTACTCCATCAACGAAAGCGGGGCAGAGCAAAAAAGATTTGATAGAAATGACTGAGCTTATATCGTTATTCGTAATTTATTTATTACTTTATTTATTTTACATTCTAATAAGGTAATAATGTGATGGTTTCATTAAAAAAGGGATTGGCAGAGAAACACCTATGGGTACGTTATTTTTAAGTAAATACTATTTTGTTTCTTATCGAAAGGTACTCTGATGTTTTCTTTACAAAGTACGGCACAATACTATAAACCAGCGTTTCAAATATTCATCCAGTGTATACGCTTCCTTATATCTCGTGACTACAACTTTTTGAAGCTCTCATATATGACTCAAGAATCGTTATTCGACAGTTTTGTAAATAAATGGGTACTATATTCTGTCGCCTGAAAAATAGCAGTTATTTGTTACTTTCGTGTTTACAATAAGTTAGTGGGTAGGTAGAAAAGTTGGAAGTACTAATAATTACAATATTTAATTACTATTAAGTAATTTAAACTATCTTAATTATCATAATTATATACCATACCATACTACTATTGAACTGTTTGCTTCTACTCCGAAAATATTCTCTGTCCGAAAATGATTTTTTTGTCTGAAGAATTTCTTCTAAGAAATAAGCTGATAAATGAATCATGTCACTCATGTTAACGTCGAAAGATGAAGAACGTTAGTGGTATGCCGTACGCTTTAAATATAGCTCTACTCACAAAAGCTTCAAAATATTTTATATAATATTTACACTAAATAAAACATTTATCAATGATGAAGGCTAATAGCAAATCATTTTTGTCCGTTTAATTGTTTTGCCTCAGGTAATTCTAAAATATATTAAAAAAAACACTGTAGTCTATCCTCAAGTAAATATTTCTAGTAAAATTACTTGACTGTTTAAAACCGCCGGAAACTATTCCATGATCCTATTATCCTATCACTATGATCCTATTTTTACGATATATCGAATATGATCCTATTTTGACGACCTCTGTGGCTCAGTGGTTGAGCGAGTTGGTGCTCAAGCCGGGGGTCGCGGGTTCGTTTCCCGCCGACAGAACGAAAAGTTTTTCCGTTTTCCTGGGTCGTGGATGTGTATTAAATGTGTGTATAATATAAAAGTATAAAATACATTTCCATTGTCTGGTACCCGTAACACAAGTTCTTCGAGAATTTACCACGGGACCAGATTGACGTGGTATGAAGCGTCCATAGATATTATTATTATTATTATTTATATGGCCCTACTGATTAAAGTGCATGTTGCCAGCAACCTGGGTTATATTGGGATAAAATTATCTTTGGTGGAGTGGTTGTGGTGGTGTGGTGGTGTAGGAAGGCCCTATGAGACAAAATAATCCTAATAAAATTGTAACTTTATAAAAAAATTATATGAATTACGGTCAAATTTCAAATACTGGGCAATCACTAGGCTTGATTGTTGTTATAAAGAAAAGCATGATTTTTATCTTTATCTTTAAAACGTTAAAACATTGTTTATTTTACAATGTGTAATTACATAATTCTTATATTTTAGAAGTGGCTGGATTGTTGTTATAAAATATAGCATGATTTTTATCTTTATCTTTAAATAGTTAAAACAATGTTCAGTTACATAAATTGTTATTGTTTAATTTTCCATTATCAATGTTTTGCATATGAGATATGAAGTAACACAATCTGTGTTAGGTATTGCTATTATAACTTTTTAAAATTAAAACATTTGACAGTCACATGCTATAGATCGTGCTTGACAAATGTTAATTAAATACCTATTCAACGATACCCCACTTGACATAGTTTATTGACTTTAATTTTATTAATTTTCACAATATGGCGTCCAGTAGTCGCCATATTGAATTTTCACTAACGTCATGTCTTTAGTGACACTCGCCGGACTAAGAGGAATCGGTTGTCGTGTGAATCGTAAAAATCGGCCCAGGCGTTTGGTCTGTATAGTGCTTCAAAGGAACATACAAACATACATCCATACGTAGGCTGATAAACACATTACCATTCCTTTGCGTCGCGCAGTCGGGTAAAAACAATACGCTTCTTGGCAGTCGGGTAAAAAACCGACAAAGGTGCGAGTCAGATTGGTGCACAAGGGTCCCATAGCATTATCTATATTATCTAGTAGTATTAATATCGAGCATTATTCGAAAAAAATCACGTTTATCAATAAACATGTAATGGGGGCAGAATACGGGCCCCCTTAAATTCTGTTTTATAATATAATATCTATGGACACGCCTTCACACCACGTCAATCTGGTTCCGTGGTAAGTTCTCGAAGAACTTGTGTTACGGGTAACGGATAACGGAAATGTATTTAATACTTTTATACTATACTTATATTTAAGATTTTTATTTTAGAATACTAACTATTAAATACTAACTAACACATATTTAATACACGTCCATGACCCAGGAACTCAGAAAACTTTTTTGTGCTTGCTTGAGCTTGAGCGCCAATGCGCTAACCACTGAGCCACAGAGGTCGTCGCCAGGATGTTTTAGGACGTTTTATTGTTATAGCGGCAACAGATATACACCTTCTGAGCAAGATACATAGATAGTAGAGTCTTACTAATAGAGTCCCGTTTTTACCCTTGAGGTACAGAATCCTAAAAAGGAGGACATTAATATTTGTACAAGAAAGTTTATTTTCGTAGGTACAATACAGTAGCACTTTATTGCATACCAAAACTACAAAATGAAACAAGTTTTTGTAGCGGGCTACGACCTTTTAGTTTAACACGCCCTTCTTACGCTTGAGTGGTGATGATAATAATACAGCAGCAATTCTTATATTCTCCTTTATTGGTGCTTAACACGGATACGTATTTCATATGAGATACGTCTAACACAAATACATCTACAGTCTACACTGAGTGTAGCCTTTTAGCTAACCGAAATAAACTTATACTACTACTACTATAATAAAACTAAATAGGCTTTACTCGTGACATCTGTCAATATGACATTGACAATTATATTTCTTAAAACTACTGTTGTCATTATGCAACAGTTTTACAAAAAATTTCACATAAAATGAGGTACAAAAGGCGAACTTTTTACAAGGTACACGGTAGCAGAGAGAATATTACATTATAAGCCTATACGACACATAGAAAATGAGGTAAATGTAGTAGTTAGTGCACATAACTATAGTTACAACTTTACTGTAACTAATGTTAATGTAACTAACAATTATTATAACTTTATGAATAAATAAAATACTAAGTACCTACATTACTGCTTAGTACTTAATAATTAAACTTAATACTTACTTAAACTCGAGTAATAAATAATAAGAGTTTGGTAAACACATTTTGTTTTAAGGAAATTTAGGTACCCTGAAAGCGCGAAAGTAACTCTACATAGAGTATTTCAGAGTTTCCTTCAAATCCAAGAAAACAATTTATGAAAAAGAAACAAAGTCTTCTTACTCTCTTGATACGAATAAAGGACAACGGCCTAATAAATTTGGGTTCGGGGTCTCTAAATAGGGCATAAAAGTCTCGTTCGAGTAAAATCTCCTTTCATCTGACTCCAAAAAAAGCTTCATTGGACGTTTCTATATCACGATAATCCGCTGAAGTAAAAATGTATGCCCTGTAATGTAAGGTTTTGTAATATTATGATCATGAAAATAACTAAGAGATATGGTCATAATTAATTCTTGAAGTTGTAATAAGTACAAGCTTTTGCCCGCGGAACCGCCCGCGTAATTACAGTACCCCACGGGAACACTGTACTTTTTCGGGGTAAAAAGTAGCCTATGTATCAATCCAGTGCTCAAACTACTACATATCATTAACATCCGTTCAGTAGCTTTTGTGTCAAAGAGTAACAAACATCCATCAATCCATCCTCACAAAATACAATATTATGTAACCTTGTAAAATAATTGTCCTCGTATAATGTGCTGTATTCAATTAAGTAATTGAATCGGTTATTTCATAAGTCACTTTTTTGCAACATGCTTTTCTTGCTGAAAATGTTCCTTCGTGTTTGGGTAAAGACCACGTAAGTCGATACATTCCTTCCTCTTCATATAATGCTGCATGAAAGACGTTCATTGGATAAACAACATTATTTAATTATTAATCCCAAGCCCATCAATAAAAAATAGACGATTTGAAACAAGTTTAGGATAGCGTTCTGGATGAACATAATATTATGCCGTTTTACATGACAAATGAATACATGTAAAATGTTGATAAGATTATTTCTAAGTGTAATTTTCAATAATAATCAATCAAAAATATGATTACTACGGTTGTTTCAGTTAAATTATGTATATCACTAACCCCATTTCTTGCTATAACAACATAAGTCAAGAACAGTTTTTCAGGTTTTTTTCATTATTTCTGGTAATAAACTGTAAAGGTTTTTCGCCATTTTACTTTTTTACTGCATAAATTAACTAAATTAAGCATAAAAAAGTCATTTAAAATGCATTTATTTTGTGTATGAAACAGTTTTTATTGATTCCTGAAAAATTCTAATTGAGTGACTTATGAGGTTTTTGAAATGACCGATTAAATTGTGATACATTGTAATGGAGTTAAGTGCATTATAACGACCAGTTACCTAATCTGTCCTAAAACGGCAGGTATCGATTGCAAGGGTGCTTTTACTATCATGGTCCAACAAAATCTGATCGTTATTAGTACAGTTCTAGCCATTGATTAGGGTTGCTTTAACATAACATTTATTGATGACTGGATGTTTCCCGCGGCTTCGTACACGCAAAAGAAAATCTCACGGGGACCGTGCATTTTGCCACGATAAAAAGTAGCCTATGTCCTTCCCCGTGCTCTACTCTATATCTGTGCTAAATTTAATCAAAATCGGTCCAGTACTTTCGGATCCTATTTGATGCAAACAAACAAACCTTTCCTCTTTATTATATAAGTATAGATGATTATTATATATGAATAGTAAGTGTGTATATTTGAGAGTTCGAAGGGAGATTCATCATAATATGACTTATATAACGTTGTTAAACAATATTTGAATAAATATATATAGATGGAAATGGTTTTGCTTGGTGACGTTTTATAACATTTGTGTTTTTTAAACATTAACCAACTTATGTAATTTGAACAGAACATGAATTAAGAGAATAAGAGCCATACACGTAAGGGTGTACCTCACATGTTTGCGTGTACAGTTGAGTTGTACAGGTAAACCAGAGCGTGTGTGTTTCACAAGTGTGCAGGTTTCCACACTACTCAGCTCAAGCTTACCTGACAGGTGTAACAGGCATGTCGTCTAAAATTTTCTTTCGTCTATTCGATGTTAGACAACACGTTAAGAAACAATCTAGAACCCACTATTTCGTATATCTTAAAAAATAACGAAGATATAAACAATTTAAATTTACAATAAGAAAGAGAGCGATATATCGGCCTGTGATGTCACGAGATGCTCCCGCCATACATTTTGTCATTACAAAATGTACGGCGGTAGCAACTTGTGACGTAACAAATCGTTTTGCGCGAAAGAGATGGGCAATATTTTTTATTTGCTTATAATTTATAATCCCGTCAACCTTAATACCTATTTCTTTTAGATTTATGTATCTTTAATAAACAAATTTCAAATTTTATTTCTAAAAATGTGATATTCTATACCAGGCATTTTAGGCCTACTGTGCAGGCAAACCTGTCAGCCACCCTTTGGCCACGTGTATGGCTAGCTTTAAGAGAACAAGTTCCATATTATATTTACAGTAACGATTTATAGGATAGATTTAAAGTTGGAAATCAATGATACGTCGGAAATAGACTAAATAAGAACACTCATTAGGTCGCGAACAGCTGGTGATGATTTAAGCGGAAATATTTTGGGAACACACCGCAATAAAATTAAGTACGGTCAACACAGTGAAGACTAACTCAAGTAGGCCATCAAAGTGATATATACATATTAAAATAGGTATAATAGTAATCGTGACTTGAACATTTAAGGGAAAACTAAATAGAAATAGCTGCTGTGGGAAGCCAAGTGGATATGAAACATCAAAATAAGAAAATTTTAGGCATTTTATACTTGTATGACAAATAATTTAAGCGTCAACAACTATTCCCAATAGGTAGAGTACAGGAACATTATGACGCCACTCTACTATTGTGACATGCGAGTTAATGTGACGTCATGGAGTTGACGTGCAAGGAAGCAAGATCCTCTCGATACATGTGAAGAGCGCTACGGAGCGGCTTCTGACTCATGTGTAATATATATAGATCAATTTTACGACTTGTTGCTCCGATGTATGTTTGAAATTAGCGTCAGTTCATACCGAGGCTCGACACGGTGTGCTCTTCTTAAGATACCGATTAAAAATTGAACTTTATTTACTACACAATAAGATACTCGTTTCATTGCAAGAGTTCGAATTGCGAGCGCGGCGCCGCTCTTGCAATGACTCGATGAATGTATCTTTTGATGTATCTTTTGGTAAATAAAGTTCAATTTTGAATTGCTATCTTAAAAATTGCGCGCCGCGTAGTGTCTCGGTGTGAGCTAACCATTAAGGGCGTCACAGACGGTGAAGATATTATAATATTATTTTATCTTAAATGCCAGTATATTTTACTGTAATATGAAAATATTATATTGTTTTAGCCGTCCTTGATAGTTCATAAAAATAGCATAATAAATTTTATATTATGAGTGCGCTAGTCAGCTCGAATGAGAGGCTCGAACTTAATGAGGAAAATGCTTGTTATATCAAATAACATCGGGGAAAAAACGATATACCCATAAAATAGTAATCTATACTTTTATGAGAGCTATATTGCACACATTTTATAATATCGGGGCATAAAACATACTTTTTAGTTACTGTAAATAAAATATTTACATTATTCATGCGAGTCATATGGCATATATCGTCTTGGCAATATTTTGACATGAATATGTTTTTGGTGGGTATTATTGTCTGAAGTAAAGTTATCTCAATTGCCGAACAATCAAAATGTGTCGTTACGTGCTTGTTTTTTATTTTCATTCTTCGTTTGTTCGATATTACGATACTTGGGCCTACAATGTTTCACTTTAGACTAAATCACCATGGCTAAGGAGGGTTCCGAAAGGTTTTTTTTTCAAATAACTACAGACAGACAGACGGACGGACAGAGTGAAACTATAAGGGTTCCTTGAGTATTACGAAACTCTAAAAACCGACTAGTGCAGCCTTAACATAAAATACTATAGTATCTTCGCCGTCTGTGATGTCCCTAATACGTGTATACTAATCTATCAATTGGAGAGAATATCCTTTACTTACATATAAATAGGCTCAAATGTAAGAATAACTTGAGATACTTTACAAAGAAAAATATTAATATCGATCCCATTAAACCAATATTTTGCGATAGTAAACAAATCTCTTATAATACTAATTATAATAATATAAAATATATGTGTAAAAAATGTGATACAGATCGGTGTATAGAGCAATTTAAAACAACTTGCACGAAATAGCAAAAAAATCATTCCTCAAGGCTTACAAAGTTTCATATTATAGTAAGCAAATAAAGGTCAATAACAAGAAAATCACCCGGTTGAATATAAATACACTGAAAATATTTGGATCGAAACGAATAGAAACATTCGAACGCAGTAAGTAGCCAGTAAAACTGTCGGTAGTAAAAGCAAAAACTGTGATATTTTTAAAATCCATAAACCCATACGTCACGCACCGAAGCGATTCTTTAATACTCGTTATATTTAACTGCAACACAAGTGTACTACGGGTTATAGACCGTAGATAACGGACGAAGCGATTTAATGATAGATTTAAATTATTCTCTACGACGACTCTACCCATAAATAAACTAGAAAAATACAACAGCTAAAAGCAGGATTGCTTTATAACTGTCTAGATTATTGATGCATGATTTTAAAAGATTTTAGGATATCGCTCAAAGAATGCCCTAAAATCCTAAAATCGAATCTCAGAGCGTTCTCTATGTCTATGGTGGAGCTATATTTGTATCGTAGCGATGACGTATCGACGATCAATCCGTCTGCGACATCTAAAACTATTCGCAAAATATAAACTAGACTCCGAAATGCGACCAATATAAGTAATTTATTGCTTTAAAATAATGGAATGTATTAATATCCATATTAAAATATACTTCGCGTTTTATATATAGTTTTATAGTAATATTTTATCCTAAACATTATATATATAATGTTTAGGTTAAAATATTACTATAAAACTATACGACGTAAGATTGTTTGTGTTGGTAGGAAACGTATAAAACGAAACAAGATATGCGAGCCTTTTGTTTTAAAATAGGTTTTTAAATTGTTTATAGCTGATTTTATTCGAACATAATATTAGATTTTATCCAAGTTTTACACTGAATATTAATCCACAACAATTTTTATAGATAATCGAAATAATTTTATGTTTAATATATAATATCTATGGACGCTTTCACACCTATACATACTGAAAGTTTAAAGAAGTTATATCTGAGAAAACACTGAATTTACACAGTACTGTTATGAGTCAGGGTTTCTAGTTTTATAAGGCCAATATGAAATCAACGTGTGTATACTTACTTATAAAAACCGAAGTTTTGGTCAAATCAATAATAATAATCGACTTAAAAGTGACTCAGTATTTCTAATAAAGTTACTGAATCGTTCTCACTCATCGCAGAAGTTTATAATTAGATGAGAATGCATTTATCGTCAAGTTATCATCACAACGTAAGGTAATTAATAATGATGTGCATAAAGTGAATAATTTTTCTAGGTAAATAATACGTCTGCTAAGAGGAAACTCTTATCAATACCCAGCAACTTATTTTAGTAATTACCGAGATGCAAAATAATGACATGATTTGGACAAAATATTTATGTAACAGAACGGATACAGGCATATGACGCAAAATGCCCGAACGCCACTATCTGCGAGCACTTTGAACTAGCACGCGTACAGTAAACATGTCAAGTCGCTACTAGCTAGGTGTTTCATCGACGCCGTAACACTTTCAAAGCGTTTCCATATAACCTAATCAAACGTGTACCTAATCCCTATGTAGTAAAATATTATATTCAGGTATGTATAATAATATGAAGGATGCTACATAAAACTAATGGAAAAATACATCAAATTTTGATGTTTCAGATTTAATTTTTGATTTATTGAAATTTTATTACTGGCATTATTGTTAACTGCACCAATTGATATGTTGTTACGACCAATTTTACCTTTTCAATTTTTGGTTATTCAAAAAACATACACACCTGAGCGTCGACTTCGTTCGCGGCGGGTACTCAAGTGTGACGTCATCGCGGTCACCCGTCGAGTGCCTGCGGCCGCGGTCCGCCAAAAGCTCGATGGTTGTCCAGAAAGATCCCTCCGAGGCGTTGGAGGTTGCCCGCTGCATGCTTCCTAGTGCATGTTGCCCCACGCGCGCCCCAAGGTGCAATGACTGCCGTCGCCATTGCCGTAACCCCCGAGTGGCAACCCGGCCCCAAACACCGAACGTGTCGACTGTCGACACGCGAACATTAATCTTGTCGCCTGACACCTGACACGTGTGATTCCTTATTTTCCAATCTAAATTAAAAGGCGTGAATGATTTAACTAAGGCACGCATTAATAAACCGTTCTCAAACTCGTTCTCAAGACCTTTCTTGGCTGAGACAGTCTCAAGTAACGATTAGCTTCTCAAGACGGTCTTGAATTCATAGTATGATCTCAAGACCGTCTCAGTTGATAACGTTATTGAGATCACTTACTCAACTTTTAAGCGTCATTTACACGACAAAGAACGAATAAAATAACGTTTGATTTACACTTCTACAAAGAACGGATTTATTGATTATACATTCCTTCGATATTTCTTTTAAAAAATGTAATATTTAATAATATAAATAACAAAAAAAGTTTAGTCTGTATTCTTTATATTGAAAGAAATTGATTTTCATTAATTTTTACGCAGATATTAATATTTATAATTGTCTAGCATAATAATATCCATATTTTTTAACAACTACGTAAAACGGAATGCGGATCATTGCCATTCAAAAAAAGTTCTTCTTCATCTTATTATTTAAAGTGGCTCCTTAGTGATTCGCCAATGTGTTGTGTTGACGAAAACTCTGCCTTATGAGTGGGTTTTATGAATAAACAAGGGCACGGTGTACAGGAAGAGGTCTGTTGAATAATCTAAAACCTAGAACAGACAAATTTAATGCCAGTACCAAAGTATGTACATAAGGTTTCGATAAAAGGAGTACAAAACATAGAACAGATTTAAGGTTGATTGGGCGAGGAATTGTAGGAGGGAGGGATCATATAATGAGGATTGTTTTTTGGGCAGCGAAAAAAAGTGTCAAATGAAGTCAATTAATATAAATCAAATAGGTAATTCGTTTAATATAAATAAATATATTTAAATAAAATCGAAAATATTTCTACAAATACTCGACACTGGCAGAATGGTGCAAAACCTTTGCAACCGCAATTTCCAAAAAAAAAAGAATAAGTATCAATCATGTATCAATATAGCATCTTTTTTTATAACTTTATTTTGTGTTGAGTATGTAGTGTAAATTCTGAGTTTGTTTAATAATAAATATTTAGATTTTAATTTACATAATTGTAAAAACACTACAAAAACACCACAAATATATTAATGTACTGTATCCCAATTCCCAAGCAAGCCGTTCTCAAGTCAAGGTTTGACTGTACCCACGAAACCGCGTCTCAAGTAACAGTTTGACAGCAATGACAGCGTACTTGAGTCTCGTTTATTAATACGTTCGCACTCACTTGATACGCCGTACCTACAGGTGTACTTAAGTACGGTCTATTAATTAAAACAACATCTTAAGTACTTTCTTGAGAATTGTCTTAGAGATAAGAACGCTTTATTAATACGGGCATTAATCTCGGTAACTTTTTTTAATATGATTAAAATTTACGACATCCGTGGAAAAGTTATCTAAGCCACGGATTGTTTACATTTTCCAAGGGTTGATAAGAATTTAAAGAGGTTTCGCCCTTCAGAGGCGTATTATCTGAAGACGGAAGTGAATTACAAATCTTCATTGCCGAACGTGTAAGTCAAGTCAATATCCTTACTAATCCCAAACCCAAAAACCCAATATACCTACTAAACTAATATAATCACTATTTATATGCTTGTTTATTTCGCATTTTATAGACTGCCGTATTGCTTGAATGGACCAAATAAGACCCATCAAAAATAATACGAGTAAAGTCAGGCGATTCGCAAGTATGGATGTAGATTAAAAAGTTTACTATTAGCGTAATGCAAAGGCCGTAGGGTGACCCGGTCGCGGCAGTGGCGCCATCTGGGTCACCCGGGTGAAGGAGGAATTAAGATTACGCCAAATTAAGTCTATTTCGTTTCGTCTATGCCCTATTTTCAGAAGTTTGCTACGACAAGTTGTTTAATGTACATCATCTACGTCCATCGTTTCAAAAGTGCTTACGTCTATTTTATTTGAAGTTGTTAACATTCTTAAACAATTTTAAAACTTGGAGAGAAGAGATCTCAAAAGTCTTTTAAAGGTTACAAGCAAAAGGCAACTGTTCAGGCAATACATAGCGAGTGAAACCAGGCCACGGCGTAGCTAAAAGAAAGTCTACGAAGTCGTAGACTACATCTACGAAACCAAAGCGTAGTTGTAAAACAAAGCTGGAACACAGCGATATAGGTGCAAAAGAGTAATCGGATCACCTGAGGAAAGTGACGACCGTCTGTGATATTTTAATTTTCATCATCATCGACAAATGCTAGGCGAGTAATTTCCAGCTATTGGTCTGGACTAGACGGAATGGACCCAGTCTACCAAAATAATACCGATTACCGTAGGCAATCGCAAAAAATAATAATCATAAATTTTTTTTTTTAATTAGCTTAAAATAGTAATCAAAATGTCATCTCTAGTATGAGTTTACGCGTCAACTTGAAGGGAATTTAGTACGCAAAAGAATTGCAAATCGAATTCGCCCTTATTGGACAACGAATTACTGTGATTTTCTTCATCAATCTATTTAATATTTATTTATCATTCAAATTTAATTTTGTTTTTTATCGTCTAAAATCCTACGCAAAGCGAACATTTTGCCAGCCAAAAAAGAGTATTAAAAAATAATTTTTAAAAATCCCTCCACAGACGGCGGAATAATCGTTGAACATACAAAAACAATACAGCCGAACGTATAACCGCCTCCACTTTTGGTAGTCGGTTAAAAAGTAGTACCAAAAACTAGTAGTTATCTATAACTACTTATACAGGCCTAGCCTAAAATGCCAAATTGCAGTTTAGTATTTCACAAGTCGATGTAGCTGCTGGCCTTACTCGCTAGGTCCACTTATCAAAAGTGATTTGACTTCAAAGTAGAATTTTAATTTATATCAGCACTCACGTGACCGCGTTATCGGCCTCCAGTTATTTATGTATAATTAATGTACTTTGTTTGACTCGTTGTTGCTATGTACGCTTGTTGTTCGTGTCTGCAGTCAATATTAGCTCATAACAATAAACTTTGCTAGCCTGAAACTAAACAAAACGAACAAAACAGTACCATAGAAAGTGTAAAGCCCTGTATAAGGTAGTTCAAAATCAATTCCGGATATTTTGGGCGTATTATATAAAGACGTTTAGGCTGAAAATTAATTAAAAATTCTTTACGGCGTTCTTAAGGTCATTGACCTCACACATAAAGATAAAAGTCGATCCCTCGCCTGATGATTTCTAAACCACTCATTGGGGCTCGAGTCACAGAGAAGGGATAGAAGTTCTAGTTAATCATGCTTGTCAGTAGACAACCACCTACCCAAAGTATGTGGGTAGGCAGAATTTTCAAATTAATGAGGTATTTTTTATTTATTTAATCAAAACAAACTACATGCTTAGTGCTTATACCCTTTTTGGCCACATATTACAATTATCACGCTCAGGACATTTATAAAATTTCCTACAATTATTTTACAATAATTCATAAATGTTTACGAAGTCCATCACGGTTTTGGTAAACTAAAATCAAGGTCACCTTCGTTCCCATGACCTTTTAATATATTTTTTTACTATTGTTTTGTGCCCGTCTCGTATGGTAATGAGGTATTTAGTATTGAGATTAGGGTCTTATTCTGTTTGGTTGTTACCTACCGAGCTGTGCCAGGTACCTACTGAATACATCACGTAGCAACAACTTACGCATATTGTATAACTTTAGGCTGCCACCACCGCGGCAGGTCAGGCAGCTGGAATCTCGTCATTTTCCTTCTCCCCATCTCTCCTTCAACGATTTCAGCTTCTCCTTCGACCTCAACAAATAATTTGCATTAAAAAATTAATTACATATGAAAATTGTTACGTCACGTTTTGGATAAACAATCATAGGAGGTGTTCAAATACTAAAATCATAGAATGTAAATAATGGAAGGTACACTTGTTTAAAATATATTATGTATATCTATGAAGCATTGTGCAATTCTTGTGTGCATTGTATCAGCCCCAAATCACATAGGCTATGTATTTTCTTTTCATTAGTAAATATAGTTAAAACTTACATGGATTTTGACCCGCTTGTCTTTTTCATCATGACTTGCAGACTGTATTTTGCTAGCTTCCACCATTTAAAAATTTTATTTGCTACTTACAATTTGATTAATTTTGAATATAAACAATAAATTTTGATAGGACATAAAATTTTACTTGTTGTATCAAAACATTTAAAACTTGAAAGAAATGTGACAAAATAATTTTTTTTTAAATATTTTTGTAATGAAAACAGCCTATTAGTTTTTCTTATATATAACTATTATTAATCTGTGCTACAATATTCTTATTATATCTACAAAACAATATTCTTGTGAAGTAAGTAATTAGAATTTGATATGGAGTGGTTTACAAAAAAAAATCTAAGATCGATCGTCTTAATGTATAGTAAACTCATACACTGCCTTTACTTCTCCTTATAGTAAATTTAATGAGTATTACGCTATGTACCCGTTGGGCACTACATATTCTGCTACCCGCATTAGATTTTCTAAATAATAATAGTATAATCTATGGACGCTTCCGCACCATGTCAATCTGGTCCCATGGTAAGTTCTCGAATAACTTACGTTACGGGTACCAGACAATGGAAATATATTTAATAATATTATACAATACACATTATACGCATATTTAATACATCTATGACCCAGGAATATAGAAAACATTTTTGTTCCTTTCGCGGGATTCGAACTCGCGACGGCTTGAGCACTGACGCGCTCAACCACTGGGCCACAGAGGTCGTCAATAAATTTTTCTACCATATTAAAAAAAACACAAAACTCATAATTAAGTAAAAACATGTATTTATTATACATTAAAGTTACTCAAAGGTAGTGTCGTGTGGGCAGCGTCTTGTTTAGACTGGAACACCTTCCAACGAACCTTGATCTCCTCGTCCTTAGGGCACCAGTCTTTGCTTGGCTTGCTACATTTAATGATGCGCTAAAAATATTCAATTTTATTTAAAAAAATTAAAACCGACTTCCAAAGTAAAAATGCATAAAAAAGTATGAAATAAAACGTACTTTCTAAATAATTCCCCTTTTAAATTCGTCTAAAATTTTACTATTTCTCTACTCAATCTTCATAATTTTGGATCCAGGGTATACCTTGGTGCAAAATCTTACTTTTTGGTAGCATATACTTAGACTAATTCAGAAAAAGTCAAAATCACCATGTGTCCATATAAATTTCGAGACGTTCCCTCGATTCCTTATGGATTCCATCTTCAGGTCACCACTTTGGTGAAAACGGGACTAACTTGGGATTATACCATATATTTGAAATTATATATATATATATATATATATATATATATATATATATATATATATATATATATATATATATATATATATATATATATATATACCTATATACCTATATATATATCCAAAAAAAGGAGGCGGTTATGCAATTGGCTGTAAATATATATATATATAAGGTAAAAATATTTAAGTAAGACTTAGTACTATACTTGTATTACTACTTACGCAACTTAGCTAAGTTTCGCGGCTGATTTTACAGTCCGATGGATTCTGCTGATATATTACAGACCATAAGCTGGAAATTCGGTTTGTAACATCGGTGTTATCATGCCTAATTTTGGTCGCTTAATCTCGGCATTGTATACATAGAAGCTTAAGATTTATATTACCTGTTTAAGCGATCCTTCTGATCTGAATATCATATTGGCGGCATAAATGGGGATACAGATGACCGACGCCATGGCAATGCACCACCCCCCCGCGCTCGACACCTCACGCAATGAGTACACGGTTATCACCTACAATAAAATTATAGTCAACTTTGTTTTTTAATATATGGCGTCGGCTTAAATTTAATACCATTTGCCAGTGTCAAGTTAAAAAGGCGGGTAACAGAATTTACGTTACAATTTTCAACACCGTATTCCTAAATCGTCAAGTCTAAAGTCTAGTCAAAGTCCAAATAAATAGTCAGTCCAGTCAATGAGTCAATTCAGTAAAGTAAAGTGGTAGAAGCTTTACTGATAGTGAAAGGTAGTTTTGGAGGGAACACAATATAGCACGTTTTTTGAAGTTGTGCGTACCACTTTCCCACACTTGTGCACGTTAACGAATACTTAATGGTTAATATTCTACCAATATTACACATTAAGAACCGGAATAAGACAAATTTTTGAAAGAAATACTAATACCACAACGTCACCCATTGAATTCCCCAGCAAAACTCCTAAGTTACAGTCATCTTAAAGACATTATTATAAGCTTAAACAACTATACTTTTTTATAAATAACTATAACCCGACTACGTAAATTGAATAGCCTGTTTGACACGGGTTCTTACAACGAACTAGCTTTTGCCCGCAGCTTCGCCCACGTGGCGATGGCAAGTGTTCATAGCAAAAAACTACTTTAACAAATATACTTGCAATATAGTAATTGCATATACTTTATAATAAATTCTCACACGTACTTCTTAATTTTAAAATATCTCCTAGATAATTAAATTGTATCCGTCTAAATAGCTTTTGAAAGTACCACATTATTTCTGATCATTTTTTTAAACTTAGAATGGGTATAGTAACATATCCTAAAATATAGATATATCTATGCCATCGCGAACTTTTTTGTAGACCTACAAAAGATAAACAATCCCACTATACATTGTTTTGTTATTTATCTCCAACGGGTTAGGTTAGGCAGCGTTTTCGATAAAAGTTCCCAGACGGCTTGGTTTTTTCCGACACTTTCAACAATTATCGTCATAAATCAAAGAATTTCCACAAAACCTTAACTAATTATTACCGACCTAAACCTTCCTAAGGAACCACTCTGTCGATAAATGTAAATAACATGAAAATCCTTTCAGTATTTTTTGAGAGTATCGCGAACATACAGATAGACAGACTTGGCAGGGCACTTAGGTATCCCATATCCGTCTCCTGGTTCTAAGCTACCTGCCCACCAATTTTCAGCAGTCAAATCGGTTCAGCCGTTCTTGAGTTATAAATAGTGTAACTAACACCACTTTCTTTTATATATAAAGACACATCATTCATTAAAATTTAAAATAAGTAGTTTATGCGCTACGGTGGAACAAAGAAACACTGTATACATACATAGACTGCCCAGTAATGGTATAGGTAATTGAGGTCCGTTTTGATGCCCACCTTATAAAAAGGATTACGCTATTTTCTTGACCGCTGCGATAAGACGTGCATTGCAGCCATTTACATGGGATACGAAATCAGGATGAAAAAATCACAAAATCACTGATTGTTGTAATATCTAATAGTGTTACTATCACTTGCCGATAAAAGTATGGGTATAACACATTTCCATATAATTTGCCAGAATTGTGTCAAGCGATTGCCGGTCATAAAGTACATGTCCCTGCTTAAGTTGCTGGTCCCATAAATGTATACCGATGCTACAATTTCCAGCGCACAGACAACTGGCACGCAGGCGATGGCCACGTGCGAGTCCAACAGGCCAATCACATGCAGACCGCCCTGGAAACACAACATATTAGACCTCAAAGAATAAATTCAATTCAATTCAAACATAAATTAAATGAATTGAAATTGAATAGAAATATAATATAAAAAGAAAAGAAGTTGAGATAATTTAATCTTTTAAATTCATGAAAAAACTAAATGATCTTAACTTCTTTTCTTTTTATATTTCTATTCAATTTCAATTAATTTTATTTCTTTTATACATTATACATTATACATTATATACATATAATTATATAAATATATGATACGTTATACATTATACATCTATACATTACAGATACATTAGAAAAAAGTAAATGATCTTAACATCTTTTCTTGTCCGATCCGAAAATCTCATATCACTTAACATACTTGTAGGTATTGTAAGAGGAAGTTTTTAGGTAAAAGCAGTTGATAAGCAAACACAAAGGCTAAGATTTCTGTTTATGTTTGTAAAATTGTTGTGACTCGCAAACTCTCACTTTTCCTTGTACCTAAAACTTAGAGGCCATCGACCAAAACCTAAATTCCATGGTCTATATAGATCATAATCATTGACTTATTTGTTATTTGATGCCAATATTATTTATTAATCCAATATATAAATAATTATTGCAAATCTTATTAATTATTATTTTACATAAAAGTACCGATTAATCTGATTTATTTTTCTTAAATATGTGTTTTATCACGAATTGTCTACTACAAACGTTATAGGCGCACATTTAAATAGGACGACATTAACGAGCCCCGTAACAGCTACAAGCAAACCGTACCTTTAACGGCAACATGAAAGGTACGTTAATGGTAGAGACGCCCGTTTGTTGCTTTAGTAACATGGGTACAGTCGTTAAATGTATCAATAAAGCGTTCACGAGATATTTAGTGTGAACAGATTAGTGTTCCATAATTGGGGTATTTTAAATATCTATATGTCAGGGTGGTCAAAAAGTCGTGGATCAAACGAAACAGGGAGATAAACGAGGTAATTTCCAAAATAAAATATTTCCATGGCCACTTCATTGCCCGAAAAGTTATGAATATTTTTGTTTTTTTTCAATGAAACTACCGAGTTTTTTTTACAATTTAATCAATAAAAAATTAAATTGATTAAAAACAAAAGGTGTATTATAACTCGATAATGTATAAATACCACAAAAATTGTATTGCAGCTCTTGGTACCAAATTTAACGAGCAATGAATTTTTTTCCGTTAATTTTGAAGCCTTACAAAAAATTACTTCCCACTTTAAGAGCACCCTGTAAAAAATGTATCACGGAAAAATGACCCTGTGTTTAAAAAACTTTCTGATTTAATGCTGATTCATATGAGGTACAACACTACTGTTTACCTTTAGTTTTGGTTTAATGGTCGTTTTGTCATATTAAGGTGCTTTATAAAATGGTAAATTTAAAGGAAAATTTTGATTTTTGCTCATACATACTATGTAAGTAATTTCAGAAGTCATCATGAAATAAAAAGAACAATCATGACTTAGTAATTTTATTAATATTCAAATTTTTACATAAAATGTTCTGACCATAATGCACAATCTGCACCGCCTAATAAAATTCACACGTAATCTGCGGAATGCACCTCTGTTATTAAGAATTTGTAACCTAGCAATCTCAAGATTTTGTTATAGTTCTTGTTTGGTGTAGTTCTCTCCTTGATACACTATTTCTTTGAAAAGCCCCAAACAAAAAAGTCTATTGGATTAAGGTCAGGCGACCGGGGTGGCCATGCAATAGGCTCGCCTCGACCAATCCACCGGTTAGGGAAGCGCTCGTTCAAATGTCCTCGAACTGCTCGAGCGTAATGAGGCGGGGCGCCGTCTTTTGCAGCCACATTTCTGCCACTCTATCTTCAGGAATCTTAGCTTCGTTGAGTATTTGGTTCAAATTATTTGTAAAAAAATTCAAATACAGAGCACCATTCAGACTTTTTGCATTTCATGTAGCACAAGCTGCTAGTCAATTATTCCAGCCCACATGTTTATACCAAACAGATGTTGGAATCGATCATTTCTGATGATATGTGGGTTCACTCTGGAGTAGAAGTGTAAATTGTGGATGTTAAAAAATACCATTCATCTAAAATTTTACTCATCAGTCTGTTGAAGAACTGCGGATCCTCTCTGTGTCGTTCAGAACGAACAGAACAGTTCCAGCATTCCAACGTACAAAAACTAGCCGTTTATGATAAACAAATAAATTATTTTAAATTTAATGACATTGACTAATTTTATGAAATTTGCACCTTAATAAAACCAAAACTAAAGGTCAAACAGTAAAGTGTTTTACCTAATATGAATCAGCATTAAATCAGAAAAATTTTCACTTTTCCGTAATACATTTTTTTTCACAGGGTGCTCTTAAAGTGAGAAGTAATTTTTTGTAACGCTTCAAAATTAACGGGAAAAAATTCATTGCTCGTTAAATTTGGTACCAAGAGCTGCAATACAATTTTTGTAGTACTGATACATTATCGAGTCATAATTTTTTTTTGATTAAATTATAAGAAACCTCGGTAGTTTCATTAAAAAAAAAACAAAAATATTCATAACTTTTCGTGCAATGAAGTTATGGCCATGCTGTAGAAAGATTTTTTGTTGGAAATTACCTCCTTTATCTCCCTGTTTCGTTTGATCCACGGCTTTCTGACCACCCTGTCGCACACATCATCACACCACGTCAATCTGGCCACGTGCTAGTATCCGAAGAACTTGTGTTACGGGAACCAGACAACGGGAAATATATTATTTAATACTTTTAAACTAAACATATTAAACATATATTAAAGATTGTTATAATGTTAAGCACATATTTAATATATTATATATTAAATATGTGCTTAAAATCCCTGACCCAGGAACACCGAAACTTTTTTTATCCATCGGCGGGATTCGAACCGGCCGCCTCCGGCTTGAATGCCAACGCGCTAACTACTGACCCACAGAGGTCGTCAAAATCATATAGAATTTTTTATCCTTGCTGCTTATAAAGTGTGAAACGAAAATAGACATGAATAATTATGTCACATCTGTAATAACCATGTGCTTATGCTAAGTCCTAGATTACTTGTCGTAATAACTTCGAGCGCGGTTCTTTTTCTAATAAACCTCGGCCCTGAAATAACACTTAAGCTTATATGAACTGAATTGGCAAAGCCGTACCGATTTCAATTCTATTGGAAACCGTCACTCAGACGTGGGGGATTTGCAATTGATTGGCTGCGTGCAAAGTGGCAGTTCGCTGATGATACAATTTCCGCGAAAGTGTTTTATGATACTGTGTACCATCTACTGGTTATAGCAATCAACTTTTCAATATTAATTTCTTAAAATAACGAAACATCCATTTATTTCAATGTAGCAATAGATTTTAATATTCGCATAAACCCAAAATTAAATTTTTTGCCGAGAATTGGGTCTATCCAAATACAAAGGTTTGAAAACTTTTAAAAGCATAATGAGCTTAGTGATAGTTTGAGATCTTTGAATTGTTTTGTTACGTGGAAATGTGTTTTGAGCATGCGAATATTTCGAAACGACTTTCTACTACAATACTTAGAAATGATTTATGTCCTAAAACGTATCATGTTTAACGATATGAGTCAATTCAAAAATATTCCAGACATATTTTGTAAACTTTATAATAAAACTTACCTCAGTATTGCAAATGTTGGATCCACAAAACAGAGTGAAGCACACTATAAACGTAAATAACTTTTTTCGTCGCTTAAATTTCGGGAATTCGTGCAAAACTCCTGTTATCACAGCTTCTATTGTCACAAACTAAAAAAAATAAAAATATAAAACTTAAAAATATTACCCTAAGTAATCAAATATAATTTACTTTTTATTTAAGTAAGAGTTAATTAATAATTAATAAAGTGTTCAGTAGAATTAGTAAACCATTTTGCTATCCGGACTACTTAATTAAAGAAAGCCACTTACATAAAAAATACAATCATACACAAATCAATCTCAATAAATACAATCAAAAAATGACAACACTAATCCGTTTAGCCCAATGTGCCTAATATACTTACCATAGTATCAATCCCCAAAAAGAAGAGCATGACGAAGAACGTGATGGCCCAGAAATTAGGGGCCGGCATCATGGACACGGCGGCCGGGTAGGTGACGAAGGCCAAGCCTGGGCCTGCCCGGGCCACCTTACCCACGGAAACCCCGGAGCGCTCCGCCGCAAAACCCAGCACAGAGAACACCACGAAACCCGCCCATATGCTGGTCCCACTATTTACTATTGGGATTATTATTGATGACCTGGAAAACAAGATCATGATTATTGTACAAAAATTTTGCAAGATTCGGTTTTTTTGTATGATGTTTCTAATACAACATAAAATTACAATCTAGCCTTAAGACTATAATGAGTAATTTTTCTATAACTTAAATTGCTAATTGGAATATTTATAATTAAGAATGTGTCCATCAGCACTTTACTTATTGCCTCTATTAAGGGGAAGCCACTTTGTTCGTATGCATTTTTTATTTATAAGTCTCACTGCACTAGGTATATATGAGACGTCTAATAAACTAACTTAAAAGGTTCTGTCCTTTTTAGTGCTCCAACTGTGTTTGTTTAGTCCAATAGCTTCGAGGTTAACGTGGTTATGAAGTTTTTTCGTAAGCTTCAGCAATGTTTTTAATTACGCTAGCGACAGATTCCACTTTAAGGTTTTCCTGGCTTTGATATCATTATTACATCGGCTACTTTACACACATCAGGGACATGCAAGATCCGGAATTTATACGGATTTAATGCCTAATTCTAGGACATTGGAGACATAAAAGAAAGCAACGCTCTTTGTAATTCATATGTTGTTTCAGGTATCCATTAACGACTGTAATTACTTACAATCAGGCGATCCGTCTGCTCGTTTGTTTGTATTAATCCATAAAAAAAAAATTACAAACCGTAAATTGTTGTAATGGAATTGATTATAGCTCGCCATGCTGACCAATCCGCCCCAACCAGGGCCCAGCGAGTAGAATATTTGTGTAGCCGCGTCCGCCCAAACCTGAAAAACATCGCTTTCGTAACTTGTAAAATACTTGAATATCAGTACAGTGGATCAGTACTATATTATTTACCTTCGGATTTTGCAACTGATTCCAGTCAGGTAGCACAAAATAAAGTATGCCTTGCAAGGAACCAGGCAATGTCGTGCCGCGTACTAGTAGAGCGCATAGCACCACATAAGGAAAAATAACTGTAAAATAAACAATCTGAAAAATATTAAAATTGCTCATCTCGAGTTCGCAGTAAAAACTAAAAAAAGAAAAATTATATCGGCAATTTGCCAAGAATTTGTGACAACTCACCTTGCCAACACTTTTGACTCCATTACAGATGCAAAGGTAGACGATGACCCAGCAAATTACGTTGCACCAGAAAAGCGGCCACACGATACCACCCAGGTGATAAATATCAGGCGAGAGACGTAGTAATCTTATGCTGAAAATATATTATATTCAAGATATTACCATTACCTTAAATATCCTGGATATCTACATAATTTATCAACACAAGATAGATCAGTATTTGGTGTTTGTCAAATCCATGCAATTGAACTGTTAGTAATATAAAAATAATAACCGTCCAAAAGCTTACTGAAAGAACTCGTCCTCTGGAGTAGTAATGGATCCATTTGTTACCGAACTGCTGATGTTTGATATCTGGAAACAAGTTCCTTTAGTAAGTAGGTGTATTAATTCATTAAGGCGCTAGAGCATGCTATTCAAGCCAGCCAGCAAGAATCCAATCGTATGAATAATCTCGGTGGGACTCCCGGAACAAAAGTATTTGGTTGCGTGCCAAACTGCTTGCCCAGCGTGTAAAGTTATCATTAGGTAAAAACTAGGAATATATTACCAGCGAGCATTTTTCCGTATTCCACTCGTTGTCGCAGCTCTGCCAGGGTAGGGGTGATTGGAAGGAGTGGTATATGTAGAGTATGGGGTACGACATGATGGTAGAAAAGTATATTATCGCTATGATGTTCAAAATCACTGCAGCATACCCCGCTCCTAAAAAACAACAATTTGCCAAAAAATCCAAAAGTTGTTTTCTTCCACATTATTTTTTTATTTTAAATATTTTTTGGCTTAAGTAATAATTTAAATGCTCTTATGTTTCATGACTATAAGTTGTTTGGAACTTTTTATAAGTTATAACTAACCTTTGAGCAAAGGACTTATATTGAAGACTGAAATGCATCCTGCGCTGGAGAACTGTCCCAGCAATGTTTCTAGGTATACGAGTGGGATACCGCATATAAAGAGTGTCAGGAAATACGGGATAAGAAATGCTCCTGAAATAAAACAAAACCTATTAAATAACATGCACGATTTGAAAATTAATGATTCAGAGCTCCCTAACTAATAACATCTGCATGATGTCAACAGTATTGTAGAAGTCAACGAACTTGCCAGACAGTTTAATAATTAGTTTAATTCACTTTAATAAAATTAAAATCATGTTAGGATTAGCTTCGCAAAATGTGATACACGCCTAGTTATTTTTGCCCACATTTTTTTAGGCGCAATCCCTTGATCCCACGCAAGATTCAGGAATTATTTTGGTAGGCCACTTTCTGTATTTAAATAAGGGAAGATTACGGAAAGGGAAATCCAATTTGCATTAATAACATAACAAACCTCCGCCATTTTTGTAGCACAGATAAGGGAACCTCCAGAGATTGCCCAGGCCCACGGCGTAGCCGAGGCACGAGAGCAGGTACTCGGTCTGGCTGCCCCACCGCTCCAGTGTCGCCATCACTACTGGCCCTCATGGACCCTCCTTAATCTAATTGAGGAAGAGGCGCATTATATAGTTCATGGAATCGTTGGCTGTAAATGCCTTGTTGAGAAGACAACAACAGTTATTTTTAAACTTTGACACGTGTTTATTTCGCACAAGTAGCTACTATTACTGAACACGCGATTTCTTAGTAATTACCAAGAAATCTAGGAAAAAATGTTACCTTCTTAAGGGCTAAAGCTCTGATGTTAAGACTGTAAGAGAAAAATCTTATGTTGTTATACAAATAGAATTTTATTTCTCCTCAAATCGTGTCGATATCGAAGCTAAAAAGGCACGTCAGTTGCTCTGGCAGGAACTGTTTGGAAGCATTACTTGATGGTTTCGATCTTGCTATGTTATACTGTTGTTTCTGCAAAATATAAACAAAAAAATATACCGACTTATTTGAGGAAATACCACGGACTCTCAGAAATCTAGCATAAAATAACGCTTGAGTTTGTTTTGCTGAGATAGTAATAATAACGGAGGCTTATTTGTATTTATATATTTCTTAAAATGTGGTAATAATAATATAACTAAAAAGAGAAAAATTTAAATTTTTAACCAAAATTAAAACCGACTTCCAAAGTAAAAATGCACAAAAAAGTATGAAATAAATCTTATTTTCTAAATAATTCCCATTTTAAATTCGGATAAAATTTTAACTACTTTTCTACACAATCTTTATTATTTTGAAGACGGTACCAGCCCCAACAATATCCTGATAAATTCACGTTAAAGTTGGCTGGTACCGGACTTCAAAATTTATTTTTGAAGTCGATTTAATATTTTGTTTAAAAATAATAATTTCCCTTTTTAGTACATTTTTTTATATTATTATTAACACATTTTAAGAACTTTTAAAATAAAATATCGAATGTATAGTTAAATACGCGCCAAGCTTCCTCCATTAGATATTGTTTATAAGATGATGATGATGATGTTATACAGATGTATCTGTAAGTTACATAATGCTTGCAGTTCTTTAAACAATGTCGAAATTTCTAAACACGTATCTTTATTCAGTGCTTTTGGGTCCAGGGTATACCTTGGTGCAAAATCTTACTTTTTGTTTACATATGATTTACTTCTTAAATCTTCTATCTTCTTGGGTTACTTTAGAAATAGTCAAAATTACTATATATATCCATATAAATTTCGAGGAGTTCCCTCGTTCCCTCGAGGAGTATCTCCATGGATGATATCATCAGGTCGCCACTTTGGTGACAACGGGACAATCTTCGGATTTACATCAAAAAGAGAATTTTGAAAAATGGGTTCATAAACGGCAGAGTATCTTTGAACATTTCAAAGATATCCGTGTCGGTATAAAATACTATGAGAAGTACCTATTATGATGATGTATGGTGTGGTGATGGTGGTGATGATGATGATTACTTTAATTGACATAGTGGCTTATGCTTACAGTTCTTTAAACAACGCTGAAATCCGCAAACATGTATCTATAAGTAGTCGGGAGTTCTGGTCAGTACTTTTGGATCCAGGGTATACTTTGGTGCAAAATCTTACTTTTTGGTAGCACATGCTTGGGTTACTTCAGAAAAAGTCAAAATCACTATCTATGTCCATATAAATTCCGAGGACTTCCCTCGATTCCTCTTGGATTTTTCGCCTCGCCTTTATCAGGTCACCACTTTGGTGACAACAGGACCAACTTCGAAATATACCCTATATATAGCCGTACGTATAACCGCCTCCTTTTTTGAAAGTCGGTTAAAAATATAGAATTTGAAACGAAACAGCACAAAGAAAATTTTTGTTGATGCTGTTGAATATTCTGGGGATTGATTCATATTTTAGTGATTTCGAAATAATTAAAACATTAATCGACGACGAAGAAATCCTTGCTTTTTTATATTATTTATTAATGCGAAAGTTTGTATGTATGGAAGTTTGTTACTCTTTTACGCAATAACTACAGAGCGTAATTTGATGAATTTTGGTCTGGTAGTAGCTTAGGCTCTAGTTTAACACATTTGCAATACTTTTTATCGCAGCAAAATGTACGGTTACCCAGGATTTATTTTTGCGCCTAAAAACAAGATCATGAAAAGCTCACAAGTTCATCGCTGCAGCAAATAGCTTCGTCACTACCCAGACTGCTGTCCCAGCAGAAGTGCTGCGTGGTCGCCCACCAGCGCGGCTGTCGCGGCGCACACCTCACCGTCGCCAGCGTCACACGATGCTCGTTCATGTGCTTCAGCATGACAGAGCTACTCTTCTTGGATATTCTACTGACACTCTTCTCCTTTTTACTTTTAGACTATAAAGTTATAGCTTCAGATATATTAAATGTAGGAGTTTCTATTGCAGTAACGGCTATAATTAGTCTGGCCATAAATACTGTTACATATAAAAATAAACAAAATATTACATTTGAATTCGGAATCTGTCATTTTTATATGATTGTTCATTGATTTGTCTCATTTTGGCGCCAATACATTGTACAATATTCTGCGATATTAAAATGGAGTGGGGTGATAAAGAGAACCGAACCGCTGTGATTGCGTTACACAAAGTAGGTATGGAGCCAAATGCAATTTTTAAAACTCTCCATACGCTTGGTATTAGTAAAATGTTTGTGTACCGGGCTATAAATAGGTACGATGAGACCTCCTCTGTTTGTGACAGAAAAAATCTGGCCGTCCTCGTAGTGTTCGTACGAAAAAAGTGGTTCAAAGCAGTAAGAGAAAGAATTCGAAGAAAAGAAAGCAAAAGATTTTATCTCGGGAGATGAAGATAGCACCTAGAACCATGTCGCGTATTTTAAAAGATGACTTAGGACTTGCAGCCTATAATCATTATACAACCTATATAATTTCTTAACTGATAATTTAAAAAAGAATAGGGTGGTAAAATCGAAACAACTACTGAAGCGGTACGCAAAGGGAGGTCGCAGAAAAATTTTGTTTACGGATGAGAATTTTTTTATAATTGAGCAACATTTTAACAAACAAAATGACCGTATTTATGCTCAAACCTCTAAGGAAGCTTCCCAATTAGTCGACAGAGTGCCACGTGGGCACTATCCGACTTCAGTGATGGTTTGGTGGGGTATAAGCTATGAAAGTGTGACTGAGCCATACTTTTGTGAAAAAGATATCAAAACATCGGCACAAGTGTATCAAGATACCATTCTTGAAAAGGTAGTGAAGCCCCTTAACAACACCATGTTCAATAACTAAGAATGGTCCTTCCAGCAAGACTCGGCGCGAGGTCATAAAGCTCGGTCTACGCAGTCTTGGTTGGAAACGAACGTTTCGGACTTCATTAGAGCTGAAGACTGGCCGTCGTCTAATCCCGATCTTAATCCGCTGGATTATGATTTATGGTCAGTTTTAGAGAGTACGGCTTGCTCTAAACGTCATGATAATTTGGAGACCCTAAAACAATCCGTACGAGTGGCAGTGAAGAATTTTCCCATGGAAAGAGTGCGTGCTTCTATTGATATCTGGCCTCAACGCTTAGGCCCGTATTAATAAACCGTTATCAAACTCGTTCTCAAGACCTTTCTTGGCTGAGACAGTCTCAAGTAACGACTAGCTTCTCAAGACGGTCTTTAATTCATAGTATGATCTCAAGACCGTCTCAGTTGATAACGTTATTGAGATCACTTACTCAACTTTTAAGCGTCATCTACACGACAAAGAACGAATAAAATAACGTTTCGTTTACACTTCTACAAAGAACGGATTTTTTGATTATACATTCCTTCAATATTTCTTTTTTAAAATGTAATATTTAATAATATAAATACCAAAAAAAGATTAGTCTGTATTCTTTATATTGAAAAAACTGATTTTCATTAATTTTTACGTATATATTAATATTTATTAGTGTCTAGTATAATCTTAATAATATCCATATTTTTTTAACAACTACGTAAAACGGAATGCCATTGCCATTTGAAAAAAGTTCTTCTTCTTCTTATTCTTTAAAGTGGCTCCTTAGTGATTCGGCAATGTGTTGTGTTGACGAAAACTCTGCCTTATGAGTGGGTTTTATGAATAAACAAGGGCACGGTGTACAGGAGGAAGTCTGTTGAATAATCTAAAACCTAGAACAGACAAATTTAGGGCCAGTACCAAAGTATGTACATAAAGTTTCAGTAAAAGGAGTATTTACAAAACACATAACATATTTAAGGTTGATAGGGCGAAGAATTGTAGGAGGGAGGGATCATATAATGAGGATTGTTTTTTGCGCAGTGAAAAAAAAATTACTGTCAAGTGTCAAATCAAGTCAATTAATATAAATCAAATAGGTAATTCGTTTAATATAAATAAATAAATATATTTAAATAAAATCGAAAATATTTCTACAATCACTCGACACTGGCAGAATGGTGCAAAACCTTTGCAACCGCGATTACCAAAAAAAGAAGAATAAGAATCAATCATGTATCAATATAGCATCTTTTTTTATAACTTTATTTTGTGTTGAGTATGTAGTATAAATTCTGAGTTTGTTTAATAATAAATATTTAGATTTTAATTTACATAATTGTAACACACCCAAAACACCACAAATAATAATGTAGGTACTGTATCCCAATTCCCAAGCAAGCCGTTCTCAAGTCAAGGTTTGACTGTACCCACGAAACCACGTTTCAAGTAACAGTTTGACAGCAATGACAGCGTACTTGAGTAACGAGTCTCGATTATTAATACGTTCGCACTCACTTGATACGCCGTACCTACAGCTGTACTTAAGTACGGTCTATTAATTAAAACAACGTCTTAAGTACTTTCTTGAGAATTGTCTTAGAGATAAGAACGCTTTATTAATACGGGCCTTAAAGGACTGTATTGCAGCCAATGGCGACCTCATCGAATAAGCTTTTTATATATTAATATGTTTTATATTTATGTATTAAACTAACACACTGTAAAAGAAAAAAGAATTTCTATTGCAAATAAAATTTATATTTTATTTGCAGTAGAAGTAAGGTAAGACTAGGTATAAGAGACGAAGTGGTTGATGAGAGTCCCGGATTAACTCGGGTCTTTTTAAATCTAATGGAAATTTGGTCAATAAAAAAACCAAATGGACCTTATGTTAGGCTGATCAATTTGCTAAATTCCAAACCCTTCCATCCTCTTATTAGAATATTCTATTACATACCAATGTCAAAATGAGAATGGCAGGTTAGGTTGTCTTCTAAGTATTGAAAATATTTCAAAAACAAATTACCAGAGTATAAACTAGCCTAACAGTGATCACAGAGCGAAATGTGTCTCTCAGCGCGACCAGATTGGGGCACAATATCCTGATGGTTGGCTCCTGGAAGTCCATGATTGGGCTCCACTGCACTTTGTTGCTTTCAAATATCGTGTAGTGTCGGGTCTCACGAGAGTTCCTCCGCTCCAAATTGTTGTAAAAAATCGACTTGCTGGAGGATATATTTATAACTGTAAATGGAAGAAGACTATAATTATAGGTAGGTAGGTAGTGGTAAGGAAAAATTGTATCACAATCTGTTTAAATACCATCGCTGAAGAAAGAACAATTTTTATCGGGGGGCACCGCAGTGTCTCTTCCAAGGCAAGCCAAGCGAAGAGCAAGCGAAGTGAAGCGTCGATTTTTCTAACCCTCATAACATCATGGGTTTGGATTATACTAGATGAACGAAATTTTGACTAAGTGAGGTGTAGAGTTTGTGTAGTTATGCCTTGTAGAGTTAGGGCGTGTAGAAGAAGCTTGGCTCTAAAGTCCGAATCATTTGGTCTCGTCTTGACATAATTTTTCATGATTTTTGTGGGATAAAGAACTGTCAGATTCAGCTAAAAACTATAGCGTATATTAAGTAACATACCTGAATTAAACAGTTGACTAGAAGAAGTTTCCTTTGTGTACTGATCATCTTCAGACGGTGGAAGGATTTCCGTCAACTCCTCATTTTGATGGTACATTAGAAATTTTCTCCGTATCGAGTCTAATAATGGAAGCTCCAACTCTACATGAAATGACTGGAAAGATCCCTGAAAATTACAAATATTGTAAAGTAAAACACTTACGGATTTTATTCTGAAGTTTCCTACTACCTAAATTGGAACAAGAATTACGATAGGAGTTAGGACAGAGGTGACAGGTGTCCTATTGTTTGAAATTAGAGTCAAGCTCACACCGAAACGAGTGATAAAAATTGCTCTTAATTCAGTACACAAGAAGATACACAATTCATTGCAAAATTTGACATTCGAGCTCTTGGAATTAAACATGTACTTTGTGTAGTGAATAGGATTACTTAATTGTTTTTTTATTTGTGTAACACCTAAAAAAAATAATAGGTAATATACCTTTTCTAATTTTGGCGGCTCAGGAACAGAAAAAAATCTATAAACTGTAAAGTTAAAGTATGAGGAGCGGAGATCATGAGAGTGAGGTTCAAATGTAAGTGACGGGCTGTCAGAGGCCATAATTTCATGATTATCTAGCCATTTTAGTTGTGGTATTCGCTTCATAGTTGTCTTCGCATAGGCTGCACACACCTGTTGGTCAGTTAGCATACTATATATTAAGTATTCCTCGCTATATGTTAAGTAGTCTATGCTAATATGCTATTTTATAATAATAATAATTATTTATAAAAGTTGCACATATAGAGAGTATTAGATAAACACAGAAATTTTAAAGATTTTTACTCAGACATTGTTATTAATAATGATGATTGATGATAAATAATTTAGTTTTTAACCCCTGAAGAACATATTATAGGGGTGTTATAAGTTTGACGCGTCTGTCTGTGTATGTGTGTCTGTCCGTGGCATCGTAGGCAGGTCTTAAACGGATGAACCAATTTTGATCTATTTTTTTTTAAAGATGACATGATCGTAAGTATTCTTAGCTGTAATTTATCATCATCGCCTCGCTCGATGCACTCACTGCACTGCGACAATTCAGGGGTTAGTTTATTTTTTAATTTTGGTTTAAATTACTTAATATGTTCTCACTAGTGACATCTGCTATCGATAAGACTGGATTAGAGCAGTGCCATCTGTCGGTGTATCGGTGAACTCAATAAACATTACGTACAGCACATGGGTTCCCGATAAGCATCAGCGACGTAAGCTTTGGTAACTCAACTAAACTATTTAGTACTTTGCTAAGATCACAGATGTCGTTGTCACTCAGATCTAAAACTGTTATGTTAACAAGTTTTGAAATAATATCTTCTAGGGTATGCTCTAAAATAAATAGAAAAAGGTTATAAATCAGAGTTACTTATTTTGAAATTATTATTATTGCGTTACAATAATCATTAATCAATTTGAAATACCGTCACTTAATAAATTTCCTGATAGGCCAAGAAAAGTCAGAGATTCTGGTGCATTTTCGACAAATTCATCAAGTTTCCTTATTGCGTTCGATTGCAGTTCCAACATCTTCAGGTCTCGAGGAAGCACTTCCGAATTAAAATCAGTTATGAAATTGCAGGCTAGATTTAAGACGCTAAGGTTTTTAAAACTTCGCAAGTCTTCGTCTAATGTCGTCACCTGGATTAAATATATCAGTAATGTGTGCATGAGTTTTATGAAATGAATGAATACTATGCTAAGTCACTATACCTTTGCATCAATGAGTCTTAAAACTGAAATTTGTTGGAGCTCCTCTCTGAGTACATTTCGATCATTAAACAATACAGCTCTCTTAATCAGCTTTAACAAATCATCGGTTATCAAGTCCTCTTTTCGCAAACATGGGTCTTTTTCTTCTGTATCAATGTTTTCTTTGTTCCACAAATCCATGGCCAAGAGAGATTCCCATCGTTCTTGTAACGATACACTATTTTCTTCGAGAAATCCGCATAGAATGCTTTTCTTTATGGTATCTTGGAGAGCGTCAGCAAATGTTAGGGGGGGTATTTCATGTCTGGTACACTTTTTCTTATGATGTCTTGCTGCTTGTTCATGAAGAGTCCATTCTACGCCAGACTCGATTCTTTCTTGAAAACCTACATAAACAGTAACGAGGGGTTGGTAAAGTATTATTTCTTTGCCCTGATGTACCATTTTATATTATTTAATTTTTTAGTATGGCTCAAGGGATATCTATTTGGTCATAGTTTTATAATATACTAGAGACCAGCCCAGCTTCGCACGGGTGCTATGTAATAATGTGTTATACATATAAACCCTCCTCTTAAATCACTCTATCTATTGCTGAAAATTGCATTAAAAATCTGTTGAATAGTTTAAAAGATCTAAGCGAATAGGAAAGGAAGCGACTTTTTAACGTCCTGTCGAAAACAGAGGGATGTTGTAAATTTGACCTGTCCGTTTGTGTGTCTGTCCGTGGCATCGTAGCTCCCAAATGGATGAACCGATTTTGATCTAGTTTTTTTTATTGAAAGCTGACATGATTGAGAGTGTTCTTAGCTGTAATTGATCAGAAGCTCGCTCCACTTAACAATTAGTGGTTTCTTAATTTTTTTTATTTCTTTACATACTATGGATTTTTACTGTCATAATAAAAGGGAGTAAGCACCTTCAACAGCATCGTCTGGTAAAAAGTTGAGGCTTGAGTGACTGATCGATGGTCGTAGGCTTTTGAGTGATTTCTTAACTGGCACGGCTTTTGGTTTCTTAGATTTCATTTTCATAAATAAAATGCATCAGAAATGATAATTAATGTTTTCATTATTTTATTATGTTTTATTCCGACCAATGCAGACAACAAAGGTGTACTTTGTGAATTTTTTACTGTCATTTGACAACTGTATGCCATAATAGAAAAAACCTCTTTTCAAAATAAATGGTAATGGTTTTCGACAGTTGTATTTTCATAAGTCGTCTGTTAATTTCTATAGAAAAATGAAGATTGCCAAAACCATTAACAGAGTTAGTTTAGTTAATATATAAACACACCGGCATATTTAGCAAAACACAAAAAAAGGTCCATAATTAAAAAATTATGGTTTTATTTTAAAATCTACTTACTACTTCTTTTGTTATTTAAAGTTTCATTTGTTTTACTTAAAATGAGATCACATTAAGAACAGATTTTGCGAGTAAAGGCTATTTGTGTAAAATGGTACATTTTTGAACTTTTCATGTAACCGTGAAAAGTGAAAATTAATATTAAAATAACAATTAATTAAATTAGAACAATGGTGATTAATATCGCGTATTTCCGCCACGTGCTCTTATTAAAGTTTCTACCCGTCTAGGCATACTGAGATTGATGTTATCGATGGTCTCCTGGGATAGTCTCCGCCATTCCTCAACTACGGCGATTCGCAGTTCACTCACGTTGGCAGTAACTGGAATTCTGGACCTAACTTTTCTTTTCAGCAAGTCCCAAACGTGCTCTATTGGGTTCATATCCGGTGATCTCGTCGGTCACTCCATAACAGTGATATTCATATCAATAAGATTTTTAAGTTACCCGAGCGGTTTGCGGCCTAGCATTATCCTGCATAAAAACAAAATCGTCACCGATATATGGGGCAAACGGTACGACATTTTCTTCTAAAACTTCTCTGATATAGCGGTCTGCAGTCAGACTCCCTCTGTCAATCACTACCAAGTCTGTGCCAGCTCCCAAACAAATGCCCGCTCAAACCATTATTGATCCACCACCGTATGCAACTGTAGTTTCAAAATTTGTCTGAATGTATCGTTCTCCTTTGTGTCTGTATATTCTTTGCCTGCCGTCAATTTGATTTAAGAGAATTCTGCACTCATCACTAAACAATACCTTACTCCATTGGTCCGCGTTCCAAATTCGATGTTCCTGAGCAAAAGTTAACCTGTTTCTACGATGATTTACCTCGAGCCTTGGAGCCTTGGCGGGCACAAATGAACCCAAACCAGCTTCTTCGAACCTTATTCGTACCGTACACTTACTTACGGTTACACCCCGCACCGCTTCTAACTCATGTCGGGCTTGGACGGCCGTCAAACGGGGGTTCCTATGTACACGAATCCGAATGAAACGATCATCCCTACTCGAAGTGCGTCTTTTTCTGCCTTGTCCTGCTCTTCTCACATAAGTACCGGTCTCCCTGAACCGTTGGATACTGCGATGGATCGTTGAAACTGGTCGACGAAGATCTCTGGATATCACTCTGTAGGTTTGACCATTTCTTCGCATTTCGAGTGCCCTGGCAATCTCCGTTGGGGCTAAGTCAGGCACAATTCAGTCCTCAACTCCAAAATGATACGCGATTAAAAAAAAACTAACAAAAACAGTATTTCAATGAAATTTTAAATCAAACTCAGAAGGAAGAAATACTCGAAGTTCGCTCCAGCTAAGGTGTATTTGAATAAAATTAAAACAATTGCATAAAATGTGATGTTCAGTTGTTTTCTTAATTTGAAAATATTTCTTTTTAAATTAAATGACGCATAAACCAGCCAGCAACCTTATATGATACTGATATCAAACTATTATTTTATGTTCCGCTAAATATGCCGGTGTGTGTATATAGTATTAGTGTATGCATACCCGCTAGATTGTACCGAGGGACAATTTTTTGGTACAGGGCGCTAAAGTGACTGAAAAAATTGTACTCACTTTACTTAAAGTATCAATCTTGTTTTTTGGATTCAGGATAACGTAAGGAACAAAACTTATTAAAGTCATTTTTCTCTAATCTTAGTAAGAACAGAGATGTAAAGGTTAGAAGTTTAATGATTTTTATTACTACGTGGATGATTTTCCATTTATTATTTTTATGAAAACTACAACATAAAAATCAGCAATCCGTGTAAATTTCCCTTTGTAATATTCAAATATCATTATTCTACTATAATATACGTTAGAATCATTTAAAAGGCTGTAAGAAGAATTAGTACATTTTTTTGTACCTTTGGCGCCCTGTACCTGAGAATTAGCCTACCGCACAATCTGGCGAGTAGGTATACAAACGTTTATTGTACACTATACTACAATATGATATACATTTTATCAGTAAGAATAAACTTAAAGGATATGTCCTGATATGTCATGTATGCATGACTATTCGATGCCGTCCAGCATCCAATAAACCCTCTGGTGGCGAGACCATTAATGCGGGATTTATATGGGTCGATTTTCACCGTGTGGCGCGTAGCTTGACAAATCGCCTTGTCATCTTTGTAGGCAAAATTTACTTGATACCTAGATGAATTGTCATTTACACGGTCGATTTTCACCGTGCGGCGGAAATCGTACGACGAAAATCGACCCATGTAAATCCCCCATTATGATAGGCATATTGTATAGAAGGCTTTCGCAAATGCTCACTTACTTTTACTTCGACACCCGTTGCCACTGAGAACCAGTACACACCGAGACGCGACGCGGCGCGCACTTTTTAAGAGAACGATTCAAGTGATTAAAGTTCAATTTGAATCGCTATCTTAAAATGTGCTCGCCACTCGCGTCTCGGAGTGAGTTGACCCTTATTATGAAGCTCTTGGGCAGTCTATGGTATTAATCAAGAAATAAATAAGAAGTCGCTTGGCCAATAACTTAAAGGCTGGCAACGCACTTGCTATTCCTATGATGTTATGGCGACGGTAATCGCTTACCATCAGGCGATACGTCTGCTCGTTTACCTCTATATCATAAAAAAGTTGCTTTTGTCCAGCTATTATCTTTTTTTAAAATACTTTATTGTCAGGTTATCTAATAAACGGCAGATAACGTCTATTTTTTTAATGCTTTAATACTTTCCTAACTTATTAGTGGGCAAGTTGTTATTAGGTAGATACTAAATGGTAGGAGCAATGGACGCTGTTGATAAAAATGCGTAGGTGGCAATATCGAGCCTGGTAGATTTTTGGATAGCTTATCTGACAAGGTTATATCCGCAACAAATCGGACAGCAACAATGTACAGTTAGGAGCACAAAAATATGTATACGCACCCAAATTTAAAGAAATATTCATGATACATGTACTTATTTTGCAATTTTTAAGTTAAGTTTCATCTTCTTCAATTATTTCATGTCCTGAAATGCCGACAGGTTGCTAAATGCTGAAAGGTGATGATGACTGATATTATCTTTAAATTAGTTTCTAAGGGAATAGATTGATGAAAAATGACACTCAATATTCTTTTATTAAATACACATACAACGTGCTATGAGCACCACTGTGTCAGCCTGAAAGTTTGTTGTATTCTTTCAGCGAGTTTACATTAGGTTTTCATAGACTGTGTCGGTAAAACAGCACGTGACAGTTGCAGCGCGATCGCCGCTAGAAGTCGCCGCAGTCGTGATATAAATACACTTGTAGCGTGTTGCGTAGTATTCGCGAGTGTGAATGTGTGTTTAAATAAAATTATCACGTGTAAACTCGCCGCTGATATCCATTCATTCGTCTAGCCTTAACCTCATCGCATGTCGATTGTTTATACCTCTATAAACAAACACGTATCTACGTGTTATATGAAGGAAAATGTGGTAGCTTTTCCTAGAGTTGTTGGTGTAGTTTTCTGACACTGACGTTTCGTGTTGTGCGCGGGAGGTTCGATATATTTTCAGAGATGTAATAAATTAGCGCCGTATGTGTGTGGACTGTCGTCTGTCGCCCAGTGAAAGTTGTTCTTATTGACTCGACATTAAAGGTGTGTTTATTCGCCCTTGTGTTATTGGCAGTACATCATAAATGCGAGGAATTATTCGCCGCTTCCGTGATTTGTGTTTACTGTGTATGTTAATTGAAAAGTAAGTAGGTATGTATATTGATAGTTATTTGTGATAAATATAAATTAGTTTGTTTGTTACAAATACGGTTAGCAGTTAACATTTGATTTAATGTTCTCTACAAGCTCTCTATCTTAATTATATGTCACTAATTAAGAAAATGTTAGTTGTAAATGGTCTATTATATTATGTCTTGGTTTTATTATTAATTATTTTACTTAAAGTATAAAAATAATTATAAAGCCGGCCGTAAAATGTTTTTAATGATCTGTAATGATCCGTACAATAGCGCTAGAATCGTGGCATTCCAGTATAATATAAATAAAATTCACAAATTGTGTTTAGATGGTTTAAAATAAAATATAAGTTATATTTTTGCATCTCACGATATTAAGAAAAACAAATACAATAATTTCAATTTTAAGAGTACACACTCCACAACTTTAAAGTTTTGTTTGTGTGCGTGTCGGTATGTAATGTTTACGCCTACATGATACATCTATCTGTTGCTTGCTTCACTTTGTACGATGCGTTTGTTTGAAGACTATCTAGGCGTTATTAATCTAAGGGCCGAACTGACGTCAGTTCGGTCGGATGCGATTTTCTCCGTGTATGTGCTCGAATCCGTTCAGGCCGAACTGACGTTAGTTCTTACTGAAACGATCGGCCTCTCGTCTGTGGAGGTGGAGGCCTTTAGACTTAGACGGGGATTATAGTATTTTTTTTTGATTCTGGTTAGATTAATGTTGACAGATTCTACCTAGAATCCCGTTTTTGGTCTTCAAAAAAAGGACAAAAGTCTGTCTTGTAACACAACAAAAGCATTTCACACCTTGTTGTGTAGATCATTAATTGTAAAAGGTTACGAGAGTGATGAAATTAAAAAATAATAGAAATTGTATTATGGAAGAAGGTGTATACTAATATTAGATTTCCTATAGTAATATGTAAAGAATAGATCACTAGATAGATCATATAGGTAAATATGCTCTAAATTCTTATAGAATGTACAGTGCATACTTATTTCCTAACTTGTGCACTCGAAAACCTCTACAAATTAATTTATGTTGATAAGACATTTATTACTTTCGGCACTAAAGTAATTTACTACTCTTTATTAGCAGCCTGAAATAGACGGAATTTAATTTAATTTAATTTTTTAATTACTATGTTACAGGTGTGTGACTTTTTTAAAAGTGTGATATTTTCTAGAACGGTCTACCTACCTAGACGGTAGGAGCAATTTTTTCGTAAGAAACCGGAAAGGAGACATTACATTTCTAACTTACTCTTCTCTCTTCTTATTAAAGATATCTTTAATATTGATTAAAATTCTTTAATATTTGTAACTAGGTTATTTGTTATTATGTAATTGATCTCTAGATTATGAGATAAAGAAGGTTAGATATGGATTCTAAAAGTTATGTTTGTATTCCTACTATGTAAATATTAAGTACTAAACTTGTATAGATAAATAATAGTTCTAATACAGCCCACAATAGAGCTTCAGTAGAAAGTAAAATAAAACAATTTGATTATCATTGTACTTGATATAATAACATAAACTTTTTTTCTATATTATTGTATATAGGGGCGTCCTGCTAATGTTTTCGGAAACATTACACAGAAGACATGAAACAAAAACAATTCTTTTCATACAAAAGCTGTCTTCAGCTATAGAAAAGATATTTTTGATTGAAACAACATTTTGGGTCGACAATATCATGAGTTCCGATGAGGAAGACGTAAGCACTCGCAGTTTTAATGATTACAGATTCAGAATCTAGGAGAAAACACGGGGGGTCTAAAAAGGCCACCTTAGGACATATTTTTTAAATATAAGTATTAAAAATTGTTCTAACCATTTTTTTTGAGTGTGTATTTTTATTGTTTATTATTATTATGATTTTACATTTTACTATTTGATGATTTATATGCTAATAATTTTTCTATTCATTTCTATTCATTCATTTCTATTTTCTTGACAACGTAACATTTTGACAAACTGAATCTTTGTATTAAAATTAAAATTGACTATTATGTAACTATTGATTTCTTAGGTTTACGCGAATATTGTTCATTGTTTTAAACACTTACGGATTGTGTCGCGGTGCACTTTTCTTTTTCCCGACGTTTCGGCTACTTTCCAGCAGCCGTGGTCACGGGAGGACTGAGGTGTAAATTGTCCTATTTGATGAAGTTGTTCAAACTACCCGAAGATTCTTCAATTATTATTTGTGTTCCGATCCACGCAAAACATACTAACAGTATCTTGAAGCCGCGGTGATTTTAAATTACATTTTATTTTGTTAATTATTGGATCCCAACCAGATGGCAGCACCCAGCCATCTTCTCGGTTAAAATTAGGGTACTTTTTAATTTCTATAGCCTCGCGTATCATTCTTGGGCGATAACGGTGTTCCTTTGCCAGTACTTGTGGCTTATCAAATCTTATGTAATGGCGAGGTTGATCCAGTGTGTGTTCGCAAATTGCAGATTTATTGTTGCGACGGTGTTTAACATCTGCGATGTGTTCCTTTACGCGGGTGTTGATGGATCTTTTAGTTTGCCCTATATAGGAGAGACCGCAGTAACAGTCGAGCTTGTAGACTCCTGCATCTTGAAGGGGAATGTTACATTTCACTGGTGGTAAAAATTGACTTATCTTTTTGGGTGGCTTGAAATATGTTTTTATAGAAGCTTTCCTTAGAATATAGCCAACTTTATCAGTGACTCCTTTAATAAAAGGTAGAACTGCAGGTATTCGTTCGACAGTGGCTGGTTTCAAACGGTCACTGTGATGCAGGCGTGGGACTCGAAGCTTATTGTCACGTAGAACTTGTGTGACATGATGAAGCTCGGTTTCCAAATGCTGCTGATCACAGATTCCTCGTGCTCTTCTAAACAAAGTTTTGCCAACGGTAGATAGCTGTGAAGGATGGTGGTGGGACTCACCATTTGAATATCTATTAGTATGTGTAGGTTTGCGATACACAGTGTGACCTAAGGTGCCATTGGGATTCCTTATTAGTAATACGTCCAAGAAAGCTAAAGAGTTATTGGTCTCTAACTCCATAGTGAATTGTATTTTGGGGTTGAGACTGTTCAAATGATTTAGGAATATGGTTACTTTGTCAGATGGTAAAATTGTGAAAGTATCATCCACATACCGCTTGTAGAACCTGGGTTGTATAGGTGAGGTCTCAAGAGCAGTGTCCTCGAAGTCTTCCATGAATATGTCAGCAACAACGGGAGAAACTGGGGAGCCCATCGCTACACCATCTACTTGCTTGTAGAAGTCATAATTCCACAACATATAGCCAGATGTAAGGCAGTGTTCTAATAATTCTGCATATTCAACAGGTAAGTTCTTCTCTCTAAGCTTTCTTGTTACAATTTCAATACATTCCTGTAATGGTAAGCAAGTGAATAAGGATTGTATATCAAAACTGACCAACTTTTCATTGTCTGTGAGACATAGGTGTTTAATCTCATCAACAAAGTGGTAAGAATCCTTTACATGAGCTCTAGTGTGTCCACGTAGTGGTGAAAGTACATTAGCCACTAGCTGAGCCAATTTATAGGTTGGTGAGGCAATTTGGCTTATAATTATTGGGCGAAGTGGAGCGTTAGGTTTATGTATTTTTGGCAAACCATACAACTTAGGGGGTTTAGGACACGAAGGCAATAAGGACTTGGTTTGTATTATGTAACTAATTGAACTTGTATTTTCTATATTAAATAATAATAATTACTTGTTGGCATATTCACACACCATTGTTATGGTAGGATGTGTAAGAACTGATTTACCTTTTGCATCCACCATTGTTAACCACATTCTGTGAAATAAATGATTGATTTGATTTGATTTGATTTAGGTGTTTCATATGTTTTTGACGTGATAACGTCTTATAATTCGATGAAGCCGGTTGCACGCACGAAAACATATGACTCATGCGGCGTTACCTCGCTATGCGGCGTTACCTCGCTCTGAGGCGTTGTCACGAGTAAAGTATGAGTAAAGCCTATTTACTTAGGATATTTTCGATTAGCTAAAAGGCATACTCAGTGTACACTGTAGACGTATTTGTGTTAGGCGTATCTCATATGTAATACGTATCTGTGTTAAGCACCACTAAAGGAGAATATAAGAATTATTGCTGTATTATTATCATCACTACTCAAGCGTAAGGACATACAAATCAAGAGGTCGTAGCCCGCTACAATATTATGTGCGCCATTTTACGCATTTCCATTGAAAACTGTCAAAATTGATGAAATCAGATGAATTATGTAGCCATTTTACCATTTCCCGATTTTTGTATGGAAAAAATATATGAAACATCTAAATAGGCCTTTTTAGACCCCCAATTTCGAATTAGGCCATATTTACTGACCCGTAATTTTAGGAGTTACGAATAGAAGACCGATTTGGTATTGATAAATAATATCTTCCGTATTTCTATGTCTAATGGTCATGTGAGTAACAGTTGATAAGAAACGAAACATTCCTTCCCCTCTCTACCCGCGCGGGGAATGTTTTCCGTCCGTCTCGGAAGACAAAAACATTGTGTATTACTACACAAATGTGTACAGCCACGTCCCAATGTTTCGTGTAATGTTTCGAAAAAAACACGCGCAAGAGACGCGCCTTAACTAACACACGTACTTGACTGTTTATTTGTCCTAGTCATGTATACTGCGTATCTTGGAGTTGACTTTTATAATTGCTGTACGGTGGAGGTAAATATTATTTGGTTGAGGTAAGGTTAATAATATATATATATATATATATAAGTTAATAATAACCATCAATCATGATTCACGACTGACGCGGACGGTTGCATCATGAAAATGTACATTTTTTAAAATAAAATGAATCAGAAAAAGAGCAGCAGGATCGCATGATGGTAAGCGATTACCGACGCCCCTGGACACTCACAACATCAGTGTCCTCTGGTGTTGCGTACTTGCATTTATGGTTCAAAAATCCCAAGCCCCCTTTGGCGTCCAGTAACCTCACTCACTCTGCGAAACACAATGCTAGCGTTGCGTCTCCCACGTTTTAATTTATGAAAAATCATAAAAGATAGTTTGGCTCTTTTTGAAGTGAAATTTAGCGATGTACTCGTAACGCGTCGCTATGCAAAAGTAATAAAACGGTGATTTGTACAAAATATTCTTGATGTTTCATATCAGCTACGACAGCTCAATTATTTTAAGATTAGAAGCTAAAATCAATTCCAATGACTGACTATCCCAATTTTAATTTTTTTATTCCAATTATAGTCCAATAAAATTAGCGCAAATCTCGGTATAAGAGATAATAAGCTAGAACTTCTAAAAGATTTATGTGTTTACACACATAAAGACTTACGCGTAAATGACATAAAACTAACGGTTCCAATTTAACTCCCTATACATTTTCATACCCCGGGCTATATACACATATTATAAAAATTGATTCTTAAGGAGTAAACTCTAAAAATCCTGCCCCCTAGTAAACCCCCTTAGATTTAATTCCTTAATTTTGGGGGGAAAATCCCTAAGTTGGCAACACTGAGATCGGTGTCCGGCCCAATCGCCCGACTGCTCTCCACACGCACGGATTTGGTACGGAGCGAACCATATCCGATGCGGACCGCGGCGGACACAATTAATAATAATTATGTTCGCCGGACTTCTCTACACACGCTCGGATTTGGTACGGAGCAGACCAAATCCGTGGTCCGCTCCGTACCGAATCCGTACGTGTAGCACTTGAAATCTTAAGATAAGAAAGATAAGATTATTCGTCTCGTCTGTGTTGTCTTAATTTAATTTTCAGATAAGATTTAATTGCCTTATATTTGTTTAGTGCTGAGACAATATCGTATAGATAGTAGAAACCACATGTTTCATCTAAACTGGAAATTTAGGTCAAGGACTTGAGTATTGGAGTATTGATAAATATATTTTTAATTTCGATTTTCGCATCGAAGTAATGTAAGTATTTCTGTATTTACATACTTCAAACTACCTACCTACTCCTTATTTAATAAAATAATATTATGTAACTGGCATATTATAATATATATACTTATATGAAGTTTATGTGCTCTTTCTTGTTAAGTAAACACTGATTTTTTTATAAGACTAGGGGCAAACGAGCAAACGGATCAAAACTGATGGAAAGAGATTGCCGTCGTCCATGGACACCCGCAACATCAGAGGAGTTGCAAGTGCGTTGCCGGCCTTTTAGGAGGGAATACGCTCCCTTCTTGAAGGTTTGCAGATCGTAAAGGTCCGGAAATACCGCTGGCGACAGATCATTCCAGAGTTTTACTGTGCGCAGCAGAAATGGTTGTAATGATGCACATGAGGTGGGTGGACCATGGAAGGCCACGCTCCTTTGAAGGCCAACTATTAAAAAGTCGTAGTTATTGACACGTAAGGACATTTTCTATCATCATCATTCATCTATTACATACTAAGATCCATCAAACTCAAGACCACAACCGCGGCGGCAAGTCGATCGCGCCGCTATTTTGGCAGTGCGATACCACGTAGACTTCGGTCGTCGACGTTACAATTGTTATTCACGCGCACAGCAAAACGTTAGTTTTTAGTTAAATAACCTATTATTTTCTCATTTTACTTACTGTGAATTGTCAGTTAAGGATTTTTTTATGGTACTAAAGAAAAAATCTATAAATCTTGAACATGTAAACACTTAGTTTTTAGTTACATACGTATTAAATATTAAATACGTATTGTTAAAGTAAAAAAAATGGTTTATATTAATATTTCTATGTTTTATAAGATTTAGGGTAGGTTAGGAGTAGCTTTAGAAAATTTAGGCCTTACAAAGAACGGACCCCTCAGTACGGCCATTTTAGAAAAAAAAAATGATATCGTTATAAAACGCATTAGCAAGTTATTTTATATCAAAATAATACTCATTACTACTATTTTTAAATAATTCTTAGTTAAACTATAGTGTTAAAGTAATGTTCGTTGAATTTTTTATACATGATATAAATATATTAAGCGTTTTGTTTAAATGAGAGAGTATATTATGCAGTTTTATTAAAAGTGTATAAATATATTAATTGTTACAACTCTAATTTTAAGTTGAACGACTGATTATAATAGTGGCCTTGTTTGGAGCCCTGTTCCTTGCAAAGCCAAAATATGTTTTTTCTTTCATTTATCCAGTAAATAAACGAATAAAAAGCGTTTACTCGTTAGAGTGGCCTTCCATGGTCCACCCACCTTGCATGATTTTTTTTAAATATTTTTAATTTACACGTTTAAGTCATTTACTTGATTGAATTATTTAATGATTCTATAATCATTTTGAAAAAAGCTAATGCAGATATAACTAACTTAAAATAAGTCTTGAAATAATAATAATTGAAAAATTGAAATAATTATAATAATGCACATGCATCGTTTTTTTATTGTTTTATTGACACATAATAAGCCAGGAAATTGTCTATACAATGGCATATTTACGATCAAGTGTTGACGAAATATTACTCCAGTTATTTTAAGTTCTATGTACGGAGAAATTCCTAGTGAGCTGAAATTTTGTATACATTTTTATTACGGCGATGTAATGAAGATGTAAAAAATCGACATTGATATCGTGCCGGCTAAAAAAGTCAAAATGTCACGAAAATCAGTTTTTCGCAAATATCTTTCTTTATCGACTGATTCGATATTGCTCGGAGGTCAATATAAAAGGTCGCTATAAAAATTGTTTGTCGTGAAATTATCTACAAAAAATGCTTCTTGCTTGTTAATTTTACAGAAAATCTGTAAAATTAAACGTTTTCCGAGTAGAGCGCTGAGAAAGAGACTAGTATGCACTCACATACGGTATTGTATTATGTATATCGTACACCATGGCGTAAACTCTATTGCTTTTTTTTCATGTTTGTAAGTGTCTTAAAAACTTCTATCTGATATTTGGGCGTTTTGTGAAAAATATACTTATACTCGCTGTTCACCGCGGCTCCTCCCGCGTAAATATACTATCGAGTATCCCGCGGGAATACTGTATTTCCGGCGATAGAAAGTAGCCTATGTTTAAATCCAGAGCTACTACTACTACCATACTTCATACTACTACCATATTTCATCAGTCTGTTTAGCAGTTTTTGCGTGAAAGAGTAACGGATATCTCCGATGTACTCGGTTCTTCTTGGAGTCGCGTCTTTTTACTCTTTCTCTTTCACGTTTCCGCATTTTTAATTCCATATTTATGTTGCCTTTCGGAAAATATAATAATTTTGCTGATTTAAAACAAATGCATGTTCCTTATTATTATTGTTTTAATTGGACTCGTGTAAACTGAGGTGGTGCTTGTGTGAACTTTTCAGATGTAATCCGTCTAAGTAGGTATAGTACAAAAATACATTTTGACTCAATAGCGGGAGATCGTTATGCGCATTGAATCCAATAGCTAATTTTCCATCCCACAAAAACTGCGCAAAAGACCTACGTTTTGTTTGTTTGGAAATCATGTTCCGCCGAGGTACAAGTACTCTACCACGGCTTATAAAACCTATATACCGACTACGGAAACTATATAATATAGCCTATGTATATAATATACCCGGGCTATTATTACGATTCTGTTGACACCTCATTCATTACAACCGGACCAGTAGTTTAGGCGCTAAAGTGGAGCAAACAAACATACACACATAGTTACATAGACTGATAAAATCGTTACCCTTCCTTTTGACTTCGCCGTAGTCGAGTAAAAATGCTTTAACATAGTCATGGATTTATTCGCTAACTACACATGGTAGAGAAAACTCTATTAAATGGGTTAAACCTCAAGTCTTCTAGTCACTATTAGGTATAAGCATAATATTAGTTAGCTCAATCTACTTTTGTTCCAGATAAAATGCCGTTCACCCTGAAAGAAGGTGGTTTCGGTGTGGGGGACTATGTGGCGTTCGGCGTGCTGTGCACCGCGTCCTGCGCCGGCGGGATATGGTACAGCGCGATAGGCTCCCGAAGCAAAGCCGTAGTGGACATCAAAGACTACCTGCTGGGCGGGAAAGCCATGGCCACGTTCCCCGTCGCCATGTCGTTGATTGCTAGGTGAGCGGGTTTTTTATTAGTCTAAAGGTAGCCTTCCGAACTATGCGACCGCGACCAGCAAACCAGCCCGTCTCACGTCGCGCGTCGCCTGCATCGGAGGGCTACCTTTAGTCATAATTTCACCAACGTCTGATGTTACCTAGAGGTTTGTCTCAATGTCATGACTTCTCTTTCATTAATAAGAAGAACGAGAGAGATAACGTGATATTTAATTAGGTATTAACCTTAACAGACGTTGGTGAAATTGGCACTAAGAGCGTTTTCCAACTATCCGATCGGATATCGGCGTCGGACGCCGACAGTCGATATCCTATAGCCAAGGGCAAGTATAATGTATGAAACATATATAGGTCTTTTACTTTTTTTCACACATTGAATTTTCTAACTCTAACGGCCGAATATTGAAATTCTACTTAGGGTCTGTTCACACTGCGAAGATACGTGACGCTACGCGGCGCTGCATTTTTAGGATAGCTATTCAAAATTGAACTTTATTCACTATACAAAAAGATACACGTTTCATAATGACAACAGTCATATACTGCATCTTGCAATTCGAACTCTTACAATGAAGCGTGTTTTTTCTTGTGTAACGAATAAAGTTCAATTTTGAATAGCTATGTTAAAAATGCAGTACCATGTCGCGTATTGTTTCGTTTCGGTGTGAATTGACCATTAAATTAAGCGGCACTCATGTCACGTGCCGTCCTTATCATCCTGTAAGGCAGAGAAAAGAGATAGTGGAGGCATTTTTTTAAATATATTTCGCAGGGGAAATGCTTTTTGCCTCCAACGGGTCGTGTGGCCCGGGCTATGTGGGACTCCCGGCGACATTATAATCTGTCACCGACTAAAACCATCTGCTGATGCCCTCGGCCGCTATGAAGCAATAAAGTATCTGATGATGTCGATGCTATTGATATAGGTTTCCAGATTTTTTTTCAGCCTATAAGGGACAAATGTTTACATAAGACAATTTTTTTATATTTTTCTGAGGATCGAGCGAGTTTTAGCATTTTTGATTAGTTTTAGGGTTCCTGAGCTCATATTTATTTATTTAGCGCGTACATTGTGATGTGTCCTAGTCGATAAAGCTTAATTTGCTATGAATAAAAACAAGTGCTCAGCTTTCGTGTAGCCACCGATCCGCGACCGCAGGACTCGTCTAACTGGGTGCTTACGCAACGAATCGCAAATGTTTTTTTGTAGAATTTAAGTATTTTTTGCTTCCAGCTACGTGTCTGGCGTGACGATCCTGGGCACCCCGGCCGAGATCTACAACTACGGCTCGCAATACTGGCTAGTGATCGTGGGGGTGGCGCTGAGCTGCTTCATCGTAGCCACTGTCTACCTCCCCGTCTTCTGCACGCTCCGGCTCTCATCTTCTTATGAGGTGAGGTTCTATTTCATAAAGTATTATGGATATAGAGTGGATAAACGCGACGAGATACAAGGAACACAACAGGAAATTTTAAAACATTAAATATGCTTTTAAAATACTAATGTGAATTATGTATGTTAAGGGAAGTATTATTTACTGTTCATAATTACAATATTATGTATAACTAGCTTTTGCCTGCAGCTTTGCCCGCGTGGGAGAGTGTTCGTGGCAAAAAAATCCTTTAGCAAATATACCTACTGCAATATAGTAATACGAGTAGCACAGACTAAAAGATTTACTTTGTAATAAATTTATAATAAAAAACTATTACGTAAGTAATATATAATATATTTTTACTACGTGTTATTATTATATTGCAGCTTGAGAAGATTTTTGCCACGAACACTCCCACGCGGGCGAAGCTGCGAGCAAAAGTGAGCATACAGACAGACAGACTAGGTGCGTTTCGAAATTTATCAGGATATTGTTTGGGCTGGTACCGACTTCAAAATTGGGAAGATCATCATCATCAACATCCATACGTCCATACATAAAACTTTCGCGTTAATAATATTATAAGTAAGGATATCTTCGTTGTCGTATTTAATTATTTCGAAATCTTTTGGTAGGAAAACGTTAGTAGGTATTAGGCGTATATTTTTGACATTAAAACTATCAATCATTGTGGTTACTCTTCCTAGTTGATCCACGACCGGCGTTGCTTAACATGGGTTAGCTCTACGACCATAATAGAACTTCTCACTTATTACTCCTGGTATTAATATACATCAATAATTAGGTAATACCTACGTAAAGTTTCAGCCAGTTCAACTGATCAGTTATTTGATATAACATTTTATATGTTATATTCTTTAGACTGACATAACTTTTATGACTGCCATTTTTATGAACCGATTGAAATTTAACAATTAAATGAACATTACATTTTAAGTGGAGCAAACCAAAACGCATTAGTGAAAACCGCATTCAAATCGGTTAAGCCGTTGACTTCGTACGCGCAAAAACAAATATCGCAGGAACCGTACATTTTTCCGCGATAAAAAGTAGCCTATGTTAATCCAGAGTCTAAACTACTACCATGCCTAATTTCATTAAAATCCGTCCTGTAGATTCTGAGATTAGCGCGTACAAACGTACAGACAAACAGACAAACAGACAGATAGACAAAAATTCTAAAAAACATTGTTTTGGGTTCTATATCGTTAATAAAGCCGCCCTGTAATAGTTTCCCTTATATATCTTCCATGTACAGACAGCGACCAGTTACGAATTTATTATATGTATAGATAATATATTTTGTCATTCACGCGAAAACCTGTTCATATCTAAATGCCAAGGTTTAAAGGATTTCACGAATGCATAAAAAGTAAACACTTAATTAAAGTGTTTGGAGATAAAGAAACAAACTTTCTTAACACGAGAAAATTAACCATCTTTTTTCAAATATCACAAGCAAGGCCACATGCAGTATAGGCTATATTTTTTCGCATACCATCTTTTAGTATGACGTAATCTTAAGAAAGCAAATATGTTTTTGCAAAAGATTCCTCTTAAAGATCTTACCGATAGCAATCAAAACACAAGATATATCATTGCAAGTGTTATGAGGACTCTGTACCTGACGCGCTACGAATTTTTTGTACTAACTACAATTTCCAGGATGTTAGTGCACTTCGATCTCTAAATTGCACTTAAAGATATCATAAGATTTTCATATCAAAGACAAAATATTTTTTGACATAATGTTAGGAGATAAGGTCGCGGTCTCCTGCGAGGTTTGAGTCACAATACTGATTCCGACTTTTATTCAGCAGAAGATAGGTACTACATACAGCGTGTCGTTCTTTACTTAATCAGCTAGTTTCATTCCTGGCTTATTGATTTATAAAAACCAAATGAGTCAGTTTAAGTTATTTCGAAATCGCTCTCATAGCTCTATATGTCTCTATTTGCCTTTGTTTTTTAAGCTATTGCATAGCTTTTATCGTGGGCTTTGAGGGCGGCGACCGAATCAAGAAATTCCGTAACGAAAATAAACCTAACACCCCCCGACTCCTAACTCCGACCGGCACAGCGGTGCGGCGTTGAAAGCCGTGCATCGTCTAACGTAGTTTCAGTTCGGCAGACTTCGGCACGGCGTTTGTGTGTGTGCGACTAGACGTATGCGTGTAGACTTACTATGCAATAGCTTTACCGCGGCAGTCCCCGAGTGCCACACGTATTTTTTTTATTTCTCTTGAAACATTCACCTGTATTATATAAAGCTAAGTACATAATATGTACAACTTTGTTTGTTTTCTCACTGACCGGCCCGCCACCAGCCCGGCGCCGGCAACGGCAACCGGCCGAATGTATGAACATAATATAGGTACGTCATGTTTTTTCACTTACCGGCCTCGCGTATTTTACTTCCTCTTTGGACCCGGCGCGGTGCGTCGATGACTGCCAGATGACACGTCATGTCACCGGCCGCCCCGGTGCAGGGCCGGTAAGCGGTAAAACAACCTTTCCCTGTAACAATTGCTTGCTTTTTCTGTGAGCTGAAAGCCTCGGTTCAATGCACTCATTCAATGGAAAATTTTAAATTATAATATTATAGAAATCTGCCAGCGTTATGAGTAAGCGAATGTATAGTTAGTTTTTAATATTATGGGATCGAAATAAATCTTTCGGTTCGGTTTTGTAGGTCAGACTGGCCGACGTCAATATACAGTGCTTATGTAGCGTTATATAATGAAATGAGTCATCAAATTGCATATTTTATCTAGAGGCATCGTTGTGTATTTTTAATTTTGTTTTGTGATAAAAATAAATATGTTTTTTTCGTTCTTTCTCTGAACTAAGGTTACAAATTGTATGCAGTGGGTTCTTACCCGACTGCCGAAGAAGGGTGATATTTTTCCATCTCTGAGGTGAAACAAGTGAGCACTGCAGCTGGAGGGTTAATACGATAGAACATTTATTTATTTATTTATACACTTATATATCACATTTAAAAGCTTTATATTATTAAAGATTTTTTCATACAGTTATATTGAAAAGCAAGCTAAACCAATATTAAGCATTATTGCCAAGCTTATCGTCTATGGATTTTTTTTGTTTACACGCATCCGTTATTTTTTGTTTAAGGAAAAATGCGCTGGTGATATAATATTGATTTTTCACTGCTTTATTGTAACTTCCTTAAAATAATTATTTGTCCTGTCTGTTCTGCATCTGAATTAATACAATTTGATGTAATAATTTAAACTGCGTAATAATGTGTTGCATTTAACTCAACCAATTTACAGTTATTTAAAAATTCTAGGACTAAATTAAACGTTAAAATGTATTCCGACTTTTGCATTGTTTCAGTACCTGGAACTTCGTTTTAATCGTCATGTTCGAGCGGTCGCATCTGTATTATTTCTCTTGGACGAAGTGAGTAGTTTTTTAAGGAGTCAGATTGGCAAACCATCTTAATTTTTAATTAACACATTAATTTACCATCTTTTTGGTAAAAGATGGCCCCAGACGAGTTTCTTGCCGGCTCTTCTCGCTAGGTTAGTTCCCGAACCGGTGGTAGGCATCACGTAGTATCGACGTTCTAAAAGAGTATTTAAAAATACCAATTTTGAATAAAAAATGTTTGATTTTGATTTTGATTTTGAAACGAGCTTACGGATTGCTCGCTGGTAAGTGATTACCGCCACCGATTGACTACAAGTACTTAGTTGGCCTACCCTTTTCAGGCACTCCGATAGGTCACTTTTACTCTGCCAAACACAACGTTAGAGTTATTTGATATCGGTTGTCTGCCAGTCCGTAGTGTCACACGCGTTGACCGGCTCACTAGACTCAGAACTCCCTTTTGTGTCACAATAAAGTTATCTTTATCTTTAGGCTCCGGATGCTGCTATTTCAGATATATGCATACATACTATCTTATTGAGTGTTCCAATTTTTTTCTTTATCTACAAGGACTTATTTAATAGGCAATTTACCTTTGAACATTGTCATTCTAATATGTGCATTAATTGAATCATTTGACGTGCCAATGATGTACATGTATGTATGTATTGTTCGTGGTACTAAATTATGATCGATAATGTTTGGATGGATTCTTAAAGCAATGTTTACAACATAATCTTTTTTTTTTGGACTTTCCACAATGCATTCAGCATGTGGTATTTGTTTTTTAATCTTTTTTGTAATAATAATTGGATATTTTCCTACGTGTGAAAAAAATTTTTTTTTTAAATTAATTAAGAAATAATTAGGTACCTATTACAACATGATAAAAGTAAAAAAAAATAGAATTTTATGTGTAGTTTTGTAATTATATGGATTTTGAAGTCACAAAAAAGTTGAAATATTTTTTTAAAACATAAGTGTATAAAACCTACATAATTAGTTTACTTAGATCAAATACAAAAATATTTACTATCGTATGTCAAAGTACGTTAAATTACGAGATATCAGAAATTTTGTGCATATGGCCATACATTGCGTAGCAACATTACTAGCGTGTGACGCCACTTAACTAGTACGACTTTTATAGGGACGTTTTCACGAGACTCACAAAAGTGCTTCAAACAATCCGCAATATCTTTGAAAATTTTGATATTTAGTATACTAACTCCTTTTGTAAACTGTATCACTATTTATTTATGTAATAAAAAAAAATACAGGTAAATTCCGTATTCAATTGTGTAATGTTAAACTTCTTTTATAACGTTGGCAAAACTCGTATATGAACGATGATACGATATATGATATGAACGTAATAAAATAAGTAAATGAATATTATTAAATATCCCAAAAACTTTATTACAAGTCGTAGCACAGTTTACATTATAGTGATCGCTGTTGTTTGTGAGTTTAATTTCCTATACAGGTTCATGTATTTTTAAAGTAGGACCTAGCCTTTCGCGGTTTTTCGACATTCCAACATAATAATTGTTGGCCAAGGCTGCTGGCCAATCTGGACTTTGTCATACGCTGCGCGCAACGTGAGCTACATTGAGTTAATTGAGCGCTCAACTCAAGTAATTCGTCTATCAATATTGAGTGTTAAACATCGTCAGTTTTAATTATGAAACTACTGACTACTGAGCAAAAAACAAATATAAAACAAAAAAAGGGATAAAGTTGTGTTGAAAATGTATAGTCGACAGATCCCCATTCTACATTTTTGCACTGAATATTTTTAGACTTTCTCATCATAGTTATTAACGGTAGGTGGAGATGAACTATCAGACATACTAACAATCAATACCAGGTATTATATTATATTTTATTGCGGGAGGATATGGTATTTGGACATATTGTCTTCCAAGCCGGATTATTAATTAAAAAACCACTCTTGAGGGTCAATTCTGCTAAATTAAACCTGCAATAATACAATTACAATCATGTCCCGATACGCTAAAGCTGTCAAACCGGTATTCTCGTAAACGTTAAAGCAGCGTCTAACGCCTCATGATTGGTCTAAACGTCACAAAATCAGTCTATGATAACATGTCGCTTCACTTATAATACAATCAAAGTAAAATTAAACTCTACTTTAAATACGAGAATTGAGGTTCAGATTTCTGTCATAGTATGTTAATGTTTTCAGGTGCTTTTCCTGCCAATGGTTGTTTATGTACCAGCACTAGCATTCAATCAGTGTAAGTACCTACCTAATTTTTTTTATTTCAGCAAACCCATACTTTCTCCACTGCCTTAAGTCACAACAACTCGAAACCCAGGTTCGGTTATTCGTGCCTGTTAATAAGCGCCACCTTTTTGTAAGTCGGCTAAAAACTGGGGAAAATATTGTTGTACATAATATTATCTTCTGCATAACTTTTACATAAAGATAGTAAGTACAGCTGAACTACATAGGACGCATATTATGTGTTGGTGGGAATTGGGTATTTTTCTACATGTAAAAATTTAGATTTTTTAAAATAAATTAAGAAATAATTAGGTATTACAACTTGATAAAAGCAAAAAGAATTAGGATTTTATGTGTAGTTTTGTAATTATAGTATGCATTTCGAAGTCATAATAAATAATGTATCTTCTTGTGTAGTGAAGGAAGTTCAATTTTGAATCGCTATGTTAAAAATGTCGGACCGCGCCGCGTCGCGTCCCGGTGTGAGCTAACGCTAATATTATAAAGAGGAAAGAGTTATTTGTTTGTTTGCATTGAATAGGCTCCGAAACTACTGGACCGATTTTGATAAAATTTGACTCAGATGGGTAGACCATGGGTAACATAGGCTACTTTTTATTGCGGTAAAATGTACGTGTTCCCGAGTTTACTGTATAAAATAATAAGAATTGAAGCCTAAAACGTTCGCGAGTCTACTCTAGAAGTATGATATTATCTTAGTAATTAGTTCCTAGTTCCTAGTAAATGCTAAATAAGTAACAGCTAGCAGTGCACGCTTTACGGTTTATAAAAACACCGCGACGCGACGTCTAAATAGAAGTTGACAGAAGCGAGTGCTCATTGTTTTCTTCAGGCCGCTTTCGTTTAAGGAATCACAAGCATACATTTGTTAAATGTTGGTTTCGGTTTATTAAACAGGACTTAAAACTGTGTGTGAAAATTTTAGCCAACGGCAACGGTCCATTTTCTATTGTTGCAGATTATAAACGTGTTGCATGTCCATTTTAATCTATTTAGTGGTTAGGTAAGGCTTTTATTACAAAACATATCTAAAATGTGCTTAGACTCTATATTATAATACTCCTACTGGCAAACAAACAAAACAATTTGGTCGATCCTCAGTCATTGATTTATTTTACCTAGTTGTTTTAATTAAATACTTAAACATGAATTTCAATACATTATTTGTAAAAAAACAACAAACTGTAATCGCCAGTAAATAATGCCGTGGAGTCGTATTTTAAACTTTTTATCGTTTTTTCAGTGACCGGTTTTAATGTGTTCGCTGTTGGCGGAATCATGGTTGCGATCTGCGGATTGTACACAGTATTAGTAAGTTCATATTTTGTTATGTCCATACTTATGTTAATATTATTATTATAAGTGTAATGATAAGAATGTACCTGGGAGATCGAGCTTAGCTCGTAGTTAGTAGAACGATAGAATAATTAATTATAAATAAATTAAGAACTGATAAAAGATGAGGAAAGAATCACAATAAAAACATGTGACCGAGATTCGAACCCGAGACACCAAGTTGCCAACAACACAATAAGTCCAACGCTAACCAAGCGGCCAAGCGGATTAAATGACTTATAGCCTCTTAGAAATAGAAATCATTCGTAGATTATTACGCAACGAAAGAAAAAACATATAATATAACTTAAAAACGCGCAGTTTATATATATATATATAAGGTATTCATGATTATATATCCAATAGAGCCGTTCATAGAGCCAGCAATACTTATTAATTTAGTAAGTTTAAATTTTCGAAGTCATCTAACGTCAAATTTAAATTGATTTACTTAGACCAGCTCGTATCGGCGGGTGAGTGGTGAAAACTATTCCACCTCCATTTATATGTGATCCTATTTATATAAAAAGGATCACATAATAACTTGAGGTGGAATAGTTTGTATAGTCAGGATGCTATATAGAATTATAACTGATTATACAAATGTATGTTGCCAGGGAGCAGCGTAGGTGAAAGTGTTTAAACTGCATATTTTTTAAATTGCGCGGAATTGTTATTTTTTACCGTACATTGATTTATTATTCTTTATTGATAATCGAATAAAATGGTCATAGGAATATTATCGATAGAATAAATATTTTTCGACACACCATTTATGTATTTAGTTTCTACTCAAAATGGCAGCTTCAGAATCGTGTTTTCTAGGGCGGGCTGAAGGCAGTGGTGTGGACGGACTCGGTGCAGACAGGCATCATGTTCATCGGCGTTCTGCTGGTGGCAGCTGCGGGGACGCTTGCTGTAGGTGGTATAAGCTCCGTCATCGATACTGCCAGCGAGTCCGGCAGACTCGATGTTTCCAAGTAAGAATTGACGCACATTTTTTTCCGATCGTTTTGTTATGCCTAGGCAGATATGAGACCAAATGAAAGATATCGAATCTACACCCCAGTAATGAGGGTCCTTAAATTCATGACATTTGATAGCTGTTTGACAGGACAGACCCGACTTTTACGAAGCGCCGCCTGGTGACAGAAAAATAATCGAAAATTCTTATTCACAGTTTTCTACACCACTTCCGCCACCTGATGACACTTTGTGTTAGTCGGGTCTGCCCCCTAGCGGCAGAAAATATCTAAGACTCTATTTGTAAGAGATGCCGCTGTAAGGAACACACCCAAATGTGGTTATAATGACGGTTTTCGATATTTTTTCTGCCGTTAGGAGGCAGACCCGACACACAAAGTGTTACTGATGGCGGAAGTGATTTGGAAAACTGTCAATAAAAATTAATAAGAGTTTTCGACACTTTTTCTGCCACCAGGCGGCGCTTCGTAAAAGTCTGGTCCTAGTCGTGTCAAACAGCTGTCAGATGTCACGAACTTAAACACCCTCATTTTTCCCTAGGTTCGATCTTGGTTAGATCAGCTACTGTCTCTCCCTACTCAATTCACAACAGTTTTGATATTACCTTTATTTCAATAAAGTTATTTGACCAAACAAAAGATAATATTTTAAGCACGTACGTTTGAAAAGGATCGTTGTATACAGTAAAAATTATTACTGTGAAACATGAATTTCCACCAAGAACCTACAGTACAATCAATACATATCGTTGTATACAATTCTCATTTGTAGCTGGAACCTATCCCCGTACGAGCGTCAGACGGGCTGGGGCGCAGTGGTGGGCGGGATGCTGTACTGGACCTGCTTCAACTCCGTCAACCAGACCATGGTGCAGCGGTACATCGCGCTGCCCAGCAAGAGAAAGGCTATCATGTACGACATATAACTTATCTAGATAGTCTGTCCATAAAAAACTTATAAGAGCAAATGGATAAACAATTGAAGAATACGACAAAAAAAAAACAAACAAAAAAAAGCAATAACCTAACCAAGAGCATGTCAGGACATGTCTAACGAGGGTTCCGTAATAATCGTCTAATATATTTTTTTTAAATTAGGTATTTCAAAAGTTGCTGTCCGATGTCGTTCAAAATAATTTATGATGCCTTGCCTTTATTTAAAGAGGCCTATTTAACAATAGCCAACATGATGGGATAGAATGAAAAAAAAAATCATCCCCACTTCACATGTATGGAGAGCCACCCCTAAATATAAAATTATTATTATTTTATGATGCCAAAACCGAGATCTATACACAGTCTACAACTATACCAAATTTCATCCATTTATATTCATAATTACAGAAGTTAGAAGCGCAGACAAGCGAAGTCTGTCTGTCTATCTGTCTGTCTGACAGATAGACAGACAGACGGACAGACAGACAGACAAACGGACGGACAGAGCGAAACTATAATGGTTCCTTGATTATTACGGAACCCTAAAAATGAGGCGGTTATACGTTCGGACATCGGCTGTATATATTTTTGAAGAACAGAATAGGATCAGTTGAGCAATTGATAATTAAATAATAAAATATTTTTTGGGAAACCTTTTTAAGCATTAGGTAATACGATTTATACGATCTGTCTGAAAAAGTTCTTTTGGAGAGAACATTGTGATCATGGAAAAATTATTTTTTGATGAAAAAACGATAAACCGACTACTTAAAAAGAGTAGTGTAAAAAGGCCGAAACAAGAAAATAATTCAGATATAAATCCAGAATACATAATACGAAAATAGTCAAGCTAGAGCCGTGGTCGCACCTACTTATGGCATCGATACGCGCGGAGGTTTACGCACGTATTTTGCCGTTCTGAACAAGCTCTAAGCGTCAGTTCACACGGGTACGGGCCTTATTATAAGGCCCGTATTAATAAAGCGTTCTTATTGCTAAGACAATTCTCAAGAAAGTACTTAAGATGTTGTTTTAATTAAAATATCGTAGTTAAGTACAGCTGTAGGTACAGTGAGTGCGAACGTATTATACCAGACTCGTTAATCAAGTTCGCTGTCATTGCTGTCAAACTGTTACTTAAGACGCGGTTTCGGACTTAAGTACGGCTTGGGATACAGTACAATATTATTTGTAGTGTTTTTGGTTCTGTTACAATTATGTAAATTAAAATCTAAATACTTACGATTACACAAACTCAGAATTTACACTCCATACTCAACACAAAATAAAATTATAAAAAAAGACGCTTGTTGATACTTGTTCTACTTCTTCTTTTTGGCAATCGCAGTTGCAAAGGTTTTGCACCATTCTGCCAGTGTCGAGTATTTATAGAAAGATTTTCGATTTTATTTATTTATTCACACTAAACGAATTACCTATTTGATTTATATTAATAGCACTCAATACCAAAGATAAAAGTCAAAACAAAAGTGACTTGATTTGACACTTGACAGCAGAACTTTTTTTCGCTCTCCAAAAAACAACCCTCATTAAATAATTCCCTCTCCTAGAATTCTTCGACCTATCGACCTTAAATCAGTTCTGTGTTTTGTAAATACTCCTTTTATTGAAACTTTATGTACATATTGTCATATTCTTACTAACAAAATAACACTGTGGTACCAACCCTAAATGTTTGTGTTTGTTCTAGGTTTTAGATTATTCAACAGACTTCATTCAGTACACCGTGCCCATGTTTTTAATTTTATTCATAAAACCCACTCATAAGGCAGAGTTTTCGTCAACACACTCTGACATAGGCCAATCACTATGGAGACATTTTCTGTCAAACTGTTACTTAAGACGCGGTTTCGGACTTGAGTACGGCTTGGGATACAGTACAATATTATTTGTAGTGTTTTTGGTTCTGTTACAATTATGTAAATTAAAATCTAAATACTTACGATTACACAAACTCAGAATTTACACTCCATACTCAACACAAAATAAAATTATAAAAAAAGACGCTTGTTGATACTTGTTCTACTTCTTCTTTTTGGCAATCGCAGTTGCAAAGGTTTTGCACCATTCTGCCAGTGTCGAGTATTTATAGAAAGATTTTCGATTTTATTTATTTATTCACACTAAACGAATTACCTATTTGATTTATATTAATAGCACTCAATACCAAAGATAAAAGTCAAAACAAAAGTGACTTGATTTGACACTTGACAGCAGAACTTTTTTTCGCTCTCCAAAAAACAACCCTCATTAAATAATTCCCTCTCCTAGAATTCTTCGACCTATCGACCTTAAATCAGTTCTGTGTTTTGTAAATACTCCTTTTATTGAAACTTTATGTACATATTGTCATATTCTTACTAACAAAATAACACTGTGGTACCAACCCTAAATGTTTGTGTTTGTTCTAGGTTTTAGATTATTCAACAGACTTCATTCAGTACACCGTGCCCATGTTTTTAATTTTATTCATAAAACCCACTCATAAGGCAGAGTTTTCGTCAACACACTCTGACATAGGCCAATCACTATGGAGACATTTTAAAGACTAAGAAGAAGAATAACATTTTTCGAATGGCAACGATTTGCATTCCGTTTTACGTAGTTGATAAAAAAATATGAATATTAATATGTTAGAGAATAATAAATATTTATATCTACGTGAAAACTAATGAAAATCAGTTTTATCGATATAAAAAATACAGACTAAACTTTTTTTGGTGTACAAGTATGAAACCTTACCTTTATTTAACGATACCCTATGCCCTACACGATGGGGTAGAATGAAAAAAATAATAATTATGATGCCAATACCGAGATCTATACACAATCTACAACTATACCAAATTTCATACATTTATATTCATAATTACAGAAGCTAGAAGCGCGGACAGACAGACAGATAGACTGCCAAAATCATTACCCTTCCTTTTGGCTTTGCCGTAGTCGGGTAAAAATAAGATTTCTTTACAACATTGCACGCGGAGTCTATAAATACAACACTAAATGCTCATAAACAATTTTCATGGCAGAAATAGCCTATACGTCCGGACATAAAGGGGAATATTGTATGAAGTGCAATTGTCTGTTTGAATTACATACGTACCTACATCCATACATGTGTATGGTGTATTGATGCCAAACTGAATAATTTTGTACACCTATCATACTACAGTTAGGAACTAGATAGGTCTGAATTAGATAGCTTTTGTTACGATAGTTATGTTATTTAGAACAGAACAGAATTTCTGAAAATAAATAGTAACTAATTCCCGCTACGTACCACAACGATAAAACTGCACAGTTCGGACACAGTAGACGTACCTATACAGTACTACATCTTCATACTAGATTTCAGATCAGATCATCCCGATTCGACGCACGCGCAATATGTCTACTGTGACCGAACTGTGCTGTTTTATCGTTATGGTAAGTGACCGGATCTTCTCGCCGGGCTAGTTCCCGAACCGGTGCCAGGTCAACAAGTAGGCCAATTCGGAAATAAAACATGTCACAAATTTATTCAGGAATAAACCTTTTTTTTTCTTTCTTTCTAAGTTAGAGAATATAAAATTCACTACAAATTCAATTATGTTATTCAGAATTGATATTTTAAATACACTTTCTGAATGTGGTGTCTATTTGATGCCTACTGCCGTACGTTATAAATATTTCTGCCGAACATAAATTGAATGTTATTTTGATTTTCTAGAGCTCTGGCGATATTCTGCGTGGGCGCTATGCTGGCTATAACCCTGTGCGTGTGGTGTGGCCTGGCAGCTTGGACGGCGTGGGTGCAGGGTGGCTGCGAGGAAGCTGGTATACCGCTGGTCGACGACCGGCTGCTGCCAGCTTTCGTCACCTACGTGGCACAAGTGCAGCACCTACCAGGACTCGCGGGGGTATTCCTAGCTGGGGTGTTTGGCGCTGGATTAAGGTAAGCAATTTAAGTCGTTAAATGGAAAGCTTTCAACGAGTCATTTATAATTTTAAAGGGAACTATTAACACTTTTAATGTTATAGACCTTTTTTTAGTAGTAAGGCAAAAACTAACAGATGACGAATAAATTAAATTAACAGAAGTTATTTATATCATCACAGCTCCCTGTCTGCGGTGCTGAACGCATGCGCGCTGGTGGCGGTGGAGGACATAATGCACGGCTGGCTGCGCCTGCGCCTGCGCCCGCTGACGGAGGGCATACTGGCCCGTCTGGTCACCGCCACGCTGGCCATCGTGTCGCTGCTGATGCTCATCGTTATCGCGCAGCTGGGTGGAGTTCTTGGTAAGTAATCTAAATCAGATGAAATTACTTCGAGCTGAGGATTACGGTCTCATAGTTTTGCAATACGACCAGTCGCTCACAGCCTGAATCCTGTAACATTTACTGGTCGACCGTTACTTTTTTTTAAAGGCTACATCTACAACATGAACACGAACGAACCGAAATTAATAACGTATCTAAATTCTTAGATTTACTTCAATCTCAGATGTTCAAATAAATATTGACGTAAATTGACGTGAAGTTAATCCTAGGATCGTTGAAATGTATTGAAATCTTGATCTCAGTTGACTAAAACGAGATCAAGATTGATTATCAATTTCGGGCGTAAGTGTTGTGTTTACGTCAATTACAGTTATGTACAACATTATTGTACAAATATAAACATACTCAAAATTATTTATAATTAACTAAGGAAGCTTATGAAATAATCTTAATTAACGTGTAGTAAATAAAACCTATAAAATTTAATTTGAAAAGAAGTAAAATAATTCACAAAAACAATTACACTATAATCATGTTAAGAAATAAAATTAAAGTAGGTTTTATGTCGCTTATCGAGTATAAATTTAAATAAAATTATATAGGAAGATATTATAATAATAATATAAAGATATGTCAATAAAATTTAAAAAATAATCACTTATAAATTACAGTCATGTCCTTTGTAATTTCTGATAAATATATAATAATAGTTTATTTAAGTAAGTTCATTGTTTGTGAGGGGGGCCTGGGGCACCAATATACAGGCTCAGGCTTAGTTTGGGCTCCACGTCTCCCACAAATTGTTTTGTAATTTTTGGGAGAAATAAATTATTATTATTAGGCATGAGACAACAATCAAAATTATTCACATGTATAAAAACATAAATTTTACTTAGACAAGAGCAAAAAAAAATACAAGCTTAAAGTATTGCTTAATATAAAGATGGTGGTGTATCTATAAGTCGAAACTCCGTTATTTTCAGGCGTGGCGACAGCGTTATCAGCGATCGCAGCGAGCGCCACATGCGGTATCTTTACACTGGGAATGTGCTGCTGGTGGGTGGGTCCTCGTGGGGCCCTAATCGGCGGAGCCGCAGGGGCACTGGTAGCAGGGGCCACGTCACTAGGCAGCCAGGCCGCAGCCGCCGCGGGGCTAAGGGCCCCCGGCTTGGCAGTGTCTGCTGTTTGTGTTCTCAATGAAACTATGAGCACTGCTCACAGTCCAACCTTGGTAAGATTCTTTGACGAGATACTTTTTTGTGACTAGATATGTATAATGTATATTGCGAGTGGTAGATAGCAGATAATCTTAAAACAATGGTGTGGTCAGTATCCTGACGTTAGTGGAAGACACTGTAGTAACCGGAGTAACAATTTCAGTTTTTCTTGCAAACACCGGCTATGTTAAATATACCCATAGCTATAACCACTATTGAGTATCACTTGAATCAGTATGTATCCCCCAGGACCCGTCCACAGTGTTCCCGCTGTTCCGCGTGTCGTACCATTGGATCGCGCCGTTGGGTCTAGTCACGACACTCGCAGTCGGCGCTATAGCTGGATGGGTGCTGGACAGACGGGAGCATCTGCGGCTGGACGCCGAGTTGTACACCCCAGCTGTATGGCGCTGCCTGCCGCGCGCCGCACACGACTCCTGCGGCGACACGCGCAGAGCTGCCGCCGCTAAGCGCCTCGACCGCCCCGCGCCGACCTCACCGCTCATACTCTCAGCTGCTGTTGAAAAGGTAAAGGTTTCGCAAGCATGGTGTTGGAAAGGTAAAGGTTTCGCAAGCATGGTGTTGGAAAGGCAAAGGTTTCGCAAGCATGGTGTTGGAAAGGTAAAGGTTTCGCAAGCATGGTGTTGAAAAGGTAAGGGTTTCGCAAGCATGGTGTTGGAAAGGCAAAGGTTTCGCAAGCATGGTGTTGGAAAGGTAAAGGTTTCGCAAGCATGGTGTTGAAAAGGTAAGGGTTTCGCAAGCATGGTGTTGGAAAGGCACCGTAGAAAATAATGAATTTACGTGCTTGCCTAGCTGCTTGCCTAGATTGTAAATACTGCATAACGTTTTGACCTCATTCTTCAAGACCGTATATCTTTTTTTGTATTAATATTTAAATGATCTTATAAGAATTGTTAATCTAGACTAGATTGGACAACATCTGTTTTTTAAACTGAAAGTAAAGAAACTATTGTACATGTCCCGATATTTACTTCAAATTAAAGTTCCATTGTGAAAACATTGTCACATTCAATTTCCTGAGTACGATTTCTTATTTTCGATGATTTTTTAAAATTTCAGATTGAAATGAGCGGGGAATCGAGTTGATGAGATTACAGGCTGAAGATGGCGAATTTGTCAATGTGTCATAGACTCATATAGATATTGCCAATGTAAATATATGCACCTAATGTTAATTTATTCCTAAGTTTAATAGTTCATAGCGTGACACTTTATTCTTATACTAAATCAAAATTTGTAGATTCTCTACTCAACAGGAAATATTTTTTGTGTGTTCACACGCGATGGTTGTAAGAGCATTTTCACATTGCGCGGTGCGATATCGCATGTCGCACCGATATGAAACTAAGGTATAAGAGAGAAGCTGCTGCTAGCTGAAAATAGAACTCTGCGTTATTACAATAGAGCTGAAAAACGATTGTATTTGGACCAATTTTGTGCCCTATAGTTTTAAGGTATAATGTAATTTAAGGCATAAATTGAAATCATAACACAAACGTATCTAAAAATTATATATTATTGAAATAATTTTAAATATAAAATTTATATGAGTAATTTTTCAAAATGTTAGGTACAAATTAATGGCTGTGTATTGTGTAAGGGACGATTCATTAATTACGTAAGGATAATTTTGGCGATTTCCTCTCCCCATGTAAGGATACGTAAGATTCTATCGTTATTTAGAAAAAATACTGTTAGATAAGGTTTGGAAGATATCTTATCTTCCAAACTATTAGCTGATATAAGTAATCGAATTGTACATTAAAAAATGAAAAGAGCAAGCCATTATTCAGAATGGAACAATATATTTAATGTAAAATTTCGACTTACAAAAGTTAACGTTAAATTTAGTTTTACCCCAACGTAATGTACAGATTTTACAAACCAACATGAGACCATTATGTAATAAAAATTAAAGGTAAAAGTAAATACCTGTAATATTACTATACCTACTACTTATGCTTTTTTGAAATAAAAATTTAATTTAAAAAAAAATAACCCTTATCTTACTACGACAGTCGGGTTTCTTATTAAGAATGGCCTAACATTGCAGCGGTCGTTCCTTTTGTATTAGCGACACTATCCAAGGTTAAAAGTTGAAATAATATTTCGTGTTTTGATACTAAACTTTTCTATAATGTTTTTCTATTCCATGGTAGTGTCTAATTCTGTTGTGTTCTTGTACCCTTAGTACCCTACCTGCAGTAGTTCAAGATGGCGCATCGCAAAATACCGAAAAACACTTGAGAGGTGTCAAGGGACACCCGGATGGAACGAAGTTCCTTTCGATTAATTAGTGAAGGAATTGTAATAAAATTTTATTTTTTTAAGTTATAATATTTTTTTTTTATTATTAACAAATATAATGTAATATAAACTTAATCAGTAGGCTCAATTTTAGTAATAATTGGCTTGTGGTAAAAAATTGAAGGGAATTTATAATTTATTCCACGCGTGCGGCTTACAACTATAGCAAAAAGTGTCGTTACAACTTTTGGTCTTAATTTTTTCCGTCTAGCCCCCTTTCGCAACGCGCGATAAGGAATTTCTTTCCAAAAAGTAAGATTTTATATGTGTTTCTGCATTTAACCTCTTTACATAGGCATATATTTTTCTAAACATTTTAGTATTAGCAGTACTTAATTTGAAATAATCAATTATTATTTTTGATTTCTTTGGAAATATCAATTCAGAAAGCCGTCCGTACTAGAAATAAAAGTAGCCTTATAAAAATGTAGTTATTACAATGAAGTAGGTAAGCTAAAATATATATAGGTAATTGGCTTACATTTTAACTTCGAACCGGTTTCAAGGTTTTTTTTTTTCGTCGTCGACGAAAAATTCGTCTTTCTATGAATGCATTAAAAAAATATTATATTTTTGTATAAAAATATTGTGTTATTGACTATACTGTAGGTTCTTGGTGGAAAGTCATGTCTCACAGTAATAATACACAGGATTTCTTGCACTATTTCCACTTTAATAAGTATTTTACATTAATTTTAATATGTCACACGACCGGTTTCGACAAAGTCGTCATCAGGTGTAGATTTAATAGCATTGAATAAGACCTACACCTGATGATGACTGTCGAAACCGGTCGTGTGATATATTAAAATTAATGTAAAATACTTATTAAAGTGGAAGGTAGTGCAAGAAGTCCTGTGTATTATTACTGAAAAAATATTTTGTTGACTGTAAATTGTTGAGATAAATAATAAAATTATTAAAAAGCGTGCTTCATGTTTTCCTTAGTAATTTAATTCCTGTAAAGTATTAATTTAAGTACACGCATGACTTTTTATAATTTTTTGTGCCTGTAAAATTTTCAGCATGTAATACCCCTTTGAATTTGAATTGAATACATTGCTAACCAAACGTGTTTGCAGATAAATCAACATTACAAAGCTCGAGTATTATAAACTCGGAACAGAATTCAAAGCAAAATTACACGCTGCGGAATATTACCATTTCAAAAATCCGTAATGCTGACCTTAGGGTCAATTCACACCGAAGCGAAACGATACATGACGCGGCGCTGCATTAAGATAAGATGTACATGTAAGATAGCTATTCAACATTAAAGTTTATTAATCATACAAGAAGATTCACGTTTCATTGTAAGAGTTCGAATGGTCGCGCTGCACAGTGTATAACTGATGTCATAATATGAAATGAGTACATTTTATCTATGTTAAAAATGCAATGTCGCGTCGCGTCACATGTCGTCGTGGTGTGAACTGACCCTTATGCATTATGGCGGGTGGCAATTTGGCGAACTTTTGAAAGTTGTAAAATAGCGGAGGCGTGATTGTAGCGCCTAAACAGTCAGGTGGCTGGAGCTTATTCAATGCTATTAAAAGTCCCACATTACCCCAAAGCCCGTGTTTAAATCGTTCTGAGTTATATTATTGCGCTTGTCGTGATATATTTTGACAGTGCTGCATGTATCAAGGAAACAGCCGGGAAACATTTCACTAAAATGTTCTGCATGCACATAAAATGTGCATTTCTGCAGACCTTTAAACATCTATTGCGCGGAAGGAACAAGGAGCTTCACATTTTCCCCCTTACTAATCAAAATATTTACACAATATTGCTGTCTTTGTCTGTCGAGTTACATTTTCAACGTATTAGACAAAGCCACAGCAACATTAAATAGCTAGTCAGTTGTTTAATTATTTTTTTGTAGATAAGGGGGATTCATTATTGCGTACATAAGAGATATGATACACACAGACGAAACTGATAGGTAGTTAAGTAATCGAATAATATGTGTAATTATTTAAATAAATATTATAACAACACGAAGATTCTTCATGTCTGAAACAAAAAAATCGCAAACGATTGTCAATAATGGATTTAGTTTATTACATTTTCATAAAAAACAAAATTATACAATTTTCTGTGACTTTTCATATCGAAATCATAATGAAAGGCAAGAGTGGGCGTCGAGGCTTCGAAGGCTCGTAAAGTTGATTAGCCCGAAAGTGTTTCATTGCATCGAACAAACAAAACCCCGCGAGCAATTAACCCGCGCCACGGCACGTCTTCCATTTGTTTTATTATCTCGTTTTTGGGAATATAGAACAACATAAATTCAAGAAAATAATATAGAATGGATGGTTGGGAAAATACTCGTAAAATACTTTTAAATATACGAATTTTAATTGAATTATAAATAAGCAACTAGATACAAAAATAAACATTCAGATCATCATTACGTGAAGTTAAAACTTTCAGTGCAGTTTCACGGGAATTGTGCAACCCGAGGAGTATGAAATTTGGTCGGTAAATTAAAGCTTATGTGTAGGAAGGTGTGCAGAATTGTTTTTAAAATAATGCTTAGAAATACATACAATTAATAAAAATAGTTGTTATTTACCTCTGAGGTAATGTTAGCTCACACAACCGTGCGCTTCGTAGGTACAATTTTGTTAGACGTTGACGTTTGTCTGTGTTCTAACATTTTTTTTTTATCTAAGAGACAAAACAAACCTTATAAAGTTTAAACTTAAAAATTATTCGAATAATTATGGACACATTTTGACCACATTTGACTTCTAGTATGTATTAAAATTATCAACTTACGTAGCTTCGACTAAGAGCCATACAGCCATAGCACACGGCGTGTTTTAAACGCGCAGAGGATGCGCAGTAGACGCCCATATACGCGCTTCGAAGGCAATTCGAATGAATTTCTATATACAATAATCAGAATCTACGGCATCGTAAGCGCGCGTCCTCTGCGCGTTTAAAATACGCCGTGTGCAAGGGCCCTCAATAAAAGTTATTCTTGATGTGGTTCAAGATAGGTGTCTTGTATGACTTTAATTGGACGTCACTGTGTGTTGCAGTAATTAGGTCTATAGATATTAATCAAGAAGAATGCACAATTCTTAAATATATTCACGTCTGTAAAGTCGCAGGATCGAACGAGGGCCGTGTTTTATTGTAACATTTTGTAATAAAATGCCGAAGAACGCCTTCCGCAAGACAACTTCTTTACGTTGGTCGTAAAAAGCACGCGGCCCAATTAATTAATGATTCGTCTTGAGGTGTTCGAGTAACGACACTACATTTCTCGCCGAACAATAAAATTTTCGAATATTCTGCGCCTTCGAAATTGGAATTAATCTTTGGACATTTATTTCTTTATCGCGTACTTGGTTTAAACGTTTTGTGAGATTATTTTTCATCATCATCAATCAATAATGACCGAATCACTACTAATATATATATATTTTTTTAATTTTAATTAATCCTTACTTAATATTGTATTATAAATGTGAAAGTGAGTTTGTTTGTTTGAAATTTGGCACAGATATATAATAGACCACGGAGATGGACATAGGCTACTTTATCGATTAAAATGTACGGTTCCCGCGAGATCTCTTTTTGCGCGCACGAAGTCGCGGGCAACATCTAGTCAATCAAAAAGTGGCTTCGTTAAGCTTCGCTTAAAGTTTACTCACGACATATTTTAATGCAAGGTTGAATATACTAGCAATAGCAGCTACGTTCATACGAAACTGTTATCGGTACGTAAGCTCTTTTCCAAAAAAGTCCATGCAGCTCGTGCAAAGTCGGGGGATACCATAGTAACTACCAGATTAAAGATACTATCCAAACTTACCCTTTTAAAAAACTTATCTAAAACGTTGGGATTACCGATTACAGTTTATTGTCACAATGCTCCAGCTGTTATCAGTGCGATCCGAGCTCCCTCCCTCAAGACGGTCATTGGTCAGTCCCCGTCGCCCATTTACGCCCCTAAGATTTTCGCAAAAACACAAGCTTTCTGGAACAATGGTTCTGCAGAAAACATCAATTCTTGAACGCGGCTGGGAGTAGGCCAAATTTTACTGTGATATTTTATGTTCCTTTTCACAACTAATACCTATTTAAGTGACAATATTTAAAACTTAAACACTATGTTGGAATATTTTGTTACAACCATTTACCTTTTCACTTTTCACTTCACTTTCTAATATAATAGTGTAGTTAAAACTAAGTAAACCGTTTATGTCAGTCGGAGGGTAAACTTCTTATTTGAGTAACTGAATTAACTCATACGGCATACCCCACTCACACTAAACTCTCTCGTCCGCACCCAAACAGAGATAAGATATTTATTATAATTTCTGCGTTGTCAATACAAGGTTTATTGCATTTTAGCGTTTTAGTAAGTTAACAACGCAGCAACTGCTAAATCTAACCCTCTGCTAAGTGCTAATCCATCCATTTTTTTTTCGGAAATCCGCTACAATGGAGAATTAGCGCTTATTTTAAGTGTAAGCTTTCCATATTCTCCGTGAAAAAAAAAACTCGTGAAATAATTATTTCGTTACGTCAATTAGTTTCCAAGATATTATAACTTGTAAGTGAACCAGACAGACGGTTACTTGCGACGCGGTGTTTTTCTGCCTAAACGTTTACATTAGCAGTACTATACTTTACATAAGCAGTAAATCATGTGCCCGAAATATCCGGACTTGATTTTTTGAGATTTTCACATATAAAAAGGATTGCAATTCCAATGTCCCACTAAAACTCGAGAACGGCTGGACCGATTTGGCTTATTTTGGTCTTGAAATAATTGTGGAAGCTCAGGGAAGGTTTAAACGGTGAGAAATCTTGGAAAAGGTATAGGGTGTAGGTTGTAGGTGTAAAAGTAGGCGTAGAAGTAGGTTTAGTTGTGTTGTAGGTGTAGTTATTTATTTATTCCAGTTTATAGTTACGGCATAATAACGTGTGTCGGGACATCTAGTATATAATTTGCTTATTATGATATTACATATTCGGTGAACTTTAACTCCCTTACTAATAAAAATATTTACACAATGTCATAAGCTATTCAATATTGCTGTATGTCTAAATTTATTTAACGTGTAGCCGGAAACTTAATTCTAACAACGATACGATTTAAAATCCAGCTCCAACTGTTCGTCGTTAGACCTGGTCTTAGTCAATTAAGCAATATAAATACCTGACCAATTAAGGAATATCCGAAGACGGATGGCTATGTCCAGCACGTTAACGAACCCTCACTAGATAAACCGAGATCTTATCACTGTACTATCGGTGATCTCCGCTCAGATTCCCAGATACGTCGGGCTTGAATATTAACATCTGAATCTAGCACCCAATTACACTGATTTCGTATTAAATTGTCGATACATTGAATAAATTGTCAATTAAAAATATAGTGAACGATTTAAGTTTCAAACAAGGTGGGTTATTTTTGTCGAGTAGAATATAATTAAGTTTAGATGGGACGAGATATGCATTAATTATCTTTCAGAGTTAAGAGGAACGGACCAACTTTACCTACACCTATAACAAATACACTCGCTTCATCATATGGCAAGATAATTATTATTTTTAATCTTATACTTTAATTTATATAAGAAATTCTTGTATACATATATATAATCAGAATCTCGGAAACGGCTTCAAGTATTTCCATGAAATTTAGTATGTAGGGTGTTATTATGGGGGAGAATACTCGATCTAGCTAGGTAGAAACCACGAATTCAAGTTATTTTTTTCTTTCTTTCGTCGTGCAACGGTATAGCAATAATTTCGTGTGTATTACATATGTCAAGTCCGAATAGCAGTTTAGTATGCGTATGTATAATTTTTGTGTTGTTGGAAAATTTGTGTCTCGTGTCCCCCGGTCAGATGAATATTTATGTGATTTTTTTTATATTATAAAAACAATATTTACGAGGTCAGTTTTATCTTTAAGAACTAAATCAGAAATAACTGAATAAATTCTGCAAAATTAAAAAAAAATCCAGATACAATATTTTAGCAGTAGGTAGCTATTGCAATCCGTTTGTTTCGTAGGTACTATGTACTAGAACTAAGAACGAGTAAAGCTCGTAAAGGTACTTAATTCATATAAGAACAATTTTCATATCAATTCAACATAGCAATAAATAAATAGTTTCCACATCCTAATACGACGATTACAATCTTTGCATCAAAATTAATCCATAAATTTTCCAAGAAAGACATACGGTGGGCTTCGTACCAATATGAGTTATGACTTACATAAGACGGACGCACACTGCCCTCACATTACCTCAGGAATGAAACATAATAGCGATGTCATTGCAACATTATTTTAAACGAAGGTGGAACACACAAAGGCATATACATTTCTTCTCTCAATGAATGTTATTTTATAGGAAACTTAATGAAAACTTCATGACAAAGTAACAGTGAAGACCAGTCATATAATCAGATACAATCTACAGAGTAAATAAGGTAAATTCTGCTAATTAAATCCCACAATAATACAGTTTTTGAGATGCAGTCCCGATATGTTAAAACAGCAAAATGATATTCTCATAAATGTCAAACCAACGCATTTTGATTGGCCCAAACTCCGAAAAACCCGTTTATGATATCAAGACGATTAATTTTTAATCCATTAAAAGTAAATTGAAAGTCTACAGGCCATGTTATTGTACAGTCTCAAAATTATCAGTCAAAGCCCAAAGGCAACGTGTCTTACAAAAACAATTAGAGGTGCCGGAGGAAATTAACTAAAAGATTAATGAAGTTTTTCGTGGCGCTTTGTGATCACATAAAACATCGTGTCGCCTCATTAAAGGCCGCGTTACATGCAAACTGCATGCATGTAAAACAGTCCCGCCGGGTATTTAAATTTTCGCCTTTCCCCGTAATTCGAGCAGACAAAGGCTGAGGAAACACAGTTAATGTGTTACCAGCTGTATAACGTACGTATAGACTTGATTGTATTATTGTTCTCATTGTTTACTATCTATGTGTACTTGTACTATCTATCTATACTAGATAGACAAACACGCTTCAGATTCGTTTTCACGTAGTTTTTTTTTACAAGAACATTTTGTCATCAGTATAGAATCCTCTTCACTCCTATATTGAAAACTGGTTTAGAAGGTCCATGAAAGTATTTTTTCCTTATATTTTATCGTCAGTGATTGCACACAACAAACAAAGTAAAACTTATTACGAGACAATTTCATATTCGACCCCCGAAAGAATGCATCTGGTATTTATTTAACCCCTTTGAAAATCGGTTTCAACGTATTAATCCTTTCTCGACGAGGTAAATGGAAAAACTGAAAAAATCCACACAAACTCAGACAACAAACGAATTTTCGACATGTCAAAGTAAATCTTTGGTCGACAATACGAGCGGCAATAAAATCCGCCGCCGAGGGATAAATTGATGATCGCTAAGCTCCGACCCTTACCACGAACTCAATTGTGGAATACTTGGCTCCAATAATTTCATTTAAAAATGCCAGGAAAATGTATTCTTAACGTGTCGTGAGTATTTAACTATTCACTTTCATAAGTTTTAGGACTTATTGACTAATTTTGTTTATGTGCTGAAGTTGAGATTTTTGTTGTTTAATAACAATCTCAAATTCTACGGCCTCTTAAACATATATAATATAAATCACTACGGCCGTTTTTCATCGTTCTATGCGGTTTTTTCTGTATTAAGAACTAGATGTTGCCCGCGGCACCGCCTTCGTAAATACAGTATCCCACAGCTCCACCCGCGTAAATACAGTATCCCATAGGTGCACTATTTCGGGATAAAAAGTAGAATATGTGTTATTCTAGAGCTAAGTTTTAGCTCCATACAACCATACCAAATTTCATCAAAATTAGTTCAGTACATTTTTGCGACCAAATTAGTTATTGCGACAAAGAGTAACAAACATACATCCATCTATTCTCACAAACTTTCACATTCATAATAGTAGTAGGACTTTACTTCGTATTCCCGTAGTATAGCCATCACGGTCGAGTAGTTATGGACCGGCGGTAAAGCGGTGTAATTTGCGATAAGCAACGGTCCGCCACCAGATACCGATCTGCCAATGCTGGGGTCAGTTTTTTACCCCGTGGACAATTGGACATAGTGCGGGGATTACTGGCAATGTGCTCGCTTTATCAGTGTCTATGCTGAGCTGATAACATGCAGTTGTGGTTCTTTTACTTGCAAAGCTTTGTTTTTTTCCTTGCAAAGGAAATAAGCCTTTAATAGTGGGTAGATATATCAATTTAGATGTACCTACTTAGCTAGAAAATATATATTTTCTAGCTATGTTTTGCAGGTTTAAATAACAAGAATTTAGATTTTAAAATTTTACACTTACCTATTGTTGCAAATACCTTTAGTTTTTCAAACAGCGAAATACCAATTGTGTTTATCTCTACTTCCATAGATTTTGATCACGCAAAATGTTGTATGGTCTCACTTAAAAATTTGGAGATACTAAAACATTGGGAGGAATTTACATACAATGAATAAGAGTGTTAAGTGCAGTTATATCGCAAGATTACAGTTGAGGCCGGCGGGCATTACGGAGGTCCGCCGGAGCCGCTTAATTTTCCTTAGTCCAGCCCGCGCCAGGTGTACGCTTTGTGCGCTGGCCGCTGTTTGCTAAAGTCCTCGTATTTATTTTAGATTCCATTGTGCGCCGCCAGCGCTTTGTCCACTAGCTCCGGCCTTGGTAATATTATTAATACGTGAAACATTTAACCGGCCGCGATTAATGAGTTTTATTGTTCCCGGCATAATGCTGTTGAGGCGTAAGTCGCGGGACACTGGTTTGGATGTAGCAGCGTTTTACAATTGCCCTCGCTTGTAATTATTCAGCAAGAAAAGTACGTTTCAGCACCTGCTACCAAACTTCTCGTGTGGAAATTCTTACGTTTCATGACGTTAGCACGCAGTCATTTTACTGAGAAATTGTTTTAATAAATCTTACGCCTTTTAAATTTATTTATAGCTACATGTTATTAATTTAAACTTTTGGTTGAACCAAGGCTACGGACTTAAATAACACCTGTACCGTTGGATAACTTAATTATTCACTGTCCTGACAGAAGATACGTAATATGATAAATGTATAATATGTACAATTTTCATTTTTTATAAAATTACTGGCAATGTGCCTGAAATATTAATCATGCCTGTGTGTAAAATATTAGAATAAAACTAGAGAAAAGAATTTGCCTACCTGACCCAAAGGAGTTGGCCCAAAATTGACCCAGAGTGGACAACAACGACAAGGTTGTTAATGCACTTTAAATATTTTTTAAGTCACCAAAAGAGTTTCCCGAAATACGCCGGTTATAGGAAGTTATGAGCAAGAATAAAATCATTTTTTATATTGAAACGACAGACGTAACACGCTGTATGAAGAATGACGATTCCCGAAAGACATAAAAAGAACGTGTCTGTAATGTTTTAAATATGTTGGTCGGTGTAGTTAATAGGTGTAGTGTGTAGTTTTTGGTAATGAGTAGGTATACTCGTACATACGCCTTGAATTTCTTGCAATAGTTCCGCAATTGTGGAGGCGGAAATGAAGCTTCGTTACTGCTGTAATCTATACCTACGCCTACAACAGCAACCTAACTACATACTCCTATAGTTCCTACACCAACTAAATGTACATCTCCATCTACTATGATTTTGGATTTTACTTCTACTCATAACTTCTATACCAAACAACTTATTACTTTATACTAACAAACACTTTATTGCTGTCGACTCTGGGTTTTTTTGTATAGATTTTGGACCATGGGCCATATTGACATGTCTTTTCTTAGAACAATACTCTTTTGAGGTCTTTTGTTAAACGGAAAAGGTTTATGTGGAAGGCGCCTCGTATGAGCTGGATATATATTTTGTTTATAAGAGGCAATAAAGGATTTATGTTGGGCGGAGCGCGGCGCCCTAAGCTTATTACGGCCGGGTCGCGACATATTTGTCGAGCGCCCGTCGCCCGTCGCGAGTCAACACTGAAACATTCAGTGTTTAGTCGGCACAAATTAAAATAGGCTTTATGCCAAATTTAATTTCGAAAGGAAGGCTTCGCTCGAGATGAACGGTTCGTTTGAACGGGGTACCTGTTTGATAATGGAATTTCGTTGATTTTACAACAAACATTCGAGTGTCCTCGAAGACCTATTAAATTGTGACAACACTCACCTTGTTTATTTTTCATATTACAACAAATTTCAGAGAAAGGGTTCTATAATTGACGTCAATTAAAACAATCATCGTATTAAAATGCTCTGCAAAGAGATGAAAATAGTAAACATGAAAATAGTAGGCAACATTATTAAAGTAATATTTAGTTGGAATTTTGAGTTTATATTTTGATGATTTACTCCAAGGTAGCAAACCCTTAATGATTAATTAAGCTACCCTATAACCCTTAGGCATTTACAAACATGTTTCAAGTTAGGAACTAGCTAATAAACGAAACTATATAAAAGATTCAGTGCGGGTTACTTACACCTCAGAGTCAATTCACACCGAAACGAAACGATACGTGACGCGGCTCTGCATTTTTAAAATAGCTATTCAAAATAGCTATTCAACATTCAAAGTTCACTACACAAAAATATACACGTTTCATATGACATCAGTGATACACTGCACATGCACTGTGCAGCGCGGTGCAACTTGAAATTCTAACTATTGCAATGAAACGTGTATTTCCTTGTGTAATTAATAAAGTTCAATTTTGAATAGCTATCTTAAAATGCAGCGCGGCATCGAGTATCGTTACGTTTTGGTGTGAATTGAGCCTTGTACCCGACCACGGACGGGCCTTGTGAATAAATCACAGGAACCAAACATCAAAGTATTAACATCATACTGACCGTTACTTGAAGTTTACATTTCCAAAGTTAAGGCATGAAATTCCCGTTGGAACAGAATACGGGAATTTTCGGAAAATTTTCATATTAGAAACTAGCTCTTGCCCGCAGCTTCGCCCGCGTGGGACAGTGATCGTGGAAAAAAAACTTCTTTGGCAAATATACCTGCAATATAGTAATAGCACAGGGTAAAATATATACTTTGTAACATTGATAACTAATACATCTATGCTTTACAATAAATTATCACACGTACTTTTTAATTTTAAGATATCTCCTAGATTTAATAGCTTCTGAAAATACCACATTATATTATACATTATATTATATTATTATACATTATATTATATTATATTATATTATACAAACTTAGAATTGGTATAGTAACCCCTTAAAAGACAGACAGACAGACATAACTGACATAACTAAGCCATCGTGGACTTTTTTGTAGACCTACAAAAGAGAAACAATCCCACCATACATTGTTGTGTTATTTATCTCCAACGAGTTAAAAAATTGTAGACAAAAAAAATATTAAATACACACACCGGCATATTTAGCGGAACATAAAATAAAGGTTTGATATCAGTATCATATAAGGTTGCTGGCTGGTTTATACGTCATTTAATTTCAAAAGAAATATTTTCAAATTAAGGAAACAACTGAACATCACATTTTATGCAATTGTTTTAATTTTATTCAAATACACCTTATCTGGAGCGAATTTCGAGTATTTCTTCCTTCTGAGTTTGATTTAAAATTTCATTGAAATACTGTTTTTGTTAGTTTTTTTTAAATCGCGTATCTTTTTGGAGTTGAGGACTGAATTATGCCTGACTTAGCCCCAACGGAGATTGCCAAGGCACTCGAAATGCGAAGAAAAGGTCAAACCTACAGAGTGATATCCAGAGATCTTCGTCGACCAGTTTCAACGATCCATCGCAGTATCCAACGGTTAAGGGAGACCGGTACTTATGTGAGAAGAGCAGGACAAGGCAGAAAAAGACGCACTTCGAGTAGGGATGATCGTTTCATTCGGCTTCGTGTACGTAGGATCCCCCGTTTGACGGCCGTCCAAGCCCGACATGAGTTAGAAGCAGTGCGGGGTGTAACCGTAAGTGAGCGTACGATACGAAGAAGATTCGAAGAAGCTGGTTTGGGTTTATTTGTGCCCGCCAAGGCTCCAAGGCTCGAGGTAAATCATCGTAGAAACAGGTTAACTTTTGCTCAGGAACATCGACTTTGGAACGCGGACCAATGGAGTAAGGTATTGTTTAGTGATGAGTGCAGAATTCTCTTAAATCAAATTGACGGCAGGCAAAGAATATACAGACACAAAGGAGAACGATACATTCAGACAAATTTTGAAACTACAGTTGCATAGGTGGTGGATCAATAATGGTTTGGGCGGGCATTTGTTTGGGAGCTCGCACAGACTTGGTAGTGATTAACAGAGGGAGTCTGACTGCAGACCGCTTTATCAGAGAAGTTTTAGAAGAAAATGTCGTGCCGTTTGCCCCATATATCGGTGACGATTTTGTTTTTATGCAGTATAATGCTCGGCCGCATACCGCTCCGGTAACACAAGCTTATCTTAATGATATGAATATCACTGTTATCACTGAGATCACCGGATATGAACCCAATAGAGCACGTTTGGGACTTGCTGAAAAGAAAAGTTAAGTCCAGAATTCCAGCTCCTGCCAACATGGGTGAAATGCGAATCGCCGTAGTTGAGGAATGGCGGAGACTATCCCAGGAGACCATCGATAACATCATTCTCAGTATGCCTAGACGGGTAGAAACTTTAATAAGAGCACGTGGCGGAAATACGCGATATTAATCAGCATTTTTCTAATTTGATTAATTGTTATTTTAATATTAATTTTCACTTTTCCCGGTTACATGAAAAGTTAAAAAATGTACCATTTTTCACAAATAGCCTTTACTCGCAAAATCTGTTCTTAGTGTGATCTCATTTTAAGTAAAACAAATGAAACTTTAAATAACAAAAGAAGTGTAGTAAGTAGATTTTAAAATATTTTTTTTTTAATTATGGACCTTTTTTGTGTTCCGCTAAATATGTGTGTTTACCATAAAAAATATTTAAAAAGTTAGAATGTATTTAATTTGAAACTTCGAGATTTATATATACGTGTAACTAAGCCGCAACCACAAAAACGATATACTGCAGGCTAGTTTCTCTGAACTCTGTAGTTGACACTTATTGAAGCGGCTATAAAATTATATTTCCTTGCAAACATAATATAGTTAGTGCGGGGTAGAGCGCTCGGCACGGCTAATCGGTTTATCTGACCGCAGACCGCGCGGTTCAAAGGACCTTCGCAAAAAGCCACCCTTTGACTACATCTTCAAATATTTGCGTCGAACGCCACAACCGCGCATTATTTTCTGTATAAACATAATAATCCCCTGAAACCGTACAGGGTGTGGTCAACGGCACTCTCCTTTTTAGCTCTACCTACAGCTTTTAATTATAAATTTTACTAAACAAGCTTAATTAGATATTTCGGTGCGCTGTTTAATGTGACATCGCGCTAAGTGGATAAACACCGGATCCTCCTGCTAATGGAATCGCTAGTGATCACGACCCGCCGCGGAGTTGTTTGCGCGTAGATTTAATATTGATACGTCGGGCCACGCGGCGGAGGCACTAAAACGACGTCTCAACTACATACACTGACGACTTTGAATTCATCGGAGCGAAAACATTAAAACTTTACGTCAGTTTTTACGCCTCCTATATCTCGGATCTTGCATAAAATAATATGAGCGGCATGTCCAGGGGATTCCGAAAATCCACCGCGTACCCTTCACTCAAAAGGATGCCTCGACATGCCAACTTTCATAAATATCAAAGCAGGTTCCTCGGAAACAATTTCTCGGGCGGCGCTCGCACGTCGCACCGCGGCTAACACAATTTTATTCGGGCATAAAAAACGAGCTCATCATGCAAACGCCGAAGTCGGAGACGCCCGGGACCCGGGACCGGAGCCCGCGGTAAAACAATTTATCTGCATCGACGGCATTACGGCGGTGCGCCGTGAATAAAATATGTCGCCGCCTGTCACTCCGACCTGTCTGTTTGTTTAAGGCAGCCAGGGCTGCCGCCCGCGCCCGATGCATCTTGCCTGCGCTCGCGTCTGTCGTATTGATAACTTTATTCGTTGCACGATGCACTCTGAATCGTTTAAAATGTTTTAAATATTTATGTAGTTGACTGTACATGTCGCATTCAGTCAGTTTTAGGATTGTGAACATTACTTCACACACTTGACAGTATTATAGTTATTACAGGTTCATTCAAGTAAGTACAAAATTAGTCTCATTACTTAGTTACTTTTTGGTTAATTATGTCCATTAACACGTTCTGTGTTTCTGTTGATACAAATATAATATAACCATACCCAAAAATATTTGTTCCTGTTTCACCGGAATAAAGAAAGAAAAACCCAAGAGTTCTTAAATTGTATTTAACGTTAATTGCAGTTATTGAAATTATAAAAGAGAATTTTAAAAGCATTATTTATGTGCTACACCTGCTTCATTACAACGTAGATATGTTAAGATTTAACAAAAATAACAATTTACTTAACACATAATTGGTTGACGAATGCATTATTTTTAAAGCAAACTCATATTCTTATCAGAATCAAAATCGTGGTTGATAATGTCGCGACACGACGCTTTTACTCCGCCAAATATTGAAATATACTCGTACCCCACTAAATACATGTTTTGTTAGCCCTAGCTGTTAGTTGCCTGGCAGCTACCGGAGGAGCGACGTGCTGAATTAGCTTCCGATAAATATAATCTGTATTTCCGACGGCTCCGACTTGGCTCCGACTTGAGGTGGACATGATAACGTCATGTCATACCTGACACCGTCGGAGCTCCCGCGGGAACATCGGAGGATAAAGAGTAATTCACTTAGCAGATGTATGACGTTTAGGTAAATGTGAAAATATTGAAGAGTTTCTTGGAATATTCAGTGTTTGTTTAGCAAAAAATACTTCACAATTATAGCATTTCATAAAATAGAATATAATATATACCTAGCTATATATAAGTACCTTAAGCTATGGATTTTTATTTTGTGCTACGTCATGCTACGTCGTACTACGAAGTGCTACGAAGAAACGTGACATAAAATTATTGAAAAAAGACATTTCCAATGTCAAAATTATTGATCTGAGTTCTAAGTGCGAGTTTTTCTTTTCGCATTCGATCGTGAGCGCGTTTGGCGTTTACTAGGAATTTGTATGTGATTTGTACAATGCCACCTACTTGTAAACGCGACAACTTAGCACTCTGTGTTTCAAAATCTTTCACGATTATCAAAGTCAGCGTTCAATCGTTTATACGGGTAATAATTTACTGTCAGTTTAATGAGTTTAATTGCATGCTACATTAAAAAATAGCGGAATGAATACAAATTCTCTAGAGCTTGATTCTTGAGCTTACGTAATAAGTCCTTTTATTTCATTGCAATCAATACAAATAGCATAAAAGTAGCCTTCCGATTCACGCGACGAGCGACGAAAGGCCGCGACCCGAGACTGAAATAGGGTCGTGGAGCCACTGCTTAGTATGAATTTATAAAGAGCACTAAACAATACCCGCCACCCGCGTCGCGCGACTGGTAAGTGTGGCCAGAGAACCTGATTAGCTGATGTGCTGGTCGCGGTCGCGGGTCGCGGTCTCGCGTTGCGTTCGCATAGATTGGAAGGCTACCTTTAAACATCTTTTCATTCCGATGACGAGTTATTCCGAGACACCACGTCGCGCGGTGCGAATATGCTAATGGCTGCTTAACATTCCCGCGGCGGGCAGACGTGTCGAGAAATGGAACAATTATATTGACGCTTTTTATCTCTTTATCTGTAGTTATCATTAGGTCGATTCTGCTCATTAAATCCTACAATAATACAGCAGGTCTAAAATGGCCATATTAATTAAATCGTTTCATAATACGATTCACTTAATGTGACCATTTTTGATAGGCTCCGAAACTACTGGATTGATTTTGATGAAATTTGGCACAGATATAGCATAGACTATGGGGCAGGATATATGCTACTTTATATCGCGAGGAAATGTATCGTTACCGCGGGATTTGCTTTTTGCTAGAAGTCGCGGGCAACATCCAGTAATATTATAAAGAAAAAGTCTTTCACACTGTAACAGCTGAACCGATTTTAATGAAATTTAAATCGGTTCAAACTCGGCTGTAATTCTAATTGACATAGTATATAACATTATTCAGTATTACCTCTTCAATGTGGAAATAACATTTCGGGTGCTGAAAACAAAACAAAAAACTAGCTTAGTCGACATTAGTTAACTTGTAATTTTGCAGTTGTAATATAAAAACTATGAAATACCTTTGTTATATGCACCACGGGATATTAGTCTTGTGTTTGAATAAATGGACTTTGTCTCGCCCGTGATCCACTTGCGCTTGTCTTTATACTGCGAATCGTTCGCCGAGTTTATGCGAATATAAATTTTGTATTTCTTGACTGTTAAATTATATTTCATCAACAATCACATGTCTTATAAAATGCCACGTTTCTATGCCCAATGTTTTATGTTTTAATCTCTCATAAGATTTGACAGTTGACACGTCATATACTGATAGCTTTTTTTTTAAATTATTAATACAATTCGGACAATGAGTTATATTTATAATTATTTTGTTTGTAATTGTGAATAATAATACCTTAAAAAATGTTCTCATAAGTAATATAAATAGGTAATTTAAAATAATTGACCTATATTTAAGTAAATCAACCTTTGTTTTTTGGTACCAGTAATAAATTTCATTAATTTAATTGTGAAATTTTGCATGCCGTAAGGTGGAATGTATAATTCTTGATCTATAAGGCTTCAAAAATATTGTAACTTCTAATTGCATTACCTACATTCTATGCAGATAAAAACTATCTATCTATATAATGAATTTTGGTTTGGTAATAGATATAAGCTCTGGGTTAACACATTTTATCCCGGAAAAATTCACGGTTACCGTGGGATAATAAAGTCGCGGGCTATGAATAAAAAATACTACGCGAAATATTTAGTTTTCTTTTCGACGGGAATACGACAAAGACCCGGCTTTTTTGTGGGACTCGCGACACCAAAAGTCCTAAAAACCGTTATCTGAATTCGACTAATCGGCCGATACAAGTAATAATAATAATATCTATGGACGCATCCACACTACGTCAATCTGGTCCTGTGCTAAGTATCCGAAGAACTCGTATCACAGGTACATATATTTAATACTGTAAATCCAAGACCCAGGAACACAGAAAACTTTTCGTCCCTTCGGCGGTATTCGAACCTGCGACATCCGGCTTAAGCGCCGACGCGCTAACAACTGAGCCACAGGGGTCGTCGTAGGATGCTCAGAGTAAACAAGCACGAAATCGTAGCTAAATTTTGATTCACCAGTTGGATAAAAATTCCCTTTAGGTTAAGGCTTCGCAAACCATTCGCAAACTTATCAAGTATTTTACATTTCCAGCACGTGATAAAAATTTCCCTCAACTTTTTACCGGAAAGTAATCACACAAATGACTATATGATTTTTCTGATTTTCCGATTTTCCGCGCGGGGGCAAACAGTCGTAACTCGTGAATCAACGAAAATTGAGAGAACAAATATTTGCCCACGTGACCTCCGTTGTCTGATGTGTGCGCTGCGATAACTCGTCGATGTCAATCGCTTGACGCGATTCTATACAGTTACCGTACAATTAATAAACTGAACGTGATTTTTATATTATTATTTTAAGCAAAAAGTTAAACCGATTTACAAAGTAAAAATGCACAAAAAGTATGATATAAAACTTAATTTTTTGTTTAAAAATAATTTTTTTTTCCATTTTCAGTGTTATTTGTTAAATAATTATTAACACATTTCAAGAACGTTTAAAATAAACGATCGAATGTATAATTGAATACACGCCAAGCTTCCATTAGGTATTGTATATAAGATAATGATGATGATTACTGTAAGTTACAAAATGGCATATAGCAGTTCTTTAAACAATGTCGAAATTTCCAAACGCGTATCTTTAAAGACTGAGGAGTTCTGTTCAGGGCTTTTGGATCCACGGTATACCTTGGTGCAGAATCGTACTTTTTGGTAGAATATGCTTGGGATACTTCTGAACAAGTCATAATCATTATATATGTCCATATAAGTTTCGAGGACTTCCCTCAATTCCTCATGAATGACATCATCAGGTTACCGCTTTGATGACATCTAGATCAATTTCGGATTATACCCAATACATCAAAAAAAGAATATTGAAAATCGTTCCTTTATGGAACGGCAGAGTAATGTTCAAAGATCGGTGTTAAATATTGTGAGAAGTACCTATTATATCATCATTATGTCATAATTTATGGTGTGATGATGGTGGTGATGATGATGATTACTTTAATTAATGTAGTGGCTTACGCTTGCACTTCTTTAAGCAAGTGAAGATGGTGGTGATGATGATGATTATTACTGTAAGTGCTATGATGGCATATGCTTGCAATTCTTTAAAAAACGCCGAAATCCCCAAACATGTATCTATAAGGAGTCAGGAGTTCTGTTCAGTACTTTTGGATCCAGGGTATACCTTGGTGCAAAATCTTACATTTTGGTAGCATATGCTTGGGTTACTTCAGAAAAAGTCAAAATCACTATACATAATCGAGGAAACTTCTCAAAATGTATATGGACACACCATATACATTTTGAGAAGTTTCCTCGATTCCTCATGGATGCCATCATCAGGTCACCGCTTTGGTGACAACGAGACCAATTTCGGATTATACCCAAGACATCAAAAAATTCTATAAATTATGTAAGTTGCACAATTTGACGCAATTATTGTTGATACCGTAGGTATAGGTTGACATATGAACTATGTCTTAGTTTGTCGAAGTTATAATTAGCAACATTTACTAATGTTGAAAATACAACAACTTATTTCAAAAATGTGGCCTAAGTAACTGAAAATTTATGTTTTCTGAAAGTTATTCTGTTTTCTATGTTCTATAGTTATGATGATTGTTACAGCATGGCGCCTGGCGTGTTAAAGTGCTCGCTACTCAGATACTAAAAAAAACCGGCGATTTGGACTTGCGCACGAAAGGTTCCGTTTGCTGCTGCTAAAAAAATCGCGTTTGTTGTATGGGAAGTGTGAACTCCACTTAAATGTTTATTTTATTCTGTTTTTAGTATATTTTGTTGTTATAGAGGCAACATAATCATCTGTGATAATTTCAACTGTCTAGCTATCACAGACCGACGGACAGATAGCCAGCGGAGTCTTAGTAATAGGGACTCGTTTTTACCTTTTGGGTACGGATCCCTAATTAATGCTGTAATTAGCTCTGCTCTTCGATCTTTTTTTAACCCCAAAATACAATATCTACATCGTCCTTCCCTAAAGCTAGCTTGTAAAGTGCAGTCACTATTACAAAAGGCGAAAATCGGGGTGCAAAATAAACATTTACGGGTGATTTCTTCCAAGTAAGTAAGGGTATGAATTGTGGAGCGGACTCGAGTGACTTTCAGCGCGAATGGCTATTTGCTCAGACGAGAACCTTCGGGCAGCAGAGCAAATACCGGTAGTTGGACAAAATCACTGAAGGCGGTGGTGCGTGAAGTTTACACGTAGATAAGGACATTTGATACCGTTCTTACGGATCGGCTAATGTGACAGTATTATTTTTAAGTTAACGCAGAAAACATTTTTTACTACCTTTAATAGAGCAGATTATATGTATAAATATTATGATAATAACAAAAAAATAATTGTTAAAGGTACACAAAGTTGGATGTAAAGAATTTATTGTTTTGTATCTGAAAGTTACTTACTTACAGGACATGTGATTCAAAAATCAAAGAAAAAATACTAATTGATATACTGCTTTGCAAAATTCTATCCCCCTTACGAGTAAAAATATTTATTAGTAAGGCGATGCACTAATTCAGCTACTGCATAGTTTCCTTTTTAGGGTTCCCTAATACATAAGGAACCCTTATAGTATCGCTCGGTCCATCCGTCTGTCTGTCTGTCTGTCCGCGCTTCTAGCTTCTGTAATTATGAATATAAATGAATCAAATTTGATATAGTTATATATTGTGTATAGATCTCGGCTTTAGCGGCATAAAATAATAATAATTTTATATTTTAGGGGTGGCTCCCCATACATGTGAAGTGGGGATGAAAATATTTTTTCATCCTACCCCATCGTGTGGGGTATCGTTGAATAGGTATTTTGAAATAAAGGCAAGGTTTCAAGGGATCCATGCTGATAGATCATGCTAAAAACTCTTTAGAAAAATTATTTTGAACGAAATCGGACACTAACTTTTGAAGTAATTTGAAAAAAAAAACCTTTTACGCGGTTATGTTACGGAACCCTCCTTAGACATGTCCTGACATGCTTTTGGTTAGGTTTTTGTAACTGAGTGTTGCATTGGGTTGTAGCGTCTTACTTTTAAGAAAATTTAAATTTCAAGTTTATGAGGATTAGGTAAGAGTTTACACATTGAAGTCGAATTGTTATTACACGATTAAGAAATGGAACGAAACTCCAAAGCTTAAGCATTCAAAAGTGTCTAATATGTTATCCAGCTTCCGGTTTATCCGGCTTGAAGAAAAAGCTCGCTACATTGTCATTTGCTTTTCTTTGCTTCCAGCTCTCGTATTCTTAAAGCTTGAAATGATGCATATACATTATACATATTACAGCCATCATTTACAGATTCTAAGTTCTGATTTTAGACAGGCTTTTAGCATGTGAGAGCTGGCCTCAAGCGGATAAGTTTGTCTATGTAGGCTTGGAGATAAAACTACTTATGAGCGTGTAATTAACCCTTTTTGGTCGCTGTAATACTGGGACATTTAAGGCCCAACGTCACAATAACAAAATCCTATTGAAAATCGAATCCTTTTGCAATCTCTAAACTTTTACCTACTTGTTTGTGTGTTTATTGATGGCTACATTTTCTAATTTAGCCACCAACATTTGTGCGCATTTTGCTACATCCGTTTGTGTTAGTTAATCTTAGAAGATAAGTAGGTACAGCAAACGTATTATATTATAGTACCATGGAGGTGTTATGCATGGGTAATATGGTATTATAATACCATGGAGTTGTTCCTATGAGAGAGCCGAAAGACGTCCTTAAGCACTTCCTATCTAAGCAAGAACAAACTCATCGAGAATGGGCTTTTTTTATGCTGCGTTTTTGTCCAAATTGTTACTAATAAAAACAACTCTTGCGCAGCTTTACAGGCCTCTATTTTACAATGAATATATTTGAGCCTTTGTTAATATAGAGCGAGATAGGTTCGGTATAGGTATCGCTTTAGCTCCGTCCCATTTTCCGTCTTAAATAATTCGCGTCCAATCAGTGAGCGAAGTGATCGTAACAATGTTGGTTCAGTTCTGATATTCGGACTATTGAGTTATGACAATCGTCGTTGCTGCAGTTAATTTGCCGACAGGCTCCGCCGGCCGGCGCTTTTGTGTCTTGTTCTAGATTCTAATTGAAACTATTTCGGACACAGGACAATGCGGCATTGTCCGCGTGTCCGCCGGTGTTTGCCGCCTTTATTAATTCAGGGGGGCGTGGCGGGGAGTGGGCGGGGCGGGGCGTGTCCCGCCCAGCGGCGCGGCGTAGTTGGCGGCAAATGTCTTCGCCGCTTCAGTCGGTCTGCTGACGCGACGTCCGCTGCTCATTTCCGCGCGAATCTTGTTCCAACTTTTCTCCGATTGTTGGCCAAACTTTGGGTCGTATTGTCGATTGATACAAGTGCTAGTGCCCGGTTGGTGGAAGCTGCTGCACTGCTCGTCACGTGACCTCGCACGACCTCACTTACACGTCAAGTAAGCTTATTTTAAAATACATATACTAATCATTAATCATATTTGAAAGAAATTCCAAGATTCATTTAAATTAAACTAACTTTTATGTCCTTTGTATTCGCAGTTTATTCTTTGAAACTTTCCTCCTACAAATTAATTATATATTAAAAAAGTTACAAACGATTAAAGCCTGCTCGAGTTAGGTTAGTTACAATCATTTTACATAATTTTTATACATAATTATTATGTATGATTTTCCTAAAAAAAGTTAATGCATACCTATTAAGATTGACGTAAGACTCTGCTTTGTTTTTACATCAAGGTTAAGTACTTTCGTAATGTATGAAAAATAATTATTGAAAGAAACATAAAATATAATAGGTGTGTTTCATATAAACCTTGAATTAAAACTTTAAACTAGATAATAATAAACACCTACGCCTTCGTAAGTCTATTCGCGTTAAGAAGTCAGTCAATCATGCGTACAAACGTCAAAATTGACCAAAAACGCATAAGCCGCGTTCACATTAACCAATTCAAGTTAGCCATTAAGTATATATTATGTCGCAAAATCTGACAGTGTTTTCTACAAGTTTGCAATAAACATAAAATATAATAGGTGTGTTTTCATATAAACCTTGAATTAAAACTTTAAACTAGATAATAATAAACACCTACGCCTTCGTAAGTCTATTCGCGTTAAGAAGTCAGTCAATCATGCGTACAAACGTCAAAATTGACCAAAAACGCATAAGCCGCGTTCACATTAACCAATTCAAGTTAGCCATTAAGTATATATTATGTCGCAAAATCTGTCAGTTTTTTCTACAAGCAATTTGCGCCACGAAATGGAACTTCATGTACAGACAATACGATATAATTTTGAACGTAAACAACTGTAGCAAAAATAAAATGAAATATTATGTATATTCAATGAGTTAAGAATTTAGAAACATGTCTTTTGTAAATTAGTCGAACTTACATTATTGGAAAATATTAAGTTTTCATGTTATAAAATTAATGAAAATAATTCAAACCATATGTAATAAATATATGTTTTTCAAATACATAGTACGTATCTGAGTGAGGTACTCTACTATTTTTTATTTACTAGAATTATCTAGGAAATAAACGTAAAAATTGCACACCTAAAAATACACACTTTTAAAAATAACTTTTAAATACGCTAAGTTTAAAATATTAAACGAAACGTACCAAATACCAATGATATAAGATGATAATAATTGTAAACCGCTTAAAAAACGCTTTGTATTAATGACCTTTTTTCTACTTTAAAAAAGTAAAAAAAAAACAAAAAATCTTCTCATCGAAACTTTATTGGCAGAAAACCAATTCTAACAAATCAATCGTCATCTATTTGAATTGCGTTTTTCCTGGCTCGGGATAAAAATGTCCCGTCCGCCCAAACCGTGTTCCGCTCCCCGCGCACCGCGCTTAACCCCCGCCCGCACCCCGCTCAAATCATCGCTGACAATGTCGACGGGCTTTATTGGCCTCCGATCTTTTTACGGCCATTCCGCGGATCGTTTCCCCATTTCCATTGGGGTACTTTGTTCGGGAATTTCTTAAATGGCAGTCTTTTTGTCGAGTGAGCTTATTTTATAAAAGGATCAATTGGTAAAGATGTTTGAAAGTAAAATATACTGTAAGTATAAAAGTAAATAAGTATTTTGTTTTATTATTCTCTTTTACACATAAACACAACGGCATATTTAGCGGAACACAAAAAAAGGTCCATAATTAAAAAAATATGGTTTTATTTTAAAATCTACTTACTACACTTCTTTTGTTATTTAAAGTTTCATTTGTTTTACTTAAAATGAGATCACATTAAGAACAGATTTTGCGAGTAAAGGTTATTTGCGAAAAATGGTACATTTTTGAACTTTTCATGTAACCGGGAAAAGTGAAAATTAATATTAAAATAACAATTAATTAAATTAGAAAAATGCTGATTAATATCGCGTATTTCCTCCATATGCTCGTATTAAAGTTTCTACCCATCTAGGCATACTGAGAATGATGTTATCGATGGTCTCCTGGGATAGTCTCCGCCATTCCTCAACTACGGCGATTCGCATTTCACCCATGTTGGCAGGAGCTGGAATTCTGGACTTAACTTTTCTTTTCAGCAAGTCCCAAGCGTGATCTATTGGGTTCATATCCGGTGATCTCGCCGGCCACTCAATAACAGTGATATTCAATATCATTAAGATAAGCTTGAGTTACCCGAGCGGTATGCGGCCGAGCATTATTCTGCATAAAAACAAAGCGTCACCGATATATGGGGCAAACGGTACGGCATTTTCTTCTAAAACTTCTCTGATATAGTGGTCTGCAGTCAGACTCCCTCTGTCAATCACTACCAAGTCTGTGCGAGCTCCCAAACAAATGCCCGCCCAAACCATTATTGATCCACCACCGTAGCAACTGTAGTTTCAAAATTTGTCTGAATGTATCGTTCTCCTTTGCGTCTGTATATTCTTTGCCTGCCGTCAATTTGATTTAAGAGAATTCTGCACTCATCACTAAACAATACCTTACTCCATTGGTCCGCGTTCCAAAGTCGATGTTCCTGAGCAAAAGTTAACCTGTTTCTACGATGATTTACCTCGAGCCTTGGAGCCTTGGCGGGCACAAATGAACCCAAACCAGCTTCTTCGAACCTTCTTCGTACCGTACGCTCACTTACGGTTACACCCCGCACTGCTTCTAACTCATGTCGAGCTTGGACGGCCGTCAAATGGGGGTTCCTACGTACACGAAGCCGAATGAAACGATCATCCCTACTCGAAGTACGTCTTTTTCTGCCTTGTCCTGCTCTTCTCACATAAGTACCGGTCTCCCTGAACCGTTGGATACTGCGATGGATCGTTGAAACTGGTCGACGAAGATCTCTGGATATCACTCTGTAGGTTTGACCATTTCTTCGCATTTCTAGTGCCTTGGCAATCTCCGTTGGGGCTAAGTCAGGCATAATTCAGTCCTCAACTCCAAAAAGATACGCGATTTAAAAAAAACTAACAAAAACAGTATTTCAATGAAATTTTAAATCAAACTCAGAAGGAAGAAATACTCGAAGTTCGCTCCAGATAAGGTGTATTTGAATAAAATTAAAACAATTGCATAAAATGTGATGTTCAGTTGTTTCCTTAATTTGAAAATATTTCTTTTTAAATTAAATGACGTATAAACCAGCCAGCAACCTTATATGATACTGATATCAAACCTTTATTTTATGTTCCGCTAAATATGCCGGTGTGTGTATTTTATTAAGCGCAATAATATTATATTTTCATTCGTGTTTTCTAGTACCTACCTATATTAATTGATTTTCATATTACCTACTTTATGTTTTATAATTTAGTTTATTGTCGGTTAGCAGAATACTTACTTGAAAAGCATTTTTCAGTTTTCGTTTTATAGTAGATATCAGTTAAAATTTTAATGCATATCACGTTACATTGTAACTTTATATTGTTCCTCACAATAACAAGCAATTTAAAAATATTTTGCAAAATTTATTACCGTCATTATTAAAAACATTAAATCTTTTATGTTTCTATTATTTCATTTATTTAACGCCACCAGTACGAAATAAAATGACGAAACATGTCCGCTATTTAAATTTAACATGAATAAAATAAAATTAACAAATTAGTGAAAACATTTACTATTTTTTATACGTAGCTATGTTACAATTTTATTTAACCTGTGGCTACAGTGTTTTGACGGGTCAACATTTTTTTGCTATAAGGAAAACACAAAGATTTATTAAAATAAAATTATTTTAGAATACTAGCTGTTCCGTCTAAATAGGAACTGGAGAAAAATTGTATAAGTAACTACCACAGAACAAGTAGGTAATATTATTTGTTACTAGCTGACCCGTGCCCACTTCGTTTGGCGTTAAGCATTTTTTGATGATGATGATGATGATTATAAGTATCCTAAGTTACACATTATAACATCAGCTATCTGCCAGTGAAAGTCCCGTGAAAATCGGTACAGCCGTCCCAGAGATTAGACGGAATAAACAGACAGGCAGACAGGAGAACAGACAGGACACACACTAAAAATTTTTAAAAATGATTTTTATTATTAATACGGTATATACATTCATATGAATTAAGTAAAAAGCTGAAAAAGCTTGAAATTACAAACATACGCTTCAATTTTATTTATATGTATGTATGTATGCATAGATGTATATATTATATGTCTAGATCTGTGGTAACTGGTAATAACTACATACACTGATGTAGTTGTTGGTGTTGAAACTACAGTACACTGCAGTACACTACACCTGCAGCTTTTACTAAAACCTACAAAAAATTTAAAAAATAGTAAACATCAGTTACTAAGATGAACATTAAAAATGTTCATCTTCTACTACGCCTTGGTTTTCATAGTTAGCCAGAATAATCGTAGCGTATCGTATCGTAAATTACTAGCTATACATAAAAGCTATAAAACAAATAAATTAAAAAACAATTATAAAAACATAAATGTCCAATTATAATAAATTGTAAAAACGTTATAATTGTACGAACCTTGCTCTATTCAAATCAATCTTTTACTAAACAAAAATTGATTAAATTCGACCAAATTAATATGTCATTGGTCATTACATTTCTTTATTGCACGGTAAATTAGTGACATTTAAATTGGTAGCATTGTAGTGTAATAATGCCTTTTGTTTACAAACTTATTAGACTAGATCAAAACACAGTATATATACAACTGAGTGCTAAGTGTGACTTTTTCTTTTAGCATTCAATCGTGAGCGCGTTTGGGGTTTGGGGCTTGGGCGGTAGGAATTTGTATGTGGTTTGACCTACTTGTCGCGTTCACAACTAGGTGATTATGTACAAATCACATACAAATTCCTAGTAAACGCCAAAAGTGCTCACGATCGAAGCTCAAAACGAAGAAGAATTCACACTTGGCACTCAGAGTGAAGATGAGGTGTCAGGTGTTCCTTTGACGCTGACTAGATGACGTCACCTAGGGTTGCTTACGTACAAAACTTCCCAAATATGTCGAAGCATGAGATATATAGTTTCTGGTAGCCCTATTTATACAAATATAAAATATTATTAAGCGGAAAGATTTGATTGTTGTTTGTTTGTTTGCATTGAGTAGGCTCCAAAACTAATAAACCGAATCTGATGAAATTGGCACAAATATAGGGTAAACGATGGAGAAGGACATAGGCAACTTTTTATCGCAAAAAAAAGTAGGGTTCCTGCGGATTTGCTTTTTGTGTGCATAAAGTCGCGGACAACATCTAGTAGCATATCATTGGCTGATCTAATCACACGGAACAGGATATTAACTGATCTGCCATCGGCGTGCGGCGGCAACAATGAGTGACTCGACGCGCGGGCTCATTCGATGTGTGATGTGAAATGTCTGTACTGATAGTTGATACTGAACGTATTATTCACGTTCAGTACCAACTATCAGAGTGCTAACGCTAAGTGTGAATTTTTCTTTTAGCATTCGATCGTGAGTGCGTTTGGCGTTTACTAGGAATTTGTATGTGATTTGTACAGCGCCACCTAGTTGTAAACACGACAACTTGGTCAAACGCGCTCACGATCGAATGCGAAAAGAAAAACTCACACTTGGCACTTAGTACGGATTCAGGTTTTTATTATGACAACCCTGATAACATAGGGATGATGACTACATCTAAAATATTTAGTTTTATTAATATACTCTGAAATATTAAGGCATTACTACCTACTTGGTAAAAAAAAAATTATGTCTAGCTTAGTAATAAGATACATCTAAAAAGTACAAAAAAGTTTGAATTTTTTTTGGTAAATTAGCAAACAAAGTACATCGTTAGTTTACTTATATCTTACGTAAGTATGAACTTAAACGCACAAATATCGGAGATATTTACTAATATGTTCCTGCGGCCGTATACTTCATAGTTCATATACTTTAGCCTAGACGTGACGTCACAGCTAGGTACGACTTTAGTATGGAGCGTTTTCACGAGACTTTGTTTACAAATCGCTGTACCTTTGAAAATATACCTTTTGATATACTTTTTTTCTAAGAAGTTAGTATTATATTTTTTCTGATATTTAACCCGGCGGGAGTGTGGTAAACAAATGTAACAAGAGCTATGTGGTGGGGTGTTATCCACCGCAATACAAATTTGGCTATAAAACTCGTTCCTTAACTAAAGTAAGTAACTAAAACTAAGTTAAAGCCACTATTTTTGATAAAATAATTAATAAGTATATCATAATGTATCCAAAGTTTAATATTTTCACTATTTCCACTATATTTATTAATAGGTAAAAACAAAATTGATGAGTTTTTGTAGAACAATTTTACCCGCTTTGAAAAAAAAATGTAAAGGAACTAAGTATGTCCTGTAAAAACATACCTGTATGGTACGATTAAATATGAATGAAGTCGTTCTGTACTAACATCAAGAAATAACAGCAAAATAATTAGAAACTGACATTAAAATCAGTTAATTTTTTAAATGGATAGTTTTTCCACGGATAGCGCGTGCGTATTTTAAGTTTCTAATAATTTTGTACGAACATTCTACACATCCAACAAAATAATTTAAAATATTTTGAGTTCAGTCTGTTTATTACTTCAGGTTTTCGTGAACCAAAGGCGAAAGACGTTGAAATCGTGGTCGTCCTGTAAGTGTATGTACTTAACTGTAGCCATAATAACATAATTACAAGGTTCACTCGAACATCTGGCATTAATAGTTAGATAACTTTGGTCTTAATTGTATAACAATTGAGACAAACGCGATATATCTATAATGAACGCCGTCTAAGCAAATAAAAAATAATGAAAAGGTAAATAATGGGCATTAGAAGCGGTGATAATGAGACTACCGCCCGCTGTATGAAATTGTGTGTATGAAGTTGTATGGATGGAGGTTGTATGGTTGTATGATACGGGCGGGTAACGAAGGCCTCGTTATCGTGGCGGATTAGAGTGCTGCGCGACTAACGACACACCGCGCGCGCGTGTGACGCTGAATATGCAGATATTATACCTTAATTTGTCGGGTTATACTCGTATCGCTTTCATTTAGACTAATGGTTTGCGAGTCAGTCGGTAATATGCTGCTAGGTTTATGTCTAGTGTGAGTCAGTCACGAATACCTTCAAAAAGGAAAAATAGTTTCCATCTCCCTCTCCCACAATAATAACTATATTTTTTTATAATGACTTTAACCCGTCTACGTAAATTATTTAGCCTAGGTTAACCGGGCTATTATTACGAATCTATTGACACCTCATTTATTAAAATCGGACTAGTAGTTTAGGCACTACGATGGAACAAAATATACATACATACTACATAGACTACTAAAATTATGACCCTTACTTTTGGCTTCGCCGTAATCGGGTGAAAATAGAGAGTTAATATTATTACAGTAGATAGCAGCTACGTAATACATTTAAAACATTTTATGCAGTACTTAAAAAGAAGGCCAAATTAAAAATGTTAACGATCTCCGAAACATTTTAATAGAAATTTTAATAATAATCAATTGTGTTGCCTCATCGAAAGCACCTTGCATTATGTTTTAGTTCAGGAGCCAAATGAGGCTTAATCGCTTAAAAATCGCTCAATACTGACTTCACGCTAGTGATGCGCTTAACGCTTGTTTAGCTGAAAGCGTTGTTAATTGTCGCATCCTTCCCATAATAGTTTCGTAGTTTTTAGACAAAATACTTACCTTCTAGTAAGTGATGTGGGAAAAAATTTAATTGCCTATAAAGTTTAGAAAGTTAAGGACGAGAAGACAAGGTAGTTATAGATTTGTTTTTAATAGATAATTAGATATTGAATAATATATACCTACCTAAGATTAAGCAACTATTGGGTAAGTCTTTGAGTCTATGTGTTATCCATATCGTGTTAGAGATTACTGAATAGAGATCGTGAAAATGATAGTCAACTGCCACAAATCAAGAAAATCCAATATTTTTTTATATATTTCCATATAGGTTATTAAGTAACACCCACGGTCCCTACGTGATGCCTACTACCGGTTCGGGAACTAAACTGGCGAGAAGAACCGGAGTAAGAAACTCGCACGGGGCCATCTTTTAGCAAAAATAAAAGCAAAAAGTAAAAGCAATAATATTCTTGAAAATCACTAAAAAGTATGAAATAATTGTTATCGTCGAAATAGTTCCCCTTTTAAATTCTGCTAAAATTTAACTATTTCTCCACTCAAACTTCTTATTTTTGAAGTACCAGCCAATTTGAACGTGAGTTCCTTAAAATTTTGTTTGTATGTATAAGGACGTAGTTGTGTTAAAGGATTTATACAATTGTTTGGACTGGTGCTGACTTCAAAAATAAGAATATTGAGTAGAGAAATAGTTACATTTTAGTAGAATTTAAAAGAGGAAATATTTGGACAGTAAGAATTATTACATACTTTTTAGTGATTTTAAGAATGTTATTACTTTTACTTTGGAAGTCGGTTTATGTACTTTTTAAATATATATATATATTTTTTATTTCTAGTGATATTATAATATTATTAACATAATACCTTGGAGACGAGGAGAGTTTTAGTAGGACGATAAAATAATTAAAAATAAATAAAAAAATATAAAAGAAAGAAAATAATAAACAAAATTTAAAAATGTTATGTAACCCCCGAATCGTCAAGCAGTGAGCGAGCTGATAATGATGAATTATAGCTAAGAAACTCACAATCATGTCAGTTTTCAAACAAAAAAACTAGATCAAAATCGGCTCATCCGTTTGGAAGGTACGATGCCACGGACAGACAGACAGACACATCAAACTTATAACACTACTCTTTTTGCGTCGGGGGTTAAAAAATATCACAAAAATATTTATCTGACCGGGATTCTAATCCGAAACCAAATCGTAAACAACGCACAAATTACGATTCTACCATCCAGCTGACATTAAGTCCTTTTGGATCTAGGATATAATACCTTGGCACAACATTTCACTTTTTGGTAGCTGTGAATGTTCAAAGAAATCGATATCGGTGTAAAAGACTATGAAAAATACCTGTATCTATGGTGTGTTGATGGTGGTGTTGATGATGATTATTTAATAGTGGCATATGCTTGCAGTTTTGTAAACAATTCTGAAATTTCCAAACGTGTATCTTCAAAGACTTCAAAGTGCCGTTCAGTGTTTTTGGATCCAGGGTATACATATTACCTTGGCACAACATTTCACTTTTTGGTAGCATATGCTCGAGTTACTTCAAAAAAAGTCAATATCACTATAGGTGTGTGTCCCTATAAATTTTGAGGATTTCTCTCGATTCCTCATGGATCCCATCACCAGGTCTACCGTTTGGTGACAATGGGACCAATTTGGGAGTCGCCCCTTTAAAATTAAACAAATAATTTCGAAAATCGGTCCACAAACGGCGGAGTGTTCGCGTAACATACATACAAAAAAAACACACACGAATTGATAACCGCCTCCTGTGTTTTGGAAGTCGGTTAAAAATACATATATTTTTACTTACCTGTAAATTTATACAGTATTGCTGCCACAACTACTAACTGCCTAGTTAACTAATCAAACTCAACTCTAAACATCTCGGAGTGACGATATTATCATAATGGCGCACTGCATGCTGGATGGACCGAATGTGAGGCCTTGGACGAGTAGGTACATATTAGTAACTGAAAAGTCTATGGGGGCCTGTTTCACAATCTTCAATAAATAAAGAAAAAATATGCAATATAGGAGTGTGTAATGAGATATATATGCCCACGCTGTAGTTACTTCGCGGAAAACGCGCGCATCTCATTTATTTTTCCTTATTTTTAAAGAATAGATATATCTCCCAGTTAAAGGGAGGAGTTTAAAAAATCTTCCAATTAAATCTCCTAGGTAAGGTTACCTACATTAGTCGGGGTAGTCTGATTTAAGAAATTAGTCTAATTAAAAAAATGCGTCCCGGCCACATTAGCCTTATGTCGCACTAGAAAAATTACTAGCACAGGGCAATATCGTCTTGTACCGCACCAGGGGAAATATTGTGCTTTTGAGCTTGGCAGTAAACGTGTTAAGTATTCGTAAGCAATGTTTAATTGGATAAATTGAAAATCACGGTTGTCATACATTTCTTAATTTTTATCTTTTTATGCACTAACTGTTAAATAAACATTAGTAACTTAATTGTAACTGTAAGTACCGTACTTATATTACCATGTACATTAAAATATATTACCATGTCGTAAAAAAAAAACAAACATATAAAACGTACAAGATACCTTTAATTCGCTAGAGTGATCAGTGATGTACGAAGAGCTGAGGATAGAAGACTGTGTCTTTGAAATTTTTTATTATTCTTCTTTTGACATTATTGAAAGCTGATTTATTTTCATGTAGCCCGAAATAGGATAGACGACTGATTTTTTTATTGCATAAATAAATAGTACTCAATATTTTCGTAGGTACGTACAGTGTTATGTTTACAAAATCTCGCAAGTCTCGTGCAAATACTTCTTACCAAAGTCGTACCTAACTGTGACGGCATGATGAGGCAAAAGCCTATTGTTTTTTATTCTGAGAGCAGAAATGTATAAGACCGCATGAACAAATTTGTTAATAGCTCCGAAATTTGTGCGTTTAAGTTCATACTTACTTTAACAACTGTTTTTGTTTATGACGTAAGTAAAATAATGATGTGGGTTTTTTTGTTTGCTACATTAGTAAATGTAGCAAACAATTTTGAAACTTTTTTTCATTTTTTAGATGTATCTAATTACTAAACTACACATGAAATATTATATTGTAATACTTAAATATTTTTGAGTATATAAATTATCTAAACTAAATATTAAAATGTAGTCGTCTTATTATGTTACATCATGTCTTATAAAAAATTACAAACAAAATTGAGATTCATTAAAATACATAATTCTGTATTTACCTATATCCGATCCATTAACAAGAATGTCAATCAGTGCCAAACATCTTAACAGTCGTTAAAATTGATATTTTAACGACTGTTAAGATATCAATATAGTCGTTATAATATGATTCTTGAAACGCAGTACACACCATAATGTAAAACACAACTTTTGCAGATACCTGGAATCGGTAAAAATTGCTTTCGATAGTAACAAGCGAGTGCGAAAGGATTCAGGGAGCGCATTAAAACCAGATGAGGGATAAAAGTTCCCGCAAATGATGTTAAATGGTCTGCGCAGACGGACTACAGCAAAACGAGTTCTCTGATTATAATAAATACCTACAGTATTTATTATAATCAGATTGCATTGATCATGCATTCTTCTTTAAATTTAATTCGCAATTTTTACGTAGATGACGGCGCACAGACGGCGGATTCGTATTATTTTACTGTTTTCAGTGGTGTGTAAAATAGGATTCATAGTGCAGAATATTTTCGTGGACACTTGATTTAACACTGATTTATTATTATTTTATACATATTCGGTGTACACAATTTAATTAGAATAAAATTTAACTTTGCGAACTGACAGTTTCGGACTAGATTAGCGTTCACTTCTCCACGGCTCGAATAATTCTGCTCAGAACAAATGAAGTCATTCAACTACCACTCCGATTCTGTCCACGCCTCACGCGCGGCCAAAACAAGATAAGAGGCATGACGTCACGGCGCTTGCGTGAGGAACGAATTTCATTACGGTGCTAATTCAAATTATAAAGCTTCTTTAGCAAATATACCTACTGCAATATATTAGTAATACCACAGAGTAAAAATATATACTTTTAATAAATTTTCACGCGTACTTTTTAATTTTAATGTCTCCTAGATAGGGATTAGCTAATATTGTATCCACCTAAATAGCTTCTGAAAATATCACATTATTCGTGTTCATTTTTGTAAACTTAGAATGGGTATAGTAACCTATCCTTAAAAGATAGACATATCAATGACATCGCAGACTTTTTTGTAGACACCATGGTACCGACTTCAAAAATATGAAGATTGAGTAGATAAATAGTTAAAATTTTGCCGAATTTAAAAGGGGAATTATTTAGTAAATAAGTTATATTAATACTTTTGTTGCATTTTTACTTTGGAAGGTTTTTATGCTGGTTTTCTGAGAGATATTTCCCCATAATAATCATTACCGATCTGTGGACCAAATAAACAATGTCCTGTGATGATAATGAATAGACACTATATGATTAAATAATTATTATTGTCTATTGTTGTAGTCGGCGGAAAAAATGTAGTAGTCAGTATTAAATATACTATTATAGTGATGACAGGGGCGTGCGCTCCATATAGGCAGAAATGCAGTGCTTTACGTGTCATTCACAGATATTTTAATAAAACGTTCGTACGTTTTAGATGACTTTAATTAAAAAAATATAATAACTTTAAAACGCCTAATATTTTATTATTAGCAACTCATGCCGGTGCGTGCTGCAGGACAAATCATCGCATGTATGTGTAATTTTCATACTTCGCAAACGCACACAAACATGAATATCGACATGTTTATATAGGCGAAACTCATGCGACATTAGATGGCCTTCGGCTTCGGGCGCACGTGGCGCGAGCTTGGTACTACAACGAGTTCTATGATTGTCAGTATAATGTTATTTACTAAGAAAACTTACTAGATGGCACTTTACGTGGAAATTATAAATGACACTATTTTCAGAGAACGAACATAACCAAACATAACTAAGTATATTATTATCTACGTACTAACGTAGTATATTATTATCTCTGTGCTATAAAGATAAATTGTTAAATAAGCGCCCATAACGCCGTCTGCGCGTTGCGTCGTCGTTTTAACAAGGCCGCCATCTATCGTGAATTAACGATATATAATTTGAAGAGTCCCGTAGTGCCGATGTACTTTATCAGTTCAATTTTTAAAAAAGAGGGCGTTGTATGAATAAAATATTGTTATAAATTCATATTTTATTCAGTAATTTTGAAGAATAAAACTAAATAAATCACTGACGTAAAACAAAACAAGTTACATGGCGGTTTAATTGTGCTTTTAATGTGATTTACTTTTCCATGGTTCACAATGCTTACTCGTAGCGACATCTTTACGTACTGAGCATGTACTTCATTAGATGTTAAAAGTTATGAAACGTATAACTGGCTGTGTGGTTGTGTACACACGATTAAATTATATTGTTTTCCTTGCATATTATTTAGTAATTTACATCGGGATATAGTAATCTCAAGTAACCGGAACCTTGAATATGTGAAAATTGAAGCTGACTGACTGGTGAGTAGTTATAATATTTTAAAATATGCTTATTATTTTACTTATTAGAATTTCTTCCGCCGCGACGATCGATCGCTGTTTTGTCTGCGTTGCCGTAGAAGATGTACATGAATAGTAGTACATCTAAGACTTGCTCTGTTGGCATGGTTTCGACTTAGATATCTGTCGCTTGGCTGTAGCTATGCTAAAAATCTATAAACGAAAAAGTTTTTGTGACCGAGTACTTCGCCGCATACCCAGTGCCATAATCCTGTGCACGCCACTGAGTGATGATGATGATCATGAATATAATTTTGCCAATAGCAAAATTTCAAATACATTGATATCGGCGTACAAAACTATGAGATGTACCTCATCATAATGTGATGGTGTATGGTGTGATAAAGCCGTTGACTTCGTACGCGCAAAAACAAATATGGTGGGAACCGTACATTTTTCCGCAATAAAAAGTAGCCTATGTGTTAATCCAGAGTCTAAACTATTACCATGCCAAATTTCATTAAAATACGTTTAGTAGATTCAGAGATTAGCGCGTACAAACGTACAGACTAACAGATAAACAGACAAACAGACAAAAATTCTAAAAATCATTTTTTGGGTTCTATGTCGTTCATAAAGTGACCCACTTTATTAAAACACTGAATATGGTTTCAATTGCTCAAGTAATAAGAAGTAAAATAAGCAAATCTAAACACAATTTTAACTCTATTTTTTATATTTATTATATAAAAAATACATGTATATATACAAGACCTGTATTATTTATATTTATTGAATTCTTACTTACAATACAACAGTAACATACTTTTAAGTTTCTACGATCACATAATGCCAAATACCACAACATAAAAAGAAATGTAGTGGTTTAAAAACAAATACATGTAATTTTTGTCTTCTAAATTATGCATTCGTAAGTCCAAATACCTGAATCTTATCTCTATGATATCTGAAATAATCCTTAAAAAAATTTTTGGTACTAGTTTTGGAGTCGATAATTACTGACTGGCTGGTTAGAGAGAGTTTGCCGAATGAACAGAGATAATATACTTTTTTTATAAAAAAAAATTAATTCGATTAAACTAACCTAACCGGTCAGTAGAAAAACCGAATGCAAATCAATGCTCCTGTTTTTGCGTGGAAGTAATTATATTTTAGATATAATAGAGATAAGATGTAGGTGACAAAAATATTACTAACGGTTTGTTAAAACCAGTGCAAATTTTTTTATTTATCTAGTTTAATGAATACTACATACTAAAAAATGTACACTGGTTAAAAAAAATTACTATGGTGGCGGAAACTTCAAAGTGCAATTACGAGTAAAATATTACTGTTGATTTGTAAGTAAAATGTTAAAATAAAGATCTTACAACAGTTATCGAGTTTAAATTGTGCTTAGATTTGTTAATTGTTCTTCTGTTACTTATTGAGGGGATTAAAAGCACCATTTAGGCGTTTTATTTGAAGTTATTACTTTTGATAACTCAAATGTGGTCCAATTTCGACCATACATAATATGGGGCTTCAAATGATTTGTGTTCACGCCATGTATTTCAATTTAAAGGATTTTCAGTTTCCTACGTTTTACTTGTGGCGGACCAATTAGCGCCACAATTCTGAATCGCGCTACCAAAGTTTTCTAAAATAGGCTATAATATCTAAAATATTTTATAATATACAACATCTGAAATGCATACAAGTGGGCTTCGGCCTGACCGAGCGTACCACCTCGCTCGGTCGGTCGATCTCCCTTTGGGGCTTCCACTATTCCCACATACTAAACTGTACTAACGTAGGCAACGTTAGTTTCACATATAAATGGCACTTTACGAAAACGGTGGTGGTGATGGAGATATTTAAAAAAAAAACGTTGAAAAAATCACAGGCTATTCCATTTTTTTATATTTCTTTAATATTTAGTATCTAAATTCGCTAAGGTAAGGTGTTTTTCATGATCACGATTCTTATAGAACAGTAAGCTAGTACCTTATTTCCAGTACCTTATTTTCAATAATGTTGATTTTTAAGATTTTAAATAGATATAATAATAATACCTGAGTACATAATTAATTGTTTGTTACACACTTTGTTAGATTTTATGATGCTATCAGCTACCCATATTAAATGAATATTTTTAATAGATACGAGTGTGTACATTGTTCCAAATAACTATAAAACTGAACATTGAAGCAATTTAAGAAGTAATGAAATAAAATAAAAGAAGTAATGAAAGAAGTAATTCATATACAAATTATTGTGATATACACACTCATTAATTTAAAAAAATTAGTTACTTGTTTATAATTTAATTTAATTCTTATTTTAAGTTGCAATTGTTTAAAATTACAATCTGATTATATAAAAACACAATTTGACTGTATCAAAATTATATAATTATATACATTTTTTAACTTTTAGAAATTGCTTCAATGTTCAGTTTTGCTAAAACTACGAAGTAAAAAAAAAACATCAGTTTTATTTTTATGAAATATGAAGTATGCAATTTTTTTTAAATATGATATAAAACTTCGTAAAAAATCCGGATTATCCGGATTTTTGTGAGAAAAAATCCAAAATCCGGATTTGTGTGTGAAAAAATCCGAAAATCCGGATTTGATACAAATCCAGGTTTTTGCAACCCCTAGTTGTAGGTGTAGTTATCGGTAGTTAGTTATTTAATTCATAGTTAAGACAGAACAACGTCTGTTGGGTACAGCTAGTAGATATATAAAAATTAGTAATAGGTAAACACTCAAGTTGGGTAGATGAATAATGTATTTTTAACCGATTTCAAAAAAGGAAGGCTGTTATACGTTCGGCAGTATATATTTTTATTTTTGTATGTTCAACGATTACTCCGCCGTCTGGACCGATTTACATAATTCTTTTTTTTATGTAAAAGGTATAATCCCAAATTGGTCCTTTTGACCTGATGATGGAATCCATGAGGAATCGAGGGAAAAACTTTTAGAAATTTATATGGACACATAATATGGTGATTTCAAATTTTTCTGAAGTACCTAGTCCAAGCATATGCTACCAAAAAATAAGATTTTGCACCAAGGTACAACTGCCCTGGATACAAAAGTACTGATTTCAGTGTTGTTTAAAGAACTGCAAGCATATACCACTATGTCAATTACAATAATCATCATCCGCGCCATCATCACCCCATACATCATCACACTATGATGATATAATAGGTACTACTCATAGTATTTAACACCGACACGGATATCTTTGAATATTACTTGACCGTTTGAGAACATATTTGCAAATTTCTTTTGTTGTTCTAAAGGTTATAATTCTGAATTTGTCTCTTAGTCACCTGATGATGGGATCCATGATGAATCGAGGAAATTCGTCGAAATTTATATGAAGACATAGTGATTTTGACTTTTTCTGAAGTAGTCCAAGCATATGCTATCAAAAAGTAAGCTTTTGTACCAAGGCTTACCCTGGATCCAAAAGTACTGAACAGAACTCCTGAGTCCTTATAGATACATGTTTGGGGATTCTGGCGTTTTTTAAAGAACTGCAAGCATATGCCATCATACCACTTACAGTAATCAACATCATCATCACCACCATTTTCACACGAAACACCAACATATTATGATGACATAGGTATATATAACTCACTATTCATACGAATTTTGTGCACCGATATCAATGTCTTTGAAATTTTGCTATTGCCAAGATTATATTCGTGATCATCATCATCACTATAATATTATATTAAACGCTTACTGCTACATTTTTTGCGCCGACTACTTCAATATATTATATTAATAATTATTTAATAATATAGTATCTAATCATTATCATCACTGGTGATTGTTTATTAGGTCCACAGATCGGTAATGCTTATTTGGGGAAATACCAGTGGCCTTTTAGAAAAGTGGCATAAAATAACGCTTGAGTTTGTTTTGTTGACAAAAGAGTTAGAATGGCGGAGGCTTTTTTGTATTTAAAAGGCAAAGCTGATTGACTGATTTATCAACGCACAGGCCAAACCCTTAACCCTAAGGCTGGAAATTTGAAATTTTGCACACGCATTTCTCATATGACGTATGAAATATAAAATTTAACCCCTAAAATGGGGGATGAAAGTTTAAAACCTAATTTCACGAGGGCGAAGCCGCGGGAAAATAATTCTAGTAATAAATATAACTAAAAAGATTTTTTTTTATTTATAAACAAAAAATTAAAGCGTCTTCTAAAGTAAAAATGCGCAAAAAAATGTGAAATAAAACTTATTTTCTTAATAATTCCCCTTTTAAATGCGGCTAAAATGTTAACTATTTCTTTACTCAATTTTTATAATTTTGAAGTCGGTACCAGCAAACTTGAACTCGAGTTCTATAAAATATTGTTTTATCAGGATATTGTTAGGGCTTTTTTTTAGACTGGTACCGACTTCAAAATTATGTAGATTTAGTAGAGAAATAGTTAACATTTTAGCCGAATTTAAAAGGGGAAATATTTAGAACATAAGTTTTATTTCACTCTTTTTTGTGCATTTTTACTTTGGAAGTCGGTTTAATTTTTGTTTAAAAATAATAATATTTAAAGGTAAACGTTACAACAATTTAATGGCGTCGTAATTTAAGCTTGAGAATTTAATTTAAATTTATATTTTATGAAATTTAATGTTTTAATCATGTACCTTTTTATATTATTTATGATATATGGTTAAACAATTTTTAACAATAAGCATTTAGCTTATAGAAACTGCATTAAAAGTAGGTATTAAGTCTCCTGTGATATAATACCTAAGTGCAGAGTTATTTTTTATTTTTATGTGAATATTTTTGTATTCATAGAATGAGTTCTACGTTTAGAATTAATAATCCTAGTATTTCTGTCTGTCTGTCTTCTGTAGTAGTAGTTCTGTCTATATTCCTCGATATTTCTGAATTAATTATAAAACGAATGTGTTGAAAGGGTTTGACAATATTTATTGGTTTTTCCATTCTAGGCAACATTATGGATGTTGCCTAGAATGGAATATCACATTTTTAATTTTCTGGATAACTTTGTATTTTCTATTTTTTATATAGCGAATTTGCCAGGGACTTCGTTCACGAGCAAGGTGCATTTTCCTGTAAAAATGTAGCAGTTTTCCTTTTACAAGGTCTACCGTCTAACCATAGTCATTTCAGCGCACGAAAGGCTTAAATTGGAACGAAATCACTGTTATTTGTTTTACTTTAATAATGAAAGTCGAGCAGCGTTCAAGTCGCTCGTCTGCGCGGTGTCGGGGGCCGATTGGTTTAGTTAGCAGTGAGCGTTGCGCCTCATTTGCTTGCCGCGTCACCCGCCTAGCCGCGCGCCGCGCGCCGCGCGCCGCCTCGACTTTGTTAGCACTCTTTTCACCCGTGCCGCCGATTCTATCTCTGATAAATCAGTGTCACATGTACCCGAGTCCCCGACCTTCGAGCACCGACAAATTAACATCATTATCTACGTTTTTCTTCGACATTAAATTCTATTTTTGTATTTACATTTTAATAACTCTATTTAATAATTATTCATTTCGAATATATTACATTTCATGGCCTATAGATTTTTATTAAAAAATTTATAGCTATATATAGATTTTGAACTACGTTTCCCTTTCCGCTTTAAATAATTATTTAAATTCATACAGATATTTAACATAAACGAACATAATGAAGAAATAATAATACTTAATATGTATACTAAAATTTATTGTATTTTGTTTCAGTGCTGTCATTTAGATTGGAAAATAACCCCACTATATGGGGTGGGTCACATAAATAGAGGCATAACCATTATTACCCTTAACCACATTCTCTTGGGCTGTAATATATCAGCTATTTGTTATCCACTATTTTTGTAGGACTCTACATTATACAATTTTCAGTTTCTCATGGGAAAAGCAAAGTATATTCATTTATTTTTCAAATTAAATCCAAATTATTATTTATATGAGTAAGGATTAATCTTTTCTTCTAATATCTTCCTTTCAATTTATTTTTTGCTCACAAAATTATATTCTTTCATTTTCTAATTTGAGAGAAAGAAAGAGAAACGAACTATTTAGTTGGACATAATGAATTTACTTAATATTTAGATTGAACTTTAACCCTTAGATTTGAATAACTTTGATACTTGATAGTATAATTAAAAACAGATATTTAACAGCTGACGTTTTTCTTTACGACTAAGGACTGTAATTGCATCCGTTATAACCCTTTTAGAGTAATTAAAATATACATTGTATATTCAACAGCTCGATCACGCTAAAAGATAAGATAAAATGCCACTAATTTTGTTTATTCTAAAGGGCACTGTTAAAAAACAAATAATAAAGACAGTGTTTCGTAAAATATGTATATTTAAAAAATAATTTATCTGCAGTAAAATGGTTTTATACCGACACAATACACAGTAGTAACACACGTATTTAAGAATTTATGTTATTTTTAAAAAGTTATGCATAACACATTTTACATGTTACATATTTTAAATGTATAAATTATATTCTGATAACTATTTGATTTCCAACTACGATCCTCCACTCTATGATCTTGTGGGTATATGGTGGCAAGCCCCAAAGGGAGATCTCCGACCGAGCGAGGCGGTATGCTCGGTCAGGCCGAAGCCCACTTGTAGTCATTTCAGGTGTTGTATATATTATATCGCCGATCTTAGAAGACGTCGATAGCGCGATTCAGGATTGTGGCACTAATTGGTCCGCCACAATCTCCATACATCTACAACTATGATCTCCATTAATTTGCAAATCTTGAAATATAAATTAGTTTAATAATTATAATTTTTACAATTTCAAACGATACTTTATAAATAGCAACAACAAAAATATATTTTTTTCAGAGCTTTAAATATTACCTGACGATATTATAGTCGCAGAGTAAAAATGTATAGATACCCACGTACAGAGGAACATCTTTCATAGAACGATCCAAATTTTGTCAGGGTTGTCAAACCTGCACCATCACGTGTCTCACTTAAGGGGTATACTCAGTAGGTCATAGACGCTCTTAAAATAAAGCAATACACCTACTAGAAAATATTAAGAAAGGTAAAATATTTTTATTTATTGTATTATTTTTCAAGCACGCAGTAAAATAATACATAACTATTTTTATATATAAATATTATTTGTATTTAATATTCTAATATTGTAAAGTTTCAACATTTATTAGCCACAGCTATAATAGTAAAAATGTATTAATTGTCGTCACGTCATAAGAACTCAAACACGAAATTTGAGAATGTTGACGTCCTTTCCGACAGTCCACGAATTAACAGGATTTTCCACTATTGCCGCGTATGCGATGCGTATCTCCTATACGCGACACACATACACCGTATGCTTGTAGTGGTACAATCAAATCGACAGCTGTCTTTGTAGCTATTTATCTGTTCCTCTTTAATCTGTGTTATTGTGACGTTGTGTAGTTTATAGTGACTTTGTGTGTTTTTATATATTTTCTTTATTTTATACAAACAAAAGAAAAAATAATAATAATTTGATGAGGTGTGCTCGGGCCGTAATGGCGAAGGGCAGGCGTGAGGCGCTAAGGGTCGTCGTTGTCGCTTAATGGTTCCTTAATGATCCTACAATGTACTTCCAAACTTCTACTCCAAGATTGTGAGGATGGCTGGATGCATGGATGGATGGATGGATGTTTGTTACTCTTTCACGCAAAAACTACAGAACGGATTTCGATGAAATTTGGTAACATAGTAGTTTAAACTCTGGATTAAAACAGGCTACTTTTTATCCGGAAATTGTACAGTATTCCCGTATACCTATATATAATAATAATGTAATTACAATAAAACATAAAGAATTCATAGATCAACATATATAGTCTAGAATATAATCGTGGTATGCTTTGAAGTTTGAAAACCGGTATGCAACGTTTTGCAAAATCAATTACAGTAACTTTAAGAAAATGATTTACTGCCTATGTAAAGAAGTTAAGGCAAAATTGATTGAAATACGAAAAAAAAAATCTACTATGAATGAATCTACGGCGCTAAAAAGGTCCTTGACCTCGACGTTATTAAAAATATTTTGAAATCAGCTGTGTGTTCAATAACCTCACAACTGGTCATATAGGGTCGTATAGAGTGCAATATAATTTTCTATTGTATAATATTTATGCCTGGACTAGACGTCTTGAAATAAACAGGAAGTCATGTTCTCAAAGTTCCTTTTATTATTTGTAGAGTTTCGTTGCGTTTCCTTGCATTCTCGTAGAAAAATAGATGATCCGATTCAGTAATTTACTAATATTGTTGAGTTTTTTTTTTGCATTTAAATATAGAGATTGAAGGGGTTTCTCAAGATTAACAAAGCTTATTGAGGAATATCGAGAGATCGCGGTAAGTATCCGAGGTGCCGGCGGCGACCCATTAAAAATAATCGATGCTCGCGAAATATCGAGGGCTCTCTAATGACAGCGGAAAACAAAGCGAACGGGGTCGCCCGACCTCCGACCTCCGACCTCTGCCGATGCGACCTCCGACCTGGAGATACTGGGGTCGCTATATTAAGGTGTGGACTTAAAGATATCTGCATCAATTACCAATTTCAAGTGTGATTTCAATATTCGAATAATTTCATTAATTAAGAACAAAACAAGTGATATATAAAAAAAATATCGAATCAGTAAAAATTAAACGAAAAATATCACTACTGCTAATTGCATAAATATAAAAAACGTAAATTTACACTATTTAAAATAGGTATGTATAACACAGAACACTCAAATAAAAACCAATACCTACTATACCGAAATCTACATTTTCTACAAGGAATAACAAAGCACAAGTAAAATGTAATTTCGAAATGTGTATTTTATATACTAATTTCGTTATGAATGGGTACCTGTTCAAACGGTATAAAACAAGTGCCGAATTCTCCACACAATAGGGCAATTCGCGCGGAACAGTGTTTGCGGAGCGCCGTTTTTCTTGCAAACGGAATTATGGCGGGTATAAAATATTTTACTGTCTGTCAATTTCCAGGGCTCAGTTTGTTGAAAGATATTAAGCAGAGGTTAAAATTTTATTTGCGCGGAGTTATTGTCTGTTTCGAGTCTCGACTCTGTCGGTACACGGGCCCGGCCTGTAAGACAATGCTTGCGAAGTCGCAAATAGAACAAAATACGTTTATTTATTACCCCACGTTTTACTCTGTCGAGGAGCAAATCGTCGGGTCTAAATCATAAAGTTATTTCCAAAAGATTATCATCGTGAAAACATTTCGATTTAGTGCTCAAGCGAAACTTAATTATTTTACTAATACCTATTTAATTATATTCTAAAGTTGGCAATGAGGAAACACTAATTAATGGAATCCAGTGTAATTGCAATAATTGCAGTGTGTTAATTAATATTTTAATATAAAAAAATAATTACCTATCTATTTAGAGAATATTTCTAAGTGTGGAATGACGTCATAACAAAATACGTGCATACTATAATAATTTAATATTAATTCGCTTTGTATGCCTACTTAGGAAGTTAGGAGTAAAACCGGTCGTAGGCGGCGCGGCCGGCTGCCGCTGTAGCACTTGGCACAATCAAAACGTTCAGGGCCTGTTTCACAATTTTCTAATATTTAAGTATCGTATAGCTTATTCGGAAGTTTTGTCGCTACTAACTTTATATTGAGCAACAAAGACAAAACGTGCAACAGGTTACAGGCCCAAATCACAGATTAATAAATAGTTACTACGTAAGCCAAAGTCTAATAAGATAATAAGTGGATAGTAATTTCTAACCTAAAGTGAGCACTAGATGAGGACCTTACTATAGAGGATACGATATTACTTTATCACGAGAATAATAATTTGTATAGGTCCGAAAAAATTCTAATTGGTTCATTCTCGCTAATGCTAAAAAGGATTTTTAACGAGAGATGGCGAATCAAAATGCGGCACGGTGTAGCTCGAAATTCTCTTTCGAAATTCTCGAATCTTTAGCAATAAAAAGTGTCTCTCTATGTGTAGGGAATAAAGTTTAATTTTGAATCGCTGTCTTAAAAATGCCTCGCCGTGTCGCGTTTCGGTGTGAACTAACGCTAATATGCATAATATCTCGCAATTTCGATTTTGTATTGCTATCAAAAAGTGCGCGCCGCACAACGCGTCGCGTCTTGGTCTGAACTGACCCTAAAGATACAATGTATAAAAATGTCGATTTTATAGCAATCGCGATTGTGCGAATACACTACAGGAATAATTAAAAGAGTGAGCAGTTGCTATTGAGTCGAGTCCTGCTTGAAACATTTAGAGGGCGCGTCGGCTCGAATGCGCCTGTGATAGTGGGATAGTGGTATGATAAAGGCCGCTGTAATTGGTGCATTGTAGGCGGCCGCGGGCGGGCATCGTTAGCCTTTCTTTCGCAGATGCGGTTTTGTCCGGAACCGCTTGTTAATTAACTTTGAAATTAATTGATGCGGCGAAGTTTCCGAGTGAAACTTGAATTAATTGGCACGTCCGACTTCAGTCTAATTAGGAGCCTGAGGCTTTTCAGTATCGCTCGTTGATGCCGTGAAAAACACACACAAAAGTGTTGTGAGCGAACGTTCGAGCGAGATTTTTTGAATCAAAGTACCTCCGGTTAAACCCCTAATTGCGAAACTCGAAACAGACTCGAAACCGATAGTTCCAAGTTCGGTATTAGTATTCCGATTTGAGTGTCTTTACAATTTCAAGATAACATTGTTATGGTCACTTTCTGGGGGTATATATATCTCAGTAAAATGGATGGATATATAATAAAAATATTTACACAGCGGATAAGCTATTTAAAGTTGCTGTGTTTGTCTGTCAAGGGACATTTTCAAACTATCAGACGAAGACAACAACGTTGAATAGCTGATCAGTTGTGTAAATATTTTTATAAGTAACGGAAAACGTGATTTAAGGTAGCCTTCCTATGCACGCGACCCGAGCTAGATTTAGGGTCGCGGAGCCACCACTTATGAATTTATATTATGGAGCTCTAAACAAACACCGCGACCCGCGACGCGCGATCGTTGAGCGTAGCCAGAGAACCTGGCTGGTTTGATAGTCGCGGTCGCGGGTCGCGGTGGTCGCATAGATCGGAGGAATTACAACCTATTCTCCAAATATTCGCAGGTACATTTAGAGAATAGGTTGTTATCTATTTTTTATAGCCCTAAGTGACCCCAAAAAATTTCTTTTTTTTTCTTCTATCACCAACCCCTATTGTTAATAGTGATATTCATACCTACTGTAATAATTATCATAACTCTTGTGTACTGTAAGTCTTTCGCACATCGTCTGAAGGGTGTAGGCGTAGCGTAGATCATTTGTTTAGCTATATGTCTAATTACTATATGCATAATGTGTACGTCGTATCCCTGTTCTTCCTGTTTTTATTGAAATTTTAATGTTGAGAATATTACTGGGTGTATAATGTTATTATTCATTTGTAATTATGTTTTAATACCTTTTCATCATGGCCACAGCACGTGAAGCCAAGACTGAATATATGTCTACTGTGTCTTGACTTCATTGCATGTTTTATTTCATTTAAATTTGAAAACGAATTGTCAGTGAATCGTCGAAATGTTACATATAAAAACAAATGGTTCCATAGAACAATTTCCTTTTACTTCTGCAAATTCACACACAGTCAGAGTTTCACACACACGCACTCACACACACATATATATACCTCGGACACAAATACACATACTAAGCATTATGCTATTTTTGACGTGATAACGTCATATAAATAGATGAACGCCGGCTGCACGCCCGAAAATTATCACGTTCCGCCTGACTGTCACGTTCCGCCTGAGCCGAGCGTGCAAGCGAGAGCGCGGAACAAGCGATAGAGAGGCGCGATCGGCCTAAGTGTTCAGCTTGTGATGACGTTGTCACGTAAAATTATCGTCCGTAAACCGACTTAACAGACAACCATTTTTTAATGTAAAAAACTCGTTAAATAGTTATGTAAAAATTACTTTATCCTAAAACTTGTATTTTTAATGATTGATTTCTGAAACTATAATACTATAATATTAAAAAAATAGTTACAAATTTTTACTTCATGTATATAAAGTGAACTGGGGATGTTTCAGTAGGTATAATAATTTTCATATTTTCGTTCCAATGGAATATTCTCGTCAATACAGCTTGTATTTTATATTTAACGTGAACCAGCTGTAGGAGGCAGGTCGTGGAATAAGCCTGTTGTGTTTCCCCACCGCTGGGCGCGCTCTATGCCCGTATCAGCCGCGTCTTATTTCCAAATATTTGCTACCATTAAATATTATATTGATATTTACAGAGACTTCATTATTATCAGCACGCTTAGCATACCTAACCACCGCAGAAATGGTTTCTTTCTACGGAAGGATAGACAAAATGACAGAATAACAAAGAAAGGCTGCCATTTTGTCTACATTATCTGTCAGTAACATTCTTGTGTACATAGACAAAACGCATTTCTATGGTGGTCGTGCTAAGCGTGCTGTAGAAGACTAGCACTTTGTCTAATTTGTTTTGGTGAAATCTTAGAGCATTAAACCAACGGTGAAATACATATTTTTCGGGTTTTCTGAGTCTTAGTTACATAGTTATTTTGTGCGTTTCTATTTTATATAATAAACCTGGGGTAATTTGACATCAAAAAAATACTTTACCCATAGATCATCTTCCCTCAACTGACAATATCTGATTTATGAAGTTGTCTTTAACAACTCAGTATAATTGAACTCATCAAGATTTTACGACCCATAAAAATATAAGTGCTATTTTCAAATTGTTAATATACACAAGCAATAAAAACCCCTATTGAGCACTTTGAAGTCAACGAATCTTCACAATTGCGAATAGTCAAGGCCGAGTTAAAAATATCGCAAATGGCAATAAAAAGCATATTTTTATGACATATTAAAATGATTGCCGCCAAGTCGAGTGACCATTACCGCTGTAGTGCGGAGTCACGTCGTTAGCGACTACTAAAGATTCAATTCTTCAGATAATGCCTCCCCCGGGCTTGGCATTTCATGATTATTTCAATTAATTAAAGCCGCATTTCTTATAAACATTGTTGCAAGTTTTTACTGTCAATAAATGGTTTTAACTATAGCTTAAGGTGTATCTAGCAAGTGGCAAGTAAAAGATTTTCAATAAAGTCGTATGTGCTTGATTTCGAAATGAAAAAAAAAATCAATACATACAGTCGATGGTCATATTCTGTTTTGTACTTGATGTTAAATTAAAAATATATAATCTTAAGAAATTAGCACATTTTATAAAATTAAATAGTTGCTAAAGCTACGTACGTAGCCTCCACATATCCATAGCGTTTGTTTTCTTAAAGTTGAACGGGCATAGTTAGATAAACTAGTGTAATGTATTCAAATGTATTTTCAATGTAGCTACAAGCACCGCTCATACTTCTCAACAAACAACACCTAACTTATTCATACTATATTTGCATATATTCCAATTATGTAACCTAAAATGTTACTATTTAAAATAAACTTAAAACAATTGTACATTTGGAGCGTTAGTATTTTATATTTCCATAATTATCTAATATTAAATCTAGTACCTACACGGTTATGTTTTAATGCTTTTTGTAGGGTAATTAACTAGCTTAAAATATAGTTTTAAATATGACTTTATTATGTTAAACAATACCCCAACTCAACTTGTACAGCTAAAACATGAAACTAAAACAGGTAAAAAATACATAAATTGTCTTATACGATTTATTAGACATTAAGTTTGCTAGTGTAATTTATTATAGCTTTTAAGTAGGTAGTGTTTCATAATATTTCACAAATCAATAACTTGCACATGAGAAGTGCTAAAAGGCAAACGATGTGTCAATAATTTTTATTGCCATTATAATGAACTAAATTAGCATCTCTTGTGACTCGAATAAAAGATCACTTAGTGCAAAGTTGGAGTACCGATTTCTGATAGGGACACCGACACTTAATGAAAAAAAAACATGAAGTGTAGGTACAGAGTATATGTGACAGACATGGATCACGGACGCGTCCGTGATCCAGCGGTTTCGAGCTTAGCTATAGACTCTGGAGGTCGTGAGTTCAGTCCCCGCGTTGTAATAATAAAAAATTTTGTTGTCAAGTCTGGTCAGGACAATGCGAGCTGATCACCTGATTGTCGAGACAAGAAAGATGATCCATGCGTCGGATGGGAACAGAAAAAGTCGGTCAGTCCTGCGCCTGATTTCTCGTCAGTCGTGTCGGTTCTCCATCTCACTTGGTTACGAGAGTAAAAAAAGAGAGAGTGCTCTTGTGTATTGCGAACACACTTTGACTCTATAAAATAGCTCCTGCAGAGCTGGTCTGGTTTAAATGAAACCGGCCACCGTCACCGAAATCGGTGTGGGAGCTATTATATTATTACACGTGATAGAAGTGAAACTATTAATTTTTTAAATCCAAAAATACATTCATAGTGCATTGCTAAGATCACTTCACAAAAGAATACAAAAGTTAAATTTTTACACCTAGCGCCATCTGTGTATTGAGCTGTATTTTAGAAAATTGAGTTGTATTATAAGAAGTATAAGTAACTTTCAACCGATGGCGTTATATCGATGGACGCATATCGTGACGTGACGCAACCTTGAAATTTCTTTCTCAACGCCGCTAAAACATTTTTACCTCAAAAAGTATTATCAGTTATCACTAACATAATATAATACAACAGTGGTTATTTATCTAATTATTAATTTACCCAAAAAAGCTTTTGCCATTTAGAAAATGAATTTTGTCAAAAGATCCTCATGATTTGATGGTTTGCCAAAAGTAGGTATTTTCTTATAAGTGACCCTGATAAAGTTACTGTAAGTTATCCAAACCTTTTCTTAAAACAATTGTAAAATGTATAATATAATTTATCTCAATTACAAACAATGAATTTTCGAGTCGTTTAGTCCGGTGTTGGTCGCGTGTTGCGGGACCCCCGACACATGGGGTCTAGGGCCTGTGTCGCTAAGGTACTTGTTACCTACAATGCCGGACGTATTCAAATACATTTATGAATTTGCTACGATAGGAGCTCGGGTCGTAATATTTTTGGAAAATTGATATTGGCCAAAAACCTATGTATTTAATAGGTACCTACTTTATAATAAGATTACCTAATAAGCCTAAGGAGGCGGTTATACGTACGGCTGTATTTTTTTTTATGTATGTTCAACGATAACTCCGCCGTCTGTTGACCGATTTTCAAAATTCTTTTTTTCGATGTAAAGGGTAGGTAGATAGGTAGGTAGGTACTTCTTCGAAGTTGGTATCGTTGTCACAAAAGTGGTGACCTGATGATGGGATCCATGAAAAATCGAGGGAACTCCTCAAAATTTATATGGACACATATAGTGATTTTGACTTTTTCTGAAGTAACCCAAAAATAATAATAAAAGTACTGAACAGAACTCTTGATTCCTTTTATATACATGTTTGGGTATTTCGGCTTTGCTTAAAGAACTGCAAACATAAGCCACTATGCCAATTAAAGTAATCATCATCATCACCACTATCATCACACCATAAATCATGACATAATGATGATATAATAGGTATTTCTCGTAGTATTTTACACCGACACGGATCTTTGAACATTACTCTGCCGTTTATGGACCGATTTTGAAAATTCTTTTTTTTATGTATTGGGTATAATCCGAAATTGGTCTCGTTGTCACCAAAGCGGTGACCTGATGATAGCATCCATGAGGAATCAAGGGAACGCCTCGAAATTTATATGGCCATATATACATAGTGATTTTAACTTTTTCAGAATTAACCCAAGCTTATGCTACCAAAAAGTAAGATTCTGCGCCAAGGTATATCCTGGATCCAAAAGTACTGAACAGAACTCCTCAGTCTTTAAAGCGCTTGGAAGCTTGGCGCGTATTCAATTATACATTCGATCGTTTATTTTAACCGTTCTTAAAATGTATTAATAATAATTTAACAAATATCAATAAAAAGGGAAAAATTATTATTATTTTTAAACAAAAAATTAAACCGACATCCAAAGTAAAAATGCACAAAAAATTATGAAATAAAACTTATATTTTAAATGAATTACTCAATCTTCAAAAATTTGAAGTCGGTACCAGCCAACTTGAACGTGAATTCTATTTTAAATATTGTTTTATCAGGATGTTGTTCAGGCTGGTACCGATTTCAAAATTTGATTGAGTAGAGAAATAGTTAAAATTTTAGCCAAATTTAAAAGGGGAATTATTTAGAAAATATGTTTTATTTCATACTTTTTTGTGCATTTTTACTTTGGAAGTCGGTTTAATTTTTTGTTTAAAAATAATTATTATAACTACTTTATTATGCAACAATAGCCGTTACACGATATATGACTTATCTAACCAATGTAATTAACGCCTTAACTTGTAGACACTTGAACCGTTCTTTATTATTTATTGAAGCGTTATTAACTAAGTTAAAATGTATGTTTATCTGTCATAAATTAGTACAAACGCGCATGCGCCGGCGCCGCGGGCCGGCGTAAATCACACACGACCGCTTATTAAGTTGTACGGCCGAGCCCACGCCCGCTCGTGTGCACTCGCCCTTATGTTTGCCCACTCCGTCTGCCAACTTGCAGTGTAATTTACTTAACATCACTATTGTAGTGGTGCAAGGTACTACAACTAATCGAAGTACCTAATCTGGTGGCACTTTTCAAAAGCGCGTCAAATGTTCAAGTAACAACCTCAAACTATAACTTTTCAACCACTCACGGCCGAATACTCAAACGTTCGCTTAATTTTAATTAGTAAAATTAAGAGTAAGTGTAAATAGGAGGGCTATTTACACGCTGTCGCTGTCTCTGCTAGCACAAATGACAAAGGCAGCATGTGAGCGTCACTTAATTTAACTATCGTTTTAGTATTCGGCCGTAAAGTACGCTTACACACGCGCCGTAGATTATTTTTTATACATATTATATTATTTATCGCAGTTTTATGCGGCGCCGCGCGCGGTGTCGCTGTTCTAGGATTTGTATTGTACTCGTATAAGTCATTTTTTGCCGCAGCGCCGGCGTCGGCGAAACGCCGCAACCCCTGCGGTGGCGGCGAAACTGCGGCGCGTATGTAAAGGCGCTTACCTACAGGCTTGAGGCTATTTACCGCTTTACTTAATGTCCGCAAAACACATGCTAGCACGAGTATAAAAATCTCCATTTGCATAGAAAATTGAGTTTCGAAGTCGGCCGATTTGTGTCTAAAATCTTAGCCATTGTGCTGGCAGTGTATGAAAGTTGTTTTCCTTTGTGGAGGCAGACAACAATGAACCACTCGGAATTAGCGATCGATTTATCTGCCAATGATTTTCACAGCCCCATTACACGACCCCGCCCACAGATGAATATTGTTATCGACGTGCGTTCAACATCGTTTGCTTTCGCTTTGCTTTCTTTGGCGCTCGCTCGAGCGTCTTGAAAGTGGTATGCGCGTAAAAGAAAATAAGTATTGCATTTGATTTGGAAAAATGATTAAAAATTTACTTGAAGACTGAAGAGTCCAGTGGTAGTTTTTTATAAAAAGACAAATAAAATAATTGCTATATAATCTTGTACGACTATTTTGTTTCCTGTATTGATATTGAAACTCAATATTTATGTAAGCAGATTATCGTCTTGTAAGAACAAAAAACCTAATTTAAATGCCTAAACATCGTCTCTATAAACACTGCGGGCGATTTATACCACAATCATGGCGTTTGTTTAGTTGCCGAGTTCGTGAGAAGCGCGCCTCTCTCGGAGAGATCTTATTTGTTACATCCAACAGGTAACGACTATTGGTAATTGGGCTTATACAGCTGGAATTTATCCATGGTTTTGCTGGCAGGCGTAAAATATTATGATTATCTTTAAAAATGTTAGTGTTAGGTACGAAAAAGAATAGTTATTCCTAAAAATTTTGTACCAACGATTAGGTACTTAACTAAATTTAATTTTCATTAGAAAAAACTCACAAGTAAAATCTTATAGGTGCTTTACACGAGACAATCTTGTATATGTATATAGGTAATCGGTTTCTCGAAAACGGCTGCAAGTATTACCATAAAATTTTGTATGCAGGGAGTTTTGGGAGAGAAAAATCGATCAGTTTTAAGCTATTTGTGTTTTTTCTTTAATAGTGCAACAAACAAAATATCAATAATTTCGAATATTTTATGTCAGTCCGATTGGCAGTTTGGTTTTTGTTTTTTTTTCGAAAATTCGGAATGTGGGGTGTTTCGCATCCCGGTCAGAAAATATTTTAACGATTCTTTTTTTTTAATTTATCAGAACTCCGGGCACAGCTCAGTTACCCAGGTACTATATATTAAATTGACAAAATATCTCAAGGAAAATATTTTTCATAACATCAAAACCGTTTTAAGTTTAATCATCGCGTAAACATAATTACGTCGAAAAAGCCCGTAATCCGTACAAGCCTCCTCGCTCTCGCAGTCATCAGCTAAAATACCCTTAATAAGGCTCGTTACATGCGACATGCACACTTGCGGGCATGTGACGTCATCGCTCGGTTTTTTCGCAATTTGTCGAGAAACATTAATTAAAGCACTCCCTTGGTATTTGAGACAGTGAGCGAATCGTCGCGCGGCGGTGGCACAACGGGCTCAAATGTTCAATTGATTCATTTATAAATGTTCCACAATGTTGTGCAACCCAATAAATAATAAGTCAAGTCGTTTAGAGGAAAATAGAAGTTTGAAAATTAATGTGGCTGTCCGCTGTAGTGTTTACATGCAGTAGATACTGGAGCATCGATCCTATTTTATTTGAAATTTTAGAATATTTTGGACTTTTCTAAAACATAAAAATTCACAAAAACATACAGTAAATCCACGTTTGTCATTTTCATAGAAAAACAATGATTGCCTATGGCCATTAGTAACGTGGTAGCTCTATAATACGTATCAGTTACAAGCAATCCACCGTACTTTGTTTAATAGCATCATTGGCAGTCTGCACATACCAAAATGTTAAACAAAACTAAAAAACTGTAACTTGTTCTTGTTTTGTAAGATTAAAAAAATTAACCAACTGAACCCTGTGTGCCCCGAGCTTGACAGGTCGTCATTTCCTCGAAAGTAATTCAAATGGAATCGTGTGCGCCGTTATTAAATATTTCATAACTTACCTCAGGTCCCCGCCCGCTCCGCCGCCGCCCGCCCCGACCGCCCCCGCCCGCCAACCGCATATTAAAGCCATAAAAAAGGGTTGTTTGATCTATCCCCTAAAACAATTTACATATCTCCGTCCAGGCCGCCGCTAAATTATTTAATTAAGAGAGGCATAAGTTTTTATTATTTTAATATGGCGGCGTAAAATTGTGTTAATGGGACATGCCGCTTAAATGGGATCACGGTCTAATGTGAACGTAGACCGATACTCTATGCTCATAGCACGGGTCCTGCGCACCGCCCGGGCGCCCGCCCACTGTGGACCATACTAAACTAATTTTATTTAGCGAAATTAATATTCAAAACCGAGTAGCACGGAATAATCTCTTCGGCCATTAATTTTGCATATTAAAAAGGTCAGATGCATTAACCACTCCAAGTGTCGGATTATGTTAGGCTGGATAATGTTATTATGTAAATGGAAAATTTCGTTTTGCCGGTTAATGAACTTTCTACCTGCGTCAGATGCAGGCTACCTGTGTAGCTGTACCAGTACCGGATTAGCCATATAGGCGGTGGCAGCAAGAGCTCCGGGCCCCGCGCTCTAACGTGTGTCCGGTCGCATGGACCGCGGGAGCGAGCGTAAAAAGTAATTTTCATACATAGTAAAAACAGCGCTGAAAATAGATCTCTGCGCTAATACATTAATGCTGAAAGTCGAAGACATGACAGTTCGATTTTCAGCTCTATTGTACCTTACCCAATATAGTTGAAAATTAGTTCTGAATAGAAAAATCGGTTGTCTGTAAAGTCGGTTTACTGACGATAGTTGAACGTGACAACGTCATAAGAAAATACTGATGGATCGCTCACTCAAGTAGGAGAGAAACAGATTACGTGCGCTCGCTTGCACTTCACGCCTTAAATGGAACGCCTCAGAGCGAGGTAACGCCGCATGAGTCATGTTTTTTCGTGCATGCAGCCGGCTCCATCGAATTATAAGACATTATCACGTCAAAAAGTACCTAACTAGCTTTTTAACGTTCCATATTAACAGACGCGGCGTAAGGGGTGGGCGATGGTCAATCGCCTACAAGGCCCCTCGAGGGCCTCGCGCCTCACAGCCGAAAGAAATTTAATAAGTATGGAAAATCCAAAAGTACATGCCACAAGTTTTTTCTTGTAATGAAAACAAGAATTAATTGTCAGTAAAAGTATTTGTATTTTCTGAAGTAAACAGTCTGTCAGGTAGTAAAATAGAAAAAAAAAATTGCTCGCTTGCTATGCTCGCGTTTCATATAAAGAGAGCATAATATTATGCTCGCTCTCTCCGCTCGCTCGCATTCACTCAGGGGCTCCGCGGCAGAATTTACTACGGGCCCCGCGCTGGCTTAATCCGGCACTGCTCAGTAGAGTAGGTACACTGAGGCGTGAACGAGTGCCTTTTAGGTAATCATTATGATCATAATCACGATAAGAGAAAACTGTCTGCTATTTTTATCGCAGCATTTAATTTTATGGCGTGAATTTTCGACAAAATTACATTTTTTTTCTAGTCTAGAAAATAAATCTAGATAATACATTATTTTTCGACAATTTTTAACAACTTTTAAAATTTTATTGCACTAAAAGTAAGTATACATTTCTTTTAAAATATTTTATTTCCACCTCTAATTTCTCGTGTCGTAGAGATAATTTATTTACCTGCTCGCTTTGGTAAAAAGAAAGCGTAGCGCTAAAATAATTGTGGTTTAAACGGTAATAAAAGTTTAAAAATTCTAGAAATTTCGTTAGTCCGAAATACTTAGGGGTGTTTACGGCGAAATGAGCGCGAAATAAAAAGCCAGTAGCCATGTCCGCCGCCGTAGCTGTGCAGTGGTATTTTAAACTGACTCTAATAAAAGCGAACGTTGTCCTAATGTTCATCTTACTACTATTTGGCGCAGTACATTTGCCAAATACGAGCGCAAAATATTTTTTACATGTGAACGTTTTTAATTATTTTTAAATTGGATTAAATAAAAATTGGATTTAATAAAAAACATTCTTTTGGTAGCGAATTTAAATTTTAAAAGCTTATTTGGTAACATTGACCCAGGAAGTAATAATCAACAAGGTATAATCCTTACTACGGCAAACTAGTGAATATTATTTTGTCATGTATCTCACAAATATCTATCCCATTGCACTATATAAAACACTTTTTCTATAAATAAACATTAGATACAGCCTTGATTTTCACGTTAAAAGAAAAATGAAATATTCCTAGGTAAATTTTTTCTGGCATACGAAGAAGCCTATTGGGCCATTATGTTAATCAGGCAAATTCGTCAGTTATTAAGGCTAGAAAAAATTCCAAATATCAATCTATCTATAATGTTTTTACCCGACTACGGCGAAGCGTCCAAACTACTGATCCGATTTCAATTAATGAGATGTCAATAGATTCGTAATAATAGCACGGGTAGTATAGGCTATATAATTTATGTAGTCGGGTAATAGTTTTTAACTTTTAATTATTAATTATAATATTAACAGAAATTACTTATTTCACTTACAACTTTCAAAGTTAAAAGCACGCACCGTAAATAGTCGAACATACTATGCCAGCTCACTGCTAGTGTCCGCGGGGCCGGGGGCGGCAGGTTAATGAGAGTATTTTTATGGGGCCCAACTCACCCAGGTCCAACAATGAGGAATGTAAATTTCCCGCTTAACCTCACATTACTTTAAAGTATACACAGTATACAGTACATAGTACTGCGTTCTCAACTCTGTTGAGACTCAAGCCCCTGTTTTGTCTTTTATTTTATAAGTCGTTCCTTTTGGATTCTGTGAAAATATGGGGTTAAGCATATCCCATGTGCTTCTTCATGTTATTTGTGATGAGTCTAATAAATCTTTTTTTTTTTGCTTTAAAAGCAAAACAAAATTTTTAGCTTTACTGGTGTACTAATTAGTGCTTAGAAATACTAAAATTACCGTTTCATAATAATAAGTAAATAATAAGGTCCTGTTTCACAATCGCATAGTAAGTATCGTATATACGACAAAACTTCCGGATAAGTATATACTTATCCGGAAGTTTTGTCGCTACTTAGGTACTTTACACTGAGCGACAGAGACGTAACTTGCCAATAAGCTATCTGACTCTTATCAGTAGATTGTGAAACAGACCCTTAGTAAATTTTAAAATACGAAAAATCTAGATTCCTGAAAATATTACACAATACACATAGCGCGTCATACACTAGGGTTGTGCTCCACCGTGTTCCGTTTATCGATAGCAAATATTTAAAATGAAACGTGCAATTGCTTCGTGGAGTGGCGGGTGATTACTAGTGATGCGCTTGTTAACGCCATTCTGGCCTGAAACGTTCTCCACTTGTTGTGATTTCAACAAACATAAAAATTCAGTTTAAAAACGTCATTGATTCGTGATTGCAACTTGTTAAGTTGCGAATGGAATGCAAAAATTAATAACCCGAAGCGAGTAGTAGCTTTAGTTTTCTAAAAAAAATGGCATTGACGATCGTTCGAATTTTAATTAAATATTTACGATGTTACCAGTAAACAGCATTTCGATCGTTGATTTTAAAAAATTAAAACAATGTATTAAAAATTGTAATAAAAATTACCTTATTTTTAAATTAACAATTTCTCCTTTAATTGAAAACTGTTCCAATGCAGACGCTGACAGACTCCTTATCGTCCTAATAACACGTGTAATCGCCTGCTCGGCGTTTGATGTATGAGCTGGCTATTACGCAGCTATTAGCACCGAGGTCCACCTGCGTCTTAGCATCGATTAACTAATGATAGCTTTATCTGGGCTAGTTTACTAGAACAAATGTTATGCTAGTAGTAAAGTTAGATGGCAACTAAGTCAGAAGTTAGTTAGTAACCTACTTAATATCATACATCTTGGAATCGGTGAACCTTTATAATATTTATAATAGGATAGATACTAGATTTTTTAAACTAAGAATTTTTTATTGCATTAATTCAAAACAAAATTATTTTTGTTTTACATATTAGTACTTAGAAATACTAAAATGACCGCTTCATAATAATAAGGTCCTGTTTCACAATCGCATAGTGAGTATCGTATAGCTTATCCGGAAGTTTTGTCGCTACTACACTGAGCGACAGAGGCGTAACTTGCCATTAAGCTATCTGACACTTATCAGTAGATTGTGAAACAGGCCCTTAGTAAATTTTACAATACGAAAAAAGTACTCTTATATATAAGTAAGTTCTCAGAAGAAACAGTATGCAAAATAAAACTAATATTTTCATAGGTAGGTACCGTTCGATTCGTTTACGAAATTTCGCTAGTCTCGGGAAAACGCTCCATGCAAATTCGTACACACCTGTGACGTCACTATTAGGTAAAAGTGTATGAAATATAAGGGCGCAGGAACATATTTCTAAATATCTCCGAAATTTACTAAAGATGTAGGTTTATTTACTATTTTAGCAAAATCTTTGATACGATTTCTGTATTTCTAGATGTTCAATTTTGTACAAAACTACACATAAAATAATATTTTTTACGTTTATCAAATATCAAGGTATTACTAATACCTCAATATTTCTGAGTATATCAATTAAACTAATGATTTTACATGTAGTCGTCTCCCTCTTGTCTTAAATGAACTCTAAAAAGCAATTCTATTCGCTAAAAATCTAGTCGTAGGTAAATTCTAGATTCCGGACATGATTAAGAAAAAAAAAACATGATGAAAAACATAATTAAGAAAGAATAGTAACTGATGTCTATGGACGCTTCACACCAAGTCAATCTAGTCCGTGCCTAGTATCCGAAGACAGATACCAGACAACTTAATTTAATATATTTATAATAGGTATATTGAATATTTATTACACATCCATGACCCAGGAAGACATGAAACTTTTTGCTCCCTCGGGGGGATTAGAACCTGCGATCTCCGGCTTGATTGCCAACGCACTAACCTCTGAGCCACAGAGAGAGAGTTAAAAGAATATGTTATAGTTAATGGACTGGGCAAAATATTATTCATATATTATTATATTAAAATATTTCGCCTAGTACATATTTTGTTAGCGTACGTAGCGTGTAGTACAAATCAATCCGGGCATCGAAAAAACTTCTAGAATCGGAAGTGCCTCGAGGTGGGTTCAATTACGCGAGTGCGCTGCGCCAGTAATTGGCGCCAGTCCGCGACAAAGCGCCGACAATGGCCGCTGATTAATTTCCGAACTGCGCCGAATTCTAACTAGCAAACACCGGCATCACCAGTCGGACCACTGCCCACCCCTATTGTACTTTTGTTTGAAAATATATTCGGATTTTATGAAAAGTATATTGTAAGTAAGTATAATAAAATTATTTTTAAGATTATATTAATTTGCCCGTTAGATCATGTAGGCTGTTAAATAAAAGTGTAAATCTGATCTTCAAAGGTGTAAAATTAATGAGGCATTCGATGACTGCACGCTTTTTCATTTCAGTAAATTATTGTAATAGTCGAAAATCAGCTCTTCCCAGAACTTATAATGAATTATTAAATTCGAAATACACTGCAGGAAAACGAAACCAATTAGCAATCGATAGCCTGAGATAGTTATTGCGTTAGTTACAAATAATACAATCATTACATTTGGGCTCGGACAAAGGCTGCTCCGTACAAACTGTTAATTGAATCTCTTTGTATCAGATGACGTCATGCCAGTCCAGCACTGGCCGCAGAGGAAATGAAACGTCATTCGACCACTTTCTTCCAGCACAATGCAGATTAATCTGCAGACAACCATTAAGACCGTGACGCAAACGCTCGCAGGAAACTGGAAATTGAACGCCATATTCGTTGTCTATTTATAACTTGAATTATCGTACTCAGTACACTAACTAGTATATGTATTATTTAAGCAAACACAAAAAAAGAAAATACTTCGAATGTGATATAATAGTCTGTGTTATATCACACTCCGAAGTAGATCTTTCTACGTGTCTTTTACGAACAAAAAAATATATTTTTTATATTTATTTTAAACTCCAATATCGTTAATATAGGTAAAAGATGATAAACATAATGAACAATTTTCTAAATTATAAATACAGTTGACAAAAAAGATATATTAAAAAAGATACGTTTCTCAATTCATAGTTTTCGTCATTAGTTTACAGGTGAGAATATGCTAGTTAATTTTGCCATAATACCCAGCTTATAAATAATGAAATGGCCACGTTAGTCCAGCCATTAGTTCGTCTGTCTGTGTGTCAGGAAATTAAACGCCGACGCTACTGGCCCTGCTACTGGCTTGTTCAGACAACGCTCCTTTAATTACGCATACTTAATAATCTATGCCAGCTAATACTAAACACTATACTACCATGCCAGCTAATGGCATAGACAATAACGCCTGTTGCCAGCCAACTAATTAGATGATGAATACTATTCAACACTAGTGCAAACTGAAAAGTCGGTCTAAATAAATGAGAGGAAGAGATGTAGAATTTGTCTCTCCTCAAATAAAATCTGGTCAGGGACACAATATATCTATAACTATTAATTATTTAATAATGACTAGGAATTCAGTAGGTACCAACTGCCTTATTCCAGAAGGTCGATTCCGCTAATCAAATCAATAATACAGTTACGATCCAGTCCCGATAGTATGTTAAAATTGAAAATACGGTGAGAACACCAATAAACCAACGTCAAACCCGTTTTGATTGATCCGAACTCAAAAAATCAGTTTCTCAAGACGATTCCTTTATAATTCAAATAAAACTAAGAGTAGATAACTTATTACGAGATTCGGGGTTTAGAAGAAATTTATGAAGCGTTTGTACATGTTTAACAATTCATTTCGATAACGTGTATGAAGAGCATAACGGAGAGTTTAACAGACAGATCATAGTACCTACCTGTCTTGCCTAACCTGTAGGCTGAACTGAATGTTGAGTGACGTCACTGTTCTGTTAGCGTTAAGGCATTCATTGTTAACAAGATACCATGATGTTGAATATCCCTTAATCAAGAAGGGTGTCTAATGGCAGATACCTGGCAGATAATATGTTTCAAATTTTTTACCTTTTTTGTAAATTAATAATAATAAATAAATGTAATAAATATCTATGGACGCCTCACACCACGTCAATCTGGCCCCGTGCTAAGTATCCGAAGAACTTGTGTTACAAGTACCAGAAAACGGGAAGTATATTTAATAATTTTATACTATGTACATATATTTAAGATTTCTATTATATTATACACATATTTAATACACATTTATGAGCCAGGAACACAGAAAAACTTTTTGTTCCTTTGGCGAGATTCGAACCCGCGACCCCCGGCTTGAGCACCATCGCGCTGAACCACTGAGTCACAGCTTTAACTTAAAATAAAGTTATGTAGGGACTAGACGAGAGGAAAGACGGGCAAGTTCAGTAGTCATTGACATTTTACTTCAGAGTCAGTTCACACCATTACATACGCGACGCTACGATAGATATTGAAAATTGAACTTTATTCACTACACAAAAAGATACACGTTTAATATGACATCAGTCATACATGTGCAGACATGCGCTGTGCAGCGCGGTGCATCTTGACTTTCGAACTCTTACAATGAAACGCGTATCTTCTTGTGAAATTAATAAAGTTTAATTTTGAATAGCTATCTTAAAAATGCAACTCCATATCGCGCATCGTTTCGTTGCGGTGTGAATTTTACCCTTAGCGTCGTTGTGATTTGAAACTCAACCGAAAAAGCTATTTAAATACGAGTACATAAGACCGCAATTATATTATGCTACCTGTATGTGACGTGCTTACTGGGAGCGAATCCTATGTTAACTTCACAGTTTTTTGTATGGCAAAGCCTAGGCCTCAATATCCATTACCCAATAGACAGAGCGCTCAGGCTGTCCGCCGTTTAATTTCCTTCGCCGCCGACAGCTGATTGTGTGTCCACCAGTGTGCCGTGAAGAACGGCCAAGATACGACATTATGTTACTGTGCCGGGAAATTAGCCCACTACTGATACTATGTTTAGATTATTGTAAATAGGAATGTTGCAGTTATCGCACTGAGATTTAATGTTTCTGGGTTATAATAGCAAAGTACACATAACGTTTTACCTGGTAACTAAGAAATGATATCTACTAATTCTATGAGCTAAATTAAAAAGGTACATAGACAGATAATAGATATTAATATCTAAGAATGCCTCTAAATTTAAGGCAAACATATTCGTAAGAAGTACGAATCAAAGTCAATATAAAGTTTATGTGAGTAAATGATATGTAATATGTAATCTTTTTACAATAATTATCTTATTCCGCCTAGTTTTGGTAATATTGATCGACTGTGTTGCTTACGTCTGTACTCTGAAATAGGTGGATAATTATCAAATTCCTCAGTATTAAGTTGAATTACCCCGGGCAATTACTCTGTATGCAAAGCTGGCGTGCTCACTATCGGCATCTAGCGCTGCGCCCGCGCCAATTACCGCACGGTGCCCCATTAACACCGGCTTTACACCTCCCTTCGCAGTTCGCCTGCATCGCGAGCGCTGATCTTTATGCTGGCAGGCAGAGAAAATACAAAGGAAACAGTGCTTGTACTTGCAGCATCGTACTTTGTACAAATGTTCAAATGTTCATATTTGACGATGGTGTGGTACATTGTAGATACAAGCTGGAAGATAATATCTTTTTATTTTTACCTGCCAAACATGTCAAAGGTAATTTTGAATATTGAAGTCTGCTATGCACGCAAGAAACTTCCGAGGCATAACATTTTGCGATGCTAACAAATATAGCAAAACTGACTAATACTGAATAAATAATATGTAAATGATGAAAATAACGGGTCCGAGCTCGACGTCTATTATATCACCCAATTCTCGGAAACTTGGAAAGCCTGAGCGAAATCACGAGTGGCGGGAGCTAGGCTAGACCAGCACGCGAGCCACGGCGAGCCGCGAGCGACGGCCGCGCGTTAATTAATTGGGTATTTTCACACGTCAGCACACAGATCTCGCCAAATAGATCGGCGCATGCGCCCCTTAATTAGCCGTATCTCAGGGGCGATCGCCTCCGCCACGCCAATTTGGTGCTGCTCCTCGCTCCGGACCACTGGCAGATAAGGACTAGAATGCTAGCCAATAACCTCATTATGAAATAAACGAGCACCCGCTGTTTGTTCGATTCTGGGATAAGATGGTACTCGCTTGTAATGACTGCTCGTGGGCTGTTTATCATAGGTGCGTTACGGCCCTTAATTGAGCGCGTGTACACGGGAATTGTTTTCGCATTATGTAACTTCAAGTTTTGAAACTAAAATCTGCTCGTATAAGATAGCTGCGTGTGCGTTTATTTTTTTATTTTACTATCCAAAGGCATGGTAATGTTATTCATACAAGAGTAATTTGAAAGCATTATCGACTACAAAAAGTATGAGTCAGATTAGAGACGCGAGCGACAGGCGTGTAGTGTATTGCACGTGTTACATCCATTGAGCGATCCATAGCCGTCAGAAAACAATCACCTATCGTCGATAAAACGCTAATTATAGTAATTGATGAAGGTTTTTTAGTTTTAATTACGTCCATTGAGGCATCGAGCGGATAGTTGCCAGTCAGTGCATTTAATAAAGTCCGCGACTTCGGAATGTTGGTAGTCCCGCGCGGAATTTCTATTATAAACTTCAACGTTTTTGAACCACGCTTCTCGGACTCGCATTACGAGTATTTACGAGCAAATTCATAATTTAATTTCGAAATGTGCGACTTACCGTAGCTTTAGCCAAATATTATTTCGAATTTATATCTGTATTAATTAAGCATATAATATTTTTTCAAGATTTTAGCTGCTGTTGACAATCACTTTCTTAAAATTACATAAGTGCAGACGTGTTAATGTAACACATAATTTAGAAAGTATAATAAATTTACCAGGATAGGTGTAGATACGAGAGCGCCAACTCTCGTAAGTGATAAGCTGTGTTTTGAATTTGAATGTATGATGTAAGTTGTAACCAGTTCCGTGGAGTATTGCATTCCTCTCGAGATGTCGCGGGACGGGCCCGGGGTCCGGGGGCCTGTTAGCCAGGGGCCGGGGTTCCGTCTGGGGACCGCCCGAGGGACCGCGGACCGCGGGGTCAAGCGCGGGTCGTCGGCCGTGAGAAACGTTCCCGGCCTCTAATTACGTTTTATGCGATATCGCCATTTAATTAGCAACATGTTTCCCATTCCGAAACATTAATTAATATTTTCATCAGAGTTCTCCGCATTTAACTGTGCTTTTATTGCTCGCTCGAGATTTTAATAAAGATTCCCGACCACCCTCGTCGGGCATTATTGTTTTGAAAGTTCTTATTATTTCGTCTCAGTGTCGACTGTCGACAGGCGATTGTTCGACGAACGAGGTGCAATTACGGTGATTTACGTCCCGGCGCGATCGATTGTTCTGACCCGTCATTAATTAACTTAAAAAGGAAACTTTATGACTCTTGCTTAAGTTATTTGACAATTTCCTACTAAATAAATACATTATTAGGTTTATATTTTATTCTACGGATCATTTACCTCACATTTAAATAAGCAGTTATTTGCACATGATAGATTACATGAAGCTACACATCTTAAAATTCTTATATAGACTGAAGCGATTCGTTCCAGTGTTGCCAACTCTGTTTTTTCGAAACTACTAAACTTGCGTCGTTTTCTAGTAAAAGAGTACAGATAACTATAAAAAAGCTTTAGTAGCTTAGGAATTCGTAAAACCACTGCGTCTTCAGTTTTAATATTAAATTGAAAATATGTTGATTTTACCGTTAAATTAAAAGAATATAGTAGGAAATATTACGTATATAGAAATTAAATCGGTAGTTTTAAGCGACATACGGATGCGTGCTACTATGTGCTATTATGATATGGTGTCATAATAGCACATAGAAGCAGGCAATTTTGTATGTTATGATTACTGTTTAGCTATTTTCTACAAAACCACTAGTAACAACTAAATTCGTACTAAGGAGGGAATAAAATACAAAATTTAGTAGTAAAACTTTGTAAAACAACTAAGTTGGCAACATTAAATCTGACCTGTACGGATGGACTGAACGGCAATAAAATTGGACTGAACGGTAATAAAATTCGAGTGTAAAATAAAACCAGTCAAGTGCGAGTCGGCAAGATACGGAACTCCCGTACAAAACGGAAAAATCACGTTTGTTGTATGTGAGTTAAATTTTTATTTTATTTTTATTTTTATTTTATTCTGTTTTTAGTATTTGTTGTTATAACGGCAATAGAAATACCTACATCATACATTTGTGAAAATTTTAACTGTCGAGCTATCACGGTATAAGAAGGTTAAGATACAGCCTGGCGACAAACGGACGAACAGCAAAGTCTCAGTAATAGGGTCCCGTTTTTACCCTTTGGGTACGTAACCCTAAAACTGGCACGTGGTCTAAAAAAAAATATTAAAGCTCATTGAAGTATTTAAAACTTTAGAACCACTATATGGTTGGGTTGATAAAACCTAAAGAATAGTTACTATAAAACAAAGAGAAATGATTTCTATAACATATTACTGGAAAAATGTATGACACAATAATTTGGTTTCGTCAATAGCGTGATTACAATTGCAGCAAAATACAATTAATAAATAAAACAATAGCCTAAACTGACCAAGAGCATGTCACGACATGTCTAAGGAGGGTTCCGTAACTATCAACGCGCAATAGGTTTTCTTTGAATTAATACAAAAGTTATTATTGTCATAAAGTTATTACAGAAGCTAGGAGAACGGCGGACAGACAGATAGACGGACGGGCAGAGTGAAATTATAAGGGTTCCTTAAGTATTACAGAACCTCAAAAACACGACCGAAGCTCGCGGCAATTTTCCGTGTATGTGCTCGAATCCGTTCAGGGCGGACCTTAAATTAAAACGCCTGAAACCGGGTACGATTCATGAAAAGTGAAGTAAATCATACTGAGCCATATCGGCTCAGTTTGTTCGAACGATCCGTCAGTTGTCAAGGTCAAGCTCTAGTGCATACATCTCCGACTATTAAAAACATTATGAATGAGGGTTTGTGTCGTTATTAGGTGTCACAATGCATCGGATAAGAATTAAAAAAGCTTCGGACATAACATTTCATATGTAAGTATGAAATGTTATGTCCGATCAATTTGACTTGTATTAAGTAAAAAATTTAAAACATTTTAAAATAAAATCATATTATGTCGCCATCTTGCTGCCCTATTGTGAATTGTGAAAATATTACTAGTAATAAGACATTTATTTCAAAATTTTCATGGCTAACTAATAGTTGTAACTAAGACAAAGTTTTATAATAAACATACCGGAATTATAACATATTTAGCGGAACACAAAAAAAAGGTCCATAATTAAAAAAATATGGTTTTATTTTAAAATCTACTTACTACACTTCTTTTGTTATTTAAAGTTTCATTTGTTTTACTTAAAATGAGATCACATAGAACAGATTTTGCGAGTAAAGGCTATTTGTGAAAAATGATACATTTTTGATCTTTTCATGTAACCGGGAAAAGTGAAAATTAATATCCTGCATAAAAACAAAATCGTCACCGATATATGGGGCAAACGGTACGACATTTTCTTCTAAAACTTCTCTGATATAGCGGCCTGTAGTCAGACTCCCTCTCTCAATCACTACCAAGTCTGTGCGAGCTCCCAAACAAATGCCCGCCCAAACCATTATTGATCCACCACCGTATGCAACTGTAGTTTCAAAATTTGTCTGAATGTATCGTTCTCCTTTGCGTCTGTATATTCTTTGCCTGCCGTCAATTTGATTTTAGAGAATTCTGCACTCATCACTAAACAATACCTTACTCCATCCACTTCCAAAGTCGATGTTGCTGAGCAAAAGTTAACCTGTTTCTACGATGATTTACCTCGAGCCTTGGAGCCTTGGCGGGCATAAATAAACCCAAACCAGCTTCTTCGAACCTTCTTCGTACCGTACGCTCACTTACGGTTACACCCCGCACTGCTTCTAACTCATGTCGGGCTTGGACGGCCGTCAAACGGGGGTTCCTACGTACACGAAGCCGAATGAAACGATCATCCCTACTCGAAGTGCGTCTTTTTCTGCCTTGTCCTGCTCTTCTCACATAAGTACCGGTCTCCCTGAACCGTTGGATACTGCGATGGATCGTTGAAACTGGTCGACGAAGATCTCTGGATATCGCTCTGTAGGTTTGACTATTTCTTCGCATTTCTAGTGCCCTGGCAATCTCCGTTGGGGCTAAGTCAGGAATAATTCAATCCTCAACTCCAAAAAGATACGCGATTAAAAAAAACTAACAAAAAACAGTATTTCAATAAAATTTTAAATCAAACCCAGAAGGAAGAAATACTCGAAGTTCGCTCCAGATAAGGTGTATTTGAATAAAATTAAAACAATTGCATAAAATGTGATGTTCAGTTGTTTTCTTAATTTGAAAATATTTCTTTTTAAATTAAATGACGTATAAACCAGCCAGCAACCTTATATGATACTGATATCAAACCTTTATTTTATGTTCCGCTAAATATGCCGGTGTGTGTATTTTCTGATTTTTTTAATTATCAATTTAAAGTATTGCCCGTACGAGTATTAAGATAATCTATAAAATATTCCTTAATAGCAGTTTAATATAAATAAAGTTCACAAATTGTGTTCAGATGGTTTAAAATGAAACATAAGTTATATTTTTACATCTTACGATATTAAGAAAAACAAATACAATAATTCCAATTTTAAGAGTACACACTCCACAACTTAAAAGTTTTGTTTGTGTGCGTGTCGGTATGTAATGTTTACGCCTGTTCTGTTGCTTCTGAGGCATCTGTTGCTTGCCTCACTTTGTACGATGCGTTTGTTTGAAGACTATCTAGGCGTTATTAATCTAAGGGCCGAACTGACGTCAGTTCGGTCGGATGTGATTTTTTTCGTGTATGTACTCGAATCTGTTCAGAAACGATCGGCCACTCGCTGTGTGGCCTTAATGTCTAAATATTCTAATATCACTTTTTTTTTCCAACTTAAATTTTATTTCTTTCTAATCATCATTAAACACCAATTAAGACTTAAATGATTATACACACAGGCTGTTAGTGAGTTCTTAAATCCATTATCATCAAACTAAGCCATTACATTCAAACGGAATACGATACTTATTCTTCACTCACAATTCACAGGTAACAAACAGTAATTTAATGATGGCTGACAAATTTGTATTATATTGAGTATGGGGTCATAGTTTGATGACCTTTGATCACTCTGTGTGGTCCCTGATAGTTTATTCATATTATGCATGTAAGGAAATATTTAAATAAAAATCCTCAATATATTTAGGGATATGCGGTATTATAGTGAAGAGGAAAAATTAAGATGCGTGGGAGTCGTAACTAAAATTATTCAGACTGGAGGTCTGGAGACTGAAGTACTTGGAGAAGTTGCGGGAACTCATTCAGGCAACTCAATTTTTAGGGCTGACACGCCAAGATATTATGCTCTTGAGCTTTTATAAGACCGCCGGATTACATTTATTATTTTTCTTGCCACAGTTTCAGATTGATATTATGAACTGAAAAGTGAAATCAACCTGAATGTGAATTGTCGATAAAAAACGAAATATTAATTTCATGTAATAAAATAATGTAGTTAAAACCTGTCGAATTTACAACCCTCGTTTTCACCGTAGTCGGCGCCAGTAATAACTGATTAATACAGATAAGGTCACCAATTAATCGAGTGTCGTCGAAAAAAGAATTTAATAACCGAACCACGCGCAGACAAATTGCGACAGGTGAGCGAGTGACGTTTGACATCTCCCTCAGCGTGCGTCGCCGTGCGTCCTCGTGCGTGTGTGCGCGCGTGCGAGCACGTTGGTAGAGAGGGCAAAAAAGTGCGTCTCCATTTTATACTTTTAGTTGATTACAATATTGTTATTTTTTTTTGACATTATCGACGTAGTTCAAAAGTACTACTCGACCAGTTTCTAAACATTTTCCTGTGCAGTGGTACCTCTCAAAATATTTAAACACAAAGGATGTGACAGCAATGACTGCAGACGTGAGTATGTGTGCGTGCACACGATTCCACGGCACTCTTAAGCGATTTTTTTAAATCAATTAAACAACACATGATACAACTTTTGATACAGATTTATGTGTACCATAAAACTTCACGGTTTGTGCGGTAAGGCAAAATTTACCGCGCAGCAATTTTCATCTTATGCCTGATCGAGCGGGAACTTATTCGATCGATACCAGCGAATACATACCAGCGGGCTTAGCATGGCGATCCGAAGAAATAATTTTAAGGAAGAAATATTCTATCCAAAACAGTTGCGTTGCTAAATATGTAGTTCTTATTCCATGGTAACAATATCGACAATAGAAGTCAATATTTCTAAATAGCCATATTTTTAAAATGGCTGCCGGGAAATCTTCTGTCAAAAATGATCAAATTTTCAAGTAAAATACTGAACGTAAAGAAACTATTTGTCTTGGACTGCCATTATGTGGAGTAGTTGACATTATTGTAAGACTATTTTACATTGAATTAAGAAAACGTTTCTACTTTAGCTGTCAAAAGAGGCCATTTTGTGAGCTCATGCTCGGGAAGAAAAGATATGTTGTTTCTCATATCGACGATGCATCGACCTTGCTGCCTTACAATAAGAACTATTTTGCTCCGAATGGTATTAATGTATCTTCAATCTGTAATTTTGTCGAATCTTTGGTGTTCCTAGGGAGCTCATGCTAATCCTGCTGGACAAATTATTATTGAGATTTAAAATGTTTATACTTACTTAAATATCTTAAACCATCAACTTTTGAAAATTATTTATTAAGCATTCCTTCATTGATCACGTGATTTTTACCCGACTTACTTGGCGAAGCCAAAATGGAAGGGTAATGATTTTGGCAGTCTATGTATGTTTGTAATTACGTATGTTTGTTCCACTGTAGCGCCTAAACTACTAGTCCGATTTTAATATGGTGTCAATATTGAGAGAGGTGTCAATAAATTTGTAATAATAGCCCGGGCAACTTAAGCTATATAATTTACGTAGTCAGGATATAGCTTTTTATAAAAATTATACAGATTTTTCTATGAATTAGGACCGAAGGCTGAATTTTCGAATTTTAAAATTATAAACTTCTTTGCAGACTGTACGTATGCGGCTGTGCATTTCGTGTAGGCCGTATAGTGTATAGGCTCTGTTATTAGCAATTGGCAGGTGAATTTCTTACGTTATATTTAATTTATTACTTAGTTATAACAATTTACATTTTTTAATAATTTAATAAGGAATGATAATTAATTGTAATTACTGTCACGTGAATGGTTACAATTTTAATTTATTTTTTACAAGGACATTGTTTATAAAGTAAACGACAGGTCACGTATAACCACCTTTATGTATTTGAATTAAAAAAGTGTTTAAAAAATTTATAAATACAGTAGAATTTTTGAATAAAACCTATAATTTTTAACGTCTCTTTAGTTCTCACAGGTCGAGTTGCAGGGCTATTATTTTAAATGATTGCTGTTCATTTGCTTTTAACCTTTATAAAACTCAATTTACAAAATATAAAACTCAATTGCGTTGCAACTAACTATCAGCTAGAAGATATTGTGCACCGTACAAATAGGACAAGAGGTTGAAAACATACTTCATATTATTTAAATCTAAAGATATCTCTACAAAATACTTACAAAATAATTTTCAAGAAATAATATGTTAATTGCATAATTCGTATTCAAATTTCGAAATAATCTCCGGGCCGAACGTGAGGGCAGTCCTCAAGGAGGCTAATTACGGCTCCGGTTAATTAGAGACACCCAACCCTTCTAATTAACTACTCCTCTACACTACTCCTCTGTCTGTTCCGCGAATGTCTAAACACCAGAATACCAATTCTCGTAACTATTTGTGATCATAATCCTGTTTCGGTCCGCGCGCTGTCACATTCACACAAGTGACACGCGTCTATCGCGCGTGAGCGAGTGAGACATCGCGCAGACTGAAATAGGATTATAAACACAAATAGTAACGAGAATTGGGCTTCACACAATGAGTTCAAAACTAAGGGATATGACGTACGTATAGGTATGACAGAAAAAAGTTACGTCATCTTGATATCAGAATATTTAGTCAATTAAACTGCGGAAAGCAAATGTCAAAATGATAAATATCAAACCTCAACTGCCCCAAACGACCCCAAAAGTAGGGCAGTTTAAGTGTGGACACTTTTTGCCTTGACATGTCTCGTCTATAGTATATTAAGGTCTATGGCGGAACCTATTTTTTTGACCTATGCAATAAGCATAAAAATCTTCTGAAATCAAGATGGCGTAACTTTTAATTGTATGCAGATTTTTGCAGTCAAATGTACGTGTACGATATCATTGGTTTCTGCAGATTTCATGAAAATGAGTAGCAATACCTCGTAGATGTTACACAGTTTATATAGTATAAAAAAATGTATCCGTTGTCTGATACCCGTTACACAAGTTCAACTTAGCACGGGATCGGATTGTATTTAATTATGTATATTTGTTTTGTATCTATTTTATGTGTCTGAATAAATTGATTTGATTTGAGTTTACTCAGGTGCTAAAAGTACAAAGTCATTATTGCTCTTCGACGCTTTCGTGCACATACCTACTGTCTCGTAATTCGTAAACGTCTTCCAAATTTTCAACAAAACACAATACGATGCTCTCCGTTTTATTAAATGTACATGGAACGTTGTTGGATAAAATACCGTTCTAATGAGCTACGTGTGTTTTGCGGGTTTGCCTGTGAAGAAATATTCATTTGACGAACGTCGGATTGGGGGAAGTTATTAGATTATTTCATGTCGGGAATGCTTGAATTTTAATTTAATGAAAATATGAGTACCTAATAATGCTCATAATATTACTTTGTAGGAAGGTTATATTGAAAATTAAACAAAAGTTGTTTGAGCGACTGGCAACACCATGCTAAAGCGCATCAGATGTTAGTAATTAAATAGACATAATATCCTTTAAAATAAATATATACTACTAAAATAAGATGAATTTGTTGTTCAATTTTCATATTTTTGGAGTACCTACTTAATGGGTGATGGTCATACCACCAACTTAGTCACCGATCAAAATTCATAAATTGATCTGAATCAATAAGCAAAATCAGTTACATGGCTAACACATTACAACAAGTAGTACCCATCTACGCCTCCTTCTGGACATCATCATCATCATCACCCCCAACCCTCCACACCACGCCTCCCTTTGGGGCATCCACTCTTCCCACACCCTTCTTCACTCCCCCTATGCTCTCACTACCTAACTCCTCATTTTAAATATATGTGGAGTAGCAATGACAGAAATCTTCGTTCTACAAATAATTTGCTCCTTCTTTGTCCTTGCCATAGCTCCTCCCTTGTCCATTCATCCTTCCATATTCAGTTCATCCTCCTTTGAAATTCACTACCCCAAGAAGTTAGGATGTCTGAGACAAAAAACGCAGAGTTCGTGAACTATACTTAAAATCATTGGCAGATTAGAAAAAGACAAAAAGTAAAAAATTAATAAATTATGTAGATATCTTAGTATGCTACATATTATTATGTTGGATAACATAAACAACGTTGTCTGTCTTTGACTGATGCGTCGGATAAGTCACTTGACAGACAAAGACAGCAACGTTGCTTAAGTTATCCATTGTGTAAATCTTTTTATGAGTAAAGGGGTGAATATAAACTCAAAATGTCTAAATCTATGTTTCCTTTTAATATTATGCATCTACCTCACACTGTCTCTGCATCACCCATAGGTTGGCTGGTAAAAAATTCCACAAGGTATTAAGCCCGCCTCTGTACCATATTGTGCGCATAAAGTATAATAAATAAAATAAAAAATTTAAAAATTATCACTATACAGTATATGCCATATTCGTGTGAGTGTACCGTAATAGCTAACACCGTGTTTATTTTCACCAGAACACGGCTCTTCGATTAACATAAAATCGAAAGGAGTGCGTGGGCGCATACCGAGATACTAGATTCCAATGACTGTAATAGAATTACATGCCACGGACATTATCACCATCATTCATATATCGACGGTCCCTACGTTTACTGAGTCAACTGTACTTTTGAAAATCATTTGAAGTGCGAATGGTCATTACTAAAATGTAAACAAATCCAATAAAAAATAACTGACTGTACCCGATAAAAGTAACTAAATATATTAAATTATGAGATAATGTAGATACACTAGTATACATTGATTTTTTGTATGTTAAAAAGGTTATAATTATATTATATGACTTGAGAATAAGATGTTCACTTAATTTAGCTTCTGATCCACCGTTTCAACTTTTTTTTTTGTTTTATCAATATGAACTCATACCTACTGAGCAGGTGTCAGTAAAGTTATCGATAAAGTTTATCTCGTCAAAGACTTTCTGGTAGTTTTCATCTATGCTAAACACTAATAATAAAAAGCGGAAAGATTTATTTGTTTGTAATATATGTTTGCATCAAATAGGCTCAGATAGTACTGGACCGATTTTGATTAAATTTGGCACAGATATTGTGTAGACCACGGGGAGGGACGACTTACATCGCGGCAAAATGCACGGTTCCCGCGGGATTTCCCTTTGCGCGCACAAAGTCGCGGGCAACATCCAGTCCTTAATAATAATTATCGTAGAAACGGAAAAGTATAAATGCAACTCTATATTCAAAGAATTTAGATTTAGAATATTTAGATTATTTAGATTATAGATTATATAAAATATTTTAATATTATTTATTATTATTATTATTATTATTATTATTATTATAACATTTAGATTATTGCACAAGAGTAACCGCAGTGGCCTAACCACGTCATTACAGCTGCGATTATCGCCGAACTGGTTCAAGCTCACGCAACGAAAATAATAATTAGCATTTGTCACCAAACGCATGGCACCGACTAGTTGCGAAATGCGACTTTGTTTTCGAGGTCAGCCTTAAAGTTTCTTTGTTTGTTTGGAAAGAGAGAAGAGATGGTCTCTCTCACTCGACACTGCTCCAAGTTAGGGTCAGTTCACACCGCGATAATACGCGACGCTGCTCAGCCCTGCATTTTTGAAGATAGCAATTCCAAATTGAACTTTATTCACTACACTTCACATAAAAATATACACTTTTCATATGACACCAGTCATACACTGCACAAGCGCTGTGCAGCGCGGAGCAATATGTCATTCGAACTCTTACAACGAAACGTGTATCTTCTTGTGTAATGAATAACGTCCAAATTTGAATAGCTATCTTAAAAATGCAGCGCCATGTCGAGTATCGTTTCGTTTCGGTGTGAATTAACCATTAATATTTTTGTTTACGCTTAGATTAAGTTAGATCCGAACAGAATATAACATTCTAGGGGCGAATTATTGTACTATGAAATTTGAAACGATGACACTGGTTAGAGAGCTGGTGTCACCACATTTTATTTCAATTTTAAGTGTAACTTAATACTTATAAATATAAATTGTTTACCTATTACAATAATAATTCACCTCATTAGCCACACTTTGGTTAATGAGTAACAGGTTGGGAGTTACGGATAACACTTCGACTAACTTTTTCACAGTTAACGTATAATAAGTTAATTAGTCTTGCCCAGTGAGTTTTTTAACTGATAACGTGTCTCATTATACATTTTATATTTGTTAGAAGCGTTAAAAATATTATATACAAGTTATTAAATTAAGCAATAAATTAATATGTACAGATTTTGTTGTTTAATTAAATAAGTGCATTCACTTCCTTTCGTTGTTTTAATTCTTGATTTTATTGTGATTATTTTTATTTATTTAAATTTATTAGAACTCCGAGCAAAGCTCCGTTATCCAGGTTCTTTATTATTATATGTTCTTTTTCGTTCACAATTCCATGTAGTAGGTGTGTGTTGGTAGGATTCAGGAAGTATAAGAGGCATCATAGACGGCTTTCCTGCTACGTTCTACTATTCTACTATTTATTATAAATGTGAAAGTTTGTAAGGATGGATAGGTGGATGTTTGTTACTCGTTCACGCAAAAACTACTGAACGGATTTTGATTAAATTTGGTATGGTAGTAGTTTAAGGCTCTGGATTAAGACATAGCCTTAATTTTTATCTCAGAAAAGTACAGTGTTCCCGCGGGATTCCGCCGCGGGATGCTTCCCGCGGCGCACGGTTCATTACTTCATTTTTTACTGGCAACAGCCAGTAAAAAATGAAGTAATGATATGCCTAAATCAGAAATCATTATGTACTAAGTTTGCAAAAATACATTTTGTCATTTCAAAGCAATTCCTTTTAAGTTATATTGTAACGTGGCAATTGTTAATGAAAGTTGCAATTATGATATGAGTCAATATTGAAATATTATTAGTTGTCCGACCATCGCGGCGGGTTAAAAGGCGACCCGTTTGCGCAAGTGCCTAGTAGTTAGTGACACAACTCTCTCCAGTCTTAGATAATATATTCCTGGAGCTATGCAGGAATGTACTAAGTGTTACCTTATATAAGTAAAATGCTTTATATGTATTTAATAGTTACGTATTTAAGGCATCCCTTGCATAATCCGACTATAGTAAGATGTATAAAAACACCCCGTTGTCAGACTCGTTAAAAACTACAAGACAGATCGGGAAAATGCATAATTTTATTACCAACTAGCTTTTTCCGGCAGCTCCGCCCGCGTAAATAGCGTATCCCATGGGAATGATGCACTTTTTCGGGATTAAAAAGTATCCTATATTGTGTTAATCCTTAAACTACTACCATCCCAAATTTCATCGAAATCTGTTTAGTAGTTTTTCCGTGAGAAAGTAACAAACATCCATCTATCCATCCTCACAAACTTTCACATTTATAATAAAAGTAGTATGAGACGATGCTTATTAGTTACATAAACATGCAATGAGATGTGAACATAAAATAAACAAGAGAACAAATAGCGGGATCGTGTCAGCCATGTTTGATTCCCGATACAAAGCTGATAACATTCCGGCTGGACCGACGTGAAATTCTTGACGTCGAGCCGCACTTGAGGCAGTGTCTATTGCCTGAATGCGAGGAATTCGCAGCAGTTGATTGATGCACGTCTTCCATTGCGCTGCGGCCGTCGATCGCTCGATTCGGCGGCGAGGCGGGGCCACAATGTGCCGCATTCTGTGACGGGCAGAGGTCATCAGATCATGACAGGGAATTCGTCGGCGGGAATGTGAAGGTAATTGATTTGTCCTGCGTAACGATTGACTGCGACGACGGCCGACGTCAAACCGAGTCGCAGTACACCGACTGTGACGTCTGTGTACAGACTACACAGTACAGCTGTAGGTACTACCACAGATTAAAGCGGAACATATAAGCAGCTACATAGTTAGCTTTCTATTTTATTCTATAAGCATACGGTGTGTCCACGTTTGTGCACAAAAATTGTGAGCCGTTGAAGGCGACGTCAAGTTTTCATATTTTGATCGATTTGGATCGTTCTATGAAAGCTGTTTCTCTGTACGTAAGTATATATTATATTTTCTACTCTGTGGTACTACAGCCGTGGTATAACCTAAATATTTTGTTGTGTGATTCATCTCTTTTTACGATATCTTCAGATCTCAGAGTTTGAAAGTGCTTAGACTTTTTATTGATACGCATTACTTATTACGGGTACCAGAAAATGTAAAAAATTAACATGACGTCTCATGTTTACAGACTGAAAAGTAATTGAAAGTTTTTTTTTAAACAAGCTTTTATTTGAATGCGCTAAAAAAATAAAATATTTTTTCCTTTAAAACTTTTAGTATTAACTTATAACGTCATTACACAATTTATATGATATAAAAGCTTGTCGAGAATCAAACAAACCAAGTTACTTAATTTACTAGTTTTATTTATTTGATTCTGTGTAATAAGTTGAAGGTAAATGTTTTAAAGGAAGATATTATTATTTTATTCTTTTAAGTGCATTCAAATATAAGCTTGTTAAAAAAATAATTTTAATTTATTTTTAAAATTTTTAGACAGGTTTTATTAAAAAAAACCCCAACACACCATACTTTTATTTGATGACCATGTTGTAGGAGTGCATTAAAAATGACTAAAAAATAAATGGGTAATCCGCCATATTGGATTTAGAATGACGTCACTTTATTTTTCGAGTTGTTCTCAGCAAGCCTTTTCATTTGATACCCATATTGTAGGAGTGCATTAAAAATGAATTGTCGGCCATCTTGGGTGTTCCGCCATGTTGTATTTAAATGACGTCACATACTAACCATTTATTGTTATCCAAACTAAACGTGTATACAAAATTTCAGCTCAATCGGTTGAAGATATCTGCTTCAAATTTGAGTTGCAAAATTCCACCCCAACAAAAGACATACATTGCAAGTTAAATAAAAGCTTGTAAAAACGTTTGTAAGCTAGCCAATAAAGGTTCAGCTTTTGAATGTTTTATATTAGTTTTAATTTTTAAATATCAATTATTATTTTATTTATTCTATTACAATATCTTTTAGTATCAATAAACTATTATAACCAGAACTGCCTAATAGCCAATAAATCATAACCTCATAAAATCACAATATAACATGGTCATATAATTATTGTAATCCACCATATTATATTTCCATAAGAAACCAGTGTGTTTAATAGTCGTAATAATATAAATATCTCTGTGTTATAGAATGTAAAACTGACAGTAGTTAGCACGCACATGCAAGCCGGGGTTGCCACGCGAAGCCAAATAAAATTAATATTCATAGCCGTTGTATTTATTGGCTTTCAATTAGTATAATCTTAATGGAGCATTAACATACGTTGGCGGCGCGGCCTGTACCTTGACAGTGGGGATACCAGCCTTGAACGACTCCCCGGTTTTGGTTAAAAAAGGTTTAGACATTGTTTGTAAGGTTTTTTGGTAAATTTTCTCGCTCTCGCTCCCTCACTTCGTTTAAAGCCGTGATGGCCGAACTGGGACCCGCAGCCCTGGTAGGTGCGGCCCTCAGTATATCAAACAATGGTTATAGTAAATTACTATTAAAACTGATTTTGCAGAAAAGATAAACACGCGTACGTGAGACAGGCACTAAAAGTAGCCCCTTTGATAACCTTTGTCCCGCCCCTCCCTTCCAATCAATATGCGGTCCTTGGCCAAAAAAATTTGACGATCATAGTTTAAAGTATTAGAGATGAGATGACTTCAAATATGTGAAAGTGTAGGCCAAAGCGCCATACCAAAATAACTTTAAGGTAGTTAATATTTAATGGTAATTATCCACACTAATTAGAAGTCGTTGACTTTTTTACGTACAATTTTCAAATAACGAAACCAGTTGACAGAAATTCTCCATGTTTTTTTTTATATCAAAATAAACGGGCAAATAAATGTTAAAACTGTTATTTATTTAACTTTTCTACCTATTTCTTACATTAGTATGACTGACGTTTCATCACTTATTAAAAAGCAGCGTAGGTTAGGTTGGTGATAAATATTTACCACTTAAGTTTTTAGAATGTGGGCAGATTACATAATAATACAACAAACACGGAAATTTGAAGAAAAATGAAATCGAAATTGCTGTACATTATTGCTGCATTGCTTATTTTATTGTTATCCAGAATTATTAGTGTTATCCAGAAGTAATATGACTTCGAAATCACTTGTTGTATTTATAAAAATAGGTATTTATGTTTATTCCTCATCAATTTACAAACGGGAACAGTTTACTCGTACCCGGTGCATCTCAGCACCGGGGTCGATACCGTGGGCTATCTAGCCCAAGAGCCGATGAAAGAAATTTCCCATGCTCACCTTAATTCATAATTCGTGGTGCTGTAACTGGTATCCCCGCTCGCGGAAGGCTCGCTGGCGATGACCTCTGCCGACCGGTTCCTGTCCCCCTCCCCCCGCCACGCGTCACTCCCTCTCCTCTCCCCCCTCCCCCGCCGAGGAGGATTCATTACGTTATTATTATATTAAATGCTATAATACACATTGTGGGCATTAGTCCGAGGCAAGGAAGAGACGCGGGTCGTTTGTCTTTCTTTTACATTGATCTGGATGGCTTTTTGTATGTTATGCGTTGAAGTCTTTCTCTAGTGTTTTGTCCAACAAAAATTTGTATTTTTATTTATCTCAGATAACTTTTATCTGAGGAATAAATATGTGACTCTGATAGATTTTGTATGAAAAATCTGTCAAAGTTGCATATTTATTCCTCAGGTAAGAGTTATCTGACGATTGAAAAATCAGCCCTAAATTAATAATGTAGGTAGTTAGTTATATAATCAGATTTTATCACAAAAATATATTTATTAAAAATTTCCATGTTCATCTTGTTTTGACTGACCTCTGCTTTTATAATTCATAAATTATCACAAATTGGGCAACATCAAGCACAAGAACAATAAAATGTGTTGCTTAGGTTTTTAATGCTAAGACAAGGTGATGTAATCCTTGTAAAACAGCCTAATACAGGTGAATCATATTATTATGATCAATTTGTTTTAAGCCCTCGACGCAAACAGAGGGTATAACACCCCTCTGTTTCTGACGTGTCTGTCTGTGGCATCGTAGCTCCCAAACAAATGAACCGATTTTGATATTTTTTTTTGTTTGAAAGCTGATCTAATCGAGAGTGTCTAGTGAGAGTAGCATCATCATCTGCTCGCTCACTGCTTGCCAATTCGGGGGCTACTTGAAAATTTTAATTTTGTCTTCTAAAGTAGAAGACATGTTTAGTTAACAACTAAATGTTGCCCAGGACTTCGTGCACACAAAACGAAAGCCCTCGGGAACAATATATTTTGCAGGAGTAAAAAGTGGCCTATGTCCTTCCCCATGCACTACTCTATATTAGTGCTAAATTTAAATCGGCCCTGTAGTTTCGGAACCTATTCAATGGGAAATTACAAATAATAAAAACTTTCCTCTTTGTGATATTAGTATTTAGTATATTATAGAAGTATTAAAATATATAATAATTAACAGTTGTCTAAGACTATATATTTAGATATTTACTATCTAGACTAATAAAAGCTTTTTTCCGCAGCTCCGCCCGCGTAAATATAGTATCCCACGGGAATAGTGATCTTTTTCGGGATAAAAAGTAGCCTATGATTTATTCCAGAGCCTAAGCTTCAGTAGTTTTTGCGTGAATGAGTAACAAACTTCCATACATCCATACATCCATGCATCCTCACGAACTTTCACATTTATAATAGTAGTAGAAGTAGTAGTAGATTGTAGATGAATTTAGCATCTTAAAGGAACTCTACATTTTTCGGTAAGAAATAGCCTCAATTTCTATTGGTCTTTGAATTATATATTTATTAATATAATTTAGCAATTATATTTAAAATATTATGTTGATTTGAAAAAGTCTCATGTAGAGTTATTAAAAAAAATGCAAGTGGTATTCAACCATGGTACCGTGTGCCATGAGCCAACATTCTCATCTTATTAAAAGTGAATAATGTAAGTAGCAGGTAGCTTTTCGGTACCGTTATTTCTACTTTTTTCAGTTCAGCATAATTACATTTTCGTAGCTCGCGCGTGTTGAGATGTAGTATGTTAATGCAGTACCTTTGGTATTCCGAGAAGGACGGCCCAAACGAACCGAAGTTTGACTGCAACTGGATGCAGGGGACGTAAAACGTGTGGAAATATAAAAAAAGTAGCGGGTTATAGAAATAAATTTTGGAAAAAAAGATCGTAAATTAGCACCTTTACAAAATTTTACCACTTTTCTTAGATGTTACTCGAATGATTCAATATGCCAATGCAAGAACTGCTTTTGAATGTAGTCTTTAGATAGCTTTTAGTCTTCTGCATTGATTTATAAGTGTCTGGATAGCCTTTATAACATCGTGATTCGTGAGCGTTTCTTTGTGTGGGTTGTAATTTTTGTAGAACCCGAGCCCCGAGGTGACCCGAGCCAGTCCGAAACCGATACCTCTGGAATAAACAACGCGAAGTTAACTTATAATGACATCATTATTATCTCGCGATTAACGAGTCACGTATCGAGTTATTCCTATGCAATGTTCATTTTGTTATTTAATATAATGCAATTTGTAGGGTATAAATTATAAAGTTATAAAATTGTAAGCAATAATCTTAGAAAATTATCCTACGCATCAAGGATTCTTATACCCTTCACTCTTGCGTCCTATTCTATTACAGCAAATGAAATGAAAATGTTTTATTTTGTGTCGACACAATACGTTAACAAATAACATTCAAGATTTCTAAGAAGATGAACACGTCCATAAATCCCCGCATATTAACTGAAAATTATTTTGATGTATTTGTTATAGTAAACAATCGATCGTAAAGTTAGTTTTACACGTTGGATCCTATCAATTCTAATTATAGACCCGACCGGCCCACGCCGCGCCCGCGCCGCCGCG